>CM047808.1:6721606-7457166 GCA_026214975.1 Gentiana macrophylla | reverse complement strand
AAATAAAGCGACATATATGCTTTGGCTAGTTATTAGATCGAAGCCTAATAACATTATAAAAGCTAAAAAGATGAAAATAACAAACATAAACATAATTATTATAGAAATTACCCGACACATCAGCCGACTGTAAATCGCCTTTTCCTGCATATTACAACGACAAAGAATACCGAACTTCCGAGAATTTTTGAGCATTACTACGACATTACCATACTAAGATTATTTATTTTCCGCATAGCGCATTTACAAAACTAAAGAGGAGATAGATATATATATATAGAATACGGTGTATATATATACTTTAAGATACAAACCAAATGAGCTCGCAAAGCTCCTATTTATAGAAAACGGGCAAGGCTGCCCGGTCGGGCTTGAGGTCGGACCGGGTCGGGTTGATGATTACCCCACTATCCATAATCATTAGCATGTGAGCGTTATTTATAATTATAATTATAATTATAATTATATATAAAACTTATAAAATTCATAACTTTTGATTCAACTCCAAACTACATGATTCAAGATCCATTGGAAAACTCGTTGAATAATCTACAACTTTCTTGAAGGACTCTTTCTTCAGAAAAATGTCTTTGATGAGTTTAGGTCATTTGTCTGTTTGTCAACATATTTCTCGATTACCACTTAATCAATTGATTGGCCACTTGACCACTTGACCACTTAAGCTCGAAAGACACTTCTAATTCCTTCCAAAGATATGATTATACTTTAAGAGGTTGATTCTCGGCCTTGGCTTATAAATCAAGAATAAAATATCACAAATACCCACGAACTGGACATTTAACACTTCATTTACTAAAAATCGGACAAACGATAACTTTTACTTACTATTATTACTAACTTTTACTACTAACTTTACTAAACTATAAAGATTAATATTTCAATACTATTTGTATCATAATTTCATATATTTTATATAGAATTCGGCCGATAAAACATAATAATATAACGTAATTTTAATCATATAAAAAGAATACATCAATGGCTTCCGAAATTGACTTGGCTTCGCCAAAAGGCCTCATCTCTAAAAGCGCTCAAGTGTCTTCTCGGAAGCAAGGCATTAAGACCTTGCCTTGCGCATGACGCTTAGATCTTGTCTACGAATAAATCCGTGCCGATTACCTTTGTGATAATGACCTAAACCCTACGAACCCTAAATCGCTTTTTGCTGTGGATGTGTTTTTTCACAGATTTTAGGCGATCGAGCCAAGAAGCTATTTCCTCGAGCAAGCGCTACGCATCCAATACAGCCACTAATCGAATCAAGTATTTTCAGTAGCCTCAGATATATGGTTTATGACGAGATGCCTTCATCCCTCTTCCTTGTCAGCAAGGAATCACATTTATTATCATTGATATTTCCCAAGGATATACGCACAAATCTCATGATTTAGGGATAATTATGAACATATTTAAATGCCAATATCACGCTTTTATGATTGTGATTTTTCCTCTTATTTATATTTAGTTACTCCATCACGTGGAATAATACCATTATTAGCTGGTTTGTGGCGGCATGCACCGAGCTCCTAAGGCCACTATGGCGAACATGGCGCCTCTTCACTGTGCCTTAGCCGACTTCGGTGCCCTGATAAGCAGCCATGGCGAGCTCGGATTTCGATCAGTGGGAGGCAAAATCTTCCATCGAGTGCAAAAATAAAATAAAATGATAACTGACGAAGTAAATGGAAAAAAATTAATGCAGCCTTGGGGATTTGATCACCTGACCTTTAGAAACAAGTCTAATAAACTAACCACTATGCCAGATAAGGCCATTTATATATTTCTACTAAACATATATATAATTAAAATAATCTAATATCAAAATATATATGATATACTAGTACTTTCTCAAAATCGATGAAAGACGCGCTCTCAGTGCGCTTCTTAGATCCGCCCTCACTTGAGTGAGAAACTTCGCCGATCTCCCATCCAGAATTGGGCCCCGCTCTTAAGATATCGTTCTGAGCCTCGCCTACTACCTTCATTCGGGAATTACCATTTATTACACGCTCCAATACAGAATGATACTTAACGTAGCTCAGGCCGCTATCACCATCTTGCTTCAACGTGACATGCTAATCGTGTCATAGTATATTACATCACATTCATTTATTTAATTACACTTACTTTAATCCAAACAAGTGATAATTGTATGAAAAGAATGAAAAAAAATGGTAGATTTTAAATTGAGTTCTATTGCTAAAAATAAAAATTTGAGTTCTAAAAAGAAGGAAAAAAAGAAAAACTGAGACAAACCAACCGATGGGTGATTCACTTTCTCAGAATTCCTGCCAATTTTGCAACTTTAGAACCCCAATTCTCATGTCCCACTAACTGAGCAAGAACCAATCAAGTTCAACTCGTTGTTGTATCTTTCAAGAATAAAGCATATTCAAAGTATTCCCTTTCTGCAATTTCTTGAATTCTCCGATGAACTGGATACACTGAGTGGAAAAAGGATTCGATCTCATGCCCGTCCACTGGATGAAAATCAGACCTTGAACTTATCTGTTCTAATTCCTGTTCTTGATTTACCAATGGCGATCAAGGGCGTAGATTTCAAGCGGGTGAGTTATTTATTTGTTTTATATTGCAAAAATATTCCAAGGAAAATGTACTTGTATACGATATTTTTTTTACAGATTTTTGTTTAATTAATGGGATTAAGATAAAAGTTTCGATTCTTGCAGGTATGATGGTTTCTTCTTGTCCATGTTAGCTACTAGCATGTATCCTTTTTCAAGATTTCAGCATAGATTGCTTGTTTTTCTTGAGCTCTTGAATTTTTTATCTGTTTCTTTTGGGTCTCCTGCAATCAAAAAAAATTAGGTTTCTTGACAAAAATGATTAGAATAATTGTATCGATCAAGTGGAAGGATACCACCTTTGTACATACCTTTGCACATTTGATTGTGGTGAGTTTCATGAAGTTCTTTCTTTAATTCAGCAGGAATTTTACAAAAAGGACTCTGTTTTTATGTTGAATTTCCATTTTCTTTTATATTGTGTTAGGTTGATTACACAGCTGTGTTCGCCTTTCGCTCTTGATGTTTGTAGACAATGGTCTTGCATCTGGGATGGGACTGTAAGGCTTTCATTTTGGAATTTCAAAGTTTTCTTTTACTTATTTATTTGATTTTGTAGTAATTTAGAAGCTATGCAGATTTCCATGTTCTTATATTCCATCTCAATACAAGTACTTGTTCTCTGACTAGTGTTTGTAAAGCTTATTCGGTTCATTGATTACAGCGTATTTTTGGTTACGGGCTTCAGAGATTTTGGTTGGCAGCAAAGATATGCGGCTTTTGTGGAAGACTGGTAGTTCTTTCGGTTCTTTCTATCCTGCTCTATCCATTTCTTTGGGTTTGGACTATAATCGGGACGCTATGGTTTTACAAGTGCTAAAAATTGTTTTAGTCTCTTTACAACCTTTTTCTTTTTTTTTTTTACTGAACATCGGGCTATTATGCAGTTTCAAACTGATGTAATTATGGAATGTTACAGTTGCCTGGAAGAAGGTCAGAAATGGGGTTTCTGATATGGCTCCTTTTCAGTTATTGTGGACTTGTTTGCCTGGTATGTGTCAATGGGAAAGGTTCGCTTTTCTGCCCACATTCTTTTCACGTGGCGCTTTTAGCGTATTTCTTTAGTCTCTATGCATTGTATTGAATAGGGCAGTAGACCTTTGGGGATAATCTTTCTTGTCCATTATAGTGGTGACATGGGTTTTTCCCGTTCCTTTTGAGTAATGTCTTTTTCGTTCTTTATCGCTTTTTGGATTTGCATATGCAGTGGCTTACGAGAAGGCAAGCACATCATTTATGAGCCTCAACAGGGAATTCCTATTTCTGAGTTTGGGGTTAGTAAGCGTGCACGGTTTTCTTGAATATATGACTATTGATAGGCTTAAGCTTATACGACTAGAGGTGTATGTATAAAAGAGCTGGGTTCGTTTTTTTTTTTTTTAAACGCTTTAACATGCTGCTGGAACGTGTTTTTAAAATTGCAGGTTTTGGTAGATATGATTCGGTACCTGATTGGGCGTTGAAGCCGCTGCTGGTCAAGAATTGAGAGGAATGGGCCAAGATGTTGCTGCTTATCAGCCCGGATGTACCTTACCCCTGCACAGGTAATAAACAGTATGGAATTTCCACGGCATGACGTGGCAGCTGGTGTGTGACAGGCCCCACGCTCATGTGGTCCCACTGCCACGCCAGCTTGTGATAATCTAGTTGTGGCAGCATCATTATTCTTTTACTACTCCTGATACACACATGGAATTGATTGTTCAAGACTCCTCTTTATTCTATTTAAGGATTGCTTGCTATTGTTCTCGGTTGTTTCAGTGAAAGCCGGGTATGTTTTTTTATGTAATTGCTTGAATTTCCTGTTTTGCTTCTTCAGCGTGAAGCTGTTGAAGCACTCATTCACGAACTACCGAAGTTCAGATTGAAGGCTGTTCCAACCGATTGCAGTGAGTGTCCTATCTGTCTGGAAGAGTTCCAAGTGGGCAATGAGGTAATTTCTCATCTCTATGGGTCGTGTGCAATATGTTAAAACCAAGTGTCTGAAATCCAAAATCATATGGGCCCCACTGGACTATTGGTTTGCAGGTTCGAGGGCTACCATGTGCACACAATTTCCATGTAGAATGCATAGACGAGTGGCTACATGGTTGAATGTGAAATGCCCGAGATGTCGGTGCTCGGTCTTCCCGAACCTTGATCTTAGTGCTTTGTCAACCATTCACACTACCGTTGCTACTACAAATACTGATTTAGAAAGATCGCTCTTCGGGTAGTATTTTGAGTACGGCTCGGTATGTAAGAACTACACCGGGCCCTCTAGCAATGGATATTTTCTGAGATTACAGGGACTGCTCCGCCCTATCCGCACAGAAAACGCGGGCCCGCCTGCAGACATTAATGGTGATGGTGATGATGTTCTAGAAGCAGCTGAAAACGGCACATTTCACGGGCGACTACTGCGCCTCCAGCTGCGAAAAAGCTTGAGCCGGTTTTCAATAGAATGTTCAGAGGAATTTTTGGCCATGACCATGACGTGAAAGAACGCGTGCTTTCGGTGGTAGATATTATACTTAAGAAAACACGCCGCTTTTCGCGCTGTGACTCTGTATGCGGAGCAGTTGGTTTATGCTTTTACAGAGCTGTGGCAAGCCTTGTTCTTTTTTACCTTACTGTGGAATTTTGTTTTTCCTGTAAAAACATTAATCCTTTTTTTTTTTTTTTTTTTAAATGTAAAAATCTGTCTGTTTTTTGTTATCATGTACTCTTGTAATAAAAATCGGTGCAATTGGAGCATGTACTTGTGCAGAAATGAATGAATTGAATATAGTAGTTTTTAAATGTGTCAGTAATTTAAAAAAAAACCAAGTTTGAGTACGAGTATTTGAACTTGAGTTTGAGTTGAGGTTTAAAGAAGTTTTAAAAACTCGAATTGAGATTGAGTTTTGGAACAAGTTTATTGGATCTCATACATATATATAAGCGTATAAATATACTTACAGGCTATTTTATTATATAAAAATATGTATTGAGTTTCTTTATGAGTCAAGAGTTGAGTATTACATTCTTCGTGTGTTATTATTATTTTAATATTCGAGTTGAGTTGAGTTCAAGTTCGAATTGATTTAAGCTTAGTCTACTCGAGCTGAGATCGATTTTGAATCGAGTTTAATGAATCTCATTTATATATGTATGTATGCATGTATAATATACTTTACACTAATGCCCACAAACCCAGTAATGATTTGTATAATATATTAAATTTCATTGTCAACCATTTATAAATGTGTATTTGAGTTTGTTTGTGAATAGTTGAATTTGAATATTAAATTGTTTCGCAGATCGTTATTTTAATATTCTAAATCAAGTCGAGTTGTGTTCAAGTTCATGTTTGAATTGATTTAACCTGAATCTACTCGAGATCGGTTTGAACCAGTAATTTATTTATTATTTGTTGTTTTCTTTTAAATAAATAAAGAGATGAATAATATTATCGGCATATCCAACTGAACAGAGAGATACAGCTCCTAATTCCTCTTTGGGATTCTTCACAACCAAACAGAGATTACAGAGAGCAGCCATAGCCATGGCTGTGCCAAACACTTGCGCAACAGGGCATTCAGCTGTCCCTTTTCATCAATTAAGGCCGTCCTTATCTAATTCTTTATGTTCGATTTCATCAGACATCAATTTCTCCTATTCCCAGATCAAGAATTCTGCAACTTTCGATTTTCCACGGAGTTTTTTTCGCTCAAGGAACAGTAAGAAGTCAAAAAGCTACTGTCTTTGCAGTAAAAGCAATGAGATATCCGCTATTGTTGCTGGTTTCAATGATGGGGTTTCATCTTCTGCTGCTTCGGATTGGGATTGGAATAGGTGGACTCGGTATTTTTCAGAGATTGAACAAGCTGAGAGCTATGCATCTCTTTTGAAGGTTTGAATTATTTATTTCTCAACGTATTATTTTCAGGATTTGTATGTTTGATTGTTATATTGTACTGTGTTAATGGTATTTTGATTTTTTTTTCTGAATTATAGACCTCAATTTTGTTTGTTCATTGCTCTTGATTTTAGTCTAATTAGTTAACCTTTCGGTAACAATATAGTATTTTACCTCAGAAGCTAAGTTAACAAATACAATTTTCACCTTATACTGAACTAAAGGGCATCTTTAGTGGCACCACGGTAGTTCTAGTACGGCACGACAATGAAAACAATCAACTGATCGACTTTTATCAAGTGAATTGTGACAATCGACTAACAGAAGATTCAACTGTGTAAAAGTTGATTGTCGATATGGTGCCACAATGGTAGAATTGGTGTGGTTCCACTAAAGACACCGGGAATGAAATTATGATTCCGTGGTCGAAAATGAAATTGTACCTAGGGATGAGTTTGTAAATGGAAGTGTTGAATGTATTCGAGAAGTGGAGGGAAAACCGAAAGCACATGATTATGAGTGTTGCCTTCTGGTGATGATTCTTTAGTTACAGTGTAGTGAAAGTTCATACTTTGTTAGGTTCTCAATTGCGAGAGGGCTTTGGCACCTTAGCCATTTTTTTTTGGATGAAAATGAGGCATCTTGTTGTTGTGAAATATAGTTTAGGATTTAGTGTATAAAGAGTCTCTCCTTTGAACTATTGAGATTGCATTTCGGTTTTGACTGCCACTGAAACAAGTTGTAATGGTTTATCAAGCTTCAGAACACAGCGCTTTATTCGCTTACTTAATTTGTGGGGTGGGGTGGGCAACAACGGTAGGAATTTTTAAAGCCACATTTTCTTGACAATGAAGCACACAATGTGGTACAAAGTTCCTGAAATAGAAAATCAGTCTGAATGCCCCCCCAGGGATTGAACCAAGGACCTCTTGTCCCAGAGCCTTAACACTAACCAACTCGATTAGGCCTCATTGGCCATATCCCTCTAGTTAGTTGGCCAGTTTTAGATGCAACATTGTAGGGAATCTTTAAGGGCACCACACTAGGTCTACCATTGCCCTTAAAGGCACTCCAATACATGTCTAATTTTAAACCTTGCTGTGGTGCCCCAAGTAGATTTGGTCTGGTGCCCTTAAAGGCCTCTTTGCTAAACCCAAATTATGAAAAACGCTCTGAAGACGATTTTAAGTCAATTGTAGTATCACAGCAATCCTTATAATGAGTTACTTACATGGGACTGTATTTCAACTGAGAGCTTCACTCAAAAGGTGATTAAAAGAGTCATCTTTGTTTTTGGGTGCGTGAGAAGTCCTAGGTGGTTAATAGAGTTTTGGGTGAAATCTGTTACTCCCTCCATCCCATAATATAAGGCCTTTTGGCTTTTTTCAGAGAATGCCATAAGGTTGAATGACGAAAGTCTAAAATACTTTTGACTATCAGAATCTGTTATAGTTGTAATGTAATGAAAAGTTGTTGAATTGATAATAAATTAGGTAAGAGTAGGAAAATGTAATAAACGCTTCATTGGTAAACTAAAAATCCAAAAGGCCTTATATTATGGGACAGAGGGAGTATATGTCATTTTCATTCATATATTCAACGACTACTTCATTGTTGATATTTGAGATTAAGATTAGAATCTTAAAAGTTTGTCTCATCTTAGCATGTATATATGTCAGAAAGATCCTTCCAGCTTTGAGTGATAAGGTTTTTTTGTCGATTGGCCTGTACTTTGAACTTAGTAGTGAATGTGTTTGTGACAACCTCGTGATTATATCTTGCCTCTACTGAATTTCAGTTTCAGCTAGAGGATGCCATTGAAAGGGAAGACTTTCAAGAAGCTGCAAAATTAAAGGCAGCCATTGTAGAGGCAACATCAAAGGATCGCTATTGCTGAAATTATGTCAAAATTGAAGGTCATTTAATTTCTTCATTTATCCTTGCATAATTGGACTATTGCACTTGAAGTTTCTTTACTATAATCGATTTGTTTTGCAGGATGCAATAGAACAAGAGCGTTATCACGATGCTTCAAGATTATGTCAAAATACTGGAAGTGGCCTGGTAATTTATCTATCTAAACACTTTTGTTCATCATTGTTTGATACCGTTTTGAACATTTGAACACAATCCGCTGACATGTGAAAACTTCACATCTAGATCATTTTCTTGTGAGATTTGTAGGCTATGATCATCTGTGCCCAAAATCTAAATCCCACAGATTGGCTGATTAAATCCTCAAGCTATGTCCTTGGGGTAAAACTTAAATGAGAATCACGTACCAATTGTGCACGTATCAGTACTAAACCGATAAAAATAAAACAAATACTACACTTGATCTTAGCTAAAAGCCCGAGTATGAAAAGGAATCGATTATTACATTTATCTAATGTGTAGACATTACATCATCAACGATGGATGTGCATATCTTGTTTAACCACTCTTAGAAAAAGGTTTTAGGTTTTTTTTCCGACTTTTTTGACATGGTTTTAAGAACTAAAGTTAAGTATCCTCTTGTCTCAGGTTGGTTGGTGGGTCGGTTATTCAAAAGATTCAAGATCCCTTTGGCAGAATTGTAATGATAACTCCTGGCGCTGGCAGATTTGTCGGAAGATGTTACAGTCCAAGGTAATATATAGTTACATTCCATTGTAGAACTTGATGTTACATTTCGTCACATTTGTTCAATATATCATCCTATTCATTCACGAACCCTAACACCCTCATCTTATACGGGTTAGCGTTTTTTTTTGTTAGGAAAATTACGCTGTTGGTCCTCAGCATTTTTAGTATAGGGGACCAAAAGCGTCGATTTTAAATATTTCTCAACCAATAATAATGTGACACATGGCACATGTTGTTTGATTTAACGTCAGGCGTTATGTTTCCGTTATATGTTCCAAAAAAGTAGAGTCAGAGGACCAAAAATGCCGATATGAAAGATAGGGGCTAGTTTTGAGAAAATGAATAAACATGTGGGACTAAAAGTGTAATTATCACTTTTTTTACATCGGGGGCATTATAGTAACCGGTAATTTATTTTATTGCAGGCAACTTGCCTCAGCATCTCCGGGAACTCCCCTTTTCGAAATATTTGTGGTTAAAGATGCTGAGCATGGCTACTCGGTACAGGTAATACACACCGTGAGAGTAATACTATTCCTGTATTTTAAATATTTGAAATGTTCAGTAGGATTTTACCCTTATGCCCAATTGTTTGTTGGTTGATCTTTTGAGTCTAATGGGCATGAATATTACGTCTCAATAGGGAAAATTACACTTTTGGTCCTCTATTTTCTTTATTTTCTCAAAACTAACCCCTATCTCTCATATTGACAAGCTTGGTCCTCTAACTATACTTTAGGACACTTAACATTTGACCGAACATCGAATCCTTTGTCCATAAAGTGTAACAAAAATATATAGTCAGGGGGACCAAAATGTAATTGTGAAAAAGATAGAGTTATTTCTGAGACAATAAGAAAATATAAGAGACCGAAAGTGTTGTATTTTTATTATTTCTTAACCAATAGTAATATATGACACGTGGCACATGCAATATGGGTAAACGTCAGACCATACTCTTCCGTTAAGTGTCCAAAAAGCGTAAATACATAATACATACATACATACATATATATATATATATATATATATATATATATATATATATATATATATAACACCCTATTCCTGATAAATTGCATCTCCACAGGTAGTATTCATGCAACGCGTGAAAGGAAATGTCGCAAAGTCTACAAAGACTTTGTCTACAGCAGATATAGAGAACGCATCCGTGATAGATGTCGGTGTAAGTGGAAAAGAAGCCTAAAAGCGAGGAAAAAGCACTTGAAGAAAAGATGAAAATGTCATGAATTTTCTTATGGAGAAAATCCTGAACTGAAAATCCATGTCAAAAACAAACTCTCTCAGAAGAATCAAAAGACGATACTGATTCTGTAAACCAATTAATTAATGAAGACAATGACAGCTCGGTTTCACCAAAAATGAAAAATCTGAAGAAGAAGAAGAAGAAGAAGAAGAAGCAGCTAGTGATTTAGACGATTTTCCTTCTGATAACGTAACAACGGAAGGCGAAAAAGATTTGGAGAGTAAGTTATTTATTGGTGGAGTTATACATAATAAAGAAGAAGATCTTACAAAAGATGAGTATGTTCGTGTTCCAGCTGAAATTGAAGATATTGCAAAAGACTCTTTTGTCCTTCATATTCCGAAGAGAGAGAAAGATAAAGACGCCGAAGAAAATATGGCGTCGAAAATCAAACTAGCTGCTGTAGCATCTCAAGGTGTGTCTGAACTCATGCCTCTTGATGTTGCCAAGGCATTTTGGAATTCTGATAAAGTCTCCCCAAAGGTACAAAATAAAAATTGTGTTTTTTTGTCCTTGTAGTTATATTATGTACATTTTAACCCGTATATTTCTAATATATATGTTTGTATACTATCACCACAGTACTTGTATCCTATATATTCTTTAAAGGGCAAAAGACACTGGAGGCGAATAAACTATTAGGATCGTAACATTTTGGCGCTCAAATATTTTTTAAACAAAGTGGTCCTTAAACAATTTTTTAGTAATGAATCGGTCCCTGGTCAGTATGTAATGGCCGTTTCAGTATTAAAACCAATGTTATGTTGCTCTTATTGCAAGGAGTTCAACACAACAAACGGCTTGAAAATGGACTTTATAATCATAGCCAAGTGATTAACTTTGACCATGATACGCGATCAAGTTTGACCATAAAGTTGCCGTTGATTTTGAAGTCCGTTTTTATGTCCTCTTGCATTAAACTTCTGTAAACAAGAGTTATGTAGTGGTGTGATTGAAGTCTTTTTTTACCCCATATTATAGGGGCAAAATAGAACATTATAATTGGTTAGGGCCAATTTGTTACTAAAACATTGATCAGAGGTTAGTTTGGTAAGAAAAATAGTTTAGGGGCCAAAACGTTACGATCAAGATAGTTTAGGGACCTCCAGTGCCTTTTGCCCTTCTTTAAAAATCCGCCACCCGTGTATGTTGTATCTGCGTATCCATCCCGTGCAACATAGCGTGGAAAAATGCTTTCTTGTTCTGCATCTGTTCTTTCATTGCAAATAATGGATTTTATTTCTTACCCTTTTAACCCTGTTTCATTGATCTTTGTAGGTTGCGAGAGATGTACGTGAAATAGTTAAGCTTGCGGTTAATCAAGCTCAAAAACGGAATAAATTTTCTGAGTTCACAAACTTTAGCCGAATTACCACACCTGATGGCGATTTAGATCCTTTTGATGGTAAATCTCTCTCCCTCTCTCTGGTAATATTTATTACTTGATCCTTATGGTTTTATTCTATACATTTTGGTCCCTATGTCTTTATTATTTTCCAAGATTCCCCACCCGTGTATCCTTTTTTTTTCCTTTTCATATGGTTTAGGCCTATATGTCGGTGCATTTGGACCGTACGGTGCTGAGGTGGTGCAGTTGAGGCGTAAATACGGGAATTGGAACACGAGTAATGATGACGTGTCATCTGACGTGGAGTTTTTTGAATATGTTGAAGCAGTAAAACTAACAGGGGATCTTAATGTTCCTGCTGGCCAAGTATGTAGAGAATGCAAATAATACTTCTCATTTACTGTGTTTTTGGGAGTATTATATATTGATGAAAAATGTTTATGTTTTAGGTCACTTTTCGTGCTCGAATCGGGAAAGGAAGCCGTCTTTCAAACCGAGCGCGTATCCAGACGATTTAGGCGTGGTAATTTCTTGTTTTTAGTCTTTAGATACGCTTACAACTTTTACGGTTTATAAAGACATTTTTAGTTGCTTTTGTTTCATGACTTTTCACTTCTATACTCAATGTTTTATCTTTGACACTTTTACGTCTATGCGTTTGTTTTCACCCTTTTCAATCCATCTTTTACACGTGTCAAGTTTTTATTGTTTGACACGTGTCTAAAATGGAGTGAAAATGTGAAAAAAAATAGATAGGGGGTGAAAGTGTCGAGATGAAACATTGAGGATACAAGTGCAAAATCGTGAAACAAAAGAGGCTAAAAGTGTCCTTTACCGCAAATTTCTATTACAATTCTTGAATCTATGCAACATAGACATAATATTTGATTTAACACTGAAATATAAAGTATGCCCGCTTATAATAAGGGAAGTTTTACATACACCCTTGATATGTGTAGGAAAGCTGTGTAGCTCGATCTACGCTGTCTGTTTCTAAACCGATTTTAGACTGCGTGGTCCAGATTTGTTTACCCGTCAACTCTCTACAACTGGAGACACCAGCCAAAACCTCCTGTATAATAGACCTAAATATCCCCCCCTTCGCCTTCCATGCACCGGTCTTTCTGTTGTGTCTTTTACCTTTGTTTCAGCGTCCGGTTCATTTTCGAATTTGGCTCGCTCTAGATGTTAAGCACGATTTGAACCATTTGTTGAGTTCATTAGCCGGGCTTGCTTTTAAATGTCACCATCTTAGGCCAGGGCAGGCTCGTGGGCTCTTTGAGCTCTTACAAGGGTACTTATAGTTTGCCCAACAACACAGTCTTGCTGCGAGTTGTGCGTATCAAAAACCCAAAACCTTGTTAACAAATAAAAGCGGCTCGTTCTTACCAGCTAAGCCAACTTGTGTTGAATAACCCGTAATCTGGATGGTCCGAGTTAAAAGCAAACACTGTTGTTTTTGCATAGCTCGTCTCATAATCGTAGCGAATTTGTGTTTTTTCGGTTTTCCCAGGTTGCTAGTTACCATGGACAAGGAAGGATAGCAGAATTCGGATACCGTAATCCAAAATGGGTCAAGGCTTAACTTCTCCAACTCAACGGCAAGGTAGCTAACTCTAACTAACTGGTTGATCTTTGCTTATTTTTAGGGGCTATTATTTGCACCACACCCCATTCTACTCGTGTGCACCACGGTAGAACCGACCTTGTGAAAGTCGGTGCGAGCCAAGAACCGACTTTGGGAAAGTCAATACTTGCTCCAGAACCCACGAGAAGCCGGTTCTTGGCTCGAACCGACTTTCACAAGATCGGTTCTCTTGTGGTGGAACAGTAGAGCGGTGCACTAGTACAAAAGGGGTGGTCGTGCAAATAAAGGCCCCTAATTTTTCTGAGTATGCCGGATCCCCTCTGGTGAGTACCCTCTAGCGAATCCTACAGTGCAATGAAAAACTCGAAGATTCCGTCATATATTTAGGCAGTAACGTTAAAAGATTGACGGAATCATCGATTTTTTTATTGCACTGTTGGAATCACCGATCCAAACTCGTTTTTTGAACCATTTTTAGCTGGATAATGATTCGACGTAACGTGTGTGTGTGTGTATATATATAGGGGATGAGTCCGTATATCAAAGGTGCAGATCTTGGTTTTCTGTTTATGGTACCAGAACAAAGCTTTCTTGTGCTTTTCAACCGCTTGAAACTGCCGGAATAAGTTCCCTTTTTTTACTCGGTATATGAAACGATAAAATTTCCTGTAGCCTTTGCAATACACATCGCTATAGAACGAGAGAGATTCTTAGGTAGAGAGTCTGCAGTATCAGATCGGATCGTTGGATGCGTGTACATGTAACGTATCCAACAGTGTGGTGCAATAACGACTCTTCATACAAGAATTTCGTATTAAAAAAAAGACAGGACGCGGTATGATTATACGAGTTTCTTTTGTTGAGTAACTATGATGGGGGCATTTTGTGAAGCTCTCTAGTAAAACACTAAGCCGAGCAATGCTTGTAATTGTAGCTCTTGTTTTAGATAAGAGTGAAGTTGGTAAAGTTATTTGTTACACGTGAATTCAATTTTGTATCAGTGTTGTAAATTTTTATTTTTATTTTTTATTTTTGGTGCATGTGTGTGTAATATTTATGTATCCAATAAAAATTTGGATGGATTGGATATAATGAAAGTTAAAAGATAACCTGAGAATCAGATTCGGCTAGTAGTAAAGGTCAACGCGCTTCCTGGTGAGCATTTTCATTCCCGTCTTGAATAAAAATCTCCTTTCCTCCCTTCCCCTTGCCACCCCACACCGACACTCTCTCGACACCACCCACCTCACCACGATCACCTGACCCATTCTCTGCTTCAACCAACCCCACCACCACCATCCATCACTCTGTTGTTACCGCCCACCCTACCATCAACACCTGCCTCACATTGCACCACCCTTGTCATCATGCACCACTGAACACCCTATACCACCACCATCCACTCCGCCATCGCTGCACACTAGGGGTGGATCTAACTCACTGGGGGAGTTCACGTGGCCACCATCTATGAGATCGCTGAGAATCAAATCGATGTAGTTGCCGTTAAAAAATGTCGTTTTATCATTAAAAAAATTTGTTTTAGGCTTCCGTGACCTCATCGGAACAAATTATGGATAAGAAGTTATAACTTTAGGCTCTGGTGACCTCACTGACACAAATTTACTGTATCCGCACCGCTGCAAAACACATCACCCTTTGTCAACAACCACCACTTCACACCCTACCATCACGAAAGATTTTATGATGGAGCAGTTTGTAGGAATGTTGTCACAAAGCCGCATACATTGTAGCCTTTCATTTTACTTTCTTTCACAAAATACACTTTTATCGTGTGTGGGATGTTATAAATGAAATGTTGTAATGCATGTCACTTGGTACGACCTTTATACAACGGTTGTATTATAAAATTTGTCCAACCTCACCCCAACTCATCCGCCACCAACCACCCACCACAACCAACCACTGCACGCCAAAGTACTCTTGTCACCACCCACCACCGTGCACCTTACCACACGCACCACAACCAATGACACCATCATACACCACTCACCTCACCACCACCTCCGCACACCTCACACACCACCATCACCACCGTGTCACTTGTCAAATCTTATTATTTTTTAGCAATTTCATTCCATCACGTCATCAAAACATAAAAATCTAATCGTGTCCATTCCATCAGTGTCATTATAGCAATTCGAACATATCATAAGATCATAGTCGATGACGGTGTTAGAAATCAAAACTCGGACAGGTCAATGAATTATATTCAGACAAGGATTGAAATAAGATGATTCGATGAATTAAGTTAGAATATATAAGTTAGCCCTTAAACCCCACATATGGTACTGGACGTTTTAAAACATTTTCCAATGGTTACGTTTACTTGCGAGCTAAGAAAAATATAGACCACAAATATGAATGTTCATAGAAGCATAAAAAGTGGGCCCCTTAAAGCAAAAACTATAGAAAGTAGTTCCACTCACCCTTTCCCTATGTAATGCCCCTAAAGTGGTAAATTGACCTGTTACTAGAGAAATATCTATGATTGGGGCCGTTTGTAACGTGAAGAGGAGGTTGCTAGGTCGTTATAAGTTATAACCCGATTTTTTATTTTTTTTTGTTAATGTAATCTTTTATTTTTCGTCAAAAAAAAATATTAGTTAAAGGTTGTGGAGGACTGTTTTTAATCTAAAATGGGAGAAAATGACAAAAAAAAATAATTGTTGAAAAGAATAACCAGCGTTATTACTACATTGTATTCACTACATGCACAGTAAGAATACGTATTAACACGCGTGTAATGCTGCTGTTGTTTTTCTTCTCCCAAAAATATATGATTGATTTTTTTTTAAAGAAATGATTGGGGTTTATATAACAAAATGGTTTAAGATACAATCATTGCTATATATATATATATATATATATATATATATATATATATATATATATATCATCCGGGCTTGCATTATTAGGATCAAAAGCCCTTTGGAAGATGTAAATTATTCGGTTTAAACTAAATAGTACTTTCTCCGTTTATTTTAACTGTCACAATTATAAAATAAAATAAAAACTGTTATTTTACGGATAAACATGGTCATTTTTTAGCTTAAGGTTAGTTATCTTTTGAATGAATATGCTCAATTATTTTTTCTTTGAATGAAACAGTTAAAAAAACTGAGGGAGTACTTAATTAGAAAGACTTCATCAAATGTCTCTTATGGTTCTCTACTTTACAGTCTGATCAATACCACTTTTATCTGCTTTCTGAATCTCTACACGTCAACCGTGAATAATCTCTAATTGTATAACATTAAAATAACTACAAATAATAAAAATATGACATATTTTCAAAAACAAACACACACACACACACACACACATATATATATATATAAGCCTTGAATCAGTAAATTCTTTCAGATTACGGTAGATATAGAGTATGGTGTCAGAATGTTGAATCTGATTCACGATCACGATTGTGATTTTAAGCGAATTTGAAGAGTTGCAATCTATAAACTACAGATTTACCATTTTTTACAGATTCTACCGCAAGTGCTCTTATTGAGTCATGCATACTTTAAAAGCTACAACGTTTGAACTCGGTTTTTTATCACACAAGGAGGAGATGACTAAAAGCCCGAGTTTGACTCTTTTGGATTAGTTTTGACAAGCTGGATATTCATGAAAAACTAAATGTCCTAAATTACAAAATACATTTTCTTATATTTTACTATACATATTTAACAAAAATTAACTGTGCAATTAATAGAAAAAGTTACTCCCTCCGTTCCATAATAACTGAGGTCAGTGGCGGACCCAGGAAATTTTTTCAGTGGGAGCCAAATTAAATAAAAAGGTGAAAAAATGACCTAAGAATATATAACTAAGCTTCTAACCAATTGAGCTTAATGGATAATTATACAAGATTGTCTGAAATAATATACATACACATGTTTAATATTACTTAGAGGTATATTAAGAACTTCGTCCAGGAAATTTGAGTGGGGTCCCACACCCCCCCACCCCTATAAGGCTGGTCTCATCGTCATGGTGAAGCGATTGTTAGAAAAATTTGTTCCATAATAACTAATGCAGAACATTTTCCAAAACAGCATTTATTGCTAATTTTCCTACTTTACCATTATTTAATACTAAGGTAGAAGTTAAAAAGAGGATTGCATTAATTGTATTATAGAGATTATTAGTCATTACATCTAAAAAGTCATAACATTAAATCACTTTCTTAATAAACGTATTTTTGACAATGCCTTAAATATTTTGAAACGGAGGAAGTATAATGTAGTGACTTTCTATTAGAATAGATCGTCGAAAAACTGACACGTGTACAAACAAATACTTTTGTCTTTAATAACACATGATAGCGATCTGATGATTCATTCTTAATAAGGTAGCTCATGTGTCGGAATTTTCCAATATAATTGGTGGAATTATAAGTTGAAAACATATATATATATATATATATATATATATTTTTTTTTTTTTTTTTTTTTTTTTTTTTTTTTTTTTTTTTTGGGCAAAAGTTTGACTTACTTATGACCGAAATTCAATTATTTGGTCTAAAGGACCTTCTGTTTTGTCTTCTTTTGTCGTTTGCTTTAACAGTATGTTCGGACTAATAATTAAATAATTTGTGATTTAGTGGTGGTGTGTTTAGATACTAATGAACCATTGCTCAAGAAAAAAAGAGATATTAATGAACCGAGCCTTTGGGAAGTATCTTTTCAAATATTACATACTTCCTCCGTCTCATTTTATTTATCCCGTTTAACTTTTCACACAGATTAAGAAAAGTGTTGTTAATACTTTGAATCTCATTAAATGATCCAATATTTTTTTTACATTTGTGACATTAAGTAGTTGTTGAAGCATTTAATGCTACACATTTTTTATTATAAATATTGTAAAGATGGAAGGGCATTTGAATAAACTTAGCAATAAATGCATAAACTAAACACTATTTTGAGACAAACCAAAAAAAGAAACGTGGACAAATAATATGACAATACGCAAATGTTCACGTACATATAGACTATATAGTTTGTGGTTTATGTTACATGTGCATGTATGTGTCATTATTTAATTTTTTTCTTTTTTGAGAAAGTCATTATTTAAATTCTAAAAAAAATTGCTGACACAAATATATTTATGTTAATAACACAAATACATGCGTGGCCAATTTTAAAATATAAAAATTTGACACGCCCCGTCTCTCTCCATATATATATATATATATATATATATATATATATATTTCTTTTCTATTATACGGAATAATTATGTTCATAGGAACAAAAACAAGCAAATTTATTCTATACTCGATAAGTATCAATATGCAATGGGGTTGAATAACATTTCTCAATTCGATGGAATTGTTTAATCTTAAAGGGGATCTTCTATAATATCGCACGTGAGAGGTTATTTCTTGGTTTCGTCCAACCATTAATAACTTGATTTCTTTTAGATAAAAGTAGATATAAACAACGCGAGAGGTTATGAGACGTACTACAGTCACTCGACATGTTTTATGATACTAGACGGAAGATCAACAGCTATTATGATACTAGACGGAAGATCAATTGGCTAACCTGTGGGCTTACTATAACTATAGTGTCTGTTGTGGTGGTTTCTTACGCGGTATTTTGTAAATACGTACGTAATTATCTTGAATATATTAACCATTCTTTATTTTTCCGGTCGCCTGGAAGGGGCAAAAGGCAAATCTGGCCCTTTCTTCAACAATTATATATATAATATATATGTGTGTGTAATAAGGTGGGGTCACGTGACCTCACTGAGATCCGGAGAATTTTTTTTAACTATTAAAACAATGTAGTTTTGTTGTTAAAATATGTTGTTTTAGGCTTCGGTGACCCTACTGAAACAAATATTTGGATAAAAAATGTAGTTTTACAGTCCGGTGACCCTTCGATAAAGATGTAGCTTTATGTATGTATGTATTTATTATTTTAAAGAAGACATTATTGCAAACTAGAGTGAGTAATACTCTTCCCACTATTGGGAGGAAACATACTTATGAGACACTCGAGTAGTTGTAGAAAGAAAGGAATTATCTCTTATATAAGATTCACTTTAGGAATCTCAAAACACCACATGCACTCTCTCTCATATGCATGTCACGAAAAACGATATATACAATATAAATATGAGGCACGATAACTCGGGGCAAGCATCAATGTGTCTGTCTTACGGCTCTCTGAGAGCTCAAGTATACTTCACAGTTCACATCATTGTATTCACAGACTAAATAGTTTAGCCACGAAGGTCTCTAGTAGGACGGACCTCAACTTCACATGGGCTTGGACAAGTGTATCAGACTTTTGTTCAAGGTCAGAAATAGAGTCTTGACCTTCTCATGTAATAAGGGCTTTTTTTGACCCAACCCCTGAGGTCCTTGGCTGGTCCGGACATGTAATGTACGAGTCAGAGCACGCTATGTAGGAAAGCTTCTAGCCATGTATGACACGACTTAGATCATAGCCCCCAGCCAAACTTTTTTTATTTATTTTATTTTGGTTCGAGGAGTGGAAAACAAGGAGAATCATATTCCAATATTTGACGACCTATGAATTCGGTTATGATCACGGAGAATGTCTTTCCTTAAAATCATTATCCTATAAATATAACATATATATACATATATATGACATACTCATTAACAAAATTCATATGTGACATATTCAATTTGTTTCAAACAATCTCCCAAAAATAAAAAATAGGGAAAAAGGGTGAACAAAGATAAATTTGGGAAGCATCTTTTTACACATCACACACTATTCTAACCTAACATAAGTCATAATATGGTCGATTATTTTAACATAATTTTAGTCAGAAGTTAAGTGTTTTCTAGACTCATTCCCGATCAGAAACCTTGTTTAATATATTCTGACACAAATTCGACAAAAGAAATTCAATAATTTATCTAAATTTGGTCCAGAATAAATAAACGCAAAAATTTAAAAGATATATAAAATTGAAAAAGTAAAAATATGTGTGTTAAGACAATTTACCGTATAAGAAGACATTCACTAAATCGTTTTCATTATTTGACAAGACTAGCAAACTCATTCCTTAAGACAATAAGAATAAACATATTTTCACTTCAATTTATTCCATTAAAAAGACATGATTTTTACTTTTACGGAAACGAAATCCACGTATATTATATATTCACACACGATAGCTCTCAAAAACTTTAACGATTAGGTCAAGACGACCCTCCAAAATCATAAACCCCCACACAAATGGACGAATCTATAAAAACTATACGGAGATTCATCGACCTCTAAATTTTCTTTTATACCTATCTACAAATAACAAAATATATGTTTGGACCTTCCTCTAGAAAAAATTACTTTGATGCCCACCCACATCTTAATAGACAAAAGAGTATGATGATAATCTTTTTGACCGAATAGAAGTTTATAATTGACCTTATATCTTAATATCTGATAAACCATAAAAACTAGAGAATAAACCTCACGTCTGGTCTCGTGTTGTTCCATCGGGGATCCAGTGTTCCGCATCCATACCAGTTCAGAATAACTCGTCCATCACCCATGAGATAGGGATCTCATGGGCAATATATAGATAGGGTGATCCAGCAAAGTTCGAATATCCATTGTTTCTCTTAGTCAATGAAATGCTCTGCTTCTACGCCTCTTTATACTTTCGCTAGTTAAACAAGCCCTTTTGGGAGACCTCTAGATCCCTACCCTGCATGTTCCCTTCTAGCACCCACGTGGTAGTTTACTTGGTTACACTTTTTTTATGTTCCCTCAATGCTCGTGCAGAGAAAACTGGCTGATGTCATACTCATCTATAATATAAATAGTTACTCTAGTGCAGCTAGGAGAGATAGGGAAGTTATTAGGTGGGGAGTGAATTTGAGCTGATGTGACGTGTCGTAACGATATATATAGTTTAAATCTGAGAATGAAAGTATGTGATGTCAAGCGTCTTTATCCGTAGCGTGAAGTCACACCACACAAAAACTTCCCAGAGAGATAACTAAGACTATGAGCTGTTTGGGAGAACTCTGATTTAACACATATCAGATCGTAGAATATCAAAGTATTTTTGCGCATCCCTAGTTCTATCAAATCAGACTATTTTAACCCAGTGAGCCCTAAGAAGTAAGACCGGGTGAGATAAACGTAGGTTAGATATATAAGTGACGTTGTGTATATCAACACATCTTCTAGCTAGACATGATGTTGTTTTGTACTGCCTATGGTCTCTCAGGGTGCCTAACCGTGGATGATGTTCTTCCACGTATTTTGGTGAAATAATATTTTTTTTTGTTTTTGTTTTGTTTTATTTTTTTGTTGTTGGCAGACTTGGTTTAATAATAAAATATGTTTTTTTTTTTAGGAACAAAATTTGTTTTCTACCTTTCAAAAAAAAAAAAAAAAATTGTTTTCTAAATAAATAAATAAATTTAAAAAAAAAAATAAAAAATCCACTTGATATGATACAAACTCACTTCCTCAAGTCAAGAACTTTCACTGTACTTCCTTTTCAAACACAGGCCACAGCTCACTTAAACTTTCCTTTTTCTCTTCAATTTTCCAAATTTGTTCCAATCTTTTTCTTGATTTCTTGATTTCTTGATTTCTTGATTCTCAACCCAATTGATTTAACTCCATAACAGAGGCAAGTGATTTTGCTTCTAATTATCGAAATAAAAGATGGAGAATCCAAATTTATACGCCAACAATCACAACCCCTCAACCACCAGAAGAATTTCCAAGGCACACAGCATAAGCAGATCAATATCAATGTCTGATACCGAGTCACAAGCGAGTCACAACGATTCATTCCACTCCCCTCTTCGATCCGACTCGCCTGTTCGGTCCGACGACCCTGTTTACAAGTCACCTCACTATGATTTCAATTCCAATTCCAATTCAAAAGCTATTGTTGCCTTTGAAAAGGGGTCACCGAAAACAGAGACTTTGAGCTACGCCGTTACTCCTCCACCGGCACCACCGCCGCCGCCGCCGGTGATGATGTTTAGTAGAGCGGTGAGAGACGGTGTGCCGCATGGGGTGGAGAAATTGGAGACCGGTGGTGATGAAGGGGAGGTAGGTGGTGGTAGAGAGCGGAGGAATAGGTCGACGGCGGCGACAGGGTCTGTTCCACGGCGGTCGAAGGAGGTGATGGTGAAGCAGGCGGCGTTAGGGTTTAGGGTTTGTGAGGTGATTTTGTGCTTAATTGCTTTCTCAGTAATGGCCGCCGATAAAACTGAGGGCTGGAGCGGCGATTCTTTCGATCGCTACAAAGAATACAGGTTTATTTATTTATTTCTTTAATTTTTTTACTCATAATTTATTCAAAAAAAAAAAACATTGAAATTATTTTTGAATTATTAGAAATTTCCTGTAAAAAAAAATAAAAAATAGATGAACCACTGAGCTGTATGGAATAAAATTAGGTTTGAACAGCCTTGTTTCCCTGAAAGCAACTTAATTTATCCACCCCTAGTGAAAAATCGACGATTCCGTCAATATTTTGACGGAACCGGTACTGTCAATATTCGAAAATCGGTTGAAATTCTGTCAATTTTTCGTCAGTACAGTAAAAAAAAATCGCCTGTACCGTTGGAAAAATAATGGAATTGTCGATTTTTAATACACGGTTACCGGAAGGGAAAATTCTAATGCACGACTCCCTATTAGAACGGACCGTCACGTGTAGAAAAAAAAACAAAACTGTTTCCTTTGTTTAAACAAAACTGTTTTCTTTGTTTATATATACGTGGCAGTCATCTTACGGTCCGTTCT
Organism: Gentiana macrophylla; assembly: GCA_026214975.1. Classification (NCBI taxonomy): domain Eukaryota; kingdom Viridiplantae; phylum Streptophyta; class Magnoliopsida; order Gentianales; family Gentianaceae; genus Gentiana; species Gentiana macrophylla. The sequence goes on along the minus strand of CM047808.1, from coordinate 7,434,064 downwards.
AATAGGAAGTCCCTACAGCAGAACCACCCTACTAGAAGGTGCTCAGTGCAGGGTCCGGTCCGAGCTCCAAATTCGTCTTCCTTTGAATTGATTTTCTGTGATTAAACTTTTCACAATACACGACGTCCGTTTTATTCGATACGAAACACAATGCAATCCAAACAACGTTATAACTAAAGACGAATGAATTCATATCCATCCTTTTTTTTCTTTCTGAATTACGGGGTTGAAGCTCGTAACGTCTCTAAAGAATTTTAGGGGGTTGTTTGAGAGATAGTTTGACAGTTTGTTTGACAAGTATATTATCCTTAATAGTTCATGTGTATTTTGTTATTTGAACGTATTTGACGCGTGATGTTGATATGATTAGTGTTTTAGAGCATGTTGTCGCTGATGTTTTAAAAATGGCGAATCAAATGCTTCTATTTCTCGCTTATTTAAGAACAATGCTAGGTACTGTATTGTTACACTACGGTTTATCCGATAAATCATGCTTTCATCTAGTTAGAACATGCATAAATTTTCTTGTAGTCCTAGTTTAGTAAGTAATTTCTCTGGAGAATTGGGGCTTTTATTCATCATTTGTTTGGGAAATTCTTGTATAAAAATCTCTATTGCACAACACCGTTGGATGAATGATATCCGTTTTTATATACTGATAATGGGGCCCATCTGATTGTTCGGCTCTATCCAAGAATCTCCGACTCAGTTAAACAGAATCCCTTTTCTCCTCATTAGGGAAAAAGTGTTTTGTTGTTGTGTGTAAAAACTGAAAAATTGCTGATTTTGGGGCCCATATTACGGTTTGGTGCAATCCAAGAATCTCCGACTTAGTTTACCAGAATCTCTTTTCCCCTCATTAAGAATGAAGTGTTTTTTAGTGTGTAGAAACAGAAATTCGATAATCTTTGGAATTTTTTTAGGATCTTTATGTGATTAGTGATGAAAGAGATGTATTTTTGTGGTGCAGGTACTTAGTAGCTGTTAATGTTATCGGATTTGTCTATGCCGGGTTTCAGACGGGTGTTCTAGCGTACTACTTGGCTACGGAGAAGCATGTTATTTCTCATCCTCTTCGTTACTCATTTGATTTCGCGATTGATCAGGTAAATAAATCTTGATTTTTACTAAGAAAAGTATGTGCTGATGTTTAATATTATTGAATCTACCGTGGCATCACACTTCATGCTAGATTCGACTTTACACAGGTCGAAAATGGACATTCGACCTGTGCAAAGTCGAATGTTGACCTTACATAGGTCGAATGTTAGCATTGTGCCCCGAAAGGGTCAATCTTGGCTCATTTACCTTTCATCTCTGCGTGTTTTTTATTACGTTTTCAGTCCATTCTGCCACGTGTCAAGTTTTCATTGCTTGAAGTATCATGCCGATGTTAACATGTGGCATTTTGGACTAACAATGTAAAGAAAACACGTAGATTGGAAGTAAAAGCGTCGAGATGAAAAACCAAGGATAGAAGTGCAAACATCAGGGAAAAAAAAGAAACCGAAAGCGTCTTTATCCCCTCTAAAGTAGGGTATAATAACACGAGCCGAGTTATACGAATCTTGTTAGTTTCACAATTTGCTCCCTACACCTTTTTTATACTGTGGCACCACAATTACCAGGGCACCACAGTGAAAACCGACTTTCAAAAAGTCTCTATTACGATTATGTAGTTTATATTCGACTTCCGTAAAAAGTGCAAAAGTTGATTTTTCAGTGTCGCCTGGGGTAGGTGGGGTACCATAGTACAGTCGGTCGTCTTGCCGTAACGGTGTCGGTCCCACGTGTATCTCCAACACCTATGACTTGCGCCTTTACCCATCGCGCTTGAACACACACCACCGTCATCATGCTTCTTTCTTATTTCGAACTCATAACCTCATGTTTTGATATTGTACTTTAGATTTTTGTTCGTGTATTTGAATCGAACTTAAAATGTTGCAGATACTCGCAGTATCTACTAATGTCGGCCTCGTCTTCATCGGCAACACGGGTTCTTGACTGGGTATCCAACTGGGGAAAAGATGAATTCACAGAAATGGCAAGTGCATCAATTGGGATGTCATTTCTGGCTTTTTTTGCATTTGCTTTGAGCTCTTTAATAAGTGGTTACAGCCTCTTAATCCAAGACAACTTTTAATTATTTTTTTATTTTTTTTATAATTATTATTTATAATTTAAATAAAAACACTTTTGTTCATTATATATATTGCAAATGAGTTACCAAGCTGTATATATATATATATATATGATGTATTTAAACATCAAATTTATATTTTCAGTCATTAGTATATAGGATGAGGTCAATATAAAAACTTATTCCAAGTTTGTATTTTTAACATTGTTGTTAAATGTTGATATAATGTTATGGTTTTGATTTAATGCAGCTATATTGTTATGCTTGTTAAATGTAGATATAGTGTTATGTTTAGAACTGATAGATGAGCCGAGCAATTCGTGAGCACACTCATGTTTAGCTCGTTCATTTCCTAAATGAATGAACAAAAGATTCGCTTATGAACGTTCAATTATATTCACGAATCTTAACTTTAACACATAAGATGATAAATTGAATTTTTTATTTAATAATTATAAAATATTTAGGTGTTTTATCTTTGATATACTATGATGTTTCGAATACTGTTTTATAATTTATTATTAGTGGTATTTGGACTTGATTTTTAAGGGCCAAAATCTGAGGATTTGAATAATTCCAAGGGAGGATAAAAAAAAAATTAAAAAAATCCAAGGGCCAAAATCATTAAAAGGAAATAGCGCTGTCATAGAAAGAGATTTTGTCATCCAAATAATTACTGGAAAGCAAACATTTTTGCTCATAAAAAGGTTTCATCATCAAGTAAAGTACAAAACTAACACCCCTTAAAACAACATTTAAAAAAGCTCCCAACATTAATCAAATTCACTGCACCAAACTTTGAAATAGAGTCTCAGTCATTAAATCTTCCTCAACAAAATGAAGAATCTTTGATCAACACGAAACTTATGCATCTTCGAAACCGGCCCTTTCAACATCAGCTGTAGCCCTCCAAACGATATATACACAATCCTGCAATTAAGACGATAGTAGAGAACATAAGACTCGTGTATGAAACATTATTAAAGAACGCGACTGATTTCGTTCAGCGGTGTGTCAACAAGCTCAAAACACGACGATAAAGTTCATTTCATGGTGTCCAATGTTTTCAGTTTGAATTACTTACAATCGGTTCTCAGCTTTTGTCTTCTCTTCAGCAGTCTTATACAACAGACCATGCATCACATACTCGAATTTGTCAGCCAGAGACCTCTGCTTGCCCTGAATAATTTGTTTTACGGGTTTAAGTCAGATAATCACGAGGTACACCAACTTTCGTATAAAAGATGAAAAAACAGACCAAACTTTAAACGATCATAAACATATGTAGACAAAAAAACGAGGCATTACCATGACGTGTAAAGGGAGAAGGCGAGAAATATACGTACCTCGGGGACGTATTCAGTGGTAGGAGACCCATCCAGGGTCAAAGTTGGTGCTAGTACCATCCTAAATCTATCTCGTACACGCATAGGATATAACTCAGAGCTCACATCCAACTGCAAATAGACGTCACCGTCTTCCCCCCTCGCTTCTATGCGAGAAACTGTAGAGACACGGAAAACCCGAGATTGTTTTGACGAAAAAAATGCAGGCTACAATTTCTCATTCTAAAAGAAGGAAATAGAACTATAAAAGTTGACATTACCTTTGTCATACTTCTTTCCCTCTTTGTCCACTTCAATAACCTCAATGGCATCACAAAAAGATCTCTGTCATCTTGTATTACTGAAACCTACAACTATACAACAACCAAAAACCCAAGTATGAATGTAACCATTCCAACTTTCCAAAACGATTGACGTATGATGTTTTAGAAGGAGCAAGGGTTAAGCGGTTCGAGAAAAATTCAACAGAGATTAAGCACATACGGTGTTAGAAAACTGTTAATCTGAATGAAGAACCCTAAGGCCTTCCTCCAAACATCAATTTAACAAGCACACTACTACTCTTTTAACTCCCACAATAACCATTGAAACTAGTAGCAAGCAGGTCTAGTCACAATATTTGCTCGTAACGATTCCCAGAAAACCAAAAATCTACCAACAGGAATCAATCAATATACGTTATCTGGAGCTTTCTTGAGACACGTTGTGCATCATTACTAATTTTTAGCAACTTTGGATAAATATGTTGTGCATCGTCATTAATTTCTAATAATTTTGGCTGTATAAAAGAGATCTTAGAATCAAGAAATTGTTTCCAGCAGGGAGCAGGGCACAAAAACAATAATATTTTATTACGTTGTATAAGGATAAGAGCAATTTCACCAAAAACTGAAATGAAAATCAAGGAACTTCAGATCGATAGTGATGAAACGGCAGCACAGAATTGAAAATCAAGCTCTGTATCAAACTTCCCCAATTCAGAAATTATCAACAATAAATTTTCACTCCGGTGCTCACAGATTGACGAATCAAAAATGCTCCACACAACAATTACCAGTCAAAAATCCAATACAGCTTCAGTCAAAACACTCAAAACGCCTAAGAAAAGAAAAGAAAAAGCTACCGAAGATGAACGCACCAGTCTGTGTGAATTCTGACGATGATTTTGGAGGAAGATACTTGCTGACCTCTAGCTGCGGTGGTTGTTCGGTGCAGAGGTGGCTGGTCGCTGTGCGTGGCGGCGGAGTAGCTCGTCAGCTACTCGTGTTTACTGTTGAGCACGATGAAATGAGAGGGTTTGGGTGTGGGAGGGAATGAATTGCATCGAAGGTTTAGGGTATATGGGGCAAACGAGTCGAGCCGCTAATAAGCAACTCGATACTTGACTCTCAAAATGATTTTTTAAATATGATTTGCTCGATTTCGAGCCGAACTCGAACAATATATATCTACTAATATAAACCCGCATTCTCGCGAGACGTAGACGATGACATTCTGACACTGCAGAGATAGGGGGTGGGTAGTCCTACGCCATACCTCATCAGCCCTACCTCTCTTCCCACCCCGCCTTACTCACCGCTATCATACCATACCCACCGCCTCTATCCTACCCTACCCAATATCATCCATATCTTACCATCGACATCCTACCTACTTACCAATTACCTACTCTACTCCACTTTCATCCACCCCAACCCTACCCTACCTTACTCATCATACCACTCTACCTTCCCACCACCCCATCATTCTCTATCCTACCCAACCCACCACCCCACTGCACTCCTACCACCACCCAACTCTACCTTATCCACCATTCTACTTTACCCTATCTTACCCACCACACCACCATACCTTACCTTTCTCATTACCCCAACCTATCATACCCTACTCAACCCTCACCAACCCTCCCTAACCTCCCCAACCCTACCTTACCCACCACTTCACCCTACCCTACCCAACATCATACCCTGCCTTACCCACCGCTATCATACCCTAAACCACCCTATCCTACCCTACCCGATATCACATATCTTACCCTCGACATCCTACCCACCTTACCCATTACCTACTCTACTCCACTTTCATCCACCTTACCCTACCCTACATTACCCATCATACCACCCTACCTTCCCTCACCCCACCGCTTCTGCCTACCCAACTCACCACCCCACCATACCCCGCCCCACCACCCAACCCCACCCTATCCATCATTCCACTCTACCCTATCTTATCCACCACACCACCTTACCATACCTTACCCACTACCCCAACCTATCCTACCCTACTCAACCCTCCCCAACCCTACCTTACCCACCATTTCACCCTACCCTACCCTATCCACCATTCCACTATACCCTATCTTACCAATCACACCACCATACCTTACCTTACCCACTACCCCAACCTATCCTACCCTTCCCAACCCTACCTTACCCACCACTGCACCCTACCCTACCCACCATCCTACCCTACACCCTACCCTACCATACCCTATCCACCACTGCACCCTACCCTACCCACCATCCAACCCTACCCTATCCACCATTCCACTATACCCTATCTTACCCATCAAACCACCATACCTTACCTTACCCACTACCCCAACTTATCCTATCCTATTCAACCCTCCCTAACCCTACCTTACCCACCACTGCACTCTACCCTACCCACCATCCTACCCTACCCTACCACCCTACCTTACCTTACCCACTACCCCAACCTACCTTACCCCTACTCTTCCCTATGCAGACTTACTCTACCCTACCTTACCCACCACTTCACCTTACCATACCTTGCCCACCACCCCTTACCTACCCTACCTACCACCACCCCTACCAACCCCTACCCTACCTTACCTTACCTGATTTTTAATTTGTTGGCAGATTTTATTACGTGTGGGGCGAATTTTTTTTATTTAAATTGGTGAGAGATTTTCGATTTTGCAATAAAATCATTGATTTTGTATTTTTTAATTTTTTTTCCCCAGATTTTTTTTTATTTCTTTGGCGATTTTCGGATTTAATGCTTGACCCGGGAGAGATTTTCGATTTTGCAATAAATTCACTGATTTTGTATTTTTTGATTTTTTTTTTCCAGATTTATTTGTTGGTTTTATTTAATAGTCGGTTTTTTTTTTTTCTAATACGCTGGCTTCCATTTTTGGTTCACTAATAAATTAATCTCAGTATAAACTCTATTAATATGCTATTATTGCAAAATCACACACTATTAATGTGATATCATTGTGTAAATATTTTAGAGGATTGAACATAAATTCTATTCATGTGAAATTTTTAATCATAATTTTTTAAGAGTGGTTTTTTTTTTTTCTTTCTAAACAGTCGGTTTTTTAAATTTGCATTTTACTATTTTCCTAAAGAGGCGGTTTTTTAAAGTTACGTTTGACATTTTTTTTAAAGAGTCAATTTTAAATTGATTTGAATATAAATGCTATTAATGCCTGGTTCTTTTAATTTGTTGGCGATTTTATTACGTGTGGCTAATTTTTTATTTAAATTGGTGAGAGATTTTCGATTTTGCAATAAATTCATTGATTTTTATTTTTATTTTTTTTTCCACGGTTTTTTTATTTATGGAAGATTTTCCGGATTTAATGCTTGGGACCGGGAGAGATTTTTAATTTTGCAATAAATTCACTGATTTTGTAAATTTAGTTTTTTTTTTTAAATATTTTTTTTCCAGATTTATTTTCCGGTTTTATTTAAGAGTCGGTTTTTATTTTTTCTAATACTCAAACTATTAAATTGATTTTAGTATAAACGCTATTAATATGCTATTATTGTGAAATCACACGCTATTAATCTGCTATCATTGTGTAAATATTTTAGATGATTACACATAAATTCTATTAATTCTGTTTTTTTATTGAATTAAATTAAGTGGATATTTTTTAAATATTTCATTTTTTAGAAGATCTTGTTTGATTTTGTTTATAAATTTGTTTAATTTCGCATTTTTTTATAATTTAATTTAATCAAGGATTTTTGTTAAAAATCTCTAGGACTTTTTTAAGATTTCGTTTTTTAGATTTTATTTAACTTCCTTTAACATTTACCTCGTATTTTTAATTAAGGAGTTTTTAAATTATTTTATGGTTATATTTTTTTGTATTTAATTAAATCAATGGGTTTTCTTTTTAGATTTTGTTTTGTACGAAGGTTTTTTTTTTTTTAAGATTTCATTTTTTAAGGAGATTTTGTTTGATTTTGTTTATAAATTTTTTAAATTTCGTTTTTTTATATTTTAATTAAATCAAGGAAATATTTTTTTGGAAAAGCTCAAGGATTTTTTTTCGAAATCTTGTTTTTAGGATTTAATTAATTTCTTATTTCTATTTAAGAAATTTGTTAATTATTTTATGGCTATATTTTAATTATTCTAAAATATTGAATGTGAAAGAAATCAAAAAGGAGGAGAAGCATAAACATTTTTTAAACATTAGACCATGAAATTGAAGTGCTATTTAAAAATAAAATAAAATAAAGTAACTTGTATTGATCTATGATATCAATGAAAATTTTTATGACAGAAAAAACATGAAAAAACCAACCTTTTCGTTTTAAGGTTTAGCAAAATGGATTGTTTCGATTCAGTCAGAAAAGTGTCCTTCAAGATGTTGAACAACCTAAAGAAACATATTCATCAGGAAAAAAAGGATTTAATAAGAAGAAGAGTAGTGATGGCAATTTTAACTCAAAACATTAGACAATGAAATTGAAGTGTTATTTAAAAATAAAATAAAATAAAGTAACATGTATTGATCTAAGATATCAATGAAAAATTCTATGACCGAAAAAACATGAAAAAAAACCAACATTTTCGTCTTAAGGTTTAGCAAAATGGATTGTTTCGATTCAGTCGGAAAAATGTTCTTCAAGATGTTGAACAACTCAAGAAACATATTCATCAGGAAATAAGAAGAAAAGTAGTGATGACAATTTTAACTCGATTGGGAGAAATGAGAATGAAATGAGGTTTACTGGGAGTAGAAGTGCGGAGAGTGGGGTAGATAATGGGATAGAAGTGATTGTGGAGTAAATTTATTGAGATTTTGGAGATTAGTTTAAAAAAAAAAAGATTTTGGAGATTAATTGATTGATTCTGGGTTTTTATTATTATTTTAAACGTGTTTATATGGGGAATGGTCCGGGTCAATTTTCGGGTTTGGGTCAAAATTGCGGGTTATTGGGTTAAAAACACTCGTCTATATATTATATATAGATATCTATACTAAAATACACGTGCGTTGTTTTAGTGAAATAAAACTTTTGAAATTTTAAAAATAACAATATTAATTAATAAATAATTTATTAAGTATTTATCCTTTTAAAAAATAAATGAGAAATGATACGACCACAACGAAAATGCACCCTCAATTGACACAACAATGATCTACATCATTTAGTTTTATGGCATACATATTAATTGATATAGGTCCCACAATAATCAATAGTGTAAATTATTGTTGTGCCAATTGGTTGTGTATGTTTGTTGTACATGTATCATTGCTCAATATAAATATGCTATTAATCATAATTATACAAAATGATCTTAGGTTTTTTTTTTTAGTATTTTAAATTTATAAATGCATGTACTTGATACATTTTTCATCATTTTTTTTTGAATAAATTTTTTCATCATTTTAAAGATGAGAATTTACGGATATATGTATCTATTATATATCAAAAAAATGTCCTTCATAATTATCTAGTAAACATGTGGATATTTTCAATATTTTTTTTAGAGTAAAAGCCGCACTACTTAATCCCTATTAAAGAAATACCTTCTTTTGCTAAGAGGTGAGCATAGACATTTCCTTCTCTCTTTACAAAAGAGAATTTATAATGAGAAAAAACAGGTATAAAGGATTTGCAATCATCAATTACACCGCCAGGATAAGACAAGTCCACGCCGTCTGAAGTTAGCTTGTGGTGTATAAATGGGGAGTCCTCTTCCAACTCGACTCTGAAAACCCCCCAACTAATTGCGAGAAAGATAGCTTGGTGCATGCTATAGCTTCGCCGATAGCTACTTCATATTTTCCATCAAGTTTCATAGTAAAACTGTGTAGAATATCACCTTTGTGGTTTCGTAGGATGCCCCTAATAACAGTAGAGTATTCGTTCGTTGCCGCATCTACATTCAATTTGACCAAGGGGGCGTGGGGGTTACCAAGCATTCTTCATGCTCCGTGGGATCAATTCGTTCCCCCCGTTTGGTTTGCACGTCTAGAAAAGCAGAAGAATCTGACTCTGCCAAAATACTATTTGATCAGGGCTAGTAATTTTATTCTAAAAAATAAGAGAGCATCGGGTCTTCCATATCCACCAAAGAATATAAATAATATTTGTTTGGATTTCATGTACATATTATTTTATATGGTTATTATATCTTAACTATGAATATAATTTAATGATCGTAAACTAACTCTTGTTAAACAAAGTAACATTTGAGATAATGATCAGTATATTGAAACAAAATAATATTTGAAATAATGATTAGTATATTAAAAAAATTGATGAAGGAATCTAAGATTCAATTTAATTGTATGATAGGAATGGTGAAACCATGTAATTTTATTGAAGGTTGTAAAAGGTTAAACATATACTTAATCATTATAACTATCATTTAATTGTTTTCTAAATTATATTTTTATTGTGCCTATTTAACTAATTAAATTGTCAAACCATGCATACAAATCCAACATATCTCCCTGCATAATGAATGCATTCATATTTGACGGATGAATTATGCAGCCTGGAATTACTGTATCTTCAATTTTATATGTAATACTATCTTTGGATTAGAATGATCAACCCATCTTATTTCTTCTTATTCTCAAAATATCAATCCGTTTATCACTCAGGCAAAGAATTCTTCGTGAGGCATGGACTACTTTATATGATACATATGCAAAGCCCTCCCGTGGACAAATCAAATAAATTAAACAGTATCTCAAATCTATGCAAAAATGTACTTAAACGGTCTCTAATTTTCTTCTTGTTGTGAAAATTAAAGTTGATGAATCAGTCTATGGATTTTGATGATCTTGTGAAATTTATTTCGGACAATTGAGTGATGACTATAAAAAGTTGGCTAGGGTTTTTCAAGCATGTGACACCCCCCCATTGATTTTGAAGAACTTCATGAAAAACTACTTAATTATGAAACTCTTCCGTAAAAATTGCAGCCGGTCGCTTTTGCTAGTCTTGTTACAGCGCATTCAGCCGTATGACATCCCTCTGAGAGTGCTGGTTCATTTTCACATCTTAATATTCGTAATTTTTGGAAACAGACACAAAATACTTTTTCGCATGCAGTATGCCCTATTTTTTTGCCTTAAAAAACCATAATAAATTGACGAAAGCACGATAATGATTATGATTTGCCACACTATTATAATTAACTCGCATATCAACCCATTATAGTATTTAATAAAAAACAAATTACTTGGAGAAAAACACTTACGGAAAACACGCAGGCACTTTTAGTATTTTTTTAATTTTAAGTTTATAAATTGGATAATGATCAATGCATTAAGTTTGATAATGATATAATAAAACACGTAGGGATTACCACTAGGGTCTAACCTGGCTTACAGTGGGGAGTCCAGGGTTCGAACCCCGTTTGGGGTGTGTGTGTGTTATTCCTTTCGTTTCTGGAAAAAAAAAACACGTAGGCATTTTTAGTATTTTTTATTTTTAATTTTTTAAATTGGATAATGATCAATACATTAAATTTGATAATGATATAACACGATACATATTTATAGCTATATGATATAATAACATAATATAATATAACATGGTATAATCATGACAATGATATGATATTATTTTTATTTGATTTTTTTGAGGGAAAAGAGAATTTTTTATTGATTCAAATCAGCATAGCATGCCATAAGACAATTGGAAGGTGGTCTCGTGCCCCATTGTTTGAGACCGACAAGAGATAAGCTTTCATTTGCCAGAAGATGGGCTGGGAGGTTGCCCTATCTATTGACAAATGAGGAACAAAAATTGACAAAAGCAGGAATAAGAACTTTACAATCATCAATAATGAAGCCTAAGTGAGATAAATCCTCCTCTTGCGATAAAAGCTTTTTGTGGACCGTCTGCGAATCACCCTCGAATATGACATTGAAGTAACCCCATGTGATTGCAAGGACCATAGCTTGGTGAATGGCTAAGGCTTCAGCTATGACGACATCAAAACCTCCGAAGAGCTTTTGGGAGAAGCTGTAGAGGATGTTACCTGAGCTATTTCTGACCAGGCCTCCAGTTGCTACCTCAAACCCTTTCACTGCAGCATCCACATTGAATTTTACCGAATTTTCTCTTGGTGGCTCCCACAACTTCTTGACACTCGGAGGTTTTTTAGGAATGGATGCCCTCATTGAGTGAACTTGTATGTAACTCCTTGCTTCAATATCTGAGTGCCTTAGAATCTTCACTGAGTCAGACTCACATTGCTCATAGATCGAACTGCACCTACTTTTCTAGATCAACCAAAGGGTAGTGATAAATTTGGCTGCAGATTCCTCAAGTTCCTTTTTTAGCAACAATTCAAAGAGATCAAGGTTAGTGAGGAAAGACAAGCTCCTCCAAAAGTGGCCTTTCGGATATAAATGTTAGTAATACCATCCGCAACGGAAGCGATTTTATGGATCTAGATCTATATAATACACGTAATAAAACAACTAGATCTATTCTACAAGGGGATGTAGATCATACCTCTTGAATCTCAAAATTCAAGTTGAAGAACCGCAAAGGATGAATGTGAAGGTGTGAAGAGCACCACGCCTCTTCCGATCGTGTGATCAAAGCAATTCCCGGTGGAAGGAATTCTCGACTCGAACCCCTCCGATATGCTACCGGAAAAATCTCAAGATCTCTCCCACTCTCTCCTTGGCGAAATATTTTCTTCTCTACTATATGGAGAAGTCGAAATATGTAATGTGTGTTAAGGCTTGGGAGAACTTTCTTTATATAGGAGAGTAAAACTTAGCCTCCAAGGATTAAATAATTAAGAGATAATTATTACATTAATCCTTTTTCCAAATAAAAGATAAATAAAATAATTATCCCAAACAAATTAGGATAAATCATATTATTATCTAATATTTCATGAATTATCATTTAACAAATAAAAGATAAATCACACATTAAATAATTATCCAAGAAAACTAATTTCCTAATAATTATTAATCACAAAAGTGGCGCCACCTTTTAATCAAACACGCACAAAACCATATTTGACCAATTAGGTCAAAAAAGGTCAACACACTAATTTGGGCCGAGTCCACGAAAAATGTCTTTTCCGTGTATTTAATTATTTAGCCCAACTAATTTAATAGTCCACTAAACAATTAATTCACATATCGTTTTAATAAAGTCCAACAAGCACTAAATTAATATTATTAGGATTCGACGTCCGAGAATAGCTATGCTATATTAGGAGGCACGTCGGGGACCATGGACTAATAATCGACTTCGATAAATCAAATAAATAATTATAGAATAATTATATTCGATAAATCAATCACGAGAATATGCCACCATAATCCCGTGATCGCACTCCTCCGATTATAAGATTATATTTATCTCCTCACGAGAATAATAATAAGCGTCCATTGATATAATCATTACATATGGATTAATCCTCCATAGATTGCTCATTCTAAATCGGGAAGTTACCGTTAACCCTTTTAAGAACCTCTTATCCTTATTTACCATTAACCCCTAGTGATCAATTAATTCATACAACTCACCGGGTAGCTAATCGATGTAATATGAACTCGCATCTGATCGATCGCTTTCTAGGATTAACAAATAAGGAAATCGTCTATCTACTTCCATAAATGGAAGGAATGGATTCCGTATCTGTGATAACACGGACTACTCACTCAATCGAAGACAATGCCAAGATGGGGTAATTCGGACCACGGACTCGGTGTAATCCTTAACCGTCAAGTCAAACTTCATACCGATTCAAGCGGTTTGATCGTGATCACCTCGGATTAAGATATATCCATAAATATGATCATCCATTGATTCGATAAGACTTCTCGATTACGGAATTATATCGTGAACTCTAATCAAATCGGTCCAAATTTCATATGATATATCTATCATATATAAATGCCCCATTAGGTTCTCTTAACCGAAAGTCCGGATAAGACAATCACACCTATTGTGTGTCGGGCGCATTAATAGCACGTTAAAGGAGAGACCCGATACTCTCGATTAACTTCACTACGGGCTAATTGTATTTTAAGTACATCTTCACTAACTCAATCCTCCTGTGTATATACCATACACCGAGTTAAGTGATTACATAAACGATATACTTTAGGGTTTTCTGTAGTGTAAATACTATTTCACATCGGTGAATATGAGAATAATAAATATGAATAATAACATCATTTCATTTATTAAATAAAACAATTACAAAATTGTCTTTCGGCATCACACCTAACAATCTCCCACTTGCACGAAAGCATGTGATTAATTGTTTTAGAGCACACCCTATTATTTAAAATACAAAGAAACTATCACTCCCACTTGCTCTAAAGCAAATGAGACATGTCTCTAATACCTATAGTCTCCAAGTGTCGACTAAAAGCTTCAATCGACGGCGTCTTGGTGAATGGATCGGCGGGGATTATCGGCGGAGGCGATTTTCTTGACGGAAATGTCCTCTCTATCGACAAAATCATTGATCACCCAAGTATTTTCTCTCTATATGCTTCGACTTACTTCAGTGCTTTGAGGTTCCCTAGAGTTGGCAATGGCCCCATTGTTATCACAATAGAGAGTAATAGGATCCTCGAGATTCGGGACAACGCCTAATCCATCCGATGAACTTTCTTAACTAAATCGCTTTTTAGTCGCCTCCGAGGCCGCTATGAACTCGGCTTCCATTGTTGAATCGGCTATCTTTGGATTGCTTTTGGCTTCTCCATTCTATTTGCACCGCCACCAAGCGTAAACACTCGAACCGCAGGTAGATTTAGAATCATCTCTGCCTGATGAAAGTCGTAATCGGTGTACCCCGCTAGCTCCAAACTCCCACTAGAATAGACGAGCATATAATTTTTGGTTCTCTTCAAATATTTGATGAGATTCTTTCTCTTTGTCAGATCTGGTTGCCCTGGATTTGACCGAAAAACGGTTGACTAATCCAACGCCAGAACAAATGTCGAGTCTTGTACACTCATAGCATACATAAGACTACCAACACCGAGGCATATGGCACTCTTCCCATAGCTTTCACCTCTTGAGGGTTTGAGGCCCCGAGTCTTAGAAGGTAAACGCCGTGGCGGGTTGGTAGAAAACCCTTCTTTGCGTTCTCCATATCAAGGCGTGCCAAAGACCTTATCTATATAAGTTGCTTGGGACAGAAGCTAACATCCTGCTCTTGCGATCCCTTATAATTTGGATCCTAGAACATAACTCGCTTCTCCCAAATCTTTCATTTGGAATTGCGTGGTCAACCAACTTTTCACGTCGGACATCATCCCCTTATCGCTGCCAATTAGGAGTATGTCATCAACGTACAACACTAGAAATACAACACTATCTTTGATAACCTTCTTGTACACACAAGATTCAAAGAAAGTGTTGTTCAAATCATAAGACTTGATCGTGTGATCGAATCTATGATACCAGGAACGAGATGCTTACTTCAACCCATAAATGGATCGAGCAACTTGCACACCATGTGCTCTCGACCTTCTTCAATGAATCCTCACGGTTCTTTGCGATATAGATTTCCTCGTCAAGAAAGCCGTTTAGAAACGCCGCCTTAACATCCATTTGCCGATTTCATAATCCGGACATGCGAAGAATCGAAAGGAGGATGCGGATGGTTTTCATCATGGCCACAGTGTGAGAAGGTTTCCTCGTAGTCTATACCCTCTCGTGTGTAACTTTGGCTACCACCGTGCTTTGAAGGTTTCAACCTTCCCATCTACTCCTCTCTTTCTCTTGTAGAGCCATTTACATCCAATGGGCCTTTCACCCCGAGGAAGTTCTACAAGTTTCGGACCGAGTTAGAGTACATGACTCCATCTCTTGATTCATTACGTCAATCCATTTATCCTTATCGTGATCCAATAAGGCCTTCTTATAGGTCGGAGGATCGTCTTCCACCCCATCGAGGCGACTACGTTTGCCTCTAAATCCATGCCGCATCGAGCCGGTGGCGAACCACTCTTGCGATGACGTCTGGGGTGGAGCAGAAATGTCGGAAGTGATTTGTTGTTTTATTAGTGTTGTTTACAGGAACATCGCCGACCACAATAGGCCTGATGTCATCGGAGAGTAATTCCTCTAGTACAATTGTACTTGAGGTGCGTGGTCTTTCATATAACTTTCCTCCAAAACGTAGGCGTTAGTCGAGACTAGCACTTTGTTATCTTCCGGATCGTAAAATAGACCACCACGTGTACCTTTTGGATAGCCTACAAACAAACATACTTTAAATGCGTGATTGTAGCTTGGTAGTCTTGTCCATCAAAGACATATGCAGACAACCCCATACGCGAAGTGACGCGTGCTTTCGCGATGTCCCGACCACATCTCAATGGGTGTCTTTTAAGACGAGACTTTGACGGTATCGCATTCAAAATGTAGACCGCTGCTTCTAAAGCATAACCCCAAAAGGATATAGGTAGTGAGCGTAGCTCATCATTGATCTAACCATGTTAATCAATGTCTGTTTCTCCTCTCGGCAACTCCGTTTCTTTGAGGTGTCCTAAGCGCTGAACGTTGGAAACAAATTCCTTTTTCACCAAGTAGTCAATGAACTCAAGATCTAAATACTCACCTCCGCGATCCGAGCGAAGGCATTTCAATGACTTGCCTAGTTGCCTTTCGCTTCGCTTGGAACTCCTTGAACTTTCCAAAAGCCTCGGACTTTCTATGCAAAGAGATAAACATAACCGAATCTCGAGTAATCATCAATGAAAGTCACAAAGTACTCGTATCCGCCTCTAGCTTGTAATGTTCATCGGACCACAAAGGTCCGAATGCACTAAGTCTAGAGTTCCTGTGGCTCTATTACCCTTTGATGAGAAGGGACGCTTAGTCATTTTTCCCTCCAGGCAACACTCATGAGACAGCGGTGTGTCAACAGATGACTCACCTAAGGCATTAACCTTTTCAAGTCTTTTGAGTCTTTCCAAGGAAATATGGCCAAGCCTTAGATGCCACAAGTATGTTTTATCTTCTTTTACTTGAGAAACTTTCTCGCCTTTTGCGAGATCTTTGATGAGCGATTTTAAACATTTCAAGATTAAGTAGGGAGCTTTATGTGGTCTTACAAAATATAAACCGTTTTCATTTATAGTTGAACACAATTCAAAGCCATTCTTTGAAATAACAAATTCACCATTCAAACTTGAAATGTAAAATGATTGTTCAACTAAGGCGAGAATAAGAAATCAAATTTCTTCAAAA
This sequence comes from Gentiana macrophylla, assembly GCA_026214975.1. Taxonomy (NCBI): domain Eukaryota; kingdom Viridiplantae; phylum Streptophyta; class Magnoliopsida; order Gentianales; family Gentianaceae; genus Gentiana; species Gentiana macrophylla. Next base: position 7,417,094 of record CM047808.1, on the reverse strand, counting down.
TTGAATAAAATAAACATTTTCTAAATGTAAAATTCTATTATTAAAATGCAAGTCCACAAATCCCATCGCTTTGCTTGAAATGAGCGCCCAAAGCTACCCGCGTCACTTGAGAACCCTCTTCCACTCTCAATGCGAACTAAGAATCAGAAATGAAGAACATACATGGTTAGTAGCTCCAGATCAAGTATCCAAGTGGACACATCTTTAGCTACGTTAAAGATTCCAAGAATAGTAATTCCAAATTACCTTTCTTATCTTTCCCAACGACAACCTTGACTTTGCCATCTTTCACATCACGAAGATATTCGGGACAATGGCGTCGCCAATGTCCTACCTCCTTACAGTAAAAGCATTTGCCCTTTGGCTTGGCCTCGCAAACTTTCTTGGCGCCTTTTTTCTTCATTGGCTTGGGCACGGGTGCAACATTAGCCTTCTTCTTTGGTTTGGCCTTGAGGCTTGTTTGATGACCTGGCTTCGCCATATTGGCTTCAACCTTCTTATCCCTACTTGGACCTTATCTTTCGATAGCGCAGGCCCTCGTAGATAGTCAGTTCATTCAAAGATCTGTGTCATGGTCAACTCATATTTGCCCATCGAGATCATCGAGTTTTGAACGGGATAAACTCAGAGTCAATGATTCCAAAATCATCGATACTTGAGTTGCTTCATCGAACTTTGATCCATGAATACCGGCGCCATTGAAGTAATCGATCATATTCGTAACATGACCATTCAACGCTTGACCTTTCTTCAATTTCGTGTTAACGGCCAACCCGATGGCATTGTGTCTTGCTTGTTGCTAGGTGATCCAAACATCGTAGTAAGTTTCGCATGATTTCTCCTGCAGATTCAAACTCTTCAATCTGGGTCCTAATAACCTCCGACACTGCCGCCAAGATGATCCCACGAGCCCGGTTATCTCATTCGATCCAGCGATTACGCTGCTCGATCTCGACTTTACCAGTGTTTTGGATCGCCAACAGTAGGGCATTCGAAGTAAGTACATGTTGCACATTCTCATACGTGAGCAACACGTTTAAGTTACTCTTCCATTTCTTAAAGTTGTTTCCCGTTAATTTTTCGTGATTGAGAAAGCGTAAATTTGAGCGGACATTTTCCTGAAAATAAAATGACATGTATTAATTCAAGTTTAACACTACTATATTAAATTTTAGGAATTGTAAACTAAAAATAAGTCTACTCTACCATTCCAGTTTTTAACCTCGCATCTCGATGCACGCCGTAGGGTAGGTCAAAGAGATGACGGTTAAATCGAGACAATCTCATCAATGAATAACTTGTGAGAATCAAACATCCCACGAATCGAACATCCCTTTATTCATTGACTACCTTCCTTTTTTAGCCTAGATATTTCCAAAAATATCCTTTATGAGTGTGACCTACTATATCGGATCTCTTAGATACGCCCGAGTGTGCCGTCGTAGGATAGGTCGGTGACCCGACGAGTACCTGTAAATCCTATCCTTTCTGGAGACCAAGCCATGAATGTTGATAGGGGTGAACACCATCCGTAGGGGACGAAATCAAAGCGCCCGCGAGGCGTCACCCTTCTCTCACTTACTTGTATCTATAGTAGAGGCCGTGGGGTTGGTGTCGCCTCCCCGCTCCCACTCAATAATTTGGAAGTGGTTGTGGGTTAACTAACCACGCCTTTTGATGTTATCATAAAAGCTCATCAAATCAAGGATTCCGAATGGTGTCGGTAACGTAGGCAAGCCTACCCGTCCCTATTCGTTGGAACATATGTGATGATCGGATGAAATCGGGTCAAGATGCGACCTCATTGAGATAAGAAGGAATCACCCCTCCGTTCTCCGGTGTAGCTTAGTCTTGCCGGACCCCCGTGCATACATCACACTAGGAGGGTTAAGTCGGTCGAGCCTAGCTCAGTTGACCACCCAACCTATAAGCGAACCGTTTTATCCAAGATTTATTGTTCTTTTACCATCATTCAATCTCGTAGACACTACGAATTGAAAAACGTGATCTCGTTTGGGCTTTAAGGCGGTTCACCGAGAACACACACCGAAAGGCCTAACGATTTCATAACCCGTCCTCGGATCATTAATTAGTTACTAAATATATTAAGTACCACGTATTAATTAAATTTCAACTAATTACACGAGTTTGTATACATGCCTATTTTAATTACAAAAATTAAAATTCTACATGTATGCCTGGAGTGGATTTATGATATGATGCATGTCATGGTAATTCCGATTTTATATCTATTTTATGATCGAACACATAAAAAAAATAAATTGCGGAAATTTAAACACCGAGATGGATTGTTGGTACCCCCGTATCTAATCTATCCTAGGAAAAAATAAATTACAATCTTGTTGTCTTCGAGTCTTGATCTTCGAATCTTGAATCTCAAAATTCAAGTTGAAGAACCGCAAAAGGATGAATGTGAAGGTGTGAAGAGCACCACAGTCTTCCGATCGTGTGATCCAAGCAATTCCCGGTGGAAGGAATTCTCGACTCGAACCCCTCCGATATGCTACCGGAAAAATCTCCAAGATCTCTCCCACTCTCTCCTTGGCCGAAATATTTTCTTCTCTCTACTATAGGGAGAAGTCGAAATATGTAATGTGTGTTAAGGCTTGGGAGAACTTTCTTTATATAGGAGAGTAAAACTTAGCCTCCAAGGATTAAATAATTAAGAGATAATTATTACATTAATCCTTTTTCCAAATAAAAGATAAATAAAATAATTATCCCAAACAAATTAGGATAAATCATATTATTATCTAATATTTCATGAATTATCATTTAACAAATAAAAGATAAATCACACATTAAATAATTATCCAAGAAAACTAATTTCCTAATAATTATTAATCACAAAAGTGGCGCCACCTTTTAATCAAACACGCACAAAACCATATTTGACCAATTAGGTCAAAAAAGGTCAACACACTAATTTGGGCGAATTACTTGAAATGTCTTTTCCGTGTATTTAATTATTTAGCCCAACTAATTTAATAGTCCACTAAACAATTAATTCACATATCGCTTTAATAAAGTCCAACAAGCACTAAATTAATATTATTAGGATTCGACGTCCGAGAATAGCTATGCTTATATTAGGAGGCACGTCGGGGACCATGGACTAATAATCAGTGGCTCGATAAATCAAATAAATAATTATAGAATAATTATATTCGATAAATCAATCACGTGAATATGCCACCATAATCCCGTGATCGCACTCCTCCGATTATAAGATTATATTTATCTCCTCACGAGAATAATAATAAGCGTCCATTGATATAATCATTACATATGGATTAATCCTCCATGTATCGCTCATTCTAAATCGGGAAGTTACCGTTAACCCTTTTAAGAACCTCTTATCCTTATTTACCATTAACCCCTAGTGATCAATTAATTCATACAACTCACCGGTAGCTAATCGATTGTAATATGAACTCGTCACGATCGATCGCTTTAGGATTAACAAATAAGAAATCGTTCTATCACTTCCATAAATGGAAGGAATGGATTCCGATATCGTGATAACACGTACTACTCACTCAATCCAAAGACAATGCCAAGATGGGGTAATTGGACCACGACTCGAGTGTAATCCTTAACCGCCAAGTCAAACTTCATACCGATTCAAGCGGTTGGATCGTGATCACCTCGTGATTAAGATATATCCATAAATATGATCATCCATTGATTCGATAAGACTTCGATTACGGAATTATATCGTGAACTCTAATCAAATCGGTCCAAATTTATATGATATATCTATCATATATAAATGCCCCATTAGGTTCTCTTAACCGAAAGTCCGGATAAGACAATCACACATATTGTGTTCGGGCGCATTAATAGCACGTTAAAGGAGAGACCCGATACTTTCGATTAACTTCACTACGAGCTAATTGTATTTTAAGTACATCTTCACTAACTCAATCCTCATGTGTATATACCATACACCGAGTTAAGTGATTACATAAACGATATACTTTAGGGTTTTTACGTAGTGTAAAATACTATTGTCACATCGGTGAATATGAGAATAATAAATATGAATAATAACATCATTTCATTTATTAAATAAAACAATTACAAAATTGTCTTTCGGGCATCACACCTAAAAATAAAGACCAAACCGATATAGCTATATAACAATCAAAAAAGCAATGTCGCGTCGTTTCTTGAGTTTTTTTGCAAACAAGGCAAATACCATCACCAATACATCAAGACATCAACCTCATAGCAGTTGGCAGTGAATTGTGTAAAAAATTCCAACAAAAGTGTGTGATTCATGGTGTCACTTTCAATCCTCATACAGAACGCCAAATATTTTTATAAATTCGAGAAAAGGACGCCATGTCTCTTTCCCTTTCATGTGTCTTACATTGAAGGGCAACGTAATAATCAGACTTACTGAGTAGACACCATTACTCGTATAATGCCAGATTAATTTATCCTCCACATTCATTGAGAACAGAGGAATTGACAGAATGATGGATAATGGACAATGGCAAAATTTATTGATTGTTTTTTCTTATGATGGTTGAGTCGTAACGTAATTAATATTCTTTTTTTTTTAGGAAGTATTAATATTCATTTGAAGATCATCAATATTGATCAATATTCATTTGATCATTATCATAATTATTCATCACTTACGGCTAGTATTTTTTTGGACGATCATCAATATTCATTTGATGATGGATACGTTAAGCTTAATTATGGTTTTATTTCACTGGCCCATTAAGATGGTTGATATTTTTAAAGGTTTTATTTTTTCAATATGGTCAGGTTTATAATTGATCGGATATATATATATATATGTAATTTAATTAATGATTGGATAGATATATATGTGTGAAATTTTTTTTTTTTTTGAGGAAATAAAAATTAATTAAGACTTATGATTGATTGAATGTATATATGAAATACTAAATTAAATTTATAACAATTTTCAAAGGAAAATTATTTTACAGGAAAAACACACCGACCCTTTAGCAGGCTTTGAATGTACGCGTTTAAACTCAGTAACAAGTTTGTAGCAGGGTATGACTACTTTGCTGGCTCATGAAATGAAACACACATTGTAGTAGGGTATGACTTCGATAAAGTTACATTCTTGACCACCCATGGATCAGAAATTTATTTCAGCACACACCGAGCTAAAAACTACATCTTTTATCTAAAAAAAAATTCAGTGGGGTCACCAGAGTCTAAAACATCAATTTTTATCGGCAAAACAACACTTTTTAACAACAAAACTACATAATTTTAATACTAAAAATTTTATTTTTTTTTTTAAAAAAAATTGAGTGGGGTCACGTGACCCCCCCGGGTCACGTGGATCCGCCCCTGTTGCTGACTAATGGAATGAAACAAACATAGGCCATAAATAATGTAGCGCCCTTTTAAACCGTTGTCATCGCTTGGTTTAAAAGGGCTAACCCGAGTTGACATGGTTTGAGTTTATTTAACATCAATTCACCAATTATTTTTTGCAATTTATCTTACAAATCATTTCTTCAACTATAAATAAAAAAATATTAAACCACATCTCACCACTTCACTTTATTTACTTTATTATTTTTTTTACCCTTTTTATGAGTAATTAGCGCAAAAAATGTTTGGGTCAACTTTGGGACTTGCCCCGTATCTTTAAATTTAGCAATTTTATCTTTTATCTTGTGTCATATTTTGCAACAAACACCCTTTTTCGAATTTTACGTTAAATAAATAGAAATTACATGTTTGACATTCACTCGCCGTCAACATTTCACGCCTGAGAAAAAAAAAATATTTATTTTCCCAAAATTGTCATTCATTTTCAACCTAATTGTCATTCCCGATTTCTAATTTCTGTTCTCCATCTACAAAAACCTAGCTTTCTAATTCCCTTCCCCATCAATAGAAGATTAATCAATCGTGGGTAGTTCCTGTCAACACCGCCGAGTGTCTACCGGCGCTGGCGAGAATTGTACTCAAGACGACACTTCGAAGAATAGGTGTTGAGCAACCTATTTATGGTGAGTAAATGGCTAATCGTGAGTAATTTTGTTAATGAATCTCGCACACCCTCTGAAGATTCTAGAACCATTGCTTCAAACACCTTTTGAAGGCTGATGAATAAAACGTCGAACAACTATTCAAATGAGAGAGAGAGAGAGAGACGAGGACGAAAATGACGCAGGCAATTGTTGGTTGACAAATTAGGGTTTAATTGGAGAGAGAGATTTAATTAAAAATAAGTTGCTTATAACAATTAACAAATAAAAAGAAATAAAAAAAAGTAATAATGTGAAAGCGCGTGAATGTTGATGACGAGTGAATGTCAAACGTGTAATTTCCGTTTCATTTAACGTAAAAGTCGAAAAAGGGTGTTTGTTGCAATATGACACAAGATAGAAGGCAAAAATGCTAAATTTAAAGATACATGTCAAGTCCCAAAGTTGACCAAAACATATGAGTGTTTTGCGCTAATTACACTTATTTTATTGATTATACTCCCTCCGTTTTCTTTTAACTGTCACATTTGAAGAAAAAATAACTGTAATTTTTTGGATGAAATTGATAACTTTTTAGCTTTAAGGTTAGTCATTTTTTGGATCAACATGGTCAATTATTTTTTTTCAAATGTCACAGTTAAAAAAAGGGAGAGAGTATTATTTTATTTCAATTTCTCTCACCAATCATTCCTTTATCTACATAAAGTTTAAAAAATATTTTAATTTTCTAATGATTAGTTCAATCATTTTTATTATATTTTATTACCTATTAGTTATGTTATCCACTAGTATATAAAATCATCCAAAACTCTACGTTCATGACCCAAACCGGGTCCCGAATCAACGAAGCAGCAAAACCACCATAAATCGTGTTATCGTACAACGGTGATTTATGGGTTATACCAAGTGGACGGCTATGATGAATTCTTATACACCATCACCATCTAGTGGTGTATAGGGATGATTTGGATTCATCACAGTTGTCCACTTGGTACAACACATAAATCACTGTTGTACCATAACTTTTCTCATCCATCACACGTTTCGTATCTTATCAGTACCGAGGGAGATGGATCCCCTCCGGTGTAAAGGGTCAGGTAATCAGTCCGGTGCATATTTGTGGTGCTCCCACGTCAATTAAACAAACCTCAGCCGCTACTTCGATTTTTTATTTCTTTTCTTTCCCTTCTTTTTTACCGCTGGTTACTTGCTTTATTTTTATTTTTGTTTATGACTTTATGTAAAACACGGATACAAATACATATATATCGTATTACACAACATGAATACAACGTAGAGACAGATCCATGAATTTGTTTTAGTGGTGTTATCGGAGTCTAAACATACAATTTTTGGGAGAAGGATCTGTAAGGACAATGAAAGCTACAAATGGGTCTGGAAGGACAAATTTCAAAATCAGAGATTAGTAAGACAAATTGCTAATATAGTGACAAAAATCCCCTTTATAATTTTAATGGTAATTACAAAACCCTACTCTGAATAGAATAAAATGAACAACAAGAAGAATAACCCATAAAATGTCAGTAACATCCAAATGAAAAATAATGAATACCTAAAAAACTAATAATGACCTCGAAAAATGTCAGAATAACACCAATGAAAAAAAAGAATAAATTTAAAAACAAGTAATGAATAGCCTTAAAAATGTCGCTACAACCAAGAAACAGTTGTAACATCCCATAAAAGTGTCAATAACATCCTAAAAGTAGTAATGTAATAAAAACAAGTAGTAACATCCTAAAAGAAGTAAAGTAATAATGTTTTAAAAAGAGGTAGTAACATCCCGTAAAATGTAGTAACGGTCAATAAACAAGTAGTAATGTAATGCACATAAAATGTATAAACTACATCAAAAAAATGTAGTAACTTTACAAAATTAATAGCAACAACCCTAAACTTTTTCAAAAAAAAAAAAAAAAAAAAACAACAGCCTGCTTCTCCAAAGCAACATCGCACAACCAACCTTCTCCGCTGAAGCTTTTACAACCAAATTGAAGCTTTTTATACCAACCAACATCGTCTTCTCCCGGATCTTTGAAGCTTCTCCAAATGATTCAAATCGAGCCCAATTAATAGTAACAACCATAACCCTAAAGTTTTTTCAAAAAAAAAAAAAAAAATATGAATGACTGCCGCAAAATGTCCGCCGGAAATTGCAGCTTGCTGGCGACCACCGTCGAAGTAGCTTTTTTGCCATTGTTTTTGTCATTTTCTGATCTCTCCGCCTCCTTTCCTTCATCCGGATCTGCCATTTTTGCTTTGCTATATTCAAGCTTGGTGTAATTGAGGAAGAAAGATGAAAGCTTGGTGCATGAACCAGTGGAGTCAGGGCTATAATGGAAGAGGGCGTGGCTGAGGAAGAGGCTTGGAGGGTGATGGCCAGTGGAGAAGTGTTGCTGGACAAGTCGGTGGTAGCCATGAGAGGGAGTTCAGCGAAGAAGAGAGAGCTAGGGTATATGGTTAATAGATTAATTAGAAACAGGAAAAAAAATATTAAGAGAATTAGAAAAATGATAATTCTGGCATTATACTACAGTTTTGTCCTAATTATTTATGTGCTTCCTTTGATCCTGGTTTTTCAATTATTTAGGACCTCCCACAAAAAACCCATACAATTTTTTTATCCAAAAATTTATTCCAATTACAGACTTGTTCTAAAAATGCATTTTTAATGTCAAAATAATATTTTTAACAACAAATTATATCGTTTTATTACAAAAAATCTCGGATCTAAGTAGGCCACGTGAACTCACCCTCGTCCAAACAGAGACCCGCCAATGATATAACGACATATCTACTTTCAAAATTGAAAGACATGACACATCGAATGTGATAAACAATTATCTTTTGTGAATGGTGATAAGTTATATAAAATATAATACTTTTCAAATCATACTTCATGTTGAAAATCATTTTTCATTACAACGATACTGAAGTGTCGGTGTTTCTTGAATCAAAACTAAACAATGTCGATTGTGATCCTATATAAAGAAAACTCACAATGTTAACTCAATTCCTACATTTTTTATTAGTAACCTTTTCAACTCTTAGGTGTGTCGATATATTCATGTCGTGTTGTGCGATATGTCCGTATTTGTTTCTGTGTTATATATATATATATATATATATATATATATATATATATATATATATATATATAAAAAATAAAAAATATATGTTTTTTTCAGGCTATGAAATAAATTATTATCAAAAGAAAAAGAAAAAGCACATGGTCCAATAACGTTATTTAAAATTATAGAAAAAAAAACTAGCAGCTGAGATTTGTGCACCAACTTCATGTAATGCTTGATTCTCGTCTTCCATCTACTATCGTCGTGTTTCCGGTGTGTGTGTTAGCAATATACTTGTAAAGGAAGAGGAGAGATAAAAAGAGAGAAAAATGGCTGAGCTCTGTTCTTGCGTTGACTCTGTTCTTGCTCAGCTCTCTACTCTTGAAGAGCTCCCTTTGATTTCAGAAGACTGTCCATGGGCTGATCTGATGGTGGAAAAGATTGAATCTTGTAAATTTGGCCTAAGATTCTTGAAGATGTTCTTCTGGTCTCTTTTGATGTTGGAGGATACTGATGATGCAGAAATCAGGTATATTTTAATGAATGTAAATCATACTCGCGAAGCTTTATGGGGAGTATTAAGAAAAAATCTTGTTACTCATTCCTCTTTGGAAAACGCAAGACATGAATACGAATTATTTATTCTGGATCTGCAAGAAAGTATTCAAATCTGTAAGGAAATAATTAGAGAGTCGTGTCAACTTCTGTTAAAGTGCTCGTTGAGATGCGATTCTTTTAAGATGATTCAGATTCAGAAATTTCTGGATGTATTTCTCGAGAATCTCAAGGATCTTTACAAGTACAAAAGAGATGATGAAATTGTTTTGCTCAAGAATCAAATTGAAACCCTCGAGGAGAAGCTCAGTTTGATGCGTGATATCTTTGATATTACTCCTAAGGAATGGAGAGGTTTCAAGGAAATGCAAGAGTTCAATGTTGTTGTCCATGCTTTTGCTCAATGTTCAACAAGCCTTGTATTTCTGTATTGGGTGAAAGCAGTAGATGAAGATATGGCAGCAAAACTGAATCATTTGTTGTTTAACGTGCTGCAGAAGATCAATCCTTGTGTCCCAGCTTTTAAGACCTTTTACTTTAGATTCTTAAAGGAAATGAAGTTGGGGCAATTAGACTCTCTTCTTTTGGGACAGATTATTCAAATCTTCCTTAACCTTCTCCTCGAGAATCTGGTGGATATTTTGAAGGACGATTTTCTAATTCTTCAAGAATCTCTAACATTTATTATATCCTTTTTAGCTCAACCACCTGATGAGCATGGAGAGGACGAAGGTTGGATGATGATGACTGCAGAAATGGAGGTTCTTGTCAAAGAAGATTTGTATCGTGTTCTCTCTGTTGATGACATGAAGGGGAATTCATCCAAGGCAAACACATGTTTAAGTGACTTTACGAGGAAGGTTGAGCTAGTAAAGGGCAAGATTCAACAGGTTTATGACCGAACTCGAGATTCATTTTCGTATAATTTCCCAAAGATTAACGGTCTTGGATTTTTCGACTTCTTGTTACAAAATCTTAGCTTCTTAAAGGAGAAGCTGAAAAGAGATGCAAATTTTATCCCTTTTGCAAAGCATTTAATTATTAGAATTGAGGAGGAGCTAATGTCTTTGAGGCCTTATCTCGATGATCTTTTTGAACAACAAAAAGCACAGAAAGAACTAAATGATACTTGGTTAAAAGTTATCAATTTGGCTTACAAAACAGAATATGCCATCAATTTGTGTTCGGTAGTTGGCCATCCATTATGGTATAATATGGCACGTCTGATGGAGGTCCTAGACGAAATTAAGATTCTTAAGAGCAAGCTTAAGAATATTGAAGGTAGAAAGACGCATGATGGTTTAGCAGTTGCTCTAAGAAGTTTGAAGATTGAAAGTCCTCGGAATTTAGGTTTCAATGAAGTGATGGTGGGCTTAGAGAAGGAGGTAGAAATACTAATAGAAAATCTTATAAATGGATCTAAGTTTCTTGATATTGTTGCTATCGTTGGTATGGCTGGCCTAGGGAAGACTACGCTAGCTAACAACGTTTACAATGCCCCTACGATTCGGCGTCATTTTCACGTGTTTGCTTATTGTATTGTCTCTCCAGTTCATAATGCGAGAAAGATATTTCTTGATATTCTAGCTGATATCAAAGGGATGGATGACGAAATGTATGATATGATGGAAGAAGATTTGGCAGACATGCTTCGTAAGTGTCTCAAATGCAGAAGGTACCTTATTATAATGGATGATGTTTGGGACGTTAAGGCATGGAATGAAGTTGAAAGATCACTTCCAAATGATCAAAATGGAAGTAGAGTTATTTTCACGGCGCGTATTCATAATGTTGCTTTACAAGCCAAAAAAGATTGTATCCTTCATCATCTACGTTTTCTATCTGAGGAAGAAAGTTGGGAGTTGTTGCGAAAGAAGGCATTTCATGCAGAAGGTTGCCCACTAGATTTTTCAGAGGTTGGGAAGATGATTGCAAATAAATGCAAAGGCCTTCCTTTCACAATTGTTTTAATCGCGGGTCTTCTTAGAACGGAAAGAAGTCTAAGTTGGTGGAATAAAATTTACAAGCAAAGAGGTTCCTATGTTTTGACGGAAGATTGTATGAGCGTGTTAGAATTAAGTTACCATCATTTACCAGAGCATCTGAAGCCATGCTTTCTCTATTTTGGAGCATTTGTAGAAGATGAATTAATTCGTGTGAATAAGTTGACGTTGCTATGGATCATTGAGGATTTGTGCGAGAATTCCAACCGGGAAAACTTGAAAAATGTGGCAAAAGAGTACTTAAGTGATCTAGTTGATGTAAGCCTTGTGATTGCTAATAAGAGAAGTTCATACGGTGGGATCAAAAGTTGTCGGATTCATGATCTAAAGGCATGAATTCACAAAAAGAAAGGCTCAAGAGAGAACATTTTCCAATTAATGGTCAATAACGAGGCTTAATTCATCAAGTTCCACTTTATGTAATCCATATCGCTCCACACGGAAAACTTGAAAAATGTGGCAAAAGAGTACTTAAGTGATCTAGTTGATGAAGCCTTGTGATTGCTAATAAGAGAAGTTCATACGGTGGGATCAAAAGTTGTCGGATTCATGATCTAGTGCATGAATTACATCAAAAGGCTCAAGAGGAGAACATTTTCCAATTAATGGTCAATAACGAGGCTTCTAATTCATCAAGTTCCACTTTATGTAATCCATATCGTGTTTGCATCCATATGAAAGTGGAAATATGTCAATGATGCTACGAGATATATGTCCAAATATCCACTCCTCGCTCTTTAACCGTACATGGGAAATTCGTCGTCATGACCGTTATGATCTTAGCAACTTGAAACTTGTTCAAGTGATGGATTTGGAAGAGTTAGATTATGATGACTTTTTTATAAGAGAGATGCATTCAGAGTTCATCCGAGATTTATGTCGATTTCATTTTCTCAAGGCTTGAATTTTCTAAATTTACTCTAAACGATGTCATATCCAATATCCGGGATCCGGAAATTTTGATTCTTAGTGGAGCCCGCTTTGGAGATTTGCCCGGCTATCCGGAACATGACAAAGCTTAGGCATGTGAATGTCGGTCTGTGTTCACTAAGTAATTCGGTTGTCAAAAACACGAAGCATACCCCACCCCCAAATGGTTAACTTGGAAAGCTTTTCATCATTAGTTGTCTCTCAATGTAAGATTTAGAAGTCCTTCTACAAAGGTCACCTTCTCTTGGCCTGAGCTTCCATTGCACCAAATGGAGTATAGATTTTCCAAAAGTGGACTCTCTTAGTAAACTTGAGTCATTGAAAGTTTCTGTGTGGGGAAGGCATGTATACGGTCGTTTAACTTTCTTTCAAGTCTTAAGAAACTATCATTATCATCTTGCTATTTAGACTGGAGATATTTACGAGTGATTAGTAACATGCCATGTCTCGAGGTTTTGAAGCTACTATATAATTCCTTTGTTGGGCCTAAGTGGGACATGGAAGATACAGAAATTCCCAAAGCTTAAGTTTTTGAAACTCTGTCATTTAGATTTGGCTGAATGGATTGCGTATGTAGAGTCTTTTCCTAGCCTGGAGGTACTTATCGTGAATTGTTTCTATCGACTGAAAACAATACCACCCTGTTTTGGAGAAATGCATACCTTGAAGAGGATTGAAGTTTATGCATCACCCAAATCTGTTGCTTCTTCAGTTGTTGAAATACAGGAATCGCAAAAAGACTTTGGAAATGAGGAGCTTCAAGTTATTGTTTCAAAATTTTGTCCGACCTGGTAGGCAATGAAAGCTAAATTGTGGCATTCAAATGTCATGCAAGTACTTCTCCTTTGATTTCTCTGCTCCTCGATCTAGCTGACCATATGAATTAAACGTTTGATTAATTGTTTTGAAGCCTGAAAATGTGTGGGGAGTAATGTTTGTTTCAATGCTCTTTTGTTGTTTGCTGTTGCAGGATATATACACTGTTTATTTTACAACTTCTTTGATCCTGTTTTTTTTTTTATTTTTTTTTTAATTTTTACAACTCGCTCGGTATATACTACGACGAATTGTCCCTCAATTTTTCTTTACTTCATTTAAAAACTTTATAGCTCAAAGCTGATGGGTACAAATAATTCCACCACCTCAACAGTAGGAGGCAACCCACCGCAGCCACCCTCCGGCATGACAAGAGAGATCGCAAAATGGGCGGCCAGTGTCTCACCTCGCCGCGATCAAGGCATCTCGCGCCTCGTGCAAAGGCAACAGACCTGTGAAATCTCATCCAGCGAGTCCGAGGGGTCGCCAGGCGGGCCAAAGAGGGCTTGCTCCTCATGCACCCCGCAGAAGTGGTCGCCGATTGATCCGCATCTTTTCCCACTTGTAACTTAGATATTTCATCTTGCTTAATATCTAAGTAAGACCTATCTACTAGTAAAATATCTAATAGATTACTTACCCCTAAGTTAACCACCTCTATAAAAGGGGGTGGTCATTGTACACTAAAGATAGAGGATATATGAGATACACACGATATTCCCAAGTAAAAGCTCTCTCCATTCTAACTCTCCACACCACCACCCGCCGGAGCATTACCACACCTTAAATACAAATTTGATATCCACCGTCGTAACACCGCAAGGACACCCGTGAGGATTTAGACGTCTTCGCTTGGCTCTGCTACTGGAACCCGATTGTGTAAAAATCACCTGAGCTCTCATTCAGAGGAGATAATCTTACAAAGAAAAGTCCTCAAACTACCTTTATTTCTTTCCTTTACCAAAGAAACACTCGCTCGAAAAGCCACCACGCAGAGATGGTCGGAAGTAAAGGGCATCTAACACCCCAAACCCCCGCAAAAGGTACTATGCTACATCAAGCTCATGGGGAGGGCGCAGGAGAAACACACTGACAATCTCCCTCGCAGGAGGAGAAGGATCCCAGAGAGGGGTCTTAGCACCTAGCGACGCTTCGAAATGTCATTAATCAAAAACCAAGTCGAAAGAGGCTATTGTTGCCCTGGATGGAACTCGCAGAGAGAGGTCACAAAGAAAGCCAAAGATCAATCCCGAAATACAACCGGGCTTTCGGGAGGATCCAGAGGTCGCCGAAATGAGGGAATACGCCAGTGCACGCCAAAACTATGTATCTCACCACCCCCGCTTGCTGGTGGCTAAGGGGCCAGCCCCTATGACGATTCGACCCTGCATCCTCCCAAAACGAATCCCTCTTGCGGTCGCGGCACTGGGGCCGCCAGAGCCAAATTCAAAGAATCGACGTAGAAGAGAGCGTGCACTCTTCAGGTCGCTATGGACCGAGGAAAGAAATTCCACGAACCTCGGCCCCCCAAGATCGCGACCATCAAAAAGGAAAGAAGATCGACAAAGGGTCCGCGTTTAATAGGTTGGGTGAGAAGGACAAGGCTTTAGCCCCAAGTCGCTCGGCACCTTCTGAGAGAGAGATGCCCATCCATCGTGATAGACCCGCACAAGATGCTCGCACAATTATCGTGGAGAAAAGGGCCCGCCAAGAGGATCACAAAATCATAGGGAATCGTGAGCGTAGAACGGAGCGAGCCGATACGCAAGCACGATCACGCACCTAGAATCGACCTATTTTGGCGTAATGATGGAGGTAATGAGAAAAGAGCTTGCGTAATTAAAAAGTCGAGGCCCGTCGAGAAAATCGCCTTATTTCGGGATCGACGTATTCGCCAAAGCGGATTACCAAACATTGCCTCCCGCAGAGAGAAGGTTAGCTATCCCGCCACAACTATTACAATGGAAATTCATGCCCAAACGATCGCTCACCGCGTTCCAAGGTCGCATCACCCTTGCTACACAAAATAAATCCGCCTGGTGCATCGCATTGGTTGGCGGATGCGAGATAGTGGCTGCGTCCCGATACGCGGGGCTCTCGCGCCTCGATTGAAAGTTGGGAGGACTTGTCGGAAAAGTTTGTCGAGAGTTTGAGTCGGCAAGCAGCCAAGAAAACCATTGAGGACCTATATGAGGTTCGTATGGGAGGACATGAATCTGAAAAGAATATTACGAACGGTTCGCGTAATATATGATCAAACAAGGAACATTCCGGACGATGCGGTCATAACATGTTTCCTCACCGGAATCGCCAAAGGCCCGATGAAAATCGATTCAACTCGCGCCCCCCAAAGCGGGTCTCGTGAAATGTTAGAAAGAGCCGAGAATGATGGGGTCGGCGAGGCGCCGTCTGCCGGAAAGCAAAGCCTAAGACAGAGCCACGTCACGGGCGAGGATCGCGTGGATGACCGTAAAAAGAAAAAGGACGAGATACTAATCGCGATCGTGAGGTAAAGAAGCCGCACAAGTTTAGTGAGGATAATTTTACCCCGCCAACACCAAAGCATCCCAAATACTCGCTTGAAATTCGTGAACATCTCGACAAACCAAAGCCTATGAGGCGCATCCCGATAGCCGCGATAAATCCAAATATCGCGACTATCACAAGGACCATGGCCACATCATCGATGAATGCTTCACCCTAAGGCGCGAGATAGAAAGGCTGATCCGTGAAGGACCCGCCAGTAAATATAAACGCGAGGGGAACAACACTTCCGGTCAAGGACGCCAACCTCGCGTCTATCAGAGAGAGGTTCAGGTCATCCACGGGAATATTCCCAGCAACCATCAACTAAAATCTCAGATAAATCAAATCAATACCCGCGCTTCAAAAGCAGATTGTGTTGGGAGAGAATGAGAAGGAATCATATTCACAAAAAGCGAGCTAACAACAATCAAGGGTCTTATGGAGATACCCTCATTCTAAAAGTGGGGTAAACGACAAACACGGCGCCAACCGAGTAATGGTCGATACAGGGCGGCCGCGATGTCATCTATTTCGATTGCTTAAAACAGATCGGATTCGGGAGGCCAAGTTAAAACCCTACCTTGGGGTCCTCGGTTTTTTACCAACGACACAAGACGGGTCAAAGGCACGATCGACCTCAATATCATTTTGGGCGACTATGAGCCCCAGTAGAACGGAGATAATAACTTTCTTGGTAATCGACCGCCTCTTACTACAACATGATTTTGGGAATCCCAAATATGAAGAAGTTCCAAATGGTGGCGTCTGTTCCCACCAACGCGTGTCAAATTTCACGTAGGGAAGAAGTTGGGGTCGCCATCACCGACCTGGAGCTTTCCTCGACTATATGACCAAAAACAGGGTCGACTCTCGATCACCACGACCGGATGGTCTTAACACGCCTACGGATCGATTGCTATGATGAAAGAAGTCTCCGAGAAGGCCGTAGAGGTAGAAACATTGCAAGTTCGGGACGAGCCCGACTTCACCGCCCGAAGACGAGTTGATCGGGTTATAATAAACATCAAATATCCCGATCAAAAGATAAAAATAGATCGAGGACTACCGAGGAAGAAAGGGAAGAGTCGACCAAGCTTCAAAGCAAACTTGGGCGCGATTCGCCTGGAGGTAATCGATATGAGAGGTGTAGAATCGGAGGTCGCCTTGCATAACCTAAGTGTCGATCCCAACTTCAGTGCCAATACAACAAAGGCGCGCCAATTCTCTACTAAAAGGAGGTCGCAATAAAATTGAGGTTGAGAAACTTTTAGCAAAGCAGCATAATCAAAGAACTTCAATACCCCACCTGGCCGGCAAATGTAGTAATGGTAAAAACACAACGGCAAGTGGCGGATGTGCGCCGACTTCACCGATCTAAACAAAGCTTGCCCAAAGGACCCCTACGCACTCCTCGAATCGATAAAATGGTGGATGGGATCGCGGGTTTTGAGACCTTAAGCTTTCGACGCCTATTCCGCTACCACCAGGTCGAATGGCCGATGAAGATAAGGAGCCGACGGCCTTCGTACGCCGCGGACTATATTACTATGAGATGATGCCGCTTTGGCCTAAAAACGCAGCTCAACCTATCGAGAATGGTAAACAGAGTTTTCAAAGACGCAGATAGCAAGAACACGAGGCCTACATTGATGACATGGTCGTGAAATCAAGTCGCCAAGATCACTTGGAGGACCTTCGCGAAACCTTTGCAAACGTGAAGAATCACTCGATGAAACCGAACCCTACGAAATGCACTTTTTGGGGTCCAGCAGGAAATTTCGGCTTTATGATAAGTCAAAGGGGATCGAGGCAAATCCTAAAAATCGAGGCCCTGGTCAACATGAGCGAGCCTACCAAGATTAAAGAAGTACAAATGCTCAACGGCGGATCACGCCTTTGGGTAGGTTTGTCTCAAATCTGCAGAAAGAAGTCCGCTTTCTTCAAAATTCAAAGGGTCGGCACCTTCTTTGACAAATGAATGCTCCCAAGCATTTAAAGACCTCAAAGAATACTTATCAAGACCGCCACTGCTAACCAAATTTTGAGGCTCGGATACTGCTTTTATATTTGGCGACCTCGAGATAGGGCCGTAGCGCAAAGACTCGTAAAAGAGGAGGAAGGCTCGCAGGCTTTGCTTTTATGTTTCCAAAGCTCTAAGCCCCGCTGAAAGTCGTTATTTTAATATAGAAAAGTTGGCTTATTGTGTTGTTATAAATGCCCGCAAATTAAGGGCTTACTTTTCATCGCACACCATCGTAGTGTTATCGAATGCATCGCTAAGACAGTTCTTCACAAGCCGCACTGTCCGGTCGACATCTCACGATGGGCCATCGAGCTTATCGAGTTCGATATCCGATATGAGCCCCGAAAGGTCAGAAAGGCCCAAGCTCTCCCAGATTTCATAGCGTAAACAAGCTTCAACGAAGAGGTGAAAGAGCGCTCTGCTCCGAACACGACCAAGATAGGGTCACCACAGAGGACGAGCCTATCGTGCCAAGTCACCGCTGGCGACTCTACGTTGATGGCTCCGCTAATCACAAAGCGGTGCGGCGCGGGAATAATCTCGTTAGAACCAGGAACATCGTAAGAAATTGAGCAGTGCTCGAGATTTGATTTCACCGCCTCTAACAACCAGGCAGAATACGAGGCCGTCATTGCTGGGTTGAAACTCGCCAAAGCCATGAAAGTCGAAAATATACAAGTATTTTGTGACTCACGCTTGGTAGTAAATCAAATCAAAGGGTCATATGGCATTCATTGCGTAAATTTTACAAAGGTATATTAACCTCGCAAAAGACTCAAGGCGCCTTCACATATTGTCAATTCAAAAATATCCCTCGAGAGGACAATCATAGGGCCGACTACTTGTCCAAATTAACCAGCGAAGACGCTTCGTGCGATCCCAGCATCATGGTCGAACATCTATCAGAGCCCGCCATCTCCCAGGGCGAGATCATGGATTTCCAACCCAGTAACACTTGTTGGATCGACATCATAAAATCTTATATTGAGTTAGGAGAGCTTCCGAGCGACCCTTGCGAAGCTAGGGCCTTAGTAAGAAGGGCCGCAAGATATACGATTATGGACGACGTGCTTTACCGTCATTCATTCTCGAAACCCCTTCTACGATGCGTACGACCTGAGGAGGTGACGGGAATCCTAACAGAGCTACATGAGGGAATGTGCGGCGGCCATTTCTCCAATCGAACACTAGCACAGAAGGTACTTCTAGCCGGATATTATTGGCCAAAATTAGATGAAGACGCCAAAGCTCATACCCGCGCGCGCGATGCTTGCCGAGGTTCGCAAATATCCCCAGCTACCCTCGGTCGAACAAAGCATAGTGGTAGTCGCCGGCCTTCGACATGTGGGCAATCGACCTCATCGGACCTTTGAAGAAGGGTCGCCAGATGCGAGTACGCTTGTCGTCGCCGCGGTTGATTATTTTACTAAATGGGTCGAGGCTAAGGCCTTGGTAAAAACCAATACCAGGGACATAACATACTTTTTGCTCGATCAAATATGGACAAGATTTGGTGTTCCAAGAGTGATGGTTTCCGATCACGGACCTCAATTCGTAGACGAATTCGACAGATTCTCGTGGAAGAGAACAATGTTAAACATTGGCAATCATCCGTGTGCTACCCGCAAAGGAAATGGGCAAGCCGAAAATGCCAACAAACAGTCCTGAGTGTGTTAAAGAAGAGCCTGGTGAGAAGGCAAAGCCATCGGGCCGGATCACCTTCCAAATGCTCTACGGGCACTCAGGACGCCGCGAAAAATCACAATGAGGAAACTCCTTTTGCTCTAACATATGGGTCTCGAGGCTATGGCACTGTGGAAATGGCCTTACCAAGCCCTAGGTCGCTTTCACAATGAGGTCAATAACACAACAAGCGCGTAGAACTCGAGCTCGATCTAGTAGAAGAGCGGCGCGACGCAGCATACAAATGCCTGGTCAACTATAAACAGCGGCAAAGCGTCATCACGACAAACGATTCGCAATCATCACTTCGCCGTCGGGATTACGCTTCTACAAAAAGACAAGCCACGGGCCACGGTTTAAAAAAGGAAAGCTATCCGAAAATCGAGGGCCCTCTACGGATTTCGCGAGTTATCAAAAAGGGACATACATGCTAAGTGACAAGGAGGGCATGAGTATAATAGGCCATGGCATGCGAGACATCCTCAAAAATACTATATGTAATGAGACAATTCAAATAAAGTCGTTTTTCCAAATTGTATTTACATCCTTGTCTTTTTCGCCGCCATCACCAAAAAAAAAAAAAAAAAAAAAAAAAAAAAAAAAAATGACGATGAAAAGTTTTTTCAAACATATCGATCAAGCCTGGACAAACTTCCATCAATCTGCAGGAGGATTATCTTCCTCCGATCACATGTGTGAGGTCCAAAACGGCATCATGCTCGCAAAAGCTCCACCGGATAAGTTTTTTCAAACATATCGGTCGAGTGTATGGAAGGGACCAGGCGCCGCAGATAATTTGGATATCGATGATGCGAAAGGCATGCGGCGACCAGCATTACACGGCGACCTTGAACCGCCGAGCACGCATATCTTTGTGCTTCGCGATGGATCAACACTCCCGCCTATATCCACTCTATGGTCACGAATGGCGCAGAATGAGCGCCGCTCTCACTAACAACATCGCATCGGCAAAGTGATAAGAGCGCTGGAATTTATAAACTTCTTCCACTCACGGTCGCCGCGAGAGAGGTCGGACGCAAATACTCCCAAGACCAAACCCGCCGATTCTCGGGAACAAATGCGACATTGCAATACCTGCACGAATCCGCCTATTTTCCTCATCCGCAAGGTCCCAGGCGATCTCATAGTGGGAGGAGGGATTTATCGCGGGCATGTTAAAAACTTGGTTAATTCTTCCGAGTAAAGATAACGGAACACCCCGAGAGAAATGTCGCCACCGCTTCGCCAGAGGCTACATCGACAAAGACGGAGTAAAATTCCCGTATCATGGTAACATTAACCGCCTCCTGAGGGCTCGGCAATAAATTCCCACCACCCGTAAAGCCGAACGCGCAACATGGAGCCGTCTTTCTATTCGTTGTTCATGTAAGCCCCTCTCCCCATAATATCACGCCACTCAAAAAAATCCTAAATAATCCTTGGCCGCTGTAGGGAAGTAGTGGTGAAAAAGGGAAACATCCCGGATGGGACGAGCTTTGAATGTCCGAACTGGCCGCTTCCCCTGGATGAGACATGAGTTTGGAGGATTGACAAAGTGAAGAGGATAATGAACGATTGAGGAAGAAAGCAAAATTCAGATGAGGCAAGAGGTAAAGTGAGTTCCGAGAATAACCCCTTTTATACTGTAGAAGAAGGGTATGATCAACGGTTGGGATTAATTGGATCCTAGGCCGATATGCAACCGACCAAGACCAAGGCAACAGGAGCGCCGACCATAAAAGAGACCGAAATTTATGGCTACAAGCTATAACCGACACCTAGTCATTGTGGTCATAACTCAAGTTAATGACACGCCAAAGGTCAGTGTAATGTGCTCTATTCTTCGACAAAAGCACACCAATAAGGCCAAAAACCTTGAAAAATTAGCGTCGGCGTAGCGACTATGGTTAGAACAAGACGACGACGCCTCATCGACGTCGCCAAACTATTAAGCGATAAGGCCACAAACCTTGAAAAATTAAGCGCTTCGACGACGCCTCATGACGGTCGACGTCGCCAAACTATTAAGCGATAAGGCCACTAAACCTTGAAAAATTAAGCGCCTTCGACGACGCCTCATGACGATCGACGCCGCTAAACTATTAAGCGACTTCGCACGAATCAAGAAAGCACAGAGAACAAAATAGCCTCACCACACCTCGCGAAAGGCCGCCAGATCGAATCGACACAAGAAAAGCCAAGTTGTATAAATTGAAAAAAATGCGTAAAATAAATTGTCAAGCTATTACAAATCAAGGTTCACCAAATCACAAAGTAAATAGTCAAAGTTACAAATCAAACTTTCAAAGAGCTCGCAGAAAGTCCGAGAAATCTAAAGAACATGCGAGTAGGCGGGTGTCGATAAACTCGTCGCCTTGCTCGTAGGGCGGCGGCTTCTTCAACATCTCAAAATTCACAGATTGACAGGGGCAGGCTCCCAAACAGCTCGCTACGCTTAAGTCGCTCACCAATCGAGGTAATGAGCTCGCTTGCATAGGGGATTTCCGGATGAAAGGCCGCGAATTGGGATGACCTTGATGCGTGTTCACCCACCGCAAAGATATCCTCCAGAGTGATGTGCCCCCGCCTCGACAAATTTCGATATAAATGAGCTAGGTGACTAAAGCCCTGGTCAAAGCTATTCTCCATCAGTCGAAGAAGTCATCCGAATTTTATAGCAATGACGGCCCCAGACTTGGCCTCTCAACACCTCACCGCTTTCTTCGCAGCCTTCCTCCATAGCTTTCTCGGCCTCTTTGGCAAACGCTCTCCGCCAAAGAAGCTTAACCCTCAACGCGCGATCTCCTCCTCGCGCCGCATAATCCTTTGTCAAAGATGCAACTTTCTCATTGATCTCAAGATCCAATCTGAGAGTGCTCCTCCATGATCGCCTTCATCTTCCACACTCGCCACCAGCATGTTTAGCTTTCTTTTAGCGGTAATCCTCGCTTTATCGCTTGCTCCCAACCAAGCGCCGGCCACCTTCTTCACTCTCGCAGATCGCCCGCTCAATGACCTCAAGTACCTGCTTAAACGAGCACCGAGCCGGGAAAACAAGGGATGATTAGCAAAAAAAAAAAAAAAAAAAAAAAAAAAAAAAAAAAAAAAAAAAAGGTCTTACTGCAGAAGCTGCAATCCCAAATCATCCGCTCAAATCTCCGATCTCAAAGAATCTCATCTTGAGGCGGAGAGTCGCCTTGAGCCGCAGCCGGGCCAATATGCCCCGCCAATCTCCACTTGAACATGATCAGATAACCGAGAGGATCGGCCCGAGAGGAATCACGCCGAATTGCTTCGCCAACCCGCGCGAGCTTTGGATAGGTCAAGTTCCTGGTAAAGCTCGGATCCAACCACGTGGCCTCTTTCCCGAGTAACCTCGGGCAAAGTCCTTTGCGGCGCGCGTCAAAGGTGCGCTTCTTCTCCACGGGAGTTTCAACCTCTTCAAGATACGCTGGCCGGGAGCGGACCGCTTGGGTGGGCGATCATCCTTCGCCTTCTCTCTGCTTGAGGTCGCTTCGCCATGTGACTCTTTGGTAGGGGATGAGTCTTTTGAGGCACCACCGACTGGGCCCGCAACAACGGCAGAGGAACCCGCAACGGCAGAGGAAGTTGCAACAAGGCGTAAGAGGTCGCAGCCTTCCGGGTTAGGTGTCTCTTCGACAATCGAGGCATCTACGCCGAGGCACCTTCCTAGAGCTTTCTTCAAAGCCTCCCGCCGAGCACCGGCCGCTTTGTCCGCCTCCGCATTAAGCTTGTTTCGTGAGCCTCGCGAGCATTTGGATCCATACCTACAAAAGAGAGCGGTTTAGAACCCAGAAAACAAAATGAGCATTTACAGATAAATACAAGTGGACAAAAAAGTTACTCTGCGGCCTAAGTATAGATCGCCCCACATTCCAAACACTCGGAGGGAAACATTTGTTGATATGACAACCCCAATCCACCCGGATCACACCTCTGACCCATTTGTACCATGGGCACGGCATTCCTCTCTCGCCACCAGCCCGCCATGCATGCAAAGCGGCTCGGCTAGATCAAGAAAGATCGACCAGAAACGCTTTCTCGAGATGGCGCCGCCCGTCCGATCGAATCAACGCTATCGCCCCTTTACGTAGCGCCGCCATTCACGGGGGTCAAAGAGTACAAGCGTGGATTTGCCTCACGAACTCCCTCCCGCTTTAGAAAAGGCCACCTACCTTCGACTAACTTTCAAGACCACGCCCCCCCATTTGTGAAACTTATCGGGAAGCGAGAATAGTAGCGAGGAGTCCGCGACCTCGAGAGAGATTTGTCCGGGAATAGACGTCCCACGTAAGGAATAAAATTGCCCCAATAAAGTCAACGCCGGCTCGATCTTCAGGATCCGACACATAACGATGAAGGCCATCAATCGGATGATAGCCCCGACGGCAAAATCGGAGGAAGCGCCCCATCTCCCTGCAGATCTTCACAAAGAAAGGATCGAAAGGAGGCCTCAGCACCCGCACATAAATGATGGAAATGGAGGATAAGGTGTGTGTCTCGGATCGACGCGCGCATACATAATCCTTATGGTCCCCGGTTTAAATTTATCGGACTCCTTCCCATAATCGAAAAAGAAAACCGATACACGCCGGTGTCGATTCCGAATATGCGATTAATGGTCTTGTTGAGATCGCTATTCTTGCACGATCGGGTCCATTTCTTGTCAACGCCCTTCTCAAACGCCGCCCGAGCGCAAACTCGCATAGCTTCGGGATTATTAGGGCGAGAACTCTTCGGCCGAATCGCCGCGCGGCTTCACCAACGGTCATGGTTGGGCTCGCAGCTTTTTTTTTTCTTCGCTTTTTCTGCAGTCCGCACATCCTTCCGGGCAATTCCGCATTTTCGCCCTCGGCTGACCCCATTAGCTCGTGAACCGCGCGCGTCTCGAACATAAGCCTCGCTATGATCGTGAGCGCCGCTAGTGCTCGAGCCGCAGCTTTGTTCTTCGATCGGGAAAGCGATTTCTTCACCTCACGAATCGTTGGAGATTTTTGGGCCCGCCTTTCTCCTTAAGACTCACTCGCGGGCGGATTTCGGGCGAGATGAAGGCCTCCAACTCAAAAGGGTCCACATCCATATGTGCGACCTCATCGTAATCTCGCCAATATCTCAGCACGACTACTTTCCACCTCAACCTCGCTCCAACAGATCGCCGATCGAGGCAAATGGATAGTACGGGTCATCTTCAACAGATCGTAAACCTCCTTTCCGTAGAGTCGCCGCTGCAATTGTCATTCCCGACATCCTGCAAAAACAAGGGAGGAAAAAGGTGGAGCTTTCACTGGTATAATAATAAATTAACCCGTGAAGGTGATCGCACCCACTTCAATACCGCCTCCGCTTTTACAAGAGATCGCAAATAAAATCACAGAGGATAGCAGGGGAGCGGGTGAAACCCCAATTTTCCCAGAAAGTCATAAATCTCTCCTCAGAAAAATCCCGCTTTTAATCAAAAACAAGGCGATCTTGCATCTCCGTAGCAAAAGAATGACGAAATTGATATATATGGAAGAACAAGGCAGGATGGATGAGTAAACAAGTTAACAAGAAGGATTTCTTACCGATTTGTCGAGAAAATTGGAAAACCGCTTGAAAACTAGGAAATACTCAAAGAGGTGGCGGAATCTTCAAAAGAGCCGCTGAAATCCTAGAACCACCGCAGAACGCCGTTGAACCTTCAAAGCTCGCGCCAAAACTCGAGAATTCTAAAAGCAACAAACAACGGAGAAAATAAGAAACACTAAAAGTGAGAAGGGTGAAGCGAAAGGCTTTATATAGGCAAGGGGCCACGATCGAACGGTTGGGAACGCTTCATCCAACGGTTCAGATTAGGCGGCGGCTTGTCGGGCTTTGAAATACGGTGCGCGCGCCCCATCAATACCCACTTACAACTACCTGCATATTCTTTGAACGGGCCGCGATCACTCCGCAAAAAAGACCTGGAGAGGCCGACGTCACCGCGATTGATGGCCTCGCCCGCAAAAAATAGACCCAGAGTTGCTTTGAGGTCGCATGTTTTGAAAGCACGGGCTCTTAGCGAACAAGTCGCATCGACGACAAGGTCGCAAAATAGACCCAGAGTTGCTTTGAGGTCGCATGTTTTGAAAGCACGCTCTTAGCGAACAAGTCGCATCGCATTTACAAGGTCGCAAAATAGACCCAGAGTTGCTTTGAGGTCGCATGTTTTGAAAGCACGGCTCTCTTAGCGAACAAGTCGCATCGCATTTACAAGGTCGCAAAAAATAGACCCGAGTTGCTTTGAGGTCGCATGTTTTGAAAGCACGCTCTTAGCGAACAAGTCGCATCGATTTACAAGGTCGCAAAAATAGACCCGAGTTGCTTTGAGGTCGCATGTTTTGAAAGCACGGCTCTTAGCGAACAAGTCGCATCGCATTTACAAGGTCGCAAAAATAGACCCAGAGTTGCTTTGAGGTCGCATGTTTTGAAAGCACGGCTCTTAGCGAACAAGTCGCATCGCACGACAAGGTCGCAAAATAGACCCGAGTTGCTTTGAGGTCGCATGTTTTGAAAGCACGGCTCTTAGCGAACAAGTCGCATCGATTTACAAGGTCGCAAAAAATAGACCCGAGTTGCTTTGAGGTCGCATGTTTTGAAAGCACGGCTCTTAGCGAAACAAGTCGCATCGACGATGGGATCATAAGTGTTGATAAATACTCCATCCTTCATATCCTCGTGGAATGTCATTAAAGCACGGAGTAGGGGCCATTGATGGGTACAAATAATTCCACCACCTCAACAAGAGGAGGCAACCCACCGCACCACCCTCCGCATGACAAGAGAGATCGCAAAATGGGCGGCCGTGTGTCTCACCTCGCCGCGATCAAGGCATCTCGCGCCCTCGTGCAAAGGCAACAGACCACGTGAAATCTCATCCAGCGAGTCCAGAGGGGTCGCCAGGCGCGGCCAAAGAGGGCTTGCTCCTTGCGACCCCGCAGAAGTGGTCGCCGATTGATCCAGCATCTTTTCCCACTTGTAACTTAGATATTTCATCTTGCTTAATATCTAAGTAAGACCTATCTACTAGTAAAATATCTAATAGATTACTTACCCCTAAGTTAACCACCTCTATAAAAGCAAAGGTGGTCATTGTACACTAAAGATAGAGGGGATATATGAGATACACACGATATTCCCAAGTAAAAGCTCTCTCCATTCTAACTCTCCACACCACCACCCGCCGGAGCATTACCACACCTTAAATACAGCCAGATATCCACCGTCAGAACACGCAAGACACCCGTGAGGATTTAGACGTCTTCAAAAGCCTTGTTGTGTAAATTGTACATCTTCTGTGTTTGTTACAATTTATCCATTAGCTCTTTTTTGAAAGTAGCATGCATAATGGGATCTATTACAGCTCCAAATATTAAATTGGCACTTGGATCTACCAGATCATATATTACTTCAGCTGCAGCATTATTGACCTGTTACATTTTAGTGCAAACCAAACAGTACAATTAAGTAGATCAAGAACACGTAATGAATCATGTAAATTAGCTCTTTTTTATTTACATTTCGCTCGGTATATATTATGAATTGTCCCTTAATTTTTTTTACTTCATTTTTAAACTTTATCGCTCAAGCCTTCTGTGTTGTTACAATTTATCCATCAGCAACTATTCATAAATTTAATCCCTTTCTTTGTTTTTCCATTTTATGAGTTGCCTTTACTTAGATTTAATGCGGTGCCACCATTAAAAGCAACCTATATTTTTGCCAGAACAAAATGGATAATTGATGATTGGACTGGAAAACCCCTTAATCATGATGTAACCAACTACTTTTGAGAAACTAGAATTCTGGAAAATCAAATCTTTGGGTTTTAGTCGTCATTTTCCTAGATTAACTTCATCTTCCTCATGGTTTACAGACATCTTTGAGATAGATACTTTGGCGGCAATAATGCTGTTAAAAACGGGATCCATCTAAGACGGAGATTCATACCGTTCTCATTTCTGCAAACAGAATTATTGATCAACAGAAAACAACAACACAAAGAAAATGTTTGGATGTTAATGTCGGAACGGTTGATCCCATTATGTTTAGTATCAGCAAAAAAAAAAATTCATTGCAAGAAGAAATGTAATCCAAAGTTAAAGAAGTATCATCACTACTTAATTAAAGGAGTGGCAAGTGGCAAATGGGGGCCGAAGTACACGAATTACCGACTTAAACTCAGTACAACAACAAGTTGATTTTGAAACACTGATATGCAACGGCTCTTTCTCAATTTAAAGCAATCTGCTATTTTAGATTTGAGAAGATCTTCAAGCATCAAACGGGTGTTTTGTTCAACGGGCAAGAATTCCAAGCTATAAATACAACCTAAAATTGAAAAAGAACTATATAAGTTGAT
Organism: Gentiana macrophylla; assembly: GCA_026214975.1. Lineage (NCBI taxonomy): Eukaryota > Viridiplantae > Streptophyta > Magnoliopsida > Gentianales > Gentianaceae > Gentiana > Gentiana macrophylla. Next base: position 7,389,051 of record CM047808.1, on the reverse strand, counting down.
TCAGCTCATTTCAAGCCCAATCCATAAATATAAGTGATGAATCAACGACATCATCAAATTGCTACATATAATAGTTTTGAATCAAAATACCTCCCTCCTTCCTATTGTTTTTTTGTCGAAACCGGATATTTTTATTAATAATAAAAAAACTGTACATGAGGTAATGTTTTACAGAATATATACGATCTTTCTAGTCCATAAAGCAAGAAAAACTCAAAGAATTACATCCAAGTGAGCCTAAGCTCCTTAGCTCGACGAACAGCTTCAGAAATGAAAACAACCTTAGGGGAGCGGTGGTTACACAATGACAAATTCCCAATGTGGGATACTTTAACACGCCTCCTCAAGTGTGGGCCTGGGCGCTCTCAAGGCCAACAAATAGACCCAACACTTGCACAATAAAGGGTGACTCTGATGCCATGTACAAAAACTAGGCCCAAAATATCAATAAAGCTGCTCTGTTATATTTTGTTTACTCCTCAAAAACCCTAAATCCCCAATTCGTTTTGTTCTTCGATTTAGTCCAGATTCAGTGATTCAGATCACTTTCCTCATGGTATCAGAGAGGATTTGAAGATCCTTGAGCCTTTTCTGTTTCCTTTTTTGCTTCGCTCGTCGTTTTTGTTGTTCAATTGCTTCGATTGAGATCTAAGATGGCGAATGAACGTCAATTGCGAATTCCGGCATAAATTGAGGTGTCCAAATCCTTATTATCTCGCATCCGAGTGAAAATCCTACACTAGCTTTGGTTGATCCACCTTTGGATGGCAGGAATTTTCATTCTTGGAGTAGAGCGATGAGAATGTCGTTGATAATGAAGAATAAATTAGGTTTTGTTGACGCTACAAAGAATACATGTTTATTATTTATTTATTTAATTTTTACTTATAATTTATTCAAAAAAACATTGAAATTAGTTTTGAATTATTAGAAATTTCCTATAAAAATTTATAAAAAAAAAAATGAACCACTGAGCTGTCTGGAATAAATTAGGTTTGAACAGCCTTGTTTCCTGAAAGCAACTTAATTTATCCACCCCTAGTGAAAATCGATGATTCCGTCAATATTTTGACTACCGTCGATATTCGAAAATCGGTTGAAATTCTGTCAATTTTTTGTCAGTACAATAAAAAAACAAATCGGCTGTACCGTCGAAAAAATGATGGAATTGTCGGTTTTTAATACATGGTGAAGGGAAAATTCTTTAATACATGGTGAAGGGAAAATTTGACGCAGGCCCATATTAGAATCTGAATCGTCCATGATCGTTACGTGTAAAAAAAAACAAAACTGTTTTGTTTGTTTATAACTTTATATGTATGCGTGGCAGTCCGTTCTAATAAGAAGTCCCTACAGCAGAACAGAAGGTGCTGAGTGCAGGGGTTCCGGTCCGAGTTCCAAATTCATCTTCCTTTGAATTGATTTTCTGTGATTAAACTTTTCACAATACACGACGTCTGTTTTATTCGATACGAAACACAATGCAATCCAAACAACGTTATAACTAAAGACGGGTGAATTCATATCCACCTTTTTCCCCCCTGAATTATGGTGTTGAAGCTCATAATGTCTCTAAAGAATTTTAGGGGGTTGTTTGAGAGATAGTTTGACAGTTTGTTTGATACGTATTATCCTTAATAGTTCGTGCGTATTCTGTAATTTAAATGTATTTAACGCATGATGTTGTTGATATGATTAGTGTTTTAGAGCATGTTGTAGCTGATGTTTTAAAAAGGACGAATCAGATGTTTTGATTTCTCGCTTATTTAAGAACAATGCTACTGTACTGTTACACTACGGTCGATAAATCATCTGGTTAGAACATGCATAAATTTTCTCGTACTCATGGTTTAGTAAGTAATTTCTCTAGAGAATCGGGGCTTTTTTAGTGTGTAGAAACTGAGAATTCGATAATTTTTGGAAGTTTTGTAGGATCTTTATGTGATTATTGATGAAAGAGATGTATTTTGTGCAGTGCAGGTATTTAGTAGAAATTAATATTATCTGATTTCTATGCCGGGTTTCAGACGGGTGTTCTAGCGTACTACTTGGTTACGGAGAAGCATGTTATTTCTCATCCTCTTCGTTACTCGTTTGATTTCGCAATTGATCAGGTAACTACATTTTGATTTTTACTATGAAAAGTCTGTGTTGATGTTTGTTATTATTGAACCATCAGCTCGATTTTCAATGGGCGTTGTTAATGGCACCAAACTTTGGGCTAGATTCGACTTTACATGCGTCGAATTAGACATTCGACCTTTGCAGAAGTCGAATGTTGAAACTTACATTCGACTTTACATAGGTCGAACGTTGTTAGCGTGGTGCCTCAAAAGGTAAATTTTGGCGCATTTACCTTTCATGTATGCATTTTTTTAGTTACATTTTCAGTCCATTTTGCCATGTGCCAAGTTTCCATTGGTTGGAGTCCATCATGCCGATGTTGGACATGTGGCATTTTGGACTAACAATGTAAAAGAAAACACGTAGTAGATGGGAGGTAAAAGTGTCGAGAAGAAAATTTGAGGATGCAAGTGCAAACATCGTCAAATAAATGAAACCGAAAGTGTCTCTATCCCCTATTAACCCGAGCCACATTGTACAAATCTTGTTGTTAGTGTCACAATTTATCCCCCATATTTTTTTTTTTACTGCAACACCACAACTAACTACCGATGCACGATGCACCGTGCTGTAAATCGACTTTCAAAAAGTCAAAGTACGATTATGTAGTTTATATTCGACTTCCTTAAAAAGTCAAAAAAAAGTCAAATTTTAAGTTAATCACAGAGTGAGTGCAGTACCATAAGTAAGTTGGTTGTCTTGCATAATGGTGTCGGTCCCACGCAGTATTTCCACTCATAACCTCACGCCTCGATCATCAGAATGATATCAGAATTTCGATTTTTTTGCACATGTATTTGAAATGGATTTTAAAATGCAGATACTCGCGTATCTTCTAATGTCGGCGCTGCCTTCATCGGCAACACGGGTTCTTGACTGGGTATCCAACTGGGGAAAAGATGAATTCACAGAAATGGCAAGTGCATCAATTGGGATGTCATTTCTGGCTTTTTTTGCATTCGCTTTGAGCTCTTTAATAAGTGGCTACAGCCTCTTAATCCAAGACAACCTCTGATTATTATTTTTTATTATAATTTTTATTATTTTAATTTAAATAATTACACTTTTGTTCATTATATATATTGCAAATGAGTTACCAAGCTGTATATATGCTTATATATATATATGTAAGAGTATCTAAACATGAAATTTTTCATTTAAAAGAACATTTGGTAACCTATAACCCTTCATTAAAAAGCTATTCTTCATCTAAAAACCTTCATTTTACACACAAAAATCAAACCTTTAACTGTAACCACTCCAATAAAAAGTTCTCTTTAACTAATCATCACCACACACTTTTTAAATAAATTTCCCATTTATATTTTCAGTCATTAGTATATAGGATGAGGTCAAAAAAAAAAAAAACTTATTCCAAGTTTGTATTTTTAACATTGTTGTTAAATGTAGATATAATGTTATGGTTTTGATTTGATGTAGCTTTGGTATGTTTAGAACTGATAAATGAGCCGAGCAATTCGTGAACAAACTCATGTTTAGCTCGTTCATTTCCTAAACGGATGAACAAAAGATTGGCTTATAAATGTTCGATTATGTTCGCAAATCTTAACCTTAACACATAAGATGATAAATTGTTTTTTTAATTTAATAATTATAAAATATTTAGGTGATTTATCTTTGATACTATGATGTTTCGAATACTGTTTTATAAGTAATTATTAGTGGTATTTGGGCTTGATTTTTAAGGGCCAAAATCTTAGGATTTGAATAATTCTAAGGGCCAAAATCATTAGAAGGAGATAAGCAAATAGCGCTGTCATACAAAGAGATTTTATCATCCACATAATTACTGGAAAGCAAACATTTTTGCTCATAAAAGGGTTTCATCATCAAGTAAATTACAAAACTAACCCCCACTTAAAACAACATTTAAAAAAGCTCCCAACATTAATCAAATTCACTGCAACAAACTTTGAAATCGATTTTCAGTCATTAAATCTTCCTCAACAAAATGAAGAATCTTTGATCAACACGAAACTTATGCATCTTCGAAACCGGCCCTTTCAACATCAGCTGTAGCCCTCCAAACGAAATATACACAATCCTGCAATTAAGACGATAGTAGAGAACATAAGACTCGTGTATGAAACATTATTAAAGAACGCGACTGATTTCATTCAGCGGTGTGTCAACAAGCTCAAAACACGATGATAAAGTTCGTTTCATGGTGTCCAATGTTTTCAGTTTGAATTACTTACAATCGGTTCTCGGCTTTTGTTTTCTCTTCAGCAGTCTTATACAACAGACCATGCATCACATACTCGAATTTGTCAGCCAGAGACCTCTGCTTGCCCTGAATAATTTGTTTTACGGGTTTAAGTCAGATAATCACGAGGTACACCAACTTTCGTATAAAAGATGAAAAAACAGACCAAACTTTAAACGATCATAAACATATGTAGACAATAAAACGAGGCATTACCATGACGTGTAAAGGGAGAAGGCGAGAAATATATGTACCTCGGGGACATATTCAGTGGTAGGAGACCCATCCAGAGTCAAAGTTGGTGCTAGTACCATCCTAAATCTATCTCGTACACGCGCTCACATCCAACTGCAAATAGACGTCACCGTCTTCCCCCCTTGCTTCTATGCGAGAAACTGTAGAGATACAGAAAACCCGAGATTGTTTTGACGAAAAAACTGCAGGCTACGATTTCTCATTCTAAAAGAAGGAAATAGAACTATAAAAGTTGACATTACCTTTGTCATACTTCTTTCCCTCTTTGTCCACTTCAACAACCTCAATGGCATCGTCAAAAAGATCTCTGTCATCTTGTATTACTGAACCTACAACTATACAACAACCAAAAAAACCAAGTATGAATGTAACCATTCCAACTTTCCAAAACGATTGACGTATGATGTTTTAGATGGAGCAAGGGTTAAGCGGTTCGAAAAAATTCAACAGAGATTAAGCACATACGGTGTTAGAAAACCGTTAATCTGAATGAAGAACCCTAAGGCCTTCCTCCAAACATCAATTTAACAAGCACACTACTACTCTTTTAACTCCCACAATAACCATTGAAACTAGTAGCAAGCAGGTCTAGTCACAATATTTGCTCGTAACGATTCCCAGAAAACCAAAAATCTACCAACAGGAATCAATCAATATACGTTATCTGGAGCTTTCTTGAGACAAGTTGTGCATCATTACTAATTTTTAGTAACTTTGGATAAATATGTTGTGCATCGTCATTAATTTCTAATAATTTGGCTGTATCAAAGAGATCTTAGAATCAAGAAATAGTTTCCAGCAGGGAGCAGAGCACAAAAACAATAATATTTTATTACATTGTATAAGGAAACAGATGAAAGATAAGAGCGATTTCACCAAAACTGAAATGAAAATCAAGGAACTTCAGATCGATAGTCATGAAACGGCAGCACAGAATTGAAAATCAAGCTCTGTATCAAATTTCCCAATTCAGAAATTATCAACAATAACTCTTCACTCCGGTGCTCACAGATTGACGAATCAAAAATGCTCCACACAACAATTACCAGTCAAAAATCCAATACAGCTTCAGTCAAAACACTCAAAACGCCTAAGAAAAGAATATGAAAAAGCTACCGAAGATGAACGCACAAGTATGTGTGAATGCTGACGATGATTTTGGAGGAAGATACTTGTTGACCTCTAGCTGCGGCGGTTGTTCGGTGCAGAGGTGGCTGGTCGCGCTGCGTGGCGGCGGAGTAGCTCGTCAGCTACTCGTGTTTACTGTTGAGCACGATGAAATGAGAGGGTAAGGTGTGGGAGGGAATGAATTTGCATCGAAGGTTTAGGGTATATGGGGCAAACGAGTCGAGCCGCTCATAAGCAACTCGATACTTGAGTCACAAAATGTTTTTTTAAATATGATTTGCTCGATTGCCGAACTCGAACAATTTATATATATATATATATACTACATCCGTCCCAAAATCTAAGTCCTTGTAGAGTATTTTACACAGATTGAGAAAGTTGGTTAAATTGGTTATGTGTCAATAATTATGATGGAAAAGTCTAAAATAACATTTGACTATTATTAATGTAGAATAGTAAAAAGTATGTGAATAGATAATAAATGAGGGGTAAAAATAGAAAAATATAGTAAATGCTTCCTTGGTTATTTAAATGAACTTACATTATGAGACAAAACAAAAAAAGCTAAAAGGACTTACATTTTGGGACGGAGGTAGTATATACTACTAAAATGCACGTATGTTGTTTTAGTGAAATAAAATTTTTGAAATTTTAAAAATAACAATATTAATTAATAAATAATTTATTAAGTATTTATTCATTTTAAAAAATAAATGAGAAATGATACAACTACAACGAAAATACACCATCAATTAACACATCAATGACCTACATCATTTAGTTTTATGACATCCATATTGATTGATCTAGGTCCCACAATAATAAATGGTTTAAATCATTGTTTCAGCAATAGAGTAGAAGTCCTTTACTTTCCGTTTACTTGTTACTGATCTTTAGTACTTCATCTTTACTCAAAGGAAAAATATCTGGTAATGAGTCATAATACATATCAATATTATAGACAACTTGTGCCAATTGATTGTGTATTTTTGTTGTACCTATATCATTGCTCAATATAAATATGCTATTAATGATAACTATACAAAATGATCTTAGTGTTATAAAACTAAGAAGATAATGGAGGAAGAACAAGAGGAAATGCAAGTATAGAAGAAGGGAAAATTGCTTGTGTATTATTCCAATGATATAAGGGGGTATTTATAGTAGAGATTACAATGTGAACACAATAATCTGAATTAATCACAAATCTACTTAAATCAATCAGAATAATAGATGATCCATCAATGATATTATTTCATAACACTCCCCGATATCTATTATTTAAACATACAATGATATGATATGCGCCATTAAAACCTTACTAAGAGAAACCCAGTGGGAAAAAATCTTAGTTAAGGAAAAGAGTACATATTTATCTCGATTGATTTACTCCCCTCGAACCAAGCGTCAATTTCGATATTTCAATTGCCGCATCCCAATGCTCTTCAATGGTCTTTCAAATGTTGCGATCGACAATCGCTTGATAAATAATTATCGGTTGACCGGATCTCATTGCACATCAATCTCCTCATTCTTTTGCAAATCATGAGTAAAGAATAACTTGGGTGAAATATGTTTTGTTAATCTCCATTAATATAGCCTCACTTCAATTGAGATATGCAAGATGCATTGTCTTCATGCAATTAAATAATTTCCATTCTCATCTGACAATGTCTCAATTAATTGTCTCGATCGTAGTTGCATAACGTATATGTCATGTACTATTAACTTTGCTAGAAAAACCCAAAGTGGGAAAAAAAACTAGACAAGGTAAATAGTTCATGTCATATGCGTTCTATGTGTTGCAATCGATCGTCTCATTAAAAACCTTTAACTAAGAAAACCTTTGGGAAAAACTTGGTTAAAGGGAAAAGAAGTACAATCATTGGTTTTAAGACCAAATCCACACAAAAGTTTTGAAGTTGTCGCTCTTCCCGACGACAAACAATCTTTCAAATGTACACATTCCATTATTATAAACACTTATTATCCAAAACCGATGTAGGAATAATCTTAGTGAACAAATCTATGAGATTGTCACTGAGCGTATTTTTGCATATCACTCTTTTAGAGTTTATTGGATAGTCGAATGTAGGGGCTAATAAGCGTCATTCCCACTACTAACTTGTGCAAAACATGCAACACAATCAACACCATGTAATCAGCTAAATAATGGGGGAAGTAATATAATCGAAATTTGCATGCATATATTTCCACTATCATGCATCGTAATTCCTTAAAATTTATGACATTAACCATGCATTACTTACATATTCCTTTCTCAATAGGAATCTACTCAACCGGTCATACTACATTCAACATGAATGATAACGACCTTAACCATATGCATGTTGCGATTGTCATATTAATTCATTTCTGAAATCCACCAAGGATTTTCATATCAATATTAATGTCTAACGACCCGTAAATATACCGTCATGACATAAAGTTACTGCCAGATATATTAGTTAGCGGAATATTATATTATCTATAATGGGAGAATATATTTGATCATTAACAAACAAATATTTCCAATTCAAACTCAACCTCAATTGCTTATTTCATTTTTACCTAGTCTGAGTGTTTATGGCACTCTGCGAATGACTTAGGTACTGGATCCAGATATAATAATAGCAATTAAAGAGGCAAATATGTCGTCGACGACTATTATATTTTATTATAATTTCTCCCATAAAATTCATTGCTAATTCGATATTAGCATAAACCAATTCCTTATCAATGTATGGATTGGTTGTTCCAACCCCAATATTTAATCATTTGATGCACGTGCAATTTTTGTTTTGGGGTTTTCGTCTACAAGACGAATCTCTTTAAGAGATTTCATGAGTGACTGAATATCAATAATAAATTGATCATTCTTCCGCGGATTTTTATCTTTAACACCGATCGGTCTTCTACGCTTCTGGCGTAGCGAAATATTTTTAATCATACTGTTGGTGCATTTATAAATAATCACTCATTTAATTTCAATATAGGCATCTGGCATATTACTTGTTAAATACTACAAGTAAGATTATTTTCAGATTCGATTAAAGCGATGCGTGGAAGATCGTTTATCTTGTTAAAATTTCTCGGCATTCTTTTATTCTAACATGAGATTTTCTTTATCTCCCCCTAATGCCGAGAATCGATCTTCATCGAACATGTAGCACCGAGCTATACATTGATGCTTTTTTTTATTCGCTTCATGCGATTTACACATATAAAACATAGTGGTTTCAATTAAATATCTCATTCTATGAGATTTTTGAAAGCAATATCTCTCTCTTGCGCTTCATGCGTTTAATATATCACTATGTGATTTTAGATTCTTCAAGAATCGTTCGAAAAAATTCACGTTATATTTAGATAAATCACTAGAATGAGACAACGAACTTTTGGTTCGTTTCTCCCTCTTTCTCGGAAAATATTTGATATATGCAAAATGTGCATAATCTACCCTTCGTGGGTTTCATGTAAATGAATAATATATGAACTCATGGTTCATATATGTCCATATTTGTCACGAGATATAATGGATTTTCCTCCTCTCATGCTCGGACAACACTTTTTCACTATCGGTATCTAGAAAATTTGCAATTACCCGTGACGGATTCAACATTTTAATGTTAGAGATCCTCTTATGCGGGTATCAACAAATTTCTTTAATATTTTCCGATTTGGGGAGAAGCATTATCTCCTTTAGAGATATTTTATCAATTCTCACAATGCTTATTAGGATGATTAAGTCAAGCAGATTTTGAAATTAATAATAATATTCACAATTAAACAACACAATGTATCATGATTCCTAAGACAAGCAATTCATATGGGATTTATTACTAGAACAACTCAAGGAATCCTTGATAACTGAAAAGTCGGTAAAAATTATATGTCAATAGACACTATATTACCAAAATGTGATCACTTACATAATAAATGGCAAAGAACTTTTCTCGACTAAATGCATGTTTCTATCGTATATTATGAATAGATAAAACATGCATTACATAAACATAGTATTAAAGATGATTTGATCTAATAATGCGTTCAACTTCTCAAAAATAATGAGAATTCAAAATATTTTTAAGAATTAAGTCATAGTCTATCGAATTCTAATATTTTAGTGAATTAATATGTTGAAATGAATTGTATATTGAAGAAATCTTCACCGTTGGTTAGAAAATTGTATTAGTATAAATCGATTTTCTACAAATTGAGAATATCAATTGAAATCTGTGTAAATCTATTCTTAAGCAAAAGGTGTATCAACTAAGATGCTCACGAAAATTGGCATCGAAAGATACATTTTAAGTTCAACACATTTAATCATTTTATTTAGCCATGTTTAAAATCAAAACGATCATTGAAAATAGAATAAAGTCTTATCAATAGACTAAGTGTAGAGCATCCTAAACAAAGAGTTTTGGATCTATAATTATTATTATAACACACTAACCCATATCATATCATTATCAATGTAGCTAGGAGAGTATTTTATATGAGTCAAAGAAGAATTCATCTTAATGCCCATAAATAAAACCAACCCATCATATATAAAAATCACCATTTTATTACTAAAATAGAAATTACCTCAAAGCTACGTCAACTTAGAGGAATTACATACCACAACATAAAAGAATTACCAACCATCGAGCAAAAGGATACAATCAACATACGCCAACTAACTTCATGTTGTGAAGCCTACTAACTTCAAATTGTGATATCAAGTGGCATATCAAAATCAACTAAAATATTGGCCTTCTCTAATTAATATACCAAAATATTGGCCTTCTCTTAATTAATATATGGCCTTGTCTCAATTAATATATGGCATTATATGCCTTTTCTCAACTATGTCATGATTGTCGTTGTGAAAGGAAACATATTTTCCACGACCGCATCCACGACCACTTTGCGCCTCTACCAAGACCTCCAGGCGACCACGGCCATGACCAAAATTGGAATATTATGCCGTGGCCAAAATTCGATTATATTCACTCCGAGAGAATGGACTCGCACCAATATTGATTTTCAATAACAAATCTTTTTTTTTTTTTTCTCAAACAATGGACATGCAAAGTGAGATCAACTCATCACCAAACAATATGAGTACAATGAGATCGAAATATCTCTTGAGACATTTCTCGGGATATTGTCACTTGCCATAGCATCGCCACTTACACCATATTATTTCAATCATGGTGCAATAAAAATGCCTGAATTAACCGATTTAAAATCTCGCATTCGCAGAGTTGAACCAATCATGTATGGCTTTCGTTAAAACGACCAATCTCAAGTGGTTGAACCATTATTTCAAATGGTTGCACAAGTCGAACCTTTTTTTCAAACGGTTCCATACTTCATACGGATCTTTCACCGTTAAATAATCATAGTCGAACATTTTTTCAAACGGTTCCATAATTCATACATGGCAATATTAACGTTTGATCAATCATTCTCTGGAGCATGTCCTTTTGAATGGACTTAATGGCCTTATTTATTAATGTAATGACATGTCGGCATTATTTTTCAAATTCACTCATTTATGTGAATTTCATGTCCACTTTCACAATTCTCGACATGTCAACTTTTGTGAATTTTATATTCACTTTTACGAGCTTTACATATTTAAATGAACTTCGTGTCCATTATATGCTCGTTCAATGTATTGATCATCTCCAAATAATCAAGTTTTTTTTCAAAATTGTCAAAAGGACAAGACGCTATTGCGTTAGGTAAAATTAAATTGTATCCATCTCATATAGAATATGGAATTGTATGGTAATATTTTAATCATTACAAAATAAATTAAACAAGCAAAATTTTACCTTAATATTTATTTCTTTCTTGGATCAATCTTCTCTCCCTTTCTCCTTTCTTTCTTGGATCATTCTTCTCTCCCTTTTTTTTTTTTTTTTTTTTTTTTTCACACCGATTAAACTAACAATTTTGTTTCAACCATATCATCTTTCTCCTGGTGATATAATGCATCTGTCCAATATAAATGACGTCAGTGAAAAATAATATAAAATTTTAGACAAGGCAAAAGAATTACACGATTTCCATAGTTCTGTTTTTTCAATCGAATCATGTATTAAATCGCACTACTCTCATCAAAATTAATTAGTTAAATCGCTTCCCGAAAACTTTTGATTTATATTCATACATCCTGTTATTCCAAAAAGATCAAATAAAGGTTGAACAAAAGTGTATAAATTATATTGCATAAAAATAGAATAGAGCTAATGAAACTATGAATTGAGCAGAGGCTCGGTGTGCACAAGTGGATCTTTTATGACGTTTCATATTCTAAGTAATATATAGATCTTAAAGATTCAAAAAGAATACTTCCCCTTCGATTATTATATATGCCTGCCACATATATTGACGATTGATTTTTGTGGTTCACCCTCAGATCCTGTACTGAATATCATATTGCGGGACAGATCCACCTCCGTGATGATGCACCATTGATCGCCGGCGAATTAGTGAGGTTGGTGATGACAAGATGAACAAGAAGTTTGTGAATCGGTGAAATTGTGTTTGTCAATTTACGCTGAATGAGACTCGTGGTTAGAGACTCGTGCTGATAACGTGTTATAAAACTAAGAAGATAATGGAGGAAGAACAAGAGGAAATGCAAGTATAGAAGAAGGGAAAATTGCTTGTGTATTATTCCAATGATATAAGGGGGTATTTATAGTAGAGATTACAATGTGAACACAATAATCTGAATTAATCACAAATCTACTTAAATCAATCAGAATAATAGATGATCCATCAATGATATTATTTCATAACACTTAGGTTTTTCTTTTAGTTTTTTGAATTTATAAATGCATGTACTTGATACATTTTTCATCATTTTTTTTGAATAAATTTTTTCATCATTTTAAAGATAAGAATTTACGAATATATGTATCTATTATATATCAAATATCAAAAACATGTTCTTCATAATTATCTAGTAAACACGTGGATATTTTCTATATTTTTTAGAGTAAAATGTATTTTTATTTCATCATATCAGCCGAGCAAGCTAATAAAACATGAGGAGGTGACCTAGAGCCGCACTGCTTAATCCCTATTAAAGAAAGACCTTCTTTTGCTAAGAGGTGAGCAGGGGCATTTCCTTCCCTCGTTACAAAAGAGAATTTATAATGAGAAAAAATAGGTATAAAGGATTTGCAATCATTAATTACACCGCCAGGATAAGACAAGTCCACGTCGTTTGAAGTTAGCTTGTGGTGTATAGATGGGGAGTCCTCTTCCAACTCGACTCTGAAAAACCCACAACTAATTGCGAGAAAGATAGCTTGTTGCATGCTATAGCTTCGCGATAGCTACTTCATATTTTCCATCAAGTTTCATAGAAAAGCGTGTAGAATGTCACCTTTGTGGTTTCGTAGGATGCCCCTAAAAGCGTTAGAGTCTTCGTTCGTTGCGCATCTACATTAAATTTGACCAAGAGGCGTGGGGTTCTCAAGCATTCTTCATGCTCCGTGGGATCAATTGCCCCCGTTTGGTTTGCACGCCTAGAAAAGCAAAAGAATCGACTCTGCCAAAACACTATCGATCGTGGCTAGTAATTTTATTCTAAAAATAATAGAGTATCGGGTCTTCCATATCCACCAAAGAATATAAATAATATTTGTTACCCTCTCTTCCGATTCTTTATGCACTAACAATTCAAAAAATCCTGGAAGTTTACGAAGTTCGAGTCCTCCAATAGTGACCATCCTGCAATTAGCTTCCGCATGATTTCACTTTGGAGCAATTAAAAAGCAATGTTGAATGGTCTCTTCGCTCATATTGCATATTTTACATATGTCATTCCTATTCCCTAAGTGCGTAAGTTAACGAGGATTGGGCAAGGCATCCGTAGTAGCGATTTCCAAATGAAATGAGAAACTCGAGGCATTACCTTTAAATTCCACAAAGAGCTCCAAATTTTCTTATGCGGTTGAGAGGTGGTGGCGTGATGACGCTCGCTTCTTGGACCTTTAAGTTCATGGCGAGATGATAGCCCGATTCCTTTAAGTGAGTTCTTACTCAATACATAAACGACTCATTTTGATAGGTGCATGTAAAAGTATAGCATGTGGATTTCATGTACATATTATTTTATATGCTTATTATAACTACGAATATAATTTAATGATCGTAAACTAACTCTTGTTAAACAAAGTAACATTTGAGATAATGATCAGTATATTGAAACAAAATAACATATGAAATAATGATTAGTATATTAAAAAATTGATGAAGGAATCTAAGATTCAATTTAATTTGTATGATAGGAATGGGATGACCTTGATGAAAGGCCAGTAAATTGGGATGACCTTGATGCGTGTTCACCCACCGCAAAGATATCCTCCAGAGAGTGATGTGCCCCCCTCGATCAAATTCAGGATCTGAGCTAGGTGACTAAAGCCCTGGTCAAAGCTATTCTCCATCAGTCGAAGAAGTCATCCGAATTCTTATAGGCAATGACGGCCCTGCACTTGGCCTCTCAACAACCTCGGCCGTTTTCTTCAGCCTTCCTCCATAGCTTTCTCGGCGGCCTCTTTGGCAAACGTCTCCGCCTCGGCAAGCTTAACCTCAACGCGGCGATCTCCTCCTGCGCCCCGCGATAATCCTTTGTCAAAGATGCAACTTTCTCATTGATCTCAAAGATCCAATCTAGAGTGCTCCTCCATGATCGCCTTCATCTTCTCCACCTCGCCACCAGCGTGTTTAGCTTTCTTTTAGCGGTAATCCTCGCTTTATCGGTTGCTCCCAAATTTGCGCCGTCACCTTCTTCACCTCTCATCGCGCGCCGTTCAATGCGACCTCAAGTACCACTGTTTAAGCGAGCACCGAGTTGAGGGAAAACAAGGGATGATTAGCAAAAAAAAAAAAAAAAAAAAAAAAAGGTCTTACCAGAGAAGCTCGCAATCCCAAACTGTCCGCTCAAATCTCTGATCTCAAAGAATCTCATCTTGAGGCGGAGAGTCGTCTTGAGCCGCAGTCGGGCCAATATGCCCGGCCAATCTCCACTTGAACATGATCGGGATAACCGAGAGGATCGGCCCGAGAGGAATCACGTCGGCAATTGCTTCGCCAACCCGCGAGCTTTGGATAGGTCAAGTTCTGGGTAAAGCTCGGATCCAACCACAGGGGCCTCTTTCCCGAGTAACCTCGGGGCAAAGTCCTTTGCGGCGGCGCCTCGGCCAGTGCGCTCTTCTCCACGGGAGTTTCAACCTCTTCAAGATACGCCGGTGGAGCGGACCGTTTGGGTGGGCGATCATCCTTCGCCTTCTCTGTTTGAGGTCGCTTCGCCATGTGACTCTTTGGTAGGGGATGAGTCTTTTTGAGGCACCGGCTGACTGGGCCCATAACAATAACGGCAGAGGAACCACGCAACGGCAGAGGAAGTTGCAACAAGCGGCGTAAGAGGTCGCAGACTTCCGGGTTAGGTGTCTCTTCGACAATCGAGGCATCTACGATTCGAGGCACCTTCCTGAGAGCTTTCTTCAAAGCCTCCCGCCGAGCACCGGCCGCTTTATCGCGCCTCCGCATTAAGCTTGTTTCGTGAGCCTGCGAGCATTTGGATCCATACCTACAAAAGAGAGCGGTTTAGAACCCAGGAAAACAAAATGAGCATTTACGAGATAAATACAAGTGGACAAAAAGTTACTCTGCGGCCTAAGTATAGATCGCCCCACATTCCAAACACTCGGAGGGAAACATTTGTTGATATGACAACCCCAATCCAGTCCGGATCACGGCTCTGGACCCATTTGTACCATGGGCACGGCATTCCTCTCGCCCACCAGGCCCGCCATGCATGCAAAGGGCTCGGCTAGATCAAGAAGATCGACCAGAAACGTTTCTCCGAGATGGCGCCGCCCGTCCGGCGAATCAACGTCATCACCCCTTTACGTAGCGCCGCTCATTCACGGGGGTCAAAGAGTACAAGCGTGGATTTGCCTCACGAACTCCTCGCTTAGGAAAGGCCACCTACCTTCGACTCAACTTTCGATACCACGCCCCATTTGTGAAACTTATTGGGAAGCGAGAATAGTAGCGAGAGTGCGACCTCGAGAGATTTGTCCGGGAATAGACGTCCCACGAAGAATAAAATTGCCCCAATAAAGTCAACGTCGGCTCGATCTTGAGATCCGACACATAACGATGAAGGCCATCAATCTGGATGATAGCCCCGACGGCAAAAATCGGAGGAAGCGCCTCCATCTCTCCTGCAGATCTTCACAAAGAAAGGATCGAAAGGAGGCCTCGCACCACACATAAATGATGGAAATGGAGGATAAGGGTGTCCTCGGATCGACGCGCGCATACATAATCCTTATGGTCCCGGGTTTAAATTTATCGGACTCCTTCCCATAATCGAAAAAGAAAAACCGATACACGCCGGGTGTCGATTCGAATATGCGATTAATGGTCTTGTTGAGATCGCTATTCTTGCACATCGATCGGGTCCATTTCTTGTCAACGCCCTTCTCAAACGCCGCCCGAAGCAAAAACTCGCATAGCTTCGGGATTATTAGGGCGAGAACTCTTCGTGAGAATCGGCCAGCGCGGCTTCACCAACGGTCATGGTTGGGCTCGCAGCTTTCTTTTTTCTTACGCTTTTTGCAGCATCCGACATCCTTCCGGGCAATTCCGCATTTTAGTCCTCGGCTGACCCCATTAGCTCGTGAACCGCGCGCCCCGAACATAAGCCTCGTCATGATCAGGAGCGCCGCTAGTGCTCGGAGCCGCAGTTTGTTCTTCGATCGGGAAAGCGATTTCTTCAGCCTCACGAACTGTTGGAGATTTTTGGGCCCGCTCCTTCTCCTTAAGACTCACTCTGCGCGGCGGATTTCGGGCAGAGATGAAGGCCTCCAACTCAAAAGGGTCCACATCCATATGTGCGACCTCATCAGCGGTAATCTCGCCAATATCTGCGCGACTACTTTCCACCTCAACCTCGTCCAACAGATCACCGATCGAGGCGGCGGATGGATAGTACGGGTCATCTTCGGTATGTCGTAAACCTCCTTTTCCGTAGAGTCGCCGCTGATTGTCATTCCCGACATCCTGCAAAAACAAGGGAGGAAAAAGGTGGAGCTTTCGGACTGGTATAATAATAAATTAACCTGGAAGGTGATCGCACCCACTTCAATACCGCCTCCGCTTTTACAAGAGATCGCAAATAAAATCACAGAGGATAGCAGGGGAGCGGGTGAAACCCCAATTTTCCCAGGAAAGTCATAAATCTCTCCCCAGGAAAAATCCCCGTTTTTAATCAAAAACAAGGCGATCTTGCATCTCCGTAGCAAAAAGAATGACGAAATTGATATATATGGAAGAACAAGGCAGGGATGGATGAGTAAACAAGTTAACAAGAAGGATTTCTTACCTGATTTGCTGAGAAAAATTGGAAAACCGCTTGAAAACTAGGAAATACTCAAAGAGGTGGCCGGAATCTTCAAAAGAGCCGCCGTGAAATCCTAGAACCACCGCAGGAACGCCGTTGAACCTTCAAAGCTCTGCCCAAAAACTCGAGAATTCTAAAAGCAACAAACAACGGAGAAAATAAGAAACACTAAAAGTGAGAAGGGTGAGAAGCGAAGGCTTTATATAGGCAAGGCCCACGATCGAACGGTTGGGGAACGCTTCATCCAACGGTTCGATTAGGCGGCGGTTGTCGCTTTTGAAATCTGAAAAGCGTCCCATCAATACCCACTTACAACTACCTGCATAGATTCTTTCGAACGGCCGCGATCACTCCGCAACAAAAGACCTGGAGGCGTCGACGCCACCGCGATTGATGGCCTCGCCCGCAAAAAATAGACCCGAGTTGCTTTGAGGTCGCATGTTTTGAAAGCACGGCTCTTAGCGAACAAGTCGCATCGAGGCGACAAGGTCGCAAAAATAGACCCGAGTTGCTTTGAGGTCGCATGTTTTGAAAGCACGGCTCTTAGCGAACAAGTCGCATCGCACGACAAGGTCGCAAAAATAGACCAGAGTTGCTTTGAGGTCGCATGTTTTGAAAGCACGGCTCTTAGCGAACAAAGTCGCATCGCATTTACAAGGTCGCAAAAATAGACCCGAGTTGCTTTGAGGTCGCATGTTTTGAAAGCACGCTCTTAGCGAACAAGTCGCATCAGACGACAAGGTCGCAAAAATAGACCCGAGTTGCTTTGAGGTCGCATGTTTTGAAAGCACGGCTCTTAGCGAACAAGTCGCATCGACGACAAGGTCGCAAAAATAGACCCGAGTTGCTTTGAGGTCGCATGTTTTGAAAGCACGGCTCTTAGCGAACAAGTCGCGTCGAGGCGACAAGGTCGCAAAAATAGACCCGAGTTGCTTTGAGGTCGCATGTTTTGAAAGCACGGCTCTTAGCGAACAAGTCGCATCGACGACAAGGTCGCAAAAATAGACCCGAGTTGCTTTGAGGTCGCATGTTTTGAAAGCACGCTCTTAGCGAACAAGTCGCATCAGACGATGGGATCATAAGTGTTGATAAATACTCCATCCTTCATATCCTCAGGGAATGTCATTAAAGCACGGAGTAGGGGGCCATTGATGGGTACAAATAATTCCACCACCTCAACAGTAGGAGGCAACCCACCGCAGCCACCCTCCGGCATGACAAGAGAGATCGCAAAATGGGCGGCCAGTGTCTCACCTCGCCGCGATCAAGGCATCTGCGGCCTCAGGCAAAGGCAACAGACCCTGTGAAATCTCATCCAGGCGAGTCCAGAGGGGTCGCCAGGGCGAGGCCAAAGAGGGCTTGCTCCTTGCGACCCCAGAGAAGTGGTCGCCGATTGATCCAGATCTTTTCCCCACTTGTAACTTAGATATTTCATCTTGCTTAATATCTAAGTAAGACCTATCTACTAGTAAAATATCTAATAGATTACTTACCCCCTAAGTTAACCACCTCTATAAAAGGGGTGGTCATTGTACACTAAAGATAGAGGGGATATATGAGATACACACGATATTCCCAAGTAAAAGCTCTCTCCATTCTAACTCTCCACACCACCACCCGCCGGAGCATTACCACACCTTAAATACAGCCAGATATCCACCGTCAGAACACCGCAAGACACCCGTGAGGATTTAGACGTCTTCAAAAGCCTTGTTGTGTAAATTGTACATCTTCTGTGTTTGTTACAATTTATCCATTAGCTCTTTTTTGAAAGTAGCATGCATAATGGGATCTATTACAGCTCCAAATATTAAATTGGCACTTGGATCTACCAGATCATATATTACTTCAGCTGCAGCATTATTGACCTGTTACATTTTAGTGCAAACCAAACAGTACAATTAAGTAGATCAAGAACACGTAATGAATCATGTAAATTAGCTCTTTTTTATTTACATTTCGCTCGGTATATATTATGAATTGTCCCTTAATTTTTTTTACTTCATTTTTAAACTTTATCGCTCAAGCCTTCTGTGTTGTTACAATTTATCCATCAGCAACTATTCATAAATTTAATCCCTTTCTTTGTTTTTCCATTTTATGAGTTGCCTTTACTTAGATTTAATGCGGTGCCACCATTAAAAGCAACCTATATTTTTGCCAGAACAAAATGGATAATTGATGATTGGACTGGAAAACCCCTTAATCATGATGTAACCAACTACTTTTGAGAAACTAGAATTCTGGAAAATCAAATCTTTGGGTTTTAGTCGTCATTTTCCTAGATTAACTTCATCTTCCTCATGGTTTACAGACATCTTTGAGATAGATACTTTGGCGGCAATAATGCTGTTAAAAACGGGATCCATCTAAGACGGAGATTCATACCGTTCTCATTTCTGCAAACAGAATTATTGATCAACAGAAAACAACAACACAAAGAAAATGTTTGGATGTTAATGTCGGAACGGTTGATCCCATTATGTTTAGTATCAGCAAAAAAAAAAAAAAATTGCAAGAAGAAATGTAATCCAAAGTTAAAGAAGTATCATCACTACTTAATTAAAGGAGTGGCAAGTGGCAAATGGGGGCCGAAGTACACGAATTACCGACTTAAACTCAGTACAACAACAAGTTGATTTTGAAACACTGATATGCAACGGCTCTTTCTCAATTTAAAGCAATCTGCTATTTTAGATTTGAGAAGATCTTCAAGCATCAAACGGGTGTTTTGTTCAACGGGCAAGAATTCCAAGCTATAAATACAACCTAAAATTGAAAAAGAACTATATAAGTTGATTCAGCTCATTTCAAGCCCAATCCATAAATATAAGTGATGAATCAACGACATCATCAAATTGCTACATATAATAGTTTTGAATCAAAATACCTCCCTCCTTCCTATTGTTTTTTTGTCGAAACCGGATATTTTTATTAATAATAAAAAAACTGTACATGAGGTAATGTTTTACAGAATATATACGATCTTTCTAGTCCATAAAGCAAGAAAAACTCAAAGAATTACATCCAAGTGAGCCTAAGCTCCTTAGCTCGACGAACAGCTTCAGAAATGAAAACAACCTTAGGGGAGCGGTGGTTACACAATGACAAATTCCCAATGTGGGATACTTTAACACGCCTCTCGCCGAGTGTGGGCTGGCGCTCTCAAGGCCAACAAATAGACCCAACACTTGCACAATAAAGGGTGACTCTGATGCCATGTACAAAAACTAGGCCCAAAATATCAATAAAGCTGCTCTGTTATATTTTGTTTACTCCTCAAAAACCCTAAATCCCCAATTCGTTTTGTTCTTCGATTTAGTCCAGATTCAGTGATTCAGATCACTTTCCTCATGGTATCAGAGAGGATTTGAAGATCCTTGAGCCTTTTCTGTTTCCTTTTTTGCTTCGCTCGTCGTTTTTGTTGTTCAATTGCTTCGATTGAGATCTAAGATGGCGAATGAACGTCAATTGCGAATTCCGGCATAAATTGAGGTGTCCAGTCCTTATTATCTGCATCCGAGTGAAAATCCTACACTAGCTTTGGTTGATCCACCTTTGGATGGCAGGAATTTTCATTCTTGGAGTAGAGCGATGAGAATGTCGTTGATAATGAAGAATAAATTAGGTTTTGTTGACGCTACAAAGAATACATGTTTATTATTTATTTATTTAATTTTTTACTTATAATTTATTCAAAAAAAAACATTGAAATTAGTTTTGAATTATTAGAAATTTCCTATAAAAAATTTATAAAAAAAAAAAAAATGAACCACTGAGCTGTCTGGAATAAATTAGGTTTGAACAGCCTTGTTTCCCTGAAAGCAACTTAATTTATCCACCCCTAGTGAAAAATCGATGATTCCGTCAATATTTTGACTACCGTCGATATTCGAAAATCGGTTGAAATTCTGTCAATTTTTGTCAGTACAATAAAAAAAAAATCGGCTGTACCGTCGAAAAAATGATGGAATTGTCGGTTTTAATACATGGTGAAGGGAAAATTCTTTAATACATGGTGAAGGAAAATTACGATCTGCGAGAACCACTGCTATAGAATCTGGACCGTCCAGATGATCGATACGTGTAAAAAAAAACAAAACTGCTTTTGTTTGTTTATAACTTTATATGTATGCGTGGCGATCAGTTAATAATAAGTCCTCTGTGCAGAGCAGAAGGTCTTGCCCGAGTGCAGGGTTCCGGTCCGAGTTCCAAATTCATCTTCCTTTGAATTGATTTTCTGTGATTAAACTTTTCACAATACACGACGTCTGTTTTATTCGATCACGAAAACACAATGCAATCCAAACAACGTTATAACTAAAGACGGGTGAATTCATATCCACCTTTTTCCCCCTGAATTATGGTGTTGAAGCTCATAATGTCTCTAAAGAATTTTAGGGGGTTGTTTGAGAGATAGTTTGACAGTTTGTTTGATACGTATTATCCTTAATAGTTCGTGCGTATTCTGTAATTTAAATGTATTTAACGCATGATGTTGTTGATATGATTAGTGTTTTAGAGCATGTTGTAGCTGATGTTTTAAAAGGACGAATCAGATGTTTTGATTTCTCGCTTATTTAAGAACAATGCTACTGTACTGTTACACTACGGTCGATAAATCATCTGGTTAGAACATGCATAAATTTTCTCGTACTCATGGTTTAGTAAGTAATTTCTCTAGAGAATCGGGGCTTTTTTAGTGTGTAGAAACTGAGAATTCGATAATTTTTGGAAGTTTTGTAGGATCTTTATGTGATTATTGATGAAAGAGATGTATTTTGTGATGATGGTATTTAGTAGCTATTAATATTATCAGATTTCTATGCCGGGTTTCAGACGGGTGTTCTAGCGTACTACTTGGTTACGGAGAAGCATGTTATTTCTCATCCTCTTCGTTACTCGTTTGATTTACGCAATTGATCAGGTAACTACATTTTGATTTTTACTATGAAAAGTCTGTGTTGATGTTTGTTATTATTGAACCATCAGCTCGATTTTCAATGGGCGTTATTAATGGCACCAAACTTTGGGCTTTGGATTCGACTTTCTGTGGTCGAAATGGGCATTCGGCCTTTCGAAAGTCGAATGTTGAGAACTTACGTTCGACTTTACATAGGTTGACGTTGTTAGCGTGGTGCCTCAAAAGGTAAATTTTGGCGCATTTACCTTTCATGTATGCATTTTTTAGTTACATTTTCATCCATTTTGCCATGTGCCAAGTTTACATTGGTTGGAGTCCATCATGCCGATGTTGGACATGTGGCATTTTGGACTAACAATGTAAAAGAAAACACGTAGTAGATGGGAGGTAAAAGTGTCGAGAAGAAAATTTGAGGATGCAAGTGCAAACATCGTCAAATAAATGAAACCGAAAGTGTCTCTATCCCCTATTAACCCGAGCCACATTGTACAAATCTTGTTGTTAGTGTCACAATTTATCCCCCATATTTTTTTTTTTACTGCAACACCACAACTAACTACCGATGCACGATGCACCGTGCTGTAAATCGACTTTCAAAAAGTCAAAGTACGATTATGTAGTTTATATTCGACTTCCTTAAAAAAAGTGCAAAAAAGTCAAATTTTAAGTGTATCAAATGCGTGTGAGTGCGATCTGTAGTAAGTTGGTTGTCTTGCATAATGGTGTCGGTCCCACGTGTAAATTTCATTTCATAACTCCGTCGCCTGACATCTGAATGATCTTTGTAATTTCGATTTTTTGCACATGTATTTGAAATGGATTTTAAAATGCAGATACTCGCGTATCTTCTAATGTCGGCGTCGTCTTCATCGGCAACACGGGTTCTTGACTGGGTATCCAACTGGGGAAAAGATGAATTCACAGAAATGGCAAGTGCATCAATTGGGATGTCATTTCTGGCTTTTTTTGCATTCGCTTTGAGCTCTTTAATAAGTGGCTACAGCCTCTTAATCCAAGACAACCTCTGATTATTATTTTTTATTATAATTTTTATTATTTTAATTTAAATAATTACACTTTTGTTCATTATATATATTGCAAATGAGTTACCAAGCTGTATATATGCTTATATATATATATGTAAGAGTATCTAAACATGAAATTAACCCATTTAAAAGAACAGTCAATAACCTCTCTTCATTTAAAAGTCTCTTCATCTAAAACCCCATTTCTGTACAAAATCAAACCTTTTAGCTAACTAACCACTCCAAATCAAGTAAACTACTTAACTAATCATCATCACATCCTTGTGCACTTTTAAATAAATTTCCCATTTATATTTTCAGTCATTAGTATATAGGATGAGGTCAAAAAAAAAAAAAACTTATTCCAAGTTTGTATTTTTAACATTGTTGTTAAATGTAGATATAATGTTATGGTTTTGATTTGATGTAGCTTTGGTATGTTTAGAACTGATAAATGAGCGAAGCGATTAATGAAACAAACTCGTGTTTAATTTCGTTCATTTCCTAAACGGATGAACAAAAGATTGGCTTATAAATGTTCGATTATGTTCATGAAATCTTAACCTTAACACATAAAGATGATAAATTGTTTTTAATTTAATAATTATAAAATATTTAGGTGATTTATCTTTGATACTATGATGTTTCGAATACTGTTTTATAAGTAATTATTAGTGGTATTTGGGCTTGATTTTTAAGGGCCAAAATCTTAGGATTTGAATAATTCTAAGGGCCAAAATCATTAGAAGGAGATAAGCAAATAGCGCTGTCATACAAAGAGATTTTATCATCCACATAATTACTGGAAAGCAAACATTTTTGCTCATAAAAGGGTTTCATCATCAAGTAAATTACAAAACTAACCCCACTTAAAACAACATTTAAAAAAGCTCCCAACATTAATCAAATTCACTGCAACAAACTTTGAAATCGATTTTCAGTCATTAAATCTTCCTCAACAAAATGAAGAATCTTTGATCAACACGAAACTTATGCATCTTGAAACCGGCCCTTTCAACATCAGCTGTAGCCCTCCAAGCGAAATATACACAATCCTGCAATTAAGGCGATAGTAGAGAACATAAGACTCGTGTATGAAACATTATTAAAGAACGCGACTGATTTCATTCAGCGGTGTGTCAACAAGCTCAAAACACGATGATAAAGTTCGTTTCATGGTGTCCAATGTTTTCAGTTTGAATTACTTACAATCGGTTCTCGGCTTTTGTTTTCTCTTCAGCAGTCTTATACAACAGACCATGCATCACATACTCGAATTTGTCAGCCAGAGACCTCTGCTTGCCCTGAATAATTTGTTTCTGGGTTTAAGTCAGATAATCACGAGGTACACCAACTTTAGTATAAAAGATGAAAAAACAGACCAAACTTTAAACGATCATAAACATATGTAGACAATAAAACGAGGCATTACCATGACGTGTAAAGGGAGAAGGCGAGAAATATATGTACCTCGGGGACATATTCAGTGGTAGGAGACCCATCCAGAGTCAAAGTTGGTGCTAGTACCATCCTAAATCTATCTCGTACACGCGCTCACATCCAACTGCAAATAGACGTCACCGTCTTCCCCCCTTGCTTCTATGCGAGAAACTGTAGAGATACAGAAAACCCGAGATTGTTTTGACGAAAAAACTGCAGGCTACGATTTCTCATTCTAAAAGAAGGAAATAGAACTATAAAAGTTGACATTACCTTTGTCATACTTCTTTCCCTCTTTGTCCACTTCAACAACCTCAATGGCATCGTCAAAAAAGATCTCTGTCATCTTGTATTACGAAACCTACAACTATACAACAACCAAAAAAACCAAGTATGAATGTAACCATTCCAACTTTCCAAAACGATTGACGTATGATGTTTTAGATGGAGCAAGGGTTAAGCGGTTCGAGAAAAATTCAACAGAGATTAAGCACATACGGTGTTAGAAAACCGTTAATCTGAATGAAGAACCCTAAGGCCTTCCTCCAAACATCAATTTAACAAGCACACTACTACTCTTTTAACTCCCACAATAACCATTGAAACTAGTAGCAAGCAGGTCTAGTCACAATATTTGCTCGTAACGATTCCCAGAAAACCAAAAATCTACCAACAGGAATCAATCAATATACGTTATCTGGAGCTTTCTTGAGACAAGTTGTGCATCATTACTAATTTTTAGTAACTTTGGATAAATATGTTGTGCATCGTCATTAATTTCTAATAATTTGGCTGTATCAAAGAGATCTTAGAATCAAGAAATAGTTTCCAGCAGGGAGCAGAGCACAAAAACAATAATATTTTATTACATTGTATAAGGAAACAGATGAAAGATAAGAGCGATTTCACCAAAAACTGAAATGAAAATCAAGGAACTTCAGATCGATAGTCATGAAACGGCAGCACAGAATTGAAAATCAAGCTCTGTATCAAATTTCCCCAATTCAGAAATTATCAACAATAACTCTTCACTCCGGTGCTCACAGATTGACGAATCAAAAATGCTCCACACAACAATTACCAGTCAAAAATCCAATACAGCTTCAGTCAAAACACTCAAAACGCCTAAGAAAAGAATATGAAAAAGCTACCGAAGATGAACGCACAAGTATGTGTGAATGCTGACGATGATTTTGGAGGAAGATACTTGTTGACCTCTAGCTGCGGCGGTTGTTCGGTGCAGAGGTGGCTGGTCGCGCTGCGTGGCGGCGGAGTAGCTCGTCAGCTACTCGTGTTTACTGTTGAGCACGATGAAATGAGAGGGTAAGGTGTGGGAGGAATGAATTTGCATCGAAGGTTTAGGGTATATGGGGCAAACGAGTCGAGCCGCTCATAAGCAACTCGATACTTGAGTCACAAAATGTTTTTTAAATATGATTTGCTCGATTGCCGAACTCGAACAATTTATATATATATATATATACTACATCCGTCCCAAAATCTAAGTCCTTGTAGAGTATTTTACATAGATTGAGAAAGTTGGTTAAATTGGTTATGTGTCAATAATTATGATGGAAAAGTCTAAAATAACATTTGACTATTATTAATGTAGAATAGTAAAAAGTATGTGAATAGATAATAAATGAGGGGTAAAAATAGAAAAATATAGTAAATGCTTGCTTGGTTATTTAAATGAACTTACATTATGAGACAAAACAAAAAAAGCTAAAAGGACTTACATTTTGGGACGGAGGTAGTATATACTACTAAAATGCACGTATGTTGTTTTAGTGAAATAAAATTTTTGAAATTTTAAAAATAACAATATTAATTAATAAATAATTTATTAAGTATTTATTCATTTTAAAAATAAATGAGAAATGATCTAACTCTGGCGAAAATACACCATCAATTAACACATCAATGACCTACATCATTTAGTTTTATGACATCCATATTGATTGATCTAGGTCCCACAATAATAAATGGTTTAAATCATTGTTTCAGCAATAGAGTAGAAGTCCTTTACTTTCCGTTTACTTGTTACTGATCTTTAGTACTTCATCTTTACTCAAAGGAAAAATATCTGGTAATGAGTCATAATACATATCAATATTATAGACAACTTGTGCCAATTGATTGTGTATTTTTATTTGTCACTATATCATTCTTCAATATAAATATGCTATTAATGATAACTATACAAAATGATCTTAGTGTTATAAAACTAAGAAGATAATGGAGGAAGAACAAGAGGAAATGCAAGTATAGAAGAAGGGAAAATTGCTTGTGTATTATTCCAATGATATAAGGGGGTATTTATAGTAGAGATTCTGATGTGAACACAATAATCTGAATTAATCACAAATCTACTTAAATCAATCGGAATAATAGATGATCCATCAATGATATTATTTCATAACACTCCCCTCTCTGATATCTATTATTTAAACATACAATGAGATATGATATCTTCATTAAAAACCTTACTAAGAAAAACCCAGTGGGAAAAAATCTTAGTTAAGGAAAAGAGTACATATTTATCTGATTGATTTACTCCCCGAACCAAGCGTCAATTTCGATATTTCAATTCTTTGCATCCCAATGCTCTTCAATGGTCTTTCAAATGTTGCGATCGACACTTTGTCTTGATAAATAATTATCGGTTGACCGGATCATTTGCACGTCAATCTCCTCATTCTTTTGCAAATCATGAGTAAAGAATAACTTGGGTGAAATATGTTTTGTTAATCTCCATTAATATAGCCTCACTTCAATTGAGATATGCAAGATGCATTGTCTTCATGCAATTAAATAATTTCCATTCTCATCTGCACAATGTCTCAATTAATTGTCTCGATCGTAGTTAAATAACGTTATATGTCATGTATCTATTAACTTTGCTAGAAAAACCCGGTGGGAAAAAAAACTAGACAAGGTAAATAGTTCATGTCATATGCGTTCTATGTGTTGCAATTGATCGTCTCATTAAAAACCTTTAACTAAGAAAACCCTTTGGGAAAAACTTGGTTAAAGGGAAAAAGTACAATCATTGGTTTTAAGACCAAATCCACACAAAGTTTTGAAGTTGTCGCTCTTCCCGACGACAACAATCTTTCAAATGTACACATTCCATTATTATAAACACTTATTATCCAAAACCGATGTAGAATAATCTTAGTGAACAAATCATGAGATTGTCACTGAGCGTACTTTTGCATATCACTCTTTTTAGAGTTTATTGGATAGTCGAATGTAGGGGCTAATAAGCGTCATTCCCACTACTAACTTGTGCAACACATGCAACACAATCAACACCATGTCGGCTAAATAATGGGGAAGTAATATAATCGAAATTTGCATGCATATATTTCCACTATCATGCATCGTAATTCCTTAAAATTTATGACATTAACCATGCATTACTTACATATTCCTTTCTCAATAGGAATCTACTCAACTGGTCATACTACATTCAACATGAATGATAACGACCTTAACCATATGCATGTTGCGATTGTCATATTAATTCATTTCAAAATCCACCAAGGATTTTCATATCAATATTAATGTCTAACGACCCGTAAATATACCGTCATGACATAAAGTTCTTGCGAGATATATTAGTTAGCGGAATATTATATTATCTATAATGGGAGAATATATTTGATCATTAACAAACAAATATTTCCAATTCAAACTCAACCTCAATTGCTTATTTCATTTTTACCTAGTCTCAGTGTTTATGGCACTCTGCGAATGACTTAAATCTTTGGATCCGGATATAATAATAGCAATTAAAGAGGCAAATATGTAAATCGATTTACTATTATATTTTATTATAATTTCTCCCATAAAATTCATTGCTAATTCGATATTAGCATAAACCAATTCCTTATCAATGTATGGATTGGTTGTTCCATAACCCCAATATTTAATCATTTGATGCACGTGCAATTTTGTTTTGGGGTTTTAAATCACAAGACGAATCTCTTTAAGAGATTTCATGAGTGATGAATATCAATAATAAATTGATCATTCTTCCGCGGATTTTTATCTTTAACACCGATCGGTCTTCTACGCTTACGGCGTAGCGAAATATTTTAATCATCTTGTTGGTGCATTTATAAATAATCACTCATTTAATTTCAATATAGGCATCGGCATATTACTTGTTAAATACTACAAGTAAGATTATTTTCGCAGATTCGATTAAAGCGATCGTGGAAGATCGTTTATCTTGTTAAAATTTCTCGGCATTCTTTTATTCTAACATGAGATTTTCTTTATCTCCCCAATGCCGAGAATCGATCTTCATCGAACATGTAGCACCGAGCTATACATTGATGCTTTTTTTATTAAGCTTACATGCGATTTACACATATAAAACATAGTGGTTTCAATTAAATATCTCATTCTATGAGATTTTTGAAAGCAATATCTCTCTTGCGCTTCATCGCGTTTAATATATCACTATGTGATTTTAGATTCTTCAAGAATCGTTCAAAAAATTCACGTTATATTTAGATAAATCACTAGAATGAGACAACGAACTTTTGGTTCGTTTCTCCTCTTTCTCGGAAAATATTTGATATATGCAAAATGTGCATAATCTACCCTTCGTGGGTTTCATGTAAATGAATAATATATGAACTCATGGTTCATATATGTCCATATTTGTCACGAGATATAATGGATTTTCCTCCTCTCATGCTCGGACAACACTTTTCACTATCGGTATCTAGAAAATTTGCAATTACCCGTGACGGATTCAACATTTTAATGTTAGAGATCCTCTTATGCGGGTATCAACAAATTTCTTTAATATTTTCGATTTGGGAGAAGCATTATCTCCTTTAGAGATATTTTATCAATTCTCACAATGCTTATTAGGATGATTAAGTCAAGCGATTTTGAAATTAATAATAATATTCACAATTAAACAACACAATGTATCATGATTCCTAAGACAAGCAATTCATATGGGATTTATTACTAGAACAACTCAAGGAATCCTTGATAAGCTGAAAAGTCGGTAAAAATTATATGTCAATAGACACTATATTACCAAAATGTGATCACTTACATAATAAATGGCGACAACTTTTCTCGACTAAATGCATGTTTCTATCGTATATTATGAATAGATAAAACATGCATTACATAAACATAGTATTAAAGATGATTTGATCTAATAATGCGTTCAACTTCTCAAAATAATGAGAATTCAAAATATTTTTAAGAATTAAGTCATAGTCTATCGAATTCTAATATTTTAGTGAATTAATATGTTGAAATGAATTGTATATTGAAGAAATCTTCACCGTTGGTTAGAAAATTGTATTAGTATAAATCGATTTTCTACAAATTGAGAATATCAATTGAAACTGTAAATCTATTCTTAAGCAAAAGGTGTATCAACTAAGATGCTCACGAAAATTGGCATCGAAAGATACATTTTAAGTTCAACACATTTAATCATTTTATTTAGCCATAAGCGAAAATCAAAACGATCATTGAAAATAGAATAAAGTCTTATCAATAGACTAAGTGTAGAGCATCCTAAACAAAGAGTTTTGGATCTATAATTATTATTATAACACACTAACCCATATCATATCATTATCAATGTAGCTAGGAGAGTATTTTATATGAGTCAAAGAAGAATTCATCTTAATGCCCATAAATAAAACCAACCCATCATATATAAAAATCACCATTTTATTACTAAAATAGAAATTACCTCAAAACTGCGTCAACTTAGAGGAATTACATACCACAACATAAAAGAATTACCAACCATCGAGCAAAAGGATACAATCAACATACGCCAACTAACTTCATGTTGTGAAGCCTACTAACTTCAAATTGTGATATCAGTGGCATATCAAAATCAACTAAAATATTGGCCTTCTCTTAATTAATATACCAAAATATTGGCCTTCTCTTAATTAATATATGGCCTTGTCTCAATTAATATATGGCATTATATGCCTTTTCTCAACTATGTCATGATTGTCGTTGTGAAAGGAAACATATTTTCCACGACCGCATCCACGACCACTGCCTCTACCAAGACCTCCAGGGCGACCACGGCCATGACCAAAATTGGAATATTATGCCGTGGCCAAAATTCGATTATATTCACTCCAGAGAATGGACTGGCACCAATATTGATTTTCAATAACAAATCTTTTTTTTTTTTTTCTCAGCGAACAATGGACATGCAGTGAGATCAACTCATCAGCCAGCAATATGAGTACAATGAGATCAGAATATCTCTTGAGACATTTCTCGGGATATTGCTGCTGCCGTAGCACTGTCACTTACACCATATTATTTCAATCATGGTGCAATAAAAATGCCTGAATTAACCGATTTAAAATCCTGCATTCGCAGGTTGAACCAATCATGTATGGCTTTCGTTAAAACGACCAATCTCAAGTGGTTGAACCATTATTTCAAATGGTTGCACAAGTCGAACCTTTTTTTTCAAACGGTTCCATACTTCATACGGATCTTTCACCGTTAAATAATCATAGTCGAACATTTTTTTTTCAAACGGTTCCATAATTCATACATGGCAATATTAACGTTTGATCAATCATTCTCTGGAGCATGTCCTTTTGAATGGACTTAATGGCCTTATTTATTAATGTAATGACATGTCGGCATTATTTTCAAATTCACTCATTTATGTGAATTTCATGTCCACTTTCGTCAATTCTCGACATGTCAACTTTTGTGAATTTTATATTCACTTTTACGAAGCTTTACATATTTAAATGAACTTCGTGTCCATTATATGCTCGTTCAATGTATTGATCATCTCCAAATAATCAAGTTTTTTCAAAAATTGTCAAAAGGACAAGACGCTATTACGTTAGGTAAAATTAAATTGTATCCATCTCATATAGAATATGGAATTGTATGGTAATATTTTAATCATTACAAAATAAATTAAACAAGCAAAATTTTACCTTAATATTTATTTCTTTCTTGGATCAATCTTCTCTCCCTTTCTCCTTTCTTTCTTGGATCATTCTTCTCTCCTTTTTTTTTTTTTTTTTTTTTTTTTCACACCGATTAAACTAACAATTTTGTTTCAACCATATCATCTTTCTCTGGTGATATAATGCATCCATCCCAATATAAATGACGTCGGTGAAAAATAATATAAAATTTTAGACAAGGCAAAAGAATTACACGATTTCCATAGTTACGTTTTCAATCGAAATCATGTATTAAATCGCACTTTGACTCTCATCAAAATTAATTAGTTAAATCGCTTCCCGAAAACTTTTGATTTATATTCATACATCTGTTATTCCAAAAGATCAAATAAAGGTTGAACAAAAGTGTATAAATTATATTGCATAAAAATAGAATAGAGCTAATGAAACTATGAATTGAGCAGAGGCTCGGTGTGCACAAGTGGATCTTTTATGACGTTTCATATTCTAAGTAATATATAGATCTTAAAGATTCAAAAAGAATACTTCCCCTTCGATTATTATATATGCCTGCCACATATATTGACGATTGATTTTTGTGGTTCACCCTCAGATCCTGTACTGAATATCATATTGCGGGACAGATCCACCTCCGTGATGATGCACCATTGATCGCCGGCGAATTAGTGAGGTTGGTGATGACAAGATGAACAAGAAGTTTGTGAATCGGTGAAATTGTGTTTGTCAATTTACGCTGAATGAGACTCGTGGTTAGAGACTCGTGCTGATAACGTGTTATAAAACTAAGAAGATAATGGAGGAAGAACAAGAGGAAATGCAAGTATAGAAGAAGGGAAAATTGCTTGTGTATTATTCCAATGATATAAGGGGGTATTTATAGTAGAGATTACAATGTGAACACAATAATCTGAATTAATCACAAATCTACTTAAATCAATCAGAATAATAGATGATCCATCAATGATATTATTTCATAACACTTAGGTTTTTCTTTTAGTTTTTTGAATTTATAAATGCATGTACTTGATACATTTTTCATCATTTTTTTTGAATAAATTTTTTCATCATTTTAAAGATAAGAATTTACGAATATATGTATCTATTATATATCAAATATCAAAAACATGTTCTTCATAATTATCTAGTAAACACGTGGATATTTTCTATATTTTTTAGAGTAAAATGTATTTTTATTTCATCATATCAGCCGAGCAAGCTAATAAAACATGAGGAGGTGACCTAGAGCCGCACTGCTTAATCCCTATTAAAGAAAGACCTTCTTTTGCTAAGAGGTGAGCAGGGGCATTTCCTTCCCTCGTTACAAAAGAGAATTTATAATGAGAAAAAACAGGTATAAAGGATTTGCAATCATTAATTACACCGCCAGGATAAGACAAGTCCACGTCGTTTGAAGTTAGCTTGTGGTGTATAGATGGGGAGTCCTCTTCCAACTCGACTCTGAAAAACCCACAACTAATTGCGAGAAAGATAGCTTGTTGCATGCTATAGCTTCGCCGATAGCTACTTCATATTTTCCATCAAGTTTCATAGAAAAACTGTGTAGAATGTCACCTTTGTGGTTTCGTAGGATGCCCCTAAAAGCAGTAGAGTCTTCGTTCGTTGCCGCATCTACATTAAATTTGACCAAGAGGGCGTGGGGGTTCTCAAGCATTCTTCATGCTCCGTGGGATCAATTCGTTCCCCCGTTTGGTTTGCACGTCTAGAAAAGCAAAAGAATCTGACTCTGCCAAAACACTATCTGATCAGGGCTAGTAATTTTATTCTAAAAAATAATAGAGTATCGGGTCTTCCATATCCACCAAAGAATATAAATAATATTTGTTACCCTCTCTTCCGATTCTTTATGCACTAACAATTCAAAAAAATCCTGGAAGTTTCTGAAGTTCAGAGTCCTCCAATAGTGACCATCTGCAATTAGCTTCCAGACAGATTTCACTTTGGAGCAATTAAAAAAGCAATGTTGAATGGTCTCTTCGCTCATATTGCATATTTTACATATGTCATTCCCTATTCCCCTAGTGCGTAAGTTAACAGGATTGGGCAAGGCATCCGTAAGCAGTTTCCAACAGAAATGAGAAACTCGAGGCATTACCTTTAAATTCCACAAAGAGCTCCAAATTTTCTTGTACGGTTGAGAGGTGGTGGCAGTATGACGTTCTGCTTCTTGGACCTTTAAGTTCATGGCGAGATGATAGCCCGATTCCTTTAAGTGAGTTCTTACTCAATACATAAACGACTCATTTTGATAGGGTGCATGTAAAAAGTATAGCATGTGGATTTCATGTACATATTATTTTATATGCTTATTATAACTACGAATATAATTTAATGATCGTAAACTAACTCTTGTTAAACAAAGTAACATTTGAGATAATGATCAGTATATTGAAACAAAATAACATATGAAATAATGATTAGTATATTAAAAAATTGATGAAGGAATCTAAGATTCAATTTAATTTGTATGATAGGAATGGTGAAACCATATAATTTTATTGAAGGTTGTAAAAGGTTAAACATATGCTTAATCATTATGACTATCATTTAATTGTTTTTTCTAAATTATAATTCTATTGTGCTTATTTAACTAATTAAATTGTCAAACCATGCATACAAATCTAACATATCTCCCTGCATAATGAATGCATTCATATTTGACGGATGAATTATGCAGCCTGGAATTATTGTATCTTCAATTTTATATGTAATACTATCTTTGGATTGGGGGCACTAGCACATGCAAAAATGGTTGAAAAATATCTTTGCTTGAAATAGAGTAAAACAACCCGAAATCCCGAGAGCTAATCCAAAATCACCTACTCGATTGACAAGCATAGCTTTTATAGCTGCTTTATCTGCCTGAAGTCGTGTAAACCAGAAATGAATTAACAAATATGAAGCAAGACCTCGAGAGTTATACCTCTCGAACTTCTTACGGTAAGGCCAATGCACCAGCCAGAGCCAACCAGCGTGGTGGCGAACACGCTGTGCTGTAAGCTAAGCCCTTAACGGCTTTGTAGACGGAGGATATATATAAAGTGTGCCGTGTGTGATTCATAATCATAATAAAGTAAAGTAATAAAGCACCTGTATGTTATTTCACTTAGCCTGCCTCTCTCATGACTTTCCGGACCAACGATCAACTCATCTTTTTTCTTCTCATTCTCAAAATATCAATCCATTTATCACTCAAGCAAAGAATTCTTCGTGAGGCATGGACTACTTTATATGATACATATGCAAAGCCCTCCCGTGAACAAATCAAACAAATTAAACAGTACCTCAAATCTATGCAAAAATGTACTTAAACGGTCTCTAATTTTCTTCATGTTGTGAAAGTTAAAGCTGATGAATCGGTCTATGGATTCTGATGATCTTGTGAAATTTATTTTGGACAATTGAGTGATGACTATAAAAAGTTGGCTAGGGTTTTTCAAGCATGTGACACCCCCCCACGATTGATTTTGAAGAGCTTACGTAAAAGCTACTTAATTATGAAACTCTTCCGTAAAAATTGCAGCAGTCGCTTTTGCTGGTTTTGTTACAGCGCATTCAGCCGCATGACATCCCTCTGAGAGTGCTGGTTCATTTTCACATCTTAATATTCGTAATTATTGGAAACAGACACAAAATACTTTCTCGCATGCAGTATGCCCTATTTTTTTGCCCTAAAAAACCATAATAAATTGACGAAAAGCACGATAATGATTATGATTTGCCACTCTATTATAATTAACTCGCATATCAACCATCTTAATGAAATAAATTAATTGGGAGAAAGACTTTTTAGAGAAACACAACAGCTTTGGTTTACACTCAAAGCTTCATATGATTTATACACTCAACATCATCTCACCATACGTTTTTTATTTGTAAAATAAATTAAGAAAACACATTCACTCGCAACCAACATATGATGTTGAGTATAAACATTATATAGATCTTTGGGTGTAAACTTATAAGTATTCATTAATAATTTAGATAATGACTAATGCATTAAGTTGAATAATGATTACCACAATTTTCATTTATATAAACACCATTTTTATATTTGTTATTTAATATCTAAAAATAACCATTATAGTATTTAATAAAAAACAAATTACCTGGAGAAAAACACTTACGGAAAACACGTAGGCACTTTTAGTATTTTTTTAATTTTAATTTTATAAATTGGATAATGATCAATACATTAAGTTTGATAATGATATAATAAAACAGGTAGGCATTTTTAGTATTTTTAATTTTTAATTTTATAAATTGGATAATGATCAATACATTAAATTTGATAATGATATAATATAATACATATTTATAGCTATATGATATAATAACATAATATAATATAACATGATATAATCATGATAATGATATGATTTTATTTTTATTTGATTTTTTGAGGGAAAGGAGAATTTTTTATTGATTCAAATCAGCAGAGCATGCCATAAGAAAATTGGAAGGTGGTCAAGTGCCCCATTGTTTGAGACCGACAAGAGATAAATCTTCATTTGCCAGAAGATGGGTTGGAAGGTTGCCCTATCTATTGACAAATGAGGAGCAAAAATTGACAAAAGCAGGAATAAGAACTTTACAATCATCGATAATGAAGCCTAAGTGAGATAAATCCTCCTCTTGCGACAAAAGCTTTTTGTGGACCGTCTGCGAATCACCCTCGAATATGACATTGAAGTAGCCCCATGTGATTGCAAGGACCAAAGCTTGGTGAATGGCTAAGGCTTCAGCTATAATGACATCAAAACCTCCGACGAGCTTTTGGGAGAAGCTGCAGAGGATGTTACCTGAGCTATTTCTGACCAGGCCTCCAATTGCTACCTCAAACCCTTTCACTGCAGCATCCACATTGAATTTTACCGAATTTTCTCTTGGTACACTCCGAGGTTTAGGAATGGATGCCCTCATTGAGTGAACTTGTATGTAACTCCTTGCTTCAATATCTGAGTGCCTTAGAATCTTCACTGGGTCAGGCTCACATTGCTCATAGATCGAACTACACCTACTTTTCTAGATCAACCAAAGGGTAGTGATAAATTTGGCTGCAGATTCCTCAAGTTCCTTTTTTAGCAACAATTCAAAGAGATCAAGGTTAGAGTGGAAAGACATACTCCTCCAAAAGTGGTCTTTCGGATATAAAGACCAAACCAATATAGCTATATAACAATCAAAAAACAATGCCGCGTCGTTTCTTGAGCTTTTTTGCAAATAAGGCAAATACCATCACCAATACATCAAGACATCAACCCCATAGCAGTTGGCAGTGAATTGTGTAAAAATTTCCAACAAAAGTGTGTGATTCATGGTGTCACTTTCAATCCTCATACAGAACGCCGAATATTTTTATAAATTTGAGAAGAGGACGTCATGTCTCTTCCCTTTTCATGTGTCTTACATTGAAGACGTAATAATCAGACTTAACCGAGTAGACATCATTACTTGTATAATGCCAGATTAATTTATCCTCCACATTCATTGAGGATAGAGGAATTGACAGAATGATGGATAATGGATAATGGTAAAATTTATTGATTGTTTTTTCTTAAGATGGTTGAGTCGTAACATAATTAATATTCTTTATTTTTTGAGGAATTAATTAATATTCATTTGATGATCATCAATATTGATCAATATTCATTTGATCATTATCATAATTATTCATCACTTACGGCTAGTATTTTTTTGGACGATCATCAAATGATGATCATCAATATTGATCAATATTCATTTGATCATTATCATAATTATTCATCACTTACGGCTAGTATTTTTTTGGACGATCATCAAATGATGATCATCAATATTGATCAATATTCATTTGATCATTATCATAATTATTCATCACTTACGGCTAGTATTTTTTTGGACGATCATCAAATATTCATTTGATGATGGATACGTTAGCTTAATTATGGTTTTATTTCATAATGGTTTTATTTCACTGGCCCATTAAGATGGTTGATATTTTTAAAGGTTTTATTTTTTCTTTTTTAATAATCATTCTATTTATAATCATTCAAATGTGACAGTTAAAAAAAGAAAGAGAGTATTATTTTATTTCAATTTCTCTCACCAATCATTCATTTATCTACATAAATTTAAAAAAATATTTTAAGTTTCTAATTATTAGTTCAATCATTTTTATTATATATATTTTATTATCCACTAGTATATAAAACCATCCAAAACTCTACGTTCATGACCCAAACCGGGTCCCGGATCAACGAAGCATCAAAACCACCATAAACCGTGTTATGGTACAACGGTGTTTTATGGGTTATACCAAATGGACGGCTATGATGAATTCTTATACACCATCTAGTGGTGTATAGGGATGATTTAGATTCATCACACTCGTCCACTTGGTACAACACATAAATCATTGTACCATAACTTTTCTCATCCATCACACGTTTCGTATCTTATCAGTCCCGAGGGAGCTGGATCTGGTGCAAAGGGTCAGGTAATCAGTCCAGTGCATATTTGTGGTGCTTCCACGTCAATTAAACAAAACTCAACCGCTACTTAGATTTTTTACCGCTGGTTACTTGCTTTATTTTTATTTTTGTTTATGAATCTCCTGTAAAACAAGGATATAAATACAGATATATCGTATTACACAACATGGATACAACGTAGAGACGGATACATGAATTTGTTTTAGTGGTGTTATCGGAGTCTAAACATACAGTTTTTTATCCAAAATTTTATTCTAATGGCGGCACTGGAGCCTAAAAATGCATCTTTTTAATGTCAGAATAATATTTTTAACAACAAAACTATATCGTTTTATTATAAAAAAATCTCGGATCTAAGTAGGGTTACGTAACTCACCCTGTCCAGTGTAAATCTGCCAATGATATAACGACATATCTACTTTCAAAATTGAAAGACACGACACATCGAATGGTGATAAACAATTATCTTTTGTGAATGGTGATAAGTTAAATAAAATATAATACTTTTCAAATCATACTTCATGTTGAAAATCATTTTTCATTACAATTTGGATGAAACTTATCTTGTCGTTAAACATTTCTCCGAAAAAAAATTGAAATTATAAAATTAAAATTTTGTGTTAATGTGTCACATCGTGTCGAAGTGTCGTATATAAAAATATTGATTAGCACAATTATTTAAGTTAGTCGACACCTGTCAATGCGTGTCATGTTGAAAAAATGACGGACACTACGCACGACATTGAAGTGTCGGTGCTTCTTGAATCAAAACTAAACAATGTCGATTGTGATCCTATATAAAGAAAACTCATAATGTTAACTCAATTCCTACATTTTTTATTAGTAACTTTTTCAACTCTTAGGTGTGTCGATATATTCATGTCGTGTTGTGCGATATGTCCGTATTTGTTTCTGTGTTATATATATATATATAGAGAATAAAAAAAAAATGTTTTTTTTCAGGCTATGAAATAAATTATTATCAAAAGAAAAAGAAAATGCACATGGTCCAATAACGTTATTTAATGGGGCGTTCGTTTATTAAGGTCGGTCAAAGGACGAATTCGTTTAAAAGGGTCTGCTTTATATTCAATCATTTAAGAGGGATTGTTATAATAAGTTATAATAAGAGGGGCCCACTTCACTCCCGTTAGCTCGGCGTCTACTTTTGCCGTTACTTGAATATTATTATAAAAAAAATCCTTTTGTTTTCTTAAGTTTTTTTTTTTTTTTCCCACCAACGAGATCGGAACACTCTTTCACTCTTTCACTCTTCTCCTTCTTCCCAAATCATTCCACCCTCAAATTGAGATCATTCCACCCTCAAATTGAGATCATTCCAACTACAATTCGATATCCCACTGAAATTCCATCCCCCATTTCATATCTTCTTCAAGCTTTAAGTTCATTGTAATTCGTTTTCTCTAAAAACATAGTGTGGTGAACCCATTCACAGTGATCCATACCTTGCTAATTCAACTTGCTGCAGCTCGTAGATTTCATGCTAGTAC
The DNA here is from genome assembly GCA_026214975.1 of Gentiana macrophylla. Classification (NCBI taxonomy): domain Eukaryota; kingdom Viridiplantae; phylum Streptophyta; class Magnoliopsida; order Gentianales; family Gentianaceae; genus Gentiana; species Gentiana macrophylla. The sequence continues at coordinate 7,349,527 of CM047808.1, read as the reverse complement.
ACAGAGTGAGTGTTTATATAGCCTTTAAATTGTTTCTCCTTAGTTAATTAAGGTTAATTTGTTTGGATTAGTTGTAAATATTACACATGTAGCTAATTACTCAAACGAAAATGGATAAGATTAGTTGCTTATATGTTAGTTTTGGAGATTATGGTTAATTAATTTGTTTGTTTTGATTAGTTGCAAAGATTACACATGTAGCTAATTACTCAATCCAAAATTGATAAGATTAGTTGCTAATAGTATCTTCATCTTTCTCCTTAGTTAATCATTTCTTCATTATTTTTTTTAAAGATTAATACAAATTAATTGATTATGCTAACAGGTCGTTTGGAGTAATGGATCATGTATGGATACATGTTTGTTATCCGGTTGAGGTTATAGAAGATATGGATGGTAAATGGGAATGGAAGTATGTTGGTCAAGGAAAGAGAAAATTGAAGGCAATCATGATTCGTAAAAGCTATACATTTACAGAGTTGTACGGTCAGGTGGTCAAGGAGTTGGGGATCGATACAAAACGGAAAGAGATAGAAATGCAATGTATTGTGCCACTAACATCAAACTTTCCATGTGCACCACCGATGGTGATTGATTCGGATAGTAGTGTGAAGTGGTTAGTATCTTTTTCTGAAAAAACATACGTAGGTATTAGTCTCATTGATAAAGATGATAGAAATGATGGTTTGAATGGTGTGGGGAAGGATGGTTTGAATGGTGTGGAGAAGGATCGTACTAATGGTGTGGAGAAGGAAATGTCGAAAGGTTGGGAGAATGTGGACAATTGTGAAATGCCTACTATGAGTGAGATGATTAATGATTATGTTGAGGAAGAATGTAACGACATCAATGGGGAAATTAATAAAAACTATTTGAATCATATTGTGTGGTATTAGGTTTGACAGTCGTTGATCCATACACTGATCATACTGGGTGGTATTAGGTTTGACCGTCACTGATCCATACAATGATCATACTGGGTGGTATTTGGTTTGACAGTTGTTGATCCATACACTGATCATACTGGGTGGTATTAGGTTTGACAGTTGTTGATCCATACACTGATCATACTGGGTGGTATTAGGTTTGACCGTCATTGATCCATACACTGATCATACTGGGTGGTATTAGGTCACTGATCATACTGGGTGGTATTAGGTTTGACCGTCATTGATCCATACACTGATCATACTGGGTGGTAGTAGGTTTGACCGTCATTGATCCTTACACTGATCATACTGGGTGGTAGTAGGTTTGACAGTCATTGATCCATACACTGATCATACTGGGTGGTATTAGGTTTGACAGTTGTTGATCCATACACTGATCATACTGGGTGGTATTAGGTTTGACCGTCATTGATCCATACACCGATCATCTTGGGTGGTATTAGGTTTGACCGTCGATGATCCATACACCGATCATCTTGGGGTGGTATTAGGTTTGACCGTCATTGATCCATACACTGATCATACTGGGTGGTATTAGGTTTGACAGTTGTTGATCCATACACTGATAATAATGGGTGGTATTAGGTTTGACCGTCACTGATTTATACAATGATCATACTGGGTGGTATTAGGTTTGACAGTTGTTGATCCATACACTGATCATACTGGGTGGTATTAGGTTTGACCGTCAGTGATCCATACACTGATCATACTGGGTGGTATTAGGTTTGACCGTCATTGATCCTTACACTGATCATACTGGGTGGTATTAGGTTTGACCGTCACTGATCCATACAATGATCATACTGGGTGGTATTAGGTTTGACAGTTGTTGATCCATACACTGATAATAATGGGTGGTATTAGGTTTGACCGTCATTGATTCTTACACTGATCATACTGGGTGGTATTAGGTTTGACCGTCATTGATCCATAAACTGATCATACTGGGAGGTATTAGGTTTGACCGTCATTGATCCATACACTGATCATATTGGGTGGTATTAGGTTTGACCGTCATTGATCCTTACACTGATCATACTGGGTGGTATTAGGTTTGACCGGCACTGATCCATACACTGATCATACTGGACGGTATTAGGTTTGACCGTCAGTGATCCATACACTGATCATACTGGGTGGTATTAGGTTTGACCGTCATTGATCCATACACTGATCATGCTGGGGGGTAGTAGGTTTGACAGTCATTGATCCATACACTGATCATACTGGGTGGTATTAGGTTTGACCGTCATTGATCCATACACTGATCATACTGGGCGGTATTAGGTTTGACCGTCATTGATCTATACACTGATCATACTGGGTGGTATTAGGTTTGACCGTCAGTGATCCATACACTGATCATACTGGGTGGTATTAGGTTTGACCGTCAGTGATCCATACACTGATCATACTGGGCGGTCGATATTAGGTTTGACCGTCATTGATCTATACACTGATCATACTGGGTGGTATTAGGTTTGACCGTCAGTGATCCATACACTGATCATACTGGGCGGTATTAGGTTTGACCGTCATTGATCCATACACTGATCATACTGGGTGGTTATTGTAATTAAATTCCGGATAATTCCTGATAGTGTTGTTGTCAATTAAATCCCGGATAATTTTAATTAATAATTATTGTAATTGATAACAAAATACTCGATTCGACTCGACTCGACTCGTTATAGTATTGATTTGACTCTTTCCCACTATAAAAGGTATACAAGGGATAAGCCTCGGATTACCACTTACCCCGATTTTCGCGGCTAGCATATACCCATTCAAGCGGCAAGCATCATCTCCGAGATCCATTCTACTTGAACCATGAGCGGTAATTTCTTAAGTGTCAATTTTTGTTTTTCGATATTTATAGTAATTGGTTTCGATAATTATTAAAAAAAAAAATTTTTTGTTTTTCTATAATTATGTTCAATTGTCAATCGACTTGTCATTTTTTGTTATCTTCAACAAACTAAGCATTGATTACGCAACTTAATGTTTCGATGAAGGGTGAATCAATTGATCCGCTTGAAAGTGTGTGTTTCTTTGTGTGTTTGAGTGTTAAATTGAGTGAACCATTGTGTTGTTTTTCTACAATGATGAATGTGGATGGATCTAATTTAGATGTTTGTGATATAGTTATTTTTAGGTTAACAATTTAATGTTTCGATGAAGTATTGGTGGCGATTAATGAGACTCGTTTATTGAGTATTGAGGAGATTGAAGATCTTCAACATCGAGAATATGAAGAGATGATGAACAAAGACATTAAGGAACTTGAAGATTTTGAACATAAAGAATATGAACGGATGATTAAGGAAAGGGAGTATTTTGAGGAACTAGTGAAAATCGCCATTGAAATGGAAGAGGAAGAAAAAGAAAGGCAGGGGCCTACACAACATCGGGATTACTATGATTCCTTAGGAAATGAAGTCGACTCTTCGGACTCCGAAGGTGTAATCATTTTTCTAACAAAAATGTGTAATGTAAACATGAATGTAATTTTGTTGTTTAATGTGTTAATTTATGTAACGTGTAATGTAAATATGAATATGAATTGTTATCCTTGATTATAATCGTTCAATGCGTGTTATTAGTATCGTATTGCATAATGTACTTTCCTTGGACCAATAAAAGTGAATAATACGTACTACCTCCGTCCCTTAAAAAGTGTCATTTTTTTAGTTTCACACAAATTAAGAATCGTAATTAATGTGTTGTGTTTTAGTAAATAAGGTAAATGTTAGAAATATCAGCAGGGTACCATATCAGCAGGGTTACATGTCAGCAGGGTTCTTGCCTAACATATCAGCAGGCTCCTTGTTTTTTGCTCTCTCTTAATATATGTTTTTTTAGTCTTTTATTTACCTTGGATTAGCCCTAATACTCATATAAATTAGTGGCTAATCCTCCCTGTTTTTTCCTTGTCTTTTAGCAGATGAAACACTGTCCAACTAACCGTTGGAACAGTGTTTCCTGCTTTTGCCTTTATAGCCGTTGGACATCTCTTCTATTAATAGAAGTAAGATGGCCCCTAGTTTGTAATGAGCTTTTTATTCTAATAAAACAAGAATACTTCCTCATTGCTTTGTTCTTACAGTAAATAAAAACTAATAACATAAAATAATAACCCTGTTGACTAGTCACTCTGCTGACTAAAGGAAGCCTGCTGACTAGTCACTCTGCTGACTAGGAAGCCTGCTGACTAGGTACTCTGCTGACTATGAAGCCTGCTGACTAAGGGAAGCCTGCTGACTATGAAGCCTGCTGACTAAGGGAAGCCTGCTGGGGTGCACTAAATAAATGTTGAACTAAGGATACTTTTCAAAAATAACCATTGAATGATGCATTCCTATTGTAAAGTGACACTTTTTAGATTTGTGTCTTTCCATTTTTTTTTTTTTGTGAAAATTAAAATAGCTTCAATGTGTCTTTCCATTTTTAAAGTATTTCTAATGTAATAAAAAACATATAACCCTAATTTTTCATAAAAAACACAATACAACAACAAAATTCATAACATTCATAAATTTCATGTCCACTTAGGTCACTACAACTTGATAACATTCATTTTTTTTTTTTGGGATAACATTCATAAAATTCAGATTACAAAACAACCACTTAGCGTAACCAAGAAACGGAACCACATCCACTAATTATCTTTTCTTATCGTAACCAAGAAACGGAACACATCATCGGTGCTATGTTCATAGAAAATGAAAACAAGTTCATCCCCAGCAGTCACTTGGTTGTCTTCATAAAAGGACTGCATTCCTTTAATGCGGACTCGCTTAGTCCCCTTAGTCGTAGCATCAGTCCTAGCATAACACCAATTACGCCCAGCAACACGCACACCCACAAGCCTATTTTTTAGCAATCCTTTTGCTCTTGCAAAAGCGATTGGGACATTCTAAAAAACCAGAAAAATAACATTAACCATTATGAAGTGAAAAACGAGATAAATCACTATCAATCAATTTTAAAAAAAAAAAACAAAAAAAAAACCGATAACACCGTACCCACACATAGCCACGGGATAAATCAGTAGAGGTTATAATCTTAGTGAGCAATTATCACCGCCATCTAACTCGAGATCTTCATCATCACTACTACATCACTTTGCTTATAATGTGGACTTTTCTTTCGAGAACAGACAATCTCATTTCTTTGCTATCACTATCACCCATTGCACCTAGCATAAGAAGGAGAAATGAAATGAATGAATCACTTTTTTTTGTTGTTGAAAGTTTACAGAGAAATTTCCATCGAATCACTTTTTTTCACTAGATCCATTCAAAAAAAGCGAAAGAATTATACACTGATCCATTCACTAGATCGAATCATCCAAAAGCGAAATAATTAAAACCACAAAAATAAGAAACCACATACCCATTGTTTCAAAAAACAATAAAAAAAACAACCTACCTTCTCTGAAAATTCCGATATGAAGGTATGAAGAAACAATGGGCGGCAATTGGAATGAAGGCTTCTAATTTCAACTGATGAGACTAAAGTGAAGAAGGGTTATGATGGGGCGGCAATAAATGGGGCGGGAATTGAACCGTGTGAAGTGAACCAACGTCTACTCAATTTATGTTGGAATTAAATAGGAAACCTACCCCCCTTCTACCATTTACTTCAAAAAACTAGAAATGTATTACATGATGACAATATATTACATAATGACAATAGATTACAAATAGATATTGTACTTGATTACAAATAAGTACTTCTAATCTATTAAAAAAACATGAAACCCTAATTTTCCCATAAACAAATAACAATCTCAAAAATCACATAAAATCACTTAAACCAAAACCACAATGTTTACTCCTCCACTTGATATATTAGGCGTATTGACTTTACACACAGCTTTAAAAATTAATAAATGAGTTACTTATATTATGGAATGGCCAAAAAAATAAATGGATTTATATTACGGGACGGAGGGAGTAGCATATTTTTCCCCATCGGAAATTTCATTATAAACATAAAAAACCCTAAATAAGTATTTCTAATCTTTTACAACCATGCCAATAGATAATGAAAACTAGAAATGGATTATGTAGATAATGACAATAGATTACAAATACATATTGTACTAGATTACAAATGAGTACTTCTAATCTATTAAAAAACATGAAACCCTAATTTCCCATAAACAAATAACAATCTAAAAAATCACATAAAATCTTTGAAGGACAACAATTTTTTTGTACTTACGTAAATAAACCAAAACCCTAATGTCCATAAACAAATTACCCTAATGTCCATCCTAAACAAATTACACATCAGAAAAACAAAATATCGAGTAGGAGAAAGGCATATTGTTGCGAATTAAAACTAAATCGAATTGATACAGAATTGGAATTGAACAAGAGATACTAGTTCATCAATTACATTTCTAATCATTTTCTCCTATTCCAATACTTGAAATATTCTTGATATCATCAGTGAGAATCTTTTGAAAATCTTCATGTTCTTGATCATCATCATCATCCTGCTTACAAAATTGGTTTTGATTAATAATATAGTCCATTCTTGGTGGTGGACATACATGGTTATGGTCAGAAAATTAAGCAAGCACAAGCATATTTGCAGGACATCCTTTTGAGCTGCTGCATTTATAGCACCCATTGTAACATTCTTTCATAAAGACAAACAAAAAAAAGTGTTACATTTTTCCTCTCTTCACATAATCCATAACTAATTCTATTGTAATCACCATTGTAGTTGTAATACAAAATCCAAACCTACTTCATTCAGACATCCCCTTTTGAAATATTGAAGCTAAATTTTTTCTTCTTGTACGACAAATCATTAATTTACCACAAAAAAAATCAACAAATCTAGAAATGAAGGATAAAAAACAAAAGCATTTAAAATTATCAGCCAACCAAATCATTTGCAATTAGCAAAGAATGATCGTAATTATCGAAAAACACAATTTATCATGTAACAACTTCCAAAGAGATAGTTAATGGCTGAGAAGATGCCATTTCTTCAATGGATTTCTGCGTTTTTAATGGGGAAATGTTCATTAATTGATTTGCTACGTTTACATGGTAGATATTGGAGTCAGTTTGGTTTCGCAAAAAAAGGGGAGAAGAGTTCTTCATTTCGTGAATTTGGAGAAAAAAGAGGAGGAAAAAGAGGACAATTATAAGGGAATGATTTTCCCTTTTCAATTTGCTTAGAAAGATGAGAAAATATAAAGTAACTAAGCAGTGAAAAAATCCGTTTGTTGATGGGGTCATTTTAATTCTTTCATCCGTTTTTAATATTTCCCCTGTTTTTTATTTATTTTTTATTTCGGTGTTTTGGTCAAAGCCCTTTTACGCAAACCCCTCCCCTCGGACCCTTTTAAACTAAAACCCCTTATTTAATTGCAGCTGAGATTTCTGCACCAACTTCATGTAATGCTTGATTCTCGTCTTCCATCTACTATCGTCGTGTTTCCGGTGTGTGTGTTAGCAATATACTTGTAAAGGAAGCGGAGAGATAAAAAGAGAAAAAAAATGGCTGTAACATGCGTTGACCCTGTTCTTGCTGAGCTCTCTACTCTTGAAGAGCTCCCTTTGATTTCAGAAAACTCTCCATGGGCTGATCAGATGGTGGAAAATATTCAATCTTGTAAATCGGGCTTAAGATTCTTGAATATGTTCTTCTGGTCTCTTTTAATGTTGGAGGATACTGATGATGCAGAAATCAGGCAAATTTTAATGTCTGTAAATCATACTCGTGAAGCTATGTGGGGAATATCAAGAAAAAGTCTAGTTGCTCCTTCCTCTTTGGAAAACGCAAGACATGAATACGGATTATTTATTCTGGATCTGCAAGAAAAAATTCAAATCTGTAAGCAAATAATTGGAGAATCGTGTGAACTTCTGTTAAAGTGCTCGTTGAGATGCAATTCTTTTAAGATGATTCAGATTCAGAAATTTCTGGATGTAATTCTCGAGAATCTCAAGGATCTTTACAAGAACAAAACAGGTGATGAAATTGTTTTGCTCAAGAATCAAATTGCAACCCTCGAGAAAAAGCTCAGATTGATGCGTGATATCTTTGATCTAACAACTCCTATGGAATGGGAAGGTTTCAAGGAATTGCAAGAGTTGAAGGTTGTTGTCCATGCTTTTGCTCAATGTTCAACGAGCCTTGTATTTCTATATTGGGTGAAGGCAGTAGATGAAGAAATGTCAACAAAACTGAATCTTTTGTTGTTTAATGTGCTGCAGTTGATCAAACCTTGTGACCCCGTTTTTAAGGCCTTTTACTTCAGATTCTTAAAGGAAATGAAGTTGGGGCAATTAGACTCTCTTCTTTTGGGACAGATTATTCAAATCTTCCTTAACCTTCTCCTCGAGAATCTGGTGGCTATTTTGATGGACGATTTTTAATTCTTCAAGAATCTCTAATGTTTGTTATATCTTTTTTAGCTCAACCACCTGATGAGCATGGAGAGGATGAAGATTGGATGATGATGACTGCCGAAATGGATGTTCTTGTCAAAGAAGATTTGTATCTCGTTCTCTCTGTTGATGACATGAAGGGGAATTCATCCAAGGCAAACACATGTTTAAGTGACTTTATGAGGAAGGTTGAGCTAGTAAAGGGCAAGATTCAACAGGTTTATGACCGAACCCGAGATTCATTTTCGTATGATTTCCCAAAGATTAATGGTCTTGGATTTTTTGACTTCTTCTTACAAAATCTTAGCTTCTTAAAGGAGAAGCTGAAAAGAGACACAAATTTTATCCCTTTTGCAAAGCATTTAATTATCAGAATTGAGGAGGAACTAATGTTTTTGAGGCCTTATCTCGATGATCTATTTGAACAGCAAAAAGCAGAGAAAGAACTAAAGGATACTTGGTTAAAAGTTATCAATTTGGCTTACAAAGCAGAATATGCCATTAATTTGTGTTCGGTAATTGGCCATCCATTATGGTATAATATGGCACGTCTGATGGAGGTCCTAGACGAAATTAAGATTCTTAAGAGCAAGCTTAAGAATATTGAAGGTAGAAAGACACATGATGGTTTAGCAGTTGCTCTAAGAAGTTTGAAGATTGAAAGTCCTCGGAATGTAGGTTTCAATGAAGTGATGGTGGGCTTAGAGAAGGAGGTAGAAATACTAATAGAAAATCTTATAAATGGATCTAAGTTTCTTGATATTGTTGCTATTGTTGGTATGGTTGGCATAGGGAAGACTACGCTAGCTAACAAGGTTTACAATGCCCCTGCAATTCGGCGTCATTTTCACATATTTGCTTATTGTATCGTCTCTCAAGTTCATAATGCTAGAAAGATATTGCTTGATATTCTAGCTGATATCAAAGGGAAGGATGACAAAATGTATGATATGATGGAAGAAGATTTGGCAGACATGCTTCGTAAGTGTCTCAAAGGCAGAAGGTACCTTATTATAATGGACGATGTTTGGGACGTTAAGGCCTGGAATGAAGTTGAAAGATCACTTCCAAATGATCGAAATGGAAGTAGAGTTATTTTCACGGCGCGTATTCATAATGTTGCTTTACAAGCCAAAAAAGATTGTATCCTTCATCATCTACGTTTTCTGTCTGAGGAAGAAAGTTGGGAGTTGTTGCGAAGTAAGGCATTCCATGCAAAAGGTTGCCCACCAGGTTTTTCAACGCTTGGGAAGATGATTGCAAAGAAATGCAAAGGCCTTCCTTTGACAATTGTTTTAATCGCAGGTCTCCTTAGAACGGAAAGAAGTCTAAGTTGGTGGAATAAAATTTCTGAAGCAGTAAGTTCCTATGTTTTGACGGAAGATTGTATGAGCGTGTTAGAATTAAGCTACCATCATTTACCAGAGCATCTGAAGCCATGCTTTCTCTATTTTGGAGCATTTGTAGAAGATGCATTAATTCGTGTGAATAAGTTGACGTTGCAATGGATCGCTGAGGGATTTGTGCAGAATTCCAATAGGGAAAACTTGGAAAATGTGGCAAAAGAGTACTTAAGTGATCTAGTTGATAGAAGCCTTGTAATTGCTAATGAGAGAAGTTCATACGGTGGGATCAAAAGTTGTCGGATTCATGATCTAGTGCATGAATTTTGTCAAAGAAAGGCTCAAGAGGAGAACATTTTCCAATTAATGGTCAATAACGAGGGTTCTAATTCATCAAGTTCCACTTTACGTAATCCATATCGTGTTTGCATCCCTATGAAAGGGAAATATGTCAGTGATGCTACAGATATATGTCCAAGGATCCACTCTCTGCTCTTTAGTTGTAAATGGAAAATACGTTGTCATGATCGTTATGATCTTAGCAACTTGAAACTTGTTCAAGTGATGGATATAGAAGAGTTCGATTTCGATGCTTGTTTTATAAGAGAGATGCGTTCAGTAGTTCATCTGAGATTTATGGCAATTTCATCTTCTCCAAAATGGTGGAATAGCCGTGAATTTTCTAAAACTACTCTAAACGATTTCATATCCAATCTCTGGAATCTAGAAATTCTGATTCTTAGTAGACTCCGTTTTGGAAAATTGCCCGAAGCTATCTGGAACATGACAAGGCTTAGGCATGTATCTGTCTATCAGTGTTACATAAGTAATTCGGGTGTCAAAAAACGTGATGCATACCCCCATTCCCACCCCCAAATGGTTAACTTGGAAAGCTTTTCATCATTACGTGTCTCCTCAACAGAAGATTTAGAAGTCTTTCTACAAAGGTCACCTTCTCTTCGAAAACTGAGCTTCCGTTGCAGCACCGATTGTAAACTGAGTATACATTTTCCAAAACTGGACTCTCTTAGTAAACTTGAGTCGCTGAATGTTAGCTATGTGGGAGAGGCATGTTTACGTTCGTTTAACTTTCTTTCAAGTCTTAAGAAACTTTCATTATCATTGTGCTATTTAGACTGGAGATATTTACCAGTTATTAGTAAAATGCCTTGTCTTGAGGTTTTGAAGCTACTAGAGAAATCCTTTGTTGGGCCTAAGTGGGACATGGAAGATACAGAATTCCCAAAGCTTAAGTATTTGAAACTGCAGGTTTTTAATTTGGCTGAATGGATTGCGTATGTAGAGTCTTTTACTTGCCTGGAGGTACTTATCGTGGATGCATGCGATAAGCTGAATAGAATACCACCCTGTTTTGGAGAAATTCTTACCTTGAAGACGATTGAAGTTTATGCATCACACAAATCTGTTGCTTCTTCAGTTGTTGAAATACAGGAAGTGCAAAAAGAGTTTGGAAATGAGGAGCTTCAAGTTATTGTTTCATAAAGTTTTTCGGCTCTAGTAGGCAATGAAAGCTAAATTGTGGCATTCAAATGTCATACAAGAACTTCTCCTTTGATTTCTGCTCCTGGAAAATCGAATCTTTGGGTTTTAGTCATTTCCTAGGTTAACTTCTCTTCGAAAACTGTGTTTCATTATACGAGACTGGCCTATCTTAGTAAACTCGAGTCATTGAAGGTTTCCTGTGAAGGGAGCAGAGCTACCTTCATATCCGCTTTATCCAGATCTACATAAACGTCCCGAGCTGCCTTTTAACATTCCTTCAACTCTTAAGAAACTATTGTTATCAAAATGCTACATAGACCGAAGATATTTACCGGCGATCTGTAAAATGCCTTGTCTTGAGGTTCTAAAGCTACTAGATGGTGCCTTTCTTTGGCGCGAATGGGTCATGAAAGATACAAAATTCCCGAAGCTTAAGTTCTTGAAACTGGAGATGTCGTCTGGTGCAATATGAACTGTAAGTAAACAGATACCTTTCAATGAAAATTATGCATCTACAGTCTTTCCATATTCAAAGGTGTGGTTTCTTTCAGGCCTTTAATAGACTGAAAAAAAAAATTCAAGATTTTGTGAAAAGGGCTTTGTGAAGTTTGTTACATCTTTTTGCTTTTGGAACAAATTCAAGTTTGCTTTTTATTTTTTTAATTTATTTAATATCGTTCTGTGTAATGTCCTGCAGGCAGGCATCTTTGCTTTTATTCCCAATGCTTAAGTTCTTGAGACTGGAGTTCTTAGATTTGCAAGAATGGATCGCGTATAATGAATCTTTTCCTAGTCTGGAGGTACTTATCGTGAATGTGTGGGCGAGTTATAGGATATCGAAGACGGAGGTTTTTGCTCCCTCAGATTTTTGCACACAGGACATACAAAAAGTTTAGTGTTGTGGAATGCTGATGCTAGTCATTTCCCAAAGCTTACCTCCCTTTATTTGAGGCATTGTGCTAACCTTAAAGCTATTCCGAATGGCATTGCCGATATACTCTCCCTTCAGAGGATTGATTTATACTGCTGCGCTAAACCTTCGGTGGCCGTCTCTGCCCGGAAAATTCAGATCCTCAAGTTGCAGCAGGAAGCACAACAAAAGAACAACAAAACTTTCCAGTTTAAGCTTGCTGTGTACCCTCCAGATCAATGATCACTATCTTTGTGACCTCGATCCATCCGGTTGCTTCTTAATTTCCCAGGTTAATTATATTATAGTTCCTTCCTTCTAATTACTCCTTGACATGCGAATTCGGTCGTGAAAAGTTCTGTGTTTGCATGCCGTCAGTTGATGCATGCATCCTCCCGTGTGTGCTCTGCATAAATTGCTAAGTTTTGTAGTCTTTTTTCACAGCGACTTTCAGTTCCATTTGGTTTTGTTTCACTTGCTACCACTTATGGGCGACGACCTTATGTTTTTGTTTAAAAATGAGGTCGTTGGGGATTTGTATAGCCGTGTAAACTCGAGTTTTGGCATAATTTTACAGTTCCACTTATGAGACGACGACTCTTTCAAGTATATCTGTTAGTACAAACTTGTGTTGGTGTTCTGCAATTGTGTTTATTTCGTGCTCTATAATAACTGAAGCAGTTATCAAAACGACGCTATTAGAAAAGGAAATTAATTATTTTGATTTTGAATAGATACGGACTAAAATATCATTATGGAAAATAGAGTAAATAGTGCAGGTGTATTTAAGACCGTGTTTGGAAAAAAATTAAGTTGTAGCAGTTGTTGATTCAATGCTATAACGAATCGTCAAGGATTGATGGTAATTTGAGAAAGAACAGACAGATAATTACAGAAACAAAAAGAACACGTATTTAACATGATTTTCGACAATGTGTCGATTAATTCACAGATAAACGAACATATTTTATTATTCACATAAAGTTACACAGATGTTACAATTACATTGATATTTATAAGTGCAGGGAATCAAATCCTAACCGCCGTTACAGTCAAACCAGATAATAACTACAAAAATATGTCCAAGTGTCCACTCTCTACTCTACAGTCGTAAATCAGGAATTTATCGTCATGACCGTCCTGATGTTAGCAACTTGAAACTTGCTCAAGTGATGGATTTGGAAGAGTTAAAATGGGATTCAGGTTTTATCAATGTGATAGCTTCACTAGTTCATCTAAGATTTTTCTCGACTTCGTTTCTTTACGAAAGTCGGTCCATAGTTCCTTCTTCTATATCCAATCTCTGGAATCTGGAATTTCTGATTCTTACAGTAACAGGAAGCCGATTATGTCGGTTGGAGTTGCCCGAAACTATTTGGAACATGAAAAGGCTTAGACATGTGGATGTCGGTCTGTGCTACCTAATAAGTGATTCGGGTGGTGTCAAAAAGCATGAAGCATACCCCAAACTGGTTAACTTGGAAAGCTTATCATCACCGCATATATCCTCATCAAAAGATTTAGAAGACCTTTTTCAAAGGTCGCCTTCTCTTCGAAAACTGAGCTTCCATTATAATTACACAACAGAATCGGATAAGATTTCTCGTTCTCAAAGGAGGGCCGCCTCTGCTAGTAAACTTGAGGCGGCGCCTTTGAAGGATTTTCGTTTTCCAAAACTGGACTCTCTTAGTAAACTTGAGTCACTTAAGGTTACCTCTAAGTCACAGCTACGTTTAAGTCCGTTTAAATTTCCTTCAAATATTAAGAAACTAACATTATCAGGTGGCTTCCTACCCTGGACGTGTTTACCGGCAATCAATCAAATGCCTTGCCTTGAGGTTCTGAAGCTACTAGATAATGCCTTTGTTGGGCTTGAGTGGGACACGGAAGATACGGAATTCTTAAAGCTTAAGTTTTTGAAACTGCAGGATTTAGATTTGGGGAATTGGTCTGCGTCTTGCGAGTCATTTCCTAGCCTGGTGGTACTTGTCGTGAATAAATGCTTCGAGCTGAATGAAATACCTTCAAGTTATTGTTTCAGACAATATGTTGCACAACTAGGTAATGAACTAGTTACATCTTTTTGCTGCTTTTTTTTTTGTTTGTTTGGAACAATTCAAGTATACTACTTTTTTCTCTTTCCAAAAGTTCTTGTATATTATATAAGCAAAAACATAGTTTGATCTGGATCCAATACGCGGCGCTTTCAACTTCTGTTTTGTACAATGCTGGCTATGTTTTGGAATCCCAGTAAATCATGCCACCTTCTGTTTCTTTATTATTTCCAGCCTCATGTGCCTTCAGAATTGCCCCCTTTTGTACAAGTATTTACTGTCATTACTTTCATTGTTTTTTATTTGTTGTTGTTGGTGTTGTTTGTTGCAGGACATACAGGTTATTTTCCAAGCTGAGTTCTTTTGACCCTTGTTTGTTTACAGCTCGGTATGATGCGATTTCCCCTTTTCATTTTTGCTTCGTTTAAAACTTTTACAGCTCAAGCCTTGTTTGTGTAGTTGTAGATAAGTGGCTGTAAAGAAATGGTAATTCATACCGTTTTCGTTAGAACGATTATTATGTGTGTACATTGATTACAGTAAATGTATGTTTGTTGGTATATAATGTATGTTTTAAATCTGTGCAGGTTCATTACTTGAATTGGTCGATTACACCGAACATTCCTTTTGGAGGCATTCCATTGCTGAGGTCGTATTCAAGAGCGAACATACGATATATATGTATATATCTTTTTTCAATAAATAGCATTCCAGGTGTTGTATTTTGAAGTGAAAACATCCCACTTGTGTATTTTGCAGCAAAAATATTCTCTTGAAATGATAATTGAACACCTAATTATGGTGTTTTTAAAAACCTTTTTGTGTATATACTTTCCATAAACTAGGCTCTGATGTAAAGGTTTCTACTATATCTATATCTATATACGATCATACATAGCTTTTGGTATATAAAATGGACATAAGATTTGATCCATTCACTGTATAAATTATTGCAACTCTGTTTCCTAGCCTAGAGGTACTTTGATGGAATGTTACTTGTACGTAGCGGAATGCATCGTGTCTTTGTAAGGGGTTATTATTCGCACCACAACTTATCTACCTACCGGTGCACGTGCACCACACCATATTTCACATAATCGACCCTGTGAAAGTCGAATGTATTCAGCTCATTGCATCCATCCACAATATAAATGGCCAATGATGTTATAAAAGTTTGCCGGCAAATGAGACCAGGAGGCCACGTCAACGTTACGTGGCAGCCACATCAACAAATTTTGCCGGCAAATGAGACTAGTCAGCTTTTTCGGCTAGACAGAACCATTTTTGCAATGATTTTAAAAGATACAGGACCAGAATTCACACCGGAGTAAAAACAGGACGAAAATCGAAAATGGGTAAAGTTAACGGACAAAAATTTGCAATTTTCCCTCGGATTGTGATTTAAATTACTTTACGATTTTGCATTAATTTTTTTTCACACACGCCTACATTCTGACCCATTATACCTATCCAAATGTGGCTAGAACAATTTAGTTTATTCTGACCCAAACGTGGTCAGGAAAACATTACATGTTTGGTCTCTAAAATGGTCCGATATGTTTTCGAAACTTTTATAACGCGGTTGTTATATTCTAACTACTTTTATAACTACATACGCAATCCATTCAGCCAAATCAAAAGAGAGCAGTTTCAAAAACTTTGGGAATTCTGTAGACTTGGTCAACTATAGCCTATATATCCAGAAACATTCTCTATCAGTTCTCTTGCCTGAGCTCTAGGGATCCGAGGATCATAGCTGTGTAATGTAGCGGCTAATCCATCTGATTCCGTGGAAGTTTTGCATTATGATCGAGCTATGATATGAAAAAACTTGGGCGTGGTAGTCTTCTTTCTTTTATCCTTTGCCATTTTCATTTCCGAAGACAAACATTTCTCCCTGTTAGGAGAAGTATTTTGCTTACTAGAGAATTGCTCTTCTCGGGCCCGGACCATTTATTCATCAGGTGGTTTCTCTGTTCAATCCACTTTTGAGTTTTGAGTATATGACTATAAAGTTTCTGGTAATCTTGAGCAATTTTCACACATATAAACCCAGTTTTGAAGGCAAGGAGGATATATAATCAAATCGATATACGTAAAGAGAACTTACAGTTACAGATATGCAAGTATTTGCATGAGATTTGAAGGCCATCATGGTTCAGTTTTCATTACCTAATCGCCATATTACCTACTGTTTGATACAATAACTTGAAGCTCCTCATTTCCGATTTCTTTTTGCGCTTCTTGTATTTCAACGACCGAAGTAGCAACTTTGGGTGATGCATACACTTCGATCCTTGTCAAGGTAAGTATTTCTCCAAAACATCGTGTGGAATATATTTTCCCTCTGATCATTATTCTCCACTGACGATACAGGGTTTCACTCCCTCCACGTGTCATCTATCGGTTGGTCATCACACCAAATGACACCAAAGATACGCATGTCGATGCCCAGGCTCGATGCCAAGGCCATCATATAAAAGCCAGGCTACGACAATCGACTATCGACAACCGAGCAGTGTAGGACATTCACTCCACACCAGCTAGCAATGTAGGACAATGAGTCCCGAGTCGATCACCACAGTCGGTATATCGACATGTCGAGGACGAGTCCGCGATCGACTTACCAAGCCCATTAATAGCGATAGCTTGGGCAAGGCCAAGGCCCATTTAAGGGTAAAGATGACAATAACATAAGCCGACTTAACCTTAGGGTTTAGGCAAGTATTGTCATTATAAATACCCCATTCCGGGAACTACGTAAGGCTTGATTCCGGAATTTAACAGATACGAGGCAATCTAAGAGAGATCTTAGACTCACCATAAAAACATAAACACCCACCTCCTCGTTCGTTTTTGGCATTAGGGGTTTTTGATATTCATCACTAGATTCATCTTGGGCCCGGATAATTAAGGTGACTAAATTTAGCATCGTCATTGGCGCTAGAAGGAGGGTCTTCTATTGATTGAATACGCAAGAACGCGATGCCTCCCAAGAAAGCTGCATCTAAAACTGCATCTAAAGCTGTCGACCAGGATTCCCAAATTAACGAGCCAATCGATTCTGACATGCAAGGAGAAGAAGATCCCGCCTTGGATCTTGTTCAGCACGATCCTCAGCAGAAACAAGGGGAAAAAGATCAAGCTTTAAACCCTATACAGGAAACCCACCAACCAGAAAAGCAAGCCCTTGCTCCAGAATATCGGGCGCTTGCGGATCAGTTGGCAGGGGCAGATTTAGAGGTAATGTCCAGGATAATCGCCGAGGCGGTTACGGCGCGAAGACAGGCGGACGCCGTCCAGAAAGAGATTATGACGGAAGGCGGCCAGAAAGATGCTGCGGACAAACCTAAACAGATTCCTGGAGATGAAATAAGCGCATCATCTAGCTCGGTGGAAAGAAAGAGGCGCGACATCCACCACAAATATCAGAAAGCGGACGATGACAGCGCCAGGGAGGAGTTGAATGCAATTTTGGGAAAGAATCAGGTGTCGTTGTGGCTCGAGTCTCCCTTCACGAAGGAGATCGAGAGCTTTCCTAAACCCAAGGGGTTTAAGATACCAAAAATAGAACCTTATGATGGCACCACCGACCCGGAGGACCATCTCCACAGGTATCTATCTCAAATGAGGTTGGATGGGGCACCCGATGCAATGCGCTGTCGGGCATTCGAGACGCTACTCGTTGGTCGAGCAAGAGAATGGTTCACAAAGCTACGACCAGGGTCGATCTCCAGTTTTGCCATGCTCGCCCGAAAGTTTCGAGACGCGTTTATAGTTAATAAGAAATTCCATCTGAGTGCCACGCACCTCATGAACGTGAGGCAGCAAAAAGATGAAACGGTAATGGAGTATCTAAAGAGGTTTAATCTGGAGGCCATGCAGGTCAAAGATGCCGATGATCGACTCCTGGTCACATCATTCGTGGGAGGATCGCTGTAATACTAAGTCAGTATATGAAGTTGAGCGTAGATGTTCCTTACACCATGGATGAATGCGTCAATGTGGTGCATCGATTCTGCCAAGGGGAGGAGGCAGTGCGAAGGCACACCCAGTCCGACTGGATGGAATCCAAGAAAGACACCCGAGGTCCGAGCAGGAATCAGCCCAAGAGGCAGGATGTCGAAAGTAAGCCGTCGATGATGGGACCGTATCGACACATCCACCTCGCACCGTGGGGGCAGAAGGACCTCGCGTGATAAGGATTTTATCCCACTTAACTGACCTCGATCCGAGGTGTTGTCGATTATGCTTTCAAAGAACTTGGCAAGAAAACCGCCGCCGTTGAAAAAACCTCGAGAAAAGAGGAATGCAAACAAGTATTGTGATTTTCACGAAGACATAGGTCATACAACAGAGGATTGTATCGACCTAAAAAGAGATATCGACGTCTGCATTCAGGAAGGAAAGCTAGACGAAGTTGTTGACAGATCTCGGTATGATGGGCCCAGGGGGCGTGGAGAATTTAAGAGGAAAAACTCCGATCAAGACAGGAACCGAGGTCGAGATGCCCAGAGACGAAGGGATCGGTCACCTCAAAGGAACCGATCCCCAGGTCGGGAAGGAAACAACAGAGACAACTTTGGTCGAGATAGATACGAAGATAATCGACCTGTGAACTATGTCAATACAATCTTTGGTCCGGGTGAGAGTGAGAAAGACCAGACCAGCGAAGAGCCAGCTAGTAGCTCGAAAGGGCGCAAGCAGCTCAGATTCACGACAGAAGTCGGATACGGCCCTCGAGATGATATCCCCAAGTCGAGGAGTCATAGCGGCGGTTAGTTATTGAGGCGCTTATTAGCCGAGCCCGTGTATCGGTAGTCCAGACGATAACGGAGTGTCTTAAACATCTTATACTACGCGGCATTTCAAGCGATGAAGTTGAAAGAGAAAGATTTAGCTCCCATAGCATCCCCTCTGTTTGGATTTACGGGGCAAGCAGTTCATCCCATGGGCTCGATAAAGTTACTCACGACAGTAGGGGACGGGGAAAAGGGAAGAACACTTGAATTAAGCTATGTGGTGGTCAAGGCTCCGTCTGCTTATAACGTTATCTTGGGACGACCTGCTCTCTTCGATCTTCGAGCTATCATATCGACTTTTCATAACAGCATGAAGTTCCCAACTAGGAACGGTTCCCACGAAGTAAAAGGAGATGTTGAAGTCGCTCGGAGTTGTAACTCTGTTGTCATGAATGGGAAGATGACGGTTCAGCAAGTCCTGGTCGAGGAACTGATTCCGGAAGAAGAAGAGGAAAAGAACTGGGTATCCAGTGATGCAGTGGAAAATGTCCGACTCTGGGAATGAGAGGACGATCAATGCGTGCAGGTCGGGATCTGGATCCCATTGAAAGAAAAGCAATTATTGATTGAGTTATTAACCGAGTTCAGGGATATCTTTGCCTGGAAAGCCACTGACATGCCGGGATTATCTACCGACATCGCGGTTCACAAACTCGAAATTGACCAGGCTAAAAAGCCAGTCAAACAGAAAAAGAGAAACTTTGCCTCTGATCGACTTGAGGCAATTGAGTTGGAAGTCGGCAGGCTATTAGCGGCCCAGATCGTAAATGAGGTTTTCTATCCAGAGTGGCTAGCTAACCCGGTGTTAGTTAAGAAGCCTGATGGGAGTTGGCGCATGTGTGTGGACTTCACAGACCTAAACAAAGCATGCCCAAAGGACTCATATCCATTGCCTAAAATCGACAGGTTAGTGGACTCGACCATCGATTTTGAAGTTTTTGGTTTTTTGGATGCGTATAAAGGATACCATCAAATTCTAATGGATCCTCGAGACGCGGATAAGACAGCGTTTATTACGGAATTCGGCACCTTCTGTTATGTGACCATGCCATTCGGGCTGAAGAATGCTGGGGCAACATACCAGAGGGCAGTCAACAAAATATTTGCAAAACAAATTGGTAGATGTATGGAGGTTTATGTAGACGACTTGCTTATCAAGAGTCGGTCTATGAAACAATATCTAGTCGATGCTCGAGAAGTTTTTGAAGTGTTGAGAGAAACAAAGATGAGGCTAAACCCGAAGAAGTGCACTTTTGGAGTCAGGTCGGGTAAGTTCTTGGGCTATATGATTTCAAAGGACGGGATTCGCGCGAACCCGGATAAAATTGATACATTGAAGAACATGCCCGCACCACGAAATATCAAGGAAGTACAAAGGCTCACGGGTCGAATGGCAGCTCTCAACAGATTTCTATCGAGGTCAGCACAGCGTGCACTACCATTTTTCAAGATACTCCGAAAGGCCAGTCCTTTTCATTGGGATGATGAATGTCAGATGACCTTTGAAGAGTTGAAGATTTATTTATCGAATTACCCACCCTCACTTCTCCTCGAGAGGGAAAAGTTGTTGGTTTATCTAGCCGTGTGCGAGGAAGCAGTGAGTGCGGTTCTGGTGCGAGAAGGGGTGCATGGCCAGGTGCCAATATACTTTGTTAGTAAAGCACTTCATGGCCCCGAGATCCGGTACTCACCAGCTGAGAAGTTAGCATTATGCCTAGTTCACGCCTCGAGAAAGTTGAGGCCCTATTTTCAAGCTCATCCCATTGTGGTAGTCACGGACCAACCACTAAAGCAGATTTTGGCAAAACCCGACACCTCAGTGTTAGGAAATCGCTAGTTTAACGCAGCGGAATTTAAAATTTTGATTTCCTTTTCTAGATCGTTCTTCGTTTAATGCAATAAACACGTTAAGTAGTTTGACGGTTATACCTTAGATGATCTACAAGATCGTCGCTTTGACCGCCAACGGAGAGTAGTTCAATCGCAAGCCGTCCCACGCGTCCGGCCTCTATCGCTAATCCACACGAACCCCTCGGAATCCTCCTTGATTGCTATCGGAAAAACTCCGGCGCTAGATCGGACCTTTTCTTCCTCACAAACTCACTATGGAGAGCTCTCTATTTTACACAAGAATTATGAACTCTTGCAATTGTGTTGTACAAAAGAGCTTGACACCCACTTCCTTTTTATAGAGCAAGTGGCGCCCCATATGTAGTGTGGAGGAGAAGAAAACCTTTTTCCAATAAAATAAGGAAAATCAATTAGATTGATTTATCTCTTTAATTATAATATTTTGTCAATATCATATATTGATTATAATTATCTTATTACCATAAATCTATTTTGCAAAATCAATTAATATCCTATATTAATATTATGGCAATATTTATTAATTAAAGTGCACAATCCAAGTGTATCTCATACACTCAAAAGTGGCGCCTTTAGTCAATAAATTGACTTCCGAATATTCTTTAATTAATATAATTTATATATAATTAATATCTTGTATTTTATTTATTCATAATAAATAAATACCACCATATTAATTTACCACTATAACCTTTATAGTCTGAGATAAACTTTCCTTATTTGGTTATCAACTATAACCGCATTTTAATCCGACTCGATGTTCATATGTGTGTGACCCGATAGGCTTCCGAATATGTTGGCCGTAGACACAAAGTGCAATTTACTAAAATGCCCTTCATACCTAACGATCACGGGATAGCGTCTAGCAACACACCGTGACCCCCAATTATCGGAAGAGTCAAAAGCAATGACTACTACCTTTCATGTGAAGCAGTTACCGTGTAACTTACAATCCTATCGCTATAATAATATCCATACGATCGTATCTCGAGTGTCAATACATTGACGATCGTATCTTATAATCTGGATATCATGCTCTCTCGGAATAACACATTTACTCCCACTTTGCAAAGATTCTCGAGAGCTAGACATTCCTTATAAGAAGGCCATTTCGGATATTCAATCCCAATCATAGGATACGCGATTCCCGGACGACCAATCATGTATACTCCGCAATGCTTCAATATCATACCCAATCACTACCGCATGATCCCCCGTGGTTAGGAGAAATCTCAATAGTGTCAAAGCATGACAATCCACACCGTGATGCCATGAAGACTCCGGTCAAAAGGATAATTACACAACCGCCACATAGTGTGACACTTAATGTAAGTGGGTCAGTCTAACGTACGCATTCTCTAATACACGTCCACGTACAGTCCAAGTGTCTCTACACTTCGATAGACGAGATCTATCCCTACCTTCTAAAAAGTAGAAGACATCCAATACGTGCTAGTCTGATTATACTATCAATGTCCCATTTGATAATATGTAAGACTAGAGACATTTAAGTACCAACCTAGTTATAGTGATTAGAGATCTCATCAACCATAATCACTATCATGGTTTCTCTATCACAGATCGATACTAGGGACGTTACTATATATATACAACAAATAATATGAAGACAAACAATATATAATAACATAAGTGCTTTTATTAATCATAATAAAGTTATTACATGAACTAAATAGACTGTGAATGACCCGACCCGGTCGGATCCGGTCCGACCCGATTGGGTTTAGGACACCTTTCCAACACTCAGGACGATTGGCGAAATGGGTAATAGAAATGGCCCAGTACGATATCGAGTTCATCCCTCGAACTGCGATAAAAGCACAGGCCTTGGCGGATTTTTTGGCTGAAGGGATCTCAGTCCAACTCGATCAAGAAAAGCAAAGTCCAGAGGAAAAATGGACCTTCCAGTCGATGGAGCATCGAGTAAGGAGGGGCGGAGCAGGCTCATTCGTAAGCCCGAAGGCGAGGAATTCCCATACGCCCTTCGATTCGACTTCAAAGCAACGAATAACGAGGCTGAGTACGAGGCCATGATTATCGGTTTAAAGCTCGCTTTGAAGCTGGGTGTTGAAGATTTGTTGGTTTACAGTGACTCGCAGTTAGTGGTCAACCATGTGAAAGGGGAGTATGAGGCTAAGGAAGAAACCATGAAGAGTTATTTAGCAGTTGTCCAAAGCCTCATACCAAAATTCAAAACAGTTCAATTCGAGCAAGTTCCCCGAAGTCGGAATAAGAGAGCCGATGCACTCTCCAAGTTGGCAGCAAACTTCATGTCAAGTAAGAAGGTTCTAGTCGAGTTATTGACCGATAGGAGTTACATCGAGACGGAGGCCCATCCGATTACTCAGCAGGCCACGTGGATGGACTCGATCGCTCTTTACCTCAAAGACGGAATATTACCATCTGATAAGGTGCAATCTAGGAAAATTCGACTCCAGTCCACTCGATACGCGTTCTTCGACGACATCCTCTATCGGAAATCTTTTGTAAGTCCATGGTTAAGGTGTGTTTCTGAAACCGAAGGCGAATATCTCTTGGAAGAAATCCATAGAGGGGCATGTGGGAATCACTGCGGGGCTAGAATGTTAGCTCGAAAATGCAAGTTAGCTGGATACTTTTGGCCGTCGATGCAGCGAGATGCGAATAATCTTGTCCAGAAATGTAACGCTTGTCAGATCCATGATAATATCTCTCATCAACAAGCACAAGATATGAACGTCATCTCGTCAGCATGGCCGTTTGATCAGTGGGGGGTCGATATTGTTGGACCTTTGCCCCGAGCTCCGGGAAATCTCAGATTCGTGGTCGTCGCGGTGGACTATTTCACAAAATGGGTAGAAGCTAAGGCTTTGCCCGACATCCGAGCTGCAACCATTAAAAAGTTCTTGTGGGTCGACATTTTGTGTAGGTATGGAATTCCAAAGGCCTTGATCTCGGATAACGGTACCCAGTTTGAAGATCGAAAAGTTAGAGAATGGTGCAGTGAGTACCAAATCGACCAGCGATTCACCTCAGTGGCACACCCTCAAGCAAACGGTCAAGTCGAACAGACTAACCGACAAATCAAGCTGGGGTTAAAGAAGAGGCTAGAGGCAGAAGGCCGAGATTGGGCAATTCAACTTCCGAGCATCCTATGGTCATATAGACACGACTCTAATTCGTCAACAGGAGAAACCCCTTTTTGGTATATGGGTGCTAAGCGGTGATACCCGCCGAGATCGGAGTTCCTCACCTCGAGTTCTGTCTTATAATGTCGAAACAAATGATCCCGAACTCCGACAGGAAAGGGACAATATCGAGGAACGAAGGGAAATAGCCTCAGCCAGGATGGCAAGGTATAAACAAAAGATCTCTCAGTATTACAACTCGAGAGTAAGGCACAGGTACTTCTGTTAGGTGTGATGCCCGAAAGACAATTTTTGTAATTGTTTTATTTAATAAATGAATTGACATTATTATTCATATTTATTATTCTCATAATCACCGATGCGACAATAGTATTTACACTACAGAAAACCCTAAGTATATCGTTTATGTAATCACTTAACTCAGTGTATGGTATATACACATGAGGATTGAGTTAGTGAAGATGTACTTAAATACAATTGGCCCGTAGTGAAGTTAATCGAGAGTATCGGGTCTCTCCTTTAACGTGCTATTAATGCGCCTGAACACGCTTGGTGTGATTGTCTTATCCGGACTTTCGGTTAAGAGAACCTAATGGGGCATTTATATATGATAGATATATCATATAGTATCGGACCGATTTGATTAGAGTTCACGATATAATTCCGTGTCGAAAGTCTTATCGAATCAATGGATGATCATATTTATGGATATATCTTAATCTCGAGGTGATCACGATCAACCGCTTGAATCGATGATGAAGTTTGACTTGACGGTTAAGGATTACACCGAGTCCGTGGTCCGAATTACCCCATCTTGGCATTGTATCGGATTGAGTGAGTAGTCCGTGTTATCACAGATACGAATCCATTCCTTCCATTTATGGAAGTAGATAGACAGCCTCTTTATTTGTTAATCCTAGAAACCGATCGATCGCGCGAGTTCATATCACACCGATTGATCACCAAGTGAGTTGTATGAATTAATTGATCACTAGGGGTTAATGGTAAATAAGGATAAGAGGTTCTAAAAAGGGTTAACGGTAACTTCCCGATTTAGAATGAACAGTCTATGGAGGATTAATCCATATGTAATGATTATATCAATGGACGCTTATTATTATTCTCGTGAGGAGATAAATATAATCTCATAATCGGAGGAGTGCAGTCACGGGATTATGGTGGCATATTCCTGTGATTGATTTATCGAATATAATTATTCTATAATTATTTATTTGATTTATCGGAGCCGCTGATTATTAGTCCATGGTCCCCGACGTGCCTCCTAATAAAGCATAGCTATTCTCGGACGTCGAATCCTAATAATATTAATTTAGTTCTTGTTGGACTTTATTAAAACGATATGTGAATTAATTGTTTAGTGGACTATTAAATTAGTTGGGCTAAATAATTAAATATGTGGAAAAGACATTTTCCATAATCTTGGCTTCAATTATTGTGTGTGTGGAAATAAATCATATTGACTAGGTCAATGATGATGATTTTCACCCCAAGCATGTTTAATGAACAAGAAATTAGTTTTCTTGTGATTAATAAGACATGTGCATAAAATATTTATTGGATAAATATTTATGGAAAGAAATAAAGATAAATATTATCCTAGATTTGTTCTAGAATATTATGGGATTATCTTTTATTTAATAGGATTATCATAATTGATTTTGTATTAATTATAAAATCCTTGGGGCTTAAGTTTTACTCTCCTATATAAAGAGAGTTCTCCCAAGCCAAACACACACTACAATTTTCGACTTTCACCTCTTAGAGAGAGAAGGAAAATTTCGCCAAAGGGAGTCAAGGGAAAATCTTGGAGATTTTTCGGGTAGCATATCGGAAGGGTTCGAGTCGAGAATTCCTTCCACCGGAGTTGCTTGGATCACACGTGACGGAAGATCGTGGTGCTCTTCACGCTTTCCTTCATTCATCCTATCATGTTCTTCAACTTGGATTTTGAGATCCAAGAGGTATGTTCTACAACCCCTTGTAGATATAGATCTAGTTATTTTATTACGTGTATTATATAGATCTAGATCCTTTAAATCGCTTCACATGGGATGGTATTACTAACAGTGGTATCGATCGCCATGGTGATCTATATTTATACGTATAAAATATTAGATCTAGGAGTGGTAAAACATGTAGATTTTTGTCCCAAATTTTTTTTTAAAAATAAAATGACGCATGTATTTATTTTTTTATGTTATGAATGTCTTGGTTGAAGAGATGGATTGGGGTTGGTGCATATCTTGTTTACTCGTTAGATCTATTGTAGCTCCTTTGTTTAGTAACAATTGAGCATAGGAATTGTATTTATTTTATGTCAATTTTCGAAATTTATATGTAAAAGTAGCATCTTTTATTGTAATTTTGAATATCCGGGCTGGAAAAGATGAAGATCTTGCTGGAAAATTGAAGATCAAGGCGAAACCCAAGGTATGAACGAGGAGAAACGGATAAAATTTTATTAAAAACTGCTACAGGGCTTTCTGCGACGCTGAAAAGCGTCGCTATAAGTCCTGTTTAATAAAAATAATGCGGCTAGGGTTGTTGTTTTTTTTTTTTTTTGCATGCGGCTGCATATTTTTTTTGGTAAACCTAATTTTTTTATGCAATTCAGATTACTGCCGAGAAAAAAAAAAAAAAAAAAAAAAAAAAAAATAAAAATAAAAGGAAGATAATTTTTGGAAAATCCTTTTTTTTTTGGGTAAACAGCCGCATCAAAAAAAATATACATATATTATTTTTGGGAAATAATTATAAATAGCCGCATATAATTAATTATAATAAATTGGATTTATTTAATTAAAAAGACCTTTTCTCCTCTCGGGTGTTCGTGGTTCGTGATCCGGAAGTTTCAAGATCAAGATCGAAGATCGAGATTTGAAGACTTAGATTAAATTTTACTTTTCCTTAGAAAATAGGTTAGTCGGGGGTACCAACGATCCATCTCGGTGTTTAAATTTTCCGCAATTTATTTTTTTTATGTGTTTGATCATAAAATAGATATAAAATCGGAATTGCCATGACATGCATCATATCATAAATCCACTCCATGCATACATGTAGAATTTTAATTTTGGTAATTAAAATAGACATGTATACAAACTCGTGTAATTAGTTGAAATTTAATTAATACGTGGTAATTAATTAATTTAGTAACTAATTAAAGATCCGAGGACGGGTTATGAAATCGTTAAGATTTTTCGGTGTGTGTTCTCGGTGAACCGCCTTAAAGCCCAAACGAGATCACGTTTTCGATTCGTAGTGTCTACGAGATTGAATGATGGTAAAAGAACAATAAATCTTGGATAAAAACGGTTCGCTTATAGGTTGGGTGGTCAATCGAGCTAGCCTCGACCGACTTAACCTCCTCCTAGTGTGATGTATGCACGGGGTCCGGCAAGACTAAGCTACACCGGAGAACGGGAGGGTGATTCCTTCTTATCTCAATGAGGCCGTCTTGACCCGACTTCGTCCGATCATCACATATGTTCCAACGAATAGGACGGGTAGGCTTGCCTACGTTACCGACACCATTCGAATCCTTGATTTGATGTGCTTTTATGTTAACATCAAAAGACGTGGTTAGTTAACCCACAACCACTTCCAAAATATTGAGTGGGAGCGGGAGGCGACAACCAACCCCACGGCCTCTACTATGATACAAGTAAGTGAGAGAAGGGTGACGCCACGAGGCGCTTTGATTTCGTCCCCTAAGGATGGTGTTCGCCTTATCAACATTCATGGCTTGGTCTCCGAAAGGATAGGATTTCCGGTACTCGTTGGGTCACCGACCTATCCTAAGACGGCATACTCGGGCGTACTAAGAGATCCGATATAGTAGGTCACACTCATCATGGGTATTTTTGATAATATCTAGGCTAAAAGGAAGGTAGTCAATGAATAAAGGGATGTTCGATTCTCGTGGGATGTTCGATTCTCACAGTTATTCATTGATGAGATTGTCTCGATTTAACCGTCATCTCTTTGACCTACCCTAAGGCGGCACTCGAGATGCGAGGTTAAAACCTTGGAATGGTAGAGTAGACTTAATTTTTAGTTTACAATTCCTAAAATTAATATAGTAGTGTTAAACTTGAATTAATTTATGTCATTTTATTTACAAAGATTATCCCTTACTAAATTGCTTAAAAATTTATAATTGACTAGTATTGACTTCGTTAAAAGTGGAAAGTAACTAGACGTTGAACTAGTTAATCGATAATGCAATTAATTTTCGAAAGAGATATTTTCTCTTAAGCCTTTTAAAACCAAAGGACATATAGGTATGTCACTAGTGTCATTCCTCACAAACGGAAGACAAACTTAGTTTAAAGGTGACTTTGGACTTTGAAATTCTTCTAGTGAATTTTGAGTATGTAGTAATTACACGAGTAATTTTCTAATTGAAAAATTCGAAAATCATGAAGTGTTACTAGTTGGACGATATTTGGAATCGATGAACTAGTGGGAGCTTTATGATTTGTTGTTTTTTCTAGAACATTAGAAAAGTGTAACTGACTACACACGTAACCGTTCTAATTGAAAAACCGGAAAGTCATGAAATGTTGCTAGTTAGACGATATTTGGAATCGATGAACTAGTGGGAGTTCTATGATTTGTTGTTTTTCTGGAAACATTGGAACTATATACGAAATATTTTTCTAATCGGAAAAAATCGGAAAATCATAAACAATAAAGCATTGCTCGTTAGACGGTATTTGGAACCGATAAACTAGTAGGAGCTTTAATGTTATGATTTATTGTTTTTTTTTCTGGTATATTAGAAAATCCGAGAAGTCCCGACAAGTAACACTCGTAACAGACATCCCACGGTTCAAGAGTACTGTCTACTCAAAAGAACCGCTTGTTCAAGACTGTTTCCATTCACGGAAAGTCAAGAATGGGAGAATATGTCTAAAAGTGTTGGTCATCTAAACTGAGAAAACTTTAAGGCTGAACCAAAAATTAATTAACTGAAAATCATAGGATAAGGACAGTGATTTTGGATCACCAGCCTATGAATCCTTGGCGATTTTCTCGAGCTAAGTTCTTTGGAAGAACAAGGTAGCGGTGCATTTAACGATTAAAAGAGTAAACAACGGGCAGTTAATTTTAGCTAGAATAGTGGGAGTGATATGAGGAAATGAATCTCGGATTCAATCCTTGGATATCGCAGAAGATTTATTTTTCTGTTTAAGATTCGTTGGAACGAATGGATTTACCTTCTATTCGATAATTTGTTTGTCGTATAGAAAGTGAATATACCATTTGTAGTACGAATCCAAGACTCGGACTTTTGTTTGATAAAGTCAAAACCACTCACAATTGCTGAAATATGTATATAAAACACATCTTAAGAACCATTAAAAGCAATTGGTTTCTATATTTAGATAAACGCTTCTTCATATTCCATAGTTAGTGCATAGTCCCTAAAAAGACAAGACTCAAGACCGCCTCAGTGATTCCTTTCTCCCAATCTGGTTATATTGTCTCAAAGGTTCAATGACTAAGTTTCCTTTCAATCGGGAAAGGATAATGGTTATAAAGAAGTAACATAGCTTGTTTATGACGACCTTCGAGTCCGATGAAAGATACAAGCTAGTAGGAGCTTCCGAGTAGTGACTTCTTGTCTGATAACTATTCAAAAACTCCGGCAAGTTTATCCAAAATATTTTGAGGTTTTCTCTGCTTTCAACAGAGATGGAGTATTCTATACTCGAAAATGGGCCATCACATAGTCGTAGGACTGATGCTCGGCTCGCCTTATAGTGAAATGCTTTCACTAAGTGAGAAACCGTTAAATTGCCTTATATATTTTTTTATGTGCTACAATACACCGCTTAACTCAATAAAGATATTAAAAGCGAAATATCGGTTTACATTGAAATGTAAGACCAAGCGATCTACCTAGAATATGCTTTGGAATTTACGGATAAGGTGTGGATTCGGTTCACCCCACTTCCATAAATATAAGCATTTAGCACACGGTGCTTGAAGGTAGGTCCGAAATTTCGCGAACACGTTCGGGTCGCGACCAATCGTTATATATCTTGTAGCATTGAGAAAAAGGTGTTATCGATTCTTGAAATCGGGAAGGGACGCTTATATTGTTGCATCCTTTCTCGATAGAATCCATGTTCGAAAAACCTTGAACCTTGAAGCACGCTTACTCAAGGTAGTTACTAACCGATTAAAATCGCACCACATCCAACATCGGTTGTTGGTGATAACACTAAATACTACTAAACTAGATCGAATTTCGATCCACCCGAAATGTAGTGGGAGTATGGTTTATCCATTACCCATTACGGGTTCGGCGGACTTTATAGTCCGAGGATCGATTGATGACCTATGGCTCTTTTGTGAGCGAGATAGGATTACGATAATAGAGGTTGGTTTAATAGCCATAACCCTGTGAATGGAGTTCGGTACTCCAATTCTGTTTATGCTCTTGTAGAACCACCGAGCGTCTCGGGCCCAGATGGGAGTAATTGGATCTACATGGAAAAGAGTAGAATGAGTTCGGTATTGCATGATTTCGCTCAAAAGCGTAAAATAGGGGTGATTCCACGAGACTTTCTTGCCAAACAAACGGAGTATGGATTCATTCAAAGCGAAGGGTATTGACTTATGAACTTATGACGGGATGATCACAAGGCTTATGTCCTTTGTGGATAAAAAGCAAACCTCTCGGTCATTGGAAGTCATATATTTCTACAATGTGTGGATTTGACCGAGAATATTGATAAGTCTTTTGTAGACTGGATATCAATTTTAGTACAAAGAGTGAATATATAAATATATATTAGTGTTTGTGAAGGATAACACTGCACTGGGCTTGGAATCAACATGGGTGTGTTGTCTCAAGTCGAAATCGACGATACCACATTTCTCTCTCAATGTGAGATTTGGACAACATTCTTAAGAGTTTGACTCGGTCGAATTCATTAGAATCGATCCACCGGTTTCCCATCCATCTTATTGGTTAAGATGATGCATCCGTGTATGCAACATTCAACGAGGAAGTTCTACCCTATGCCTCGGGAATGACTCTCAAATCTTCGGATCAAGAGAAATGGGATAGATTCTCTTTCTAGTAAGAGATGGTCGTCAGTTATTGAACGTCAACTTTGATCGAATCTTAGATTCGGCGGTTAACAAAGCAAGTTTAGTATGTCCTTTAGTATCTTGAAGAGAACGAGGAACAATATGCGGACATATTCATGTGTGAACTTGGATATGTGTGATACAATCGATTTTGACTTTAAGTCGATTGAGGATGATCGTTAAGTCGATCTCGGGCTCGATGTTTACTCAATACCACATGATTTGATGGACCGGTAACGCTTCGATTCTACGGATCGTCTCGAGTGACAACCTGACTAATCATTAAGACCCATGACATTTAGATGTAGGTACTCCCCGAGTCACTGACCTATCCTACGACGGCATACTCGGAGTGTACTTTTGGAATCTGAAATGGTTATGACATGCTTAGTGGGTACTAGAATACGGGATAAGTCTCCATTGCTTTAGAGCAAGTGGGAGATGTAGTTTGTTGTATTTTAAATAATAGGGTGTGCTCTAAAACAATTAATCACATGCTTTCGTGCAAGTGGGAGATTGTTAGGTGTGATGCCCGAAAGACAATTTTTGTAATTGTTTTATTTAATAAATGAATTGACATTATTATTCATATTTATTATTCTCATAATCACCGATGTGACAATAGTATTTACACTACAGAAAACCCTAAGTATATCGTTTATGTAATCACTTAACTCAGTGTATGGTATATACACATGAGGATTGAGTTAGTGAAGATGTACTTAAAATACAATTGGCCCGTAGTGAAGTTAATCGAGTATCGGGTCTCTCCTTTAACGTGCTATTAATGCGCCTGCAACACACGCTTGGTGTGATTGTCTTATCCGGACTTTCGGTTAAGAGAACCTAATGGGGCATTTATATATGATAGATATATCATATAGTAATTTGGACCGATTTGATTAGAGTTCACGATATAATTCCGTGAATCGAAGTCTTATCGAATCAATGGATGATCATATTTATGGATATATCTTAATCCTGAGGTGATCACAGTCAACTGCTTGAATCAGTATGAAGTTTGACTTGACGGTTAAGGATTACACTGAGTCCGTGGTCTGAATTACCCCATCTTGGCATTGTACTGGATTGAGTGAGTAGTCTGTGTTATCACAGATACGGAATCCATTCCTTCCATTTATGGAAGTAGATAGACAGTTCCCTTATTTGTTAATCCTAGAAACTGATCGATCGCGCGAGTTCATATCACAATCGATTGATCACCAAAGTGAGTTGTATGAATTAATTGATCACTAGGGGTTAATGGTAAATAAGGATAAGAGGTTCTAAAAGGGGTTAACGGTAACTTCCCGATTTAGAATGAATAAATCTATGGAGGATTAATCCATATGTAATGATTATATCAATGGACGCTTATTATTATTCTCGTGAGGAGATAAATATAATCTCATAATCGGAGGAGTGCGATCACGGGATTATGGTGGCATATTCTGTGATTGATTTATCGAATATAATTATTCTATAATTATTTATTTGATTTATCGGAGCACGATTATTAGTCCATGGTCCCCGACGTGCCTCCTAATATAGCATAGCTATTCTCGGACGTCGAATCCTAATAATATTAATTTAGTTCTTGTTGGACTTTATTAAAACGATATGTGAATTAATTGTTTAGTGGACTATTAAATTAGTTGGGCTAAATAATTAAATATGTGGAAAAGACATTTTCCATAATCTTACCCAATTATTGTGTGTGTGGAAATAAATCATATTGACTAGGTCAATGATGATGATTTTCGACCCCAAGCATGTTTAATGAACAAGAAATTAGTTTTCTTGTGATTAATAAGACATGTGCATAAAATATTTATTGGATAAATATTTATGGAAAGAAATAAAGATAAATATTATCCTAGATTTGTTCTAGAATATTATGGGATTATCTTTTATTTAATAGGATTATCATAATTGATTTTGTATTAATTATAAAATCCTTGGGGCTTAAGTTTTACTCTCCTATATAAAGAGAGTTCTCCCAAGCCAAAACACACTACAATTTTCGACTTTCACCTCTTAGAGAGAGAAGGAAAATTTCGGCCAAGGGAGTCAAGGGAAAATCTTGGAGTTTTTCCGGTAGCATATCGGAAGGGTTCGAGTCGAGAATTCCTTCCACCGGGAGTTGCTTGGATCACACGTACGGAAGATCGTGGTGCTCTTCACGCTTTTCTTCGTTCATCCTATTGCGGTTCTTCAACTTGGATTTTGAGATCCAAGAGGTATGTTCTACAACCCCCTTGTAGATATAGATCTAGTTATTTTATTACGTGTATTATATAGATCTAGATCCTTTAAATCGCTTCCGCTGCGGATGGTATAATCCAATTTATTATAATTAATTATATGCCGCATGTAATATAATAAAATAAAATATATGATTAATTAAAATAAATTGGATTTATTTAATTAAAAGACCTTTTCTCCTCTCGGTGTTCGTGGTTCGTGTTCGGTGGTTCGAGTTCAAGATTCAAGATCAAGACTCAAGAAAAGAAGATTGTAATTTATTTTTCCTAGGATAGATTAGTTACGGTACCAACAATCCATCTCGGTGTTTAAATTTCCATAATTTATTTTTATGTGTTCGATCATAAAATAGATATAAAATCGGAATTGCCATGACATGCATCATATCATAAATCCACTCCATGCATACATGTAGAATTTTAATTTTGGTAATTAAAATAGGCATGTATACAAACTCTTGTAATTAGTTGAAATTTAATTAATACGTGGTAATTAATAAATTTAGTAACTAATTAATGATCCGAGGACGGGTTATGAAATCGTTAGGCCTTTCGGTGTGTGTTCTCGGTGAACCGCCTTAAAGCCCAAACGAGATCACGTTTTCAATTCGTAGTGTCTACGAGATTGAATGATGGTAAAAGAACAAAAATCTTGGATAAAAGCGGTTCGCTTATAGGTTGGGTGGTCAATCGAGCTAGGCTCGACCGACTTAACCTCCTAGTGTGATGTATGCACGGGGTCCGGCAAGACTAAGCTACACCGGAGAACGGAGGGGTGATTCTTCTTATCTCAATGAGGTGTCTTGACCCGATTTAGTCCGATCATTACATATGTTCCAACGAATAGGGCGGGTAGGCTTGCCTACGTTACCGACACCATTCGGAATCCTTGATTTGATGAGCTTTTATGATAACATCAAAAAGACGTGGTTAGTTAACCCACAACCACTTCCAAATTATTGAGTGGGAGCGGGGGAGGCGACAGCCAACCCCACGGCCTCTACTATAGATACAAGTAAGTGAGAGAAGGGTGACGCCTCGGCGCTTTGATTTCGTCCCCTAAGGATGGTGTTCGCCTATCAACATTCATGGCTTGGTCTCCGAAAGGATAGGTTTTCTGGGTACTCGTCGGGTCACTGACCTATCCTAAGACGGCATACTCGGGGCGTACCTAAGAGAACCGATATAGTAGGTCACACTCATCATGGGTATTATTGATAATATCTAGGCTAAAAAAGGAAGGTAGTCAATGAATAAAGGGATGTTCGATTCCGTGGGATGTTTGATTCTCACAAGTTATTCATTGATGAGATTGTCTCGATTTAACCGTCATCTCTTTGACCTACCCTAAGGCGGCACTGAGATGCGAGGTTAAAACCTTGGAATGGTAGAGTAGACTTAATTTTTAGTTTACAATTCCTAAAATTTAATATAGTAGTGTTAAACTTGAATTAATACATGTCATTTTATTTTCAAAGAAAATGTCTCGCTCAAATTTACCTTTCTTTCTCAAAAATTAACGGGAAACAACTTTAAGAAATGGAAGAGTAACTTAAACGTGGTGCTCACGTGTGAGAATGTGCAACATGTACTTACTTACAATGCCCTACGCTGGCGATCCAAAACCTGGTAAAGCCGAGATCGAACAGCGTGTATCGCTGGATCGAAGCGATAACCGGGCTCGTGGGATCATCCTGGCGGCGATGTCGGAGGTTATTAGGACCCAGTTGAAGAGTTTGAGTCTGCAGGAGAAATCATGCGAAACTTACTACGATGTTTGGATCACCTAGCAACCAAGCAAGACACGATGCCATCAGTTGGCCGTCAACACGAAATTGAAGAAAGGTCAAGCGTTGAATGGTCATGTTCAATATGATCGATTACTTCAATGACGCCGGTATTCATGGATCAAAGTTCGATGAAGCAACTCAAGTATCAATGATTTTGGAATCGTTGACTCCTGAGTTTATCCCGTTCAAAACTCAGTATCTGATGGGCAAATTGTTAGGTGTAATGCCCGAAAGACAATTTTGTAATTGTTTTATTTAATAAATGAAATGATGTTATTATTCATATTTATTATTCTCATATTCACCGATGTGACAATAGTATTTACACTACGAAAAACCCTAAGTATATCGTTTATGTAATCACTTAACTCGATGTATGGTATATACACGGGAGGATTGAGTTAGTGAAGATGTACTTAAAATACAATTAGCCCGTAGTAAAGTTAATCGAGAGTATCGGGTCTCTCCTTTAACGTGCTATTAATGCGCCTGAACACAATAGGTGTGATTGTCTTATCCGGACTTTCGGTTAAGAGAACCTAATGGGGCATTTATATATGATAGATATATCATATAGAAATTTGGACCGATTTGATTAGAGTTCACGATATAATTCCGTAATCGAAAGTCTTATCGAATCAATGGATGATCATATTTATGGATATATCTTAATCCCGAGGTGATCACAGATCAACCGCTTGAATCGGTATGAGGTTTGACTTGACGGTTAAAGATTACAGTGAGTCCGTGGTCCGAATTACCCCATCTTGGCATTGTCTTGGATTGAGTGAGTAGTCCGTGTTTATCACGAGATCACGGAATCCATTCCTTCCATTTATGGAAGTAGATAAACGATTCCTTTATTTGTTAATCCTAGAAACTGATCGATCGCGCGAGTTCATATTACAATCGATTAGCTACCAAATGAGTTGTATGAATTAATTGATCGCTAGGGGTTAATGGTAAATAAGGATAAGAGGTTCGAAAAGGGTTAACGGTAACTTCCCGATTTAGAATGAATATCATGGAGGATTAATCCATATGTAATGATTGTATCAATGGACGCTTATTATTATTCTCGTGAGAGATAAATATAATCTTATAATCGGAGGAGTGCGATCACGGGATTATGGTGGCATATTCACGTGATTGATTTATCGAATATAATTATTCTATAATTATTTATTTGATTTATCGGAGCGATTATTAGTCCATGGTCCCCGACGTGCCTCCTAATATAGCATAGCTATTCTCGGACGTCGAATCCTAATAATAGTAATTTAGTTCTTGTTGGACTTTATTAAAACGATATGTGAATTAATTGTTTAGTTGACTATTAAATTAGTTGGGCTAAATAATTAAATACACTAAAAAGACATTTTTAAGTGACTTTCTCCTAAAATATAGTGTGTTGATTTTTGACCTCATTGGTCAAATATATACTAAAGATGCATGGACCTTAATTTGATCAAAATAAAGGTGCGCATGTTTACTTTGTTAATATTAAATATTATTAAAGAAATTAGTTTTCTTGGATAATTATTTAATGTGTGATTTATCTTTTATTTGTTAAATGATAAATCATGAAATATTGGATAATATATTTATTTATCCTAATTTGTTTGGGATAATTATTTTATTTATCTTTTATTTGGAAAAAGGATTAATGTAATAATTATCTCTTAATTATTTAATCCTTGGAGGACAAGGATTACTCTCCTATAAAAAGAGAGTTCTCCCAAGCCTTAACACACACATAATTTCGACTTTCTTAGAGAAAGAAGAGGAAAAATTCGGCCAAGGGGTTTTGGGGAAAATCTTGGAGATTTTTCCGGGTAGCATATCGGAGGGGTTCGATCATATCATAAATCCACTCCATGCATACATGTAGCATTTTAATTTTGGTAATTAAAATAGGCATGTATACAAACTCGAGTAATTAGTTGAAATTTTATTAATATGTGGTAATTAATTTAATTTAGTAACTAATTAAAGATCCGAGGACGGGTTATGAAATCGTTAAGCCTTTCGGTGTGTGTTCTCGGTGAACCGCCGTAAAAGCCCAAACGAGATCACGTTTTCGATTCGTAGTGTCTACGAGGTTGAATGATGGTAAACGAACAATAAATCTTGGATAAAAACGGTTCGCTTATAGGTTGGGTGGTCAACTCAGCTAGGCTCGACCGACTTAACCCTCCTAGTGTGATGTATGCACGGGGGTCCGGCAAGACTAAGCCAAACCGAGAGCGGAGGGGTGATTCCTTCTAATCTCAATAGGGCTCTCTTGACCCGAATTCGTCCGACTGTCACATATGTTCCAACGAATAGGACGGGTAGGCTTGCCTACGTTACCGACACCATTCGGAATCCTTGATTTGATGTGCTTTTATGTTAACATCAAAAAGACGTGGTTAGTTAACCCACCACCACTTCCAAAATATTGAGTGGGAGCGGGGGAGGCGACAGCCAACCCCACGGCCTCTACTATAGATACAAGTAAGTGAGAGAAGGGTGACGCCTCGCGGCGCTTTGATTTCGTCCCCCTAAGGATGGTGTTCACCCCTATCAACATTCATGGCTTGGTCTCCGAAAGGATAGGATTTCTGGGTACTCGTCGGGTCACTGACCTATCCTAAGATGGCACACTCGGGGCGTACCTAAGAGATCCGATATAGTAGGTCACACTCATCATGGGTATTTTTGGTAATACCTAGGCTTAAAAAGGAAGGTAGTCAATGAATAAAGGGATGTTCGATTCTCGTGGGATGTTCGATTCTCACAAGTTATTCATTGATGAGATTGTCTCGCTTTAACCGTCATCTCTTTGACCTACCCTAAGGCGGCACTGAGATGCGAGGTTAAAACCTTGGAATGGTAGAGTAGACTTATTTTTTTTAGTTTACAATTCCTAAAATTTAATATAGTAGTGTTAAACTTGAACTAATATATGTCATTTTATTTACAGCATTATCCCTTACTAAATTGCTTACAATTGACTAGTATTGACTTCGTTAAAAAGTGGAAAGTAACTAGGACGTTGAACTAGTTAATCCATAATGCAATTATTTCTCGGAAGAGATATTTTCTCTTAAGCCTTTTAAAAACCAGAGTGACATATAGGTATGTCACTAGTGTCATTCGTGTCAAACGAGAGACAAACTTAGTTTGATCAAAGGTGATTACGGACTTTGAAAATTCTTCTAGTGAATTTTCAGTAAGTAGTGACTACACACGTAACCGTTCTAATTGAAAAATCGGAAAATCATAAACTGTTGCTAGTTAGACGATATTTGGAATCGATGAACTAGTGGGAGTTTTATGATTTGTATTTTTCTGGAAACATTAGAACTGTGTAAGTGTTTACACGAGAGATTTTCAAAATTGAAAAATTGGAAAATCATAACATAAAGCATTGCTGGTTAGACGGTATTTGGAACCGATAAACTAGTGGGAGCTTTAATCTTATGATTTGTTATTTTTACGTATATTAGAAAATCCGAGAAGTCCCGACAAGTAACACTCAAATAGACATCCCACGGTTCAAGAGTAGTGTCTACTCACACGAACCGCTAGTTCAAAATCTGTTTCCATTTACGGAAAGTCAAGAATGGGAGAGTATGTCTAAGAGTGTTAGTCATCTAAAACTGAGTTGATTTTAAGGCTAAACCGAAAATTAAGAAAATGAAAATCATAGGATAAGGATAGTGATTTCGGATCACCAACCTTGGCGATTTTCTTGAGCTAAGTTCTTTGGAAGAACAAGGCGTGAGAAAGCATTTAACGATTAAAAGAGTAAACAACGGGCGCTTAATTTTAGCTAGAATAGTGGGAGTGATATGAGGAAATGAATCTCGGATTCAATCCTTGGATATCGCGGAAAATTTATTTTCGGTTTAAGATTCGTTGGAACGAATGGATTTACCTTCTATTCGATAATTTGTTTGTCGTATAGGAAGTGAATATACCATTTGTAGTACGAATACAAGACTCGGACTTTTGTTTGATAAAGTCAAAACCACTTACAACTGTTGAAATAAGTATATAAAACACATCTTAAGAACTATTAAAAGCAATTGGTTTCTATATTTAGATAAACACTTCTTCATATTCCACAGCTTAGTGCATGGTCCCTAAAAGACAAGACCAAAGACCGGTTCAGGGTGATTCCTTTCTCCCGATCGTTTAGATTGTCTTAAAGGTTCAATGACTAATTTTCCTTTCAATCGGAAAGGATAATGGTTATAAAGAAGTAACATAGCTTGTTCATGACGACCTTCGGGTTTGATGAAAGATACAAGCTAGTAGGGGCTTATGAGTAGTGACTTCTAGTCGACAACTACTCAAACACTCCGGTAAGTTTATCCAAAATATTCAAAGGTGTCTCTCGATTTTGTCGGAGATGGAGTATTCTATACTGAAATGGGCCATCACATAGTCCTGGGGATGATGCTCGGCCCGCCTCATAGTGAAATGCTTTCACTAAGTGAGAAACCGTTAAATTGCCTTATATATTTTTTTAGATGTGCTACAATACACTGCTTAACTCAATAAAGATATTAGAAGCGAAATATCGGTTTACATTGAAATGTAAGACCAAGCAGTCTACCTAGAATATGCTTTGGAATTTACGGATAAGGTGTGGATTCGGTTCACCCCACTTCCATAAATATAAGAATTTAGCACACGGTGCTTGAAGGTAAGACTGGGAATTTCATGCATACGTTCGGTCAATGACCATTCGTGATATATCTTTAACCTATTGAGTATAAAGGTTAGATATAGGATTCTTGAAATCAGGAAGGGACAGTTATACTGTTGCATCCTTTCTGATAGAATCCATGTTCAGAAAAACCTTGAACCTTGAAGTACGTTTACTCAAGGTAGTTACTAACTGATTAAAATCAGACCACATCCAACATCGGTTGTTGGTGATAACACTAAATACTACTAAACTAGATCAGAATTTCGATCCACCCAGAATGTAGTGGGAGTATGGTTTATCCATTACCCGTTACGGGTTCTGCAGACTTTGTAGTCTAAGGATCGATCGATGACCTATGGCTCTTTTGTGAAGCGTGATAGGATTACGATAATAGAGGTTGGTTTACAAGCCATAACCCTGTGAATGGAGTTTGGTACTCAGAGTCGTGTTCATACTCTTGTAGAACCACCCGAGTGTCTCGGACCAATGGGAGTAATTGGATCTACATGGAAAAGAGTAGAATGAGTTCGGTATTGCATGATTTCGTTCAAAAGAAGAAAATAGGGGTGATTCCCTGAGACTTTCTTGCCAAACAAACGGAGTCTGGATTCATTCGAAACAGAAGGGTATTGACTTATGAACTTAAGACAGGATGACTGTCAAGGCTTATGTCCTTTTGTGGATAAAAAGCAAACCTCTCGGTCATTGGAAGTCATATATTTCTACAATATGTGGATTTGACCGAGAAAATTGATAAGTCTTTTGTAGATCGGATATCAATTTTAGTACAAAGAGTGAATATATAAATATATATTAGTGTTTGTGAAGGATAACACCGCACCAGATTGGAATCAACATGGGTGTGTTATCTCAAGTCGAAATCCGACAATACCACAATTCTCTCGCAATGAGATTTGGACAACATTCTTAAGAGTTTGACTCGGTCGAATTCATTAGAATCGATCCATTGGTTTCCCATCCATCTTATTGGTTAAGATGATGCATCTGTGTGTATGCAACATTCAACGAGGAAGTTCTACCCTATGCCTCAGAATGACTCTCTAAATCTTCGGATCAAGAGAAATGGGATAGATTCTCTTTCTAGTAAGAGATGGTCGAGTTATTGAACGTCAACTTTGATCGAACCTTAGATTCGGCGGTTAACAAAGCAAGTTTAGTATGTCCTTCAAGATCTTGAAGAGAACGAGGAATAAAATGCGGACATATTCATGTGTGAACTTGGATATGTGTGATACACGATTTTGATTTTAAGTCGATTGAGGATGATCGTTAAGTCGATCTCGGGCTCGATGTTTACTCGGTACCACATGATTAGATGGACCGGTAACGTTTCGATTCTACGGATCGATCGTCTCGAGCCGACAACGACTAATCATTAAG
Source organism: Gentiana macrophylla (assembly GCA_026214975.1). Classification (NCBI taxonomy): domain Eukaryota; kingdom Viridiplantae; phylum Streptophyta; class Magnoliopsida; order Gentianales; family Gentianaceae; genus Gentiana; species Gentiana macrophylla. The sequence continues at coordinate 7,308,244 of CM047808.1, read as the reverse complement.
ACCCATGACATTTAGATGTAGGTGCTCCCCGAGTCACTGACCTATCCTACGACGGCATACTCGGAGTGTACCTTGGAATCTGAAATGGTTATGATATGCTTTGTGGGTACTAAAATACGGGATGAGTCTCCATTGCTTTAGAGCAAGTGGGAGATGTAGTTTCTTTGTAGTTTTAAATAATAGGGTGTGCTCTAAAACAATTAATCACATGCTTTCGTGCAAGTGGGAGATTGTTAGGTGTAATGCCCGAAAGACAATTTTGTAATTGTTTTATTTAATAAATGAAATGATGTTATTATTCATATTTATTATTCTCATATTCACCGATGTGACAATAGTATTTACACTACTGTAAAACCCTAAGTATATCGTTTATGTAATCACTTAACTCGAAAGGTATGGTATATACACGGGAGGATTGAGTTAGTGAAGATGTACTTAAAATACAATTAGCCCGTAGTAAAGTTAATCGAGTATCGGGTCTCTCCTTTAACGTGCTATTAATGCCCTAACACAATAGGTGTGATTGTCTTATCCGGACTTTCGGTTAAGAGAACCTAATGGGGCATTTATATATGATAGATATATCATATAGAAATTTGGACCGATTTGATTAGAGTTCACGATATAATTCCGTAATCGAAAGTCTTATCGAATCAATGGATGATCATATTTATGGATATATCTTAATCCTGAGGTGATCACAGTCAATCCGCTTGAATCGGTTATGAGGTTTGACTTGACGGTTAAAGATTACACCGAGTCCGTGGTCCTAATTACCCCATCTTGGCATTGTCTTTGGATTGAGTGAGTAGTCTGTGTTATCACGGATACGGAATCCATTCCTTCCATTTATGGAAGTAGATAGACAGCCTCCACTTATTTGTTAATCCTAGAAATCGATCGATCGCGAGTTCATATTACACACCGATTAGCTACCACCAGTGAGTTGTATGAATTAATTGATCGCTAGGGGTTAATGGTAAATAAGGATAGAGAGGTTCGAAAGGGTTAACGGTAACTTCCGATTTAGAATGAATAATATATGGAGGATTAATCCATATGTAATGATTGTATCAATGGACGCTTATTATTATTCTCGTGAGAGATAAATATAATCTTATAATCGGAGGAGTGCGATCACGGGATTATGGTGGCATATTCTGTGATTGATTTATCGAATATAATTATTTATTTGATTTATCGGAGCCACGATTATTAGTCCATGGTCCCGACGCGTGCCTCAAATATAGCATAGCTATTCTCGGACGTCGAATCCTAATAATAGTAATTTAGTTCTTGTTGGACTTTATTAAAACGATATGTGAATTAATTGTTTAGTTGGACTAAATAATTAAATACACGGAAAAGATATTTTTCGTGGACTCGGCCCGAATTGGTGTGTTGACTTTTTGACCCAATTGGTCAAAACTAATGGAAAGATGCGCATGACTTGATTAGAAAAAAAAAGGTGCGCATGCATGGTTATTTAATTAATTCAAGGAATTAGTTTTCTTGGATAATTATTTAATGTGTGATTTATTTTTTATTTGTTAAATGATAAATCATGGAATATTGGATAATATATTTATTTATCCTAATTTGTTTGGGATAAATATTATATTTATCTTTTATTTGGAAAAAGGATTAATGTAATAATTATCTCTTAATTATTTAATCCTTGGAGGCTAAGTTTTACTCTCCTATATAAAGAGAGTTCTCCCAAGCCTTAACACACAATACATATTTCGACTTCTCCCTATAGTAGAGAGAAGAAAATATTTTGGCCAAGGAGAGAGTGGGAGAAATCTTGGAGATTTTTCCGGTAGCATATCGGAAGGGTTCGAGTCGAAAATTCCTTCCACCGGGAATTGCTTGGATCACACGTACGGAAGATCGTGGTGCTCTTCACATCTTCTCACATTCCTCCTTTTGCGGTTCTTCAACTTGGATTTAGAGATCCAAGAGGTATGATCTACAACCCCCTTGTAGATATAGATCTAGTTATTTTATTACGTGTATTGTATAGATCTAGATCCTTAAATCGCTTCCGCTGCGGATGATATTACTAACACAAATATGAGTTGACCATGACACAGATGCTGAATGAACTGACTATCTACGAGGGCCTGCTATCGAAAGATAAGGTCCAAGTAGGGGATAAGAAAGTCGAAGCCAATATGGCGGCTTGAGGTCATCAAACAAGCCTAAAGCGAAACCGAAGAAGAAGGTAGTGTTGCACCCGTGCCCAAGCCAATGAAGAAAAAAGGCTGCCAAGAAAGTTGATTTGTGTCCAAGCCCAAGGGCAAATGCTTTTACTGTAAGGAGGTAGGACATTGGCGACGCCATTGTCCCGAATACCTTCGTGATGTGAAAGATGGCAAAGTCAAGGCTGTCGCTGGGAAAGATAAGAAAGGTAATTTGGAATTACTATTCTTGGAATCTTTTAATGTAGCTAAAGATGTGTCCACTTGGATACTTGATCTGGAGCTACTAACCATGTATGTTCTTCATTGCGCATTCTTAGTTAGTGAGGAGAGGCGGAAGAGGGTTCTCAAGTGATGCGAGTAGGCACTTTGGGCGCCATTTCAAGCAAAGCGTTAGGAGCTGTGGACTTGCATTTTAACAATAGAATTTTGCATTTAGACAATGTTTATTTTATTCCCAATTTCAGGAGAAATTTGATTTCTTATTCTGCCTTAGTTGAACAATCATTTTCTGTTTCAAGTTTGAATGGTGAATTTGTTATTTCAAAGAATGGCTTTGAATTGTGTTCAACTATAAATGAAAATGGTTTATATTTTGTAAGACCACATAAAGCTCCCTACTTAATACCGAAATGTTTAAAATCGCTCATCAAAGATCTCGCAAAAAAAGCGAAAAGTTTCTCAAGTAAAAGAAGATAAAACATACTTGTGGCATCTAAGGCTTGGCCATATTTCCTTGGAAAGACTCAAAAGACTTGAAAAGGTTAATGCCTTAGGTGAGTCATCTGTTGACACACTGCCTGTCTGCGAGTGTTGCTGGAGGAAAAATGACTAAGCGTCCCTTCTCATCAAAGGGTAATAGAGCCACGGGAACTCTAGACTTAGTGCATTCGGACCTTTGTGGTCCGATGAACGTACAAGCTAGAGGCGGATACTGAGTACTTTGTGACTTTCATTGATGATTACTCGAGATTCGGTTATGTTTATCTCACCGCATAGAAAGTCCGAGGCTTTTGGAAAGTTCAAGGAGTTCCAAGCAAGCGAAGCGAAGGCAACTAGGCAAGTCATTGAGATGCCTCCGCTCGGATCGTGGAGGTGAGTATTTAGATCTTCGAGTTCATTGACTACTTGGCTGAAAAAGGAATTTGTTTCCAACGTTCGGCGCTTAGACACCTCAAAGAAACGGAGTTCTTTGAGAGGAAAACAGACATTGATTAACATGGTTAGATCAATGATGAGCTACACGCCTCACTACCTATATCCTTTTGGGGTTATGCTTTAGAAGCGGTCTACATTTTGAATGCGATGCCGTCAAAGTGCATCGAAAAGACACCCATTGAGATGTGGTCCGACATCGCGAAAGCCTTCGCTACTTCCGCGATATGGGGTTGTCACGCTTTGCGTCTTTGATGGACAAGACTACCAAGCTACAATCACGTCACGAAAGTATGTTTGTTTGTAGGCTATGCAAAAGGTACACGTGGTGGTCTATTTTACGATCCGAAGATAACAAAGTGCTAGTCTCGACTAACGCTACGCTTTTGGAGGAAAGTTATATGAAAGACCACAGACCTCAAGTACAATTGTACTAGAGGAATTACTCTCCGATGACATCGTGGCCTATTGTGGCTGCTTTGATGTTCCTCAAACAACACTAATAATACAACAATCACTTCCGACATTCTGTTCCCACCCGGACATACTGCGAGAGTGGTTCGGCCACCGGCTCGATGCGGCATGGATTTAGAGGCAAGCGTGAGTCGCCTCGATGGGTGGAAGATGATCCTCCGACCTATAAGAAGGCCTTCTTTGGATCACGATAAGGATAAATGGATTGACGCAATGAATCAAGAGATGGAGTCTATGTACTCTAACTCGATCTGAAACCTTCTCACTGTGGCCATGATGAAAACCATCCGCATCCTCCTTTCGATTCTTTGCATGTCCGATTATGAAATCGGCAAATGGATGTTAAGACAGCGTTTCTCAACGGCTTTCTTGACGAGGAAATCTATATCACAACAACCGGAGGGATTTATTGAAGAAGGTCGAGAGCACATGGTGTGCAAGTTGCTCGAGATCCATTTATGGGTTGAAGCAAGCATCTCGTTCCTGGTATCATAGATTCGATCACACGATCAAGTCTTATGATTTGAACAACACTTTCTTGAATCTTGTGTGTACAAGAAGGTTATCAAAGATAGTGTTGTATTTCTAGTGTTATGCGTTGATGACATACTCCTAATTGGCAGCGATAAGGGGATGATGTCCGACGTGAAAAGTTGGTTGACCACGCAATTCCAAATGAAAGATTTGGGAGAAGCGAGTTATGTTCTAGGGATCCAAATTATAAGGGATCGTAAGAACAGGATGTTAGCTCTGTCCCCAAGCAACTTATATAGATAAGGTGCTTTGCACGCTTCAAATATGGAGAACGCAAAGAAGGGTTTTCTACCAACCCGTCACGGCGTTTACCTATCTAAGTCTCGAGGCCTCAAACCCCTGAAGAGGTGAAAGCTATGGGAAGAGTGCCATATGCCTCGGCCATTGGTAGTCTTATGTATGCTATATGAGGTGTACGAGACTGACATTTGTTACGGCGTTGGATTAGTCGGCCGTTTTTCGAGGTCAAATCCAGGGCAACCGTGACTGATAAAAGATAAAGAATCTCATCAAATATTTGAAGAGAACCGAAATTATATGCTCGTCTATTCGAGTGGGAGTTTGGAGCTAGCGGGGTACACGATTCGATTTTCATCAGACAAAGATGATTCTAAATCTACCTGCAGTTCGGTGTTTACGCTTGGTGGCGGTGCGATAGAATGGAGAAGCCAAAAGCAATCCAAAGACACGACCGATTCAACAATGGAAGCCGAGTTCATAGCGGCCTCGGAGGCGGCTAAAGCGATTTAGTTAAGAAAGTTCATCAGCGGATTAGGCGTTGTCCCGAATGCTAAGGATCCTATTACTCTCTATTGTGATAACAATGGGGCCATTGCCAACTCTAGAGAACCTCGAAAGCACAGTAAGTCGAAGCATATAGAGAGAAAATACTTTGGGTGATCAACGATTTTGTCGATAGAGGGACATTTCCGTCAAGAAAATCGCCTCCATGATAATCCTGCTTTGATCCATTCACCAAGACGCTGTCGATTGAAGCTTTTAGTCGACACTTGGAGACTATAGGTATTAGAGACATGTCTCATTTGCTTTAGAGCAAGTGGGAGTGATAGTTTGTTTGTATTTTAAATAATAGGGTGTGCTCTAAAACAATTAATCACATGCTTTCGTGCAAGTGGGAGATTGTTAGGTGTGATGCCCGAAAGACAATTTTGTAATTGTTTTATTTAATAAATGAAATGATGTTATTATTCATATTTATTATTCTCATATTCATCGATGTGACAATAGTATTTACACTACTGAAAAACCCTAAAGTATATCGTTTATGTAATCACTTAACTCGGTGTATGTTATATACACAGGAGGATTGAGTTAGTGAAGATGTACTTAAAATACAATTGGCCCATAGTGAAGTTAATCGAGAGTATCGGGTCTCTCCTTTAACGTGCTATTAATGCGCCCGAGAACACGCTTGGTGTGATTGTCTTATCCGGACTTTCGGTTAAGAGAACCTAATGGGGCATTTATATATGATAGATATATCATATAGTAATTTGGACCGATTTGATTAGAGTTCACGATATAATTCCGTGTCGAGAAGTCTTATCGAATCAATGGATGATCATATTTATGGATATATCTTAATCTGAGGTGATCACGATCAACCGCTTGAATCGAGTATGAAGTTTGACTTGACGGTTAAGGATTACACTCGAAGTCTGGTGGTCCGAATTACCCCATCTTGGCATTGTATCTTTGGATTGAGTGAGTAGTACGTGTTATCACGGATACGAATCCATTCCTTCCATTTATGGAAGTAGATAAACGATTCCTTATTTGTTAATCCTAGAAACCGATCGATCGCGCGAGTTCATATCACACTTGATTGATCACCAAGTGAGTTGTATGAATTAATTGATCACTAGGGGTTAATGGTAAATAAGGATAAGAGGTTCTAAAAGGTTAACGGTAACTTCCCGATTTAGAATGAATATCTATGGAGGATTAATCCATATGTAATGATTATATCAATGGGCGCTTATTATTATTCTCGTGAGGAGATAAATATAATCTCATAATCGGAGGAGTGCAGTCACGGGATTATGGTGGCATATTCCTGTGATTGATTTATCGAATATAATTATTCTATAATTATTTATTTGATTTATCGGAGCCATTGATTATTAGTCCATGGTCCCCGACGTGCCTCACTAATATAGCATAGCTATTCTCGGACGTCGAATCCTAATAATATTAATTTAGTTCTTGTTGGACTTTATTAAAACGATATGTGAATTAATTGTTTAGTGGACTATTAAATTAGTTGGGCTAAATAATTAAATATGTGGAAAAGACATTTTCCATAATCTTGGCCCAATTATTGTGTGTGTGGAAATAAATCATATTGACTAGGTCAATGATGATGATTTTCGACCCCAAGCATGTTTAATGAACAAGAAATTAGTTTTCTTGTGATTAATAAGACATGTGCATAAAATATTTATTGGATAAATATTTATGGAAAGAAATAAAGATAAATATTATCCTAGATTTGTTCTAGAATATTATGGGATTATCTTTTATTTAATAGGATTATCATAATTGATTTTGTATTAATTATAAAATCCTTGGGGCTTAAGTTTTACTCTCCTATATAAAGAGAGTTCTCCCAAGCCAAAACACACTACAATTTTCGACTTTCACCTCTTAGAGAGGAGAAGGAAAATTTCGGCCAAGGGAGTCAAGGGGAAAATCTTGGAGATTTTTCCGGGTAGCATATCGGAAGGGTTCGAGTCGAAATTTCCTCCACCGGGAGTTGCTTGGATCACACGTTACGGAAGATCGTGGTGCTCTTCACGCTTTCCTTCGTTCATCCTATTGCGGTTCTTCAACTTGGATTTTGAGATCCAAGAGGTATGTTCTACAACCCCCTTGTAGATATAGATCTAGTTATTTTATTACGTGTATTATATAGATCTAGATCCTTTAAATCGCTTCCGCTGCGGATGGTATTACTAACAACTTCAAGGTTGGCGATCTGGTTCTAAGGAAAAATGAAGCGAGTCGACAGGAAGCAGTCGGAAAGCTAACCCCGAATTGGGAGGGACCATATCAGATTCTGAAAGTCCACCCTAAAGGGTCTTACCAACTTGGTCGAGCAGATGGAACCACGATTCCTCGACATTGGCACGCCAACAATCTGAGAAAATATTATGTTTGAGATAAGCTTCAACAAACTTGTTTACTTTTCAGTATCGAACTTGTAATAAGTTTAAGTGACAATTTATGAGTATTCTAATAAAAGTGTGTTTTCTCGAGATGTTTTTTGTGTTTGTTAGGATTTATAGCCAAAACAATACAAGTCCAATGCGACAGAAAAGTTAAAGGCAAAACAATCGAATACGAGTAGAGAAATCCATGGTCGGACATCTCGATAAAGCCAAAGCAAAGTTAGCCTAATGGGCGACGAATGCAAAGGCATAGAGACGGTTCGCAGGGTCGGGCCAAAGGTCCAAGCTGAAAGCCGAACGAGCCCAAGAGGCGAACGAGGCTAAAGCAAAGGACGGTTCGCATAGTCGGGCCACCTGTCCCAGTCGAAAGCCGAATGAGCCCGAGAGGCGAAAAAGGCCTGGACAAAGGACGGTTCGCATAGTCGGGCCACCTGTTCCAGTCGATGGTCGAAAAAGCCTAAGAGGCAAAAAAGATCTAAGACCAGGAACAGTTCACATTAAAATGCTTAGCCTAAAGGTCAAATAAGCCTAAGGGACAAAAGACTAAGGCAAGCAAGTCGATATCAAGTGCAATAAGAACCAAGGGTTCATAATACACTTGGGGGGCAGCACAGCATTAACAACAAGAACAACAAGTACAGCAAATAAAGCGAATAGCGAGTATCGAGCAGAGCCAGGAGCTCGACAAGCGAAAGGCTATGAAACATTAAGACGAGCAAATTCAAGTCAAGAGAGATAGCAAAATCAAGTCAAGAGAGATAGCAAAATCAAGTCAAATTCAAAATAAAATTAATTACACGACAAGGCCAGGTCGAAAAGACCAGCCAAAGTTAAAATAAATACAGTTACAAATCAGAAGTTCGAATAGCAAAAGAACAAGATATAAAAACATCAAGATCGGGTCGGCTTCGAGTCGGCTCGGTTGTGTCGAAATCGGATCGACAAATGTTGGGTCGATGGCGAGCGAGAACTAGAGGCGCCATATTTGATGGCCAAAGACTCTCCTCGCTGAAATTCCTCGAAGTACCGATCATACAACTTCTCCGAGTCAGGATTGTAGAAAATAGGCGTCTGGAGAGTCGACATGTCGAAGCTCGGAACGACCTCCTTCATCTGATCCACAGCCAGGGTATACCCACCCATCATCGAAGCTCGCATGATCACTTCTAGATCATCTTCAAGATTGGATGACTTGCGATACTCCATGATGGCCTCGGTCTTAGCCTCTCCGACTTGCGCCTGCGCTCGATATAATTCAGCCTGTAGCGCATCTCGATCTTGGCGAGCCTTCCTTGCTTCTTCGTCCGCAGCTTTCTGACACTTCTGCAGCCCCTCATAGTCTTGAGCCAGCTTTAGCAGCTCTCTACCCTGACCTTGCCTTTCCTCTCTCAGTCGGTCTAGCTCCTTCTCGGTAGTGGCCAGTTTTGCTTCAGCAGCCTCCAACCTACCTTGCAGCTTCTTGAGCTCAGCGACCGACTCTTGCTTCAATTCGTCATATTGTGTTTCCACAGCAGAGAGGGCGGCACTTTTGGCTATATTGTCGTGAAGCAGCCTGCCATTCTCCTTCTTGATTTCGTCCGCCGACTCCCCCGTCTTGGCCAGCCGTCGGGCAACCTCCCGACTGAGGTAGTTGCTCTACAAAACACAAAGAAATGTCAAAAAATAAACAAGGCAAATGCCTCGAGAAAAGTTGATACGTAAGGAAAGAAAGTACGATCGACTCACGAGACGATTCGACTTCCGGATCGCCATAGACAAAGCCTTATCCTCAAAGGCTGCACAATCTTCCTGAGCCCAGTTTACATCGACTTCCAACTCAATGGGCGTCACGACAGTTTTTGGCCTCTTCGACTGACGCAGCTGTTCTTTCACCAGCTCAGCAGCAGTTGGCCTTTTCTTTGTTCGCTCCGCCTGCACCTCGACGTTCGAGGTCAGATCGACAGTTTCCTCCTCATCTCCATCTCGAATAGATCCGAATCAGACTGTCAAAGTATCGGTTGTCGGAGCAGACTCAGTCGATCTCTCCATGACAGTCGACTCAAAAGCAGCAGGGTTAGGTTCATACCGGGAAGCACTTCCCCCTCGAGAAACAAAAGGTCCCTAGACTCGATCCACCGGCAAGTCGTAAGTAGAAACGACCTCCGAGGGGTGGAGCAAAGAATGACCGTTGGCTCGGTACCGGGCGGGTCGGCGACCTTGGAGAACTTTCCCACTGCAAAGACAAAAAAGACAAGTTAGTTTGGTCGATGAACAAAGCAAAAAAACAAGTCATCAAACACGACAAACGACAAGTATGCAAAGACAGGCAAATAAGGAACATCCTACGGTTCTCGTGATCTGGGACATTGAGACCCACGTATGGTATTGGCCCAGCTTCCTCCAAATTGGCCAGGCGATACAAGAGACTCAGGTCTCGAGTACACACCTCGAACTTGTGCCCATCCAGGAGTCGAGCCTCGTGCAGAACCGGATCCTTCCCGAGCTTGTCCTATTTTCCGTCCCTCGACCTCCACTGCCCTATGTAAGGGTTATCCAGACCATGACGGAGAAAGAAAAATCGAGGCTTCCACTCCCCGTGAGAAGAAGGCCCCTCGGTTATGAACTCGCGTCGATTGGATCTTCTCTGGAATGAAAACCACAGCTTGTCGGGGGTCGCGGCTATCTTGTAATAATATCGAAACAAGGGCACCTTGAAACAGACTTGGGCCACTCGACAAGCAATTAGAAACCCCATCAGAGTTCTGATACCGTTTGGGGCGATCTGAGAAATACTAATCTCGTAATGATTTAGAATCGCGAGGACAGCTGGGCAGAGTGGAAACCTTAATCCACTCGCAAGTTGACCCTCGTAGACAGCACAAAATCCTTCTGGGGGCTCGTCGGCAAACATATGATTACCGGATGGAAGTCGAGATTCAAGCGGAGGACGAGCAATGTCGTATTTCTGGAAGATCTTGGTGACGTCCTCTGAGGAAAGTGCACTGAGACACCCTTTTGCACCTTTCCCATCCATCCTAGTTACTAGCTTTTTAGGCTGGTTAGGGACAGGAGGGGGGAAGCTGTGGGTTCAACGGAATCTCGTCGGAGAAGATGATCGGAGGCAACAGATACCGGAGTTGGGGATTGGGAAGGCATACCGCTACCCCTATCTGATTCAGTTGCGCTACTACTAGACATGAACAAAATCAAAGGAAAGTAAGAACACTGAGAAAAGAAAGAGCCTTACTTGGTGTTTGGAATTTGAAGATTGAGATGAAGAAATAGCAAACAGATTTTGCAGCAGCGTCTATCTTCTCTTCCTTTATATATGCTGGCAGAGATATTGCAAATGATTTGAAAAGACATGAGATAATGGGGAGTTATAACCCCCTATAAATCGCGAGAATCAAGGCAGCTACGCGTTATGATTTACAGAATTCGAAGCGTCTTTGTATACCAGATATCGCGCCACGTGGCAATAGGCAGTTAGGGTTAACAAGTGGCGGGAGAAAGCCCGCCCAAATAAAAACCCAACTCGAAGACGACTCATGTGACAGACTCGACCTCGGACAACGGAAGTCGCCTCTCTCAAGTCTGGGGGGCTTATGACGATACAGGGTTTCACTCCCTCCATGTGTCATCTATCGGTTGGTCATCACACTGTAAAATGACACCAGCATACGCATGTCGATGCCCAGGCTCGATGCCAAGGCCATCATATAAAAGCCAGGCTACGACAATCGACTATCGACAACCGAGCAGTGTAGGACATTCAGTCCACACCAGCTAGCAATGTAGGACAGCGAGTCCCAGAGTCGATCACCACAGGTCGGTATATCGACATGTCGAGGACAGAGTCCGCATCAGCTTACCAAGCCCATTAATAGCGATAGCTTGGGCAAGGGTCAAGGCCCATTTAAGGGTAAAGATGACAATAACATAAGCCGACTTAACATTAGGGTTTAGGCAAGTATTGTCATTATAAATACCCCCATTCCAGGAACTACGTAAGGCTTGATTCCTGGAATTTAACAGGATACGTAGGCAATCTAAGAGAAAATCTTAGACTCAGCCGCAAAACATAAACACCCACCTCCTCGTTCTTTGTTGGCATTAGGGTTTTTGGTATTCATCACTAGATTCATCTTGGGCCCGGATAATTAAGGTGACTAAATTTAGCATCGTCATCCACCTTCACCACACTACTTAAATTTCTTTTTAGAATACACACCTCACCACTAGGTGCGTGCACCAGTTCCATTTCTTCCTCCTCCTATTCTGATACGAATGACGGAACGAATTTCCTAAGATATTCTAAAGGAAATCAATAACGAGCTCAAAGAGATCCTACGAATGACGGAACGCTTGCTCAAGGCGCTGATAAGTTCTTAAAGGGTGGAACTCTACAACAAAGAGATCCTCACTCACAAGTGATTAAACAAGTCAGAAGACTTAATCAAATTTTCACTCAAAATTGAACTGTTTGTCAATGAACCACCTAGGTGCTTTATATAGACTACAGACTCTAAGATAATTCCATGGCATAATTCTCAACTACTATCTTTTTTTCTTGTCATTTTTTCTCAAATTAGATTAAAAACAGTCTTCTACAACATTTTTTCCAAAGCTAATCGTCTTTAAAATAGTTATAGGTGTATCAAGTAAAGGGTAAAGTTGTATTAAAAGAGAAACAAAATGCTCTCATCAATTAAAGGAAAAAACATACCAAAAAAAACGAGATCATTTTTTAATAGTTATTAATTTACAAGATATTCATATCATCTAGATTTATCATATACTTAATAATATACACAATATAACATTATAATCGTAATTTATCAAATTTAAAAAGTATTCTTTTAATCAAAACAAGTGCGAATTCACGTGCATTTTGCGTGTATATATAAAAAGCTACACCAAAATCTCCCTCATGAGAGTTGTTGCATCAGGACATACCATCAAAGTTCCTCGCCAACTCTGTTCAACGACTTCTCTCTGTTTTTTTCTTCTTTTTTTCGCAAGCAAATTCCTATGGTCCAGAAAACAACAACAACAAAAAAAAAAAAAAAATGCTATCTATGATCACTACGCTGAAGATTCTAAGAGAGAACCAGTGTTCTAAAAATCGGCCAACTCGGCCTCCTAGGCGCTGGGCGGCCATCATCCGACCCAACTTTACTCTACTTGGCCTTTTCTAGACGGGATGGTATCTAGGCGGGCTGAAAGTCGGACTAGGCGGGTTCAAGGCGGGCAACTCGGACAATTCGGTCAAAGCCGGTCTTTGTATTTACTCTTTATATTTGGAAGCCATAATTTAATTTAAAAAAATTATTTCCATTTCTTCCCAATTCTAAGCAATGTTCTTTCCCCCAACCCTCCTCCCTTTTCAAATCGCAAGCAGCTGCACCGCCGACTACCAGCTAGCCGGCAGCAACCACCGACAACCACCAGCCAACAACATTTTGTAACTTGAATTTTTATAGTATTCTAGAGTGGTAGTATAATGATTTTTGAAGGTTTGTAGTAGTATTTTTTTTGTCAAGTCCATTATTATTAATATTATTAATAAAATAATTAAAAAAATTCCACATCCGCCTAGTCCCTGACTAGTCCCCGCCTAGCCGACTACTCCCAACTCCCCACCCGGCCGCCCGACTAAAGCCTAGCGACTTTTAGAACATTGGAGAGAACACCATAAACCTTATAATTCTTCCCATAAATTGAATTTACGGAGAATATTGGGAGAAAGATTTACCTTGCAGAATGACACGAGAAAAACACTACATGATCTCCTCTTCGTGCTGATCTTTGTGGTATGACTCGTTTGAAAATCCAACCAACACACGAATTGATATAATTTTCCAAAGCTTGGTCTATTTTTCTGATAAATAAGCGGATGGAAGTGGAATTTGCGTGAATGGCCAAAAAGAAATATGAGGGAAGGGTTACTGAAAATCTTTTAATAATTGGGATTGGGTAGAGTTTAGGAAGATTTAAAAAATATATATATCTCCATCTATAAAATGCTAAGAGCAATTGTAGTAGCTTAAAATTAGACTCCATCTTTTATTAAGTCAATAAATTTGGATGTCAATTTAAATTTTAAACATAGTAATAGCTCTAAAATTGATTTGAAAAAGATAGATTCCACCTATATTGACATCTATATTTAGATTTCCTTCTAGACTCCTATCTATTTTAAAATTTAGCAATTGATTGGTTAATTTTATTTCTCTTTCCATAACAAACTCTATGGCTCCGTTTGTTTTGGCCGGAGTTTTTTTGGGCGTTTTTTTTACATCACATCACCAGTCATTTCTTACAATTTTCTCACCAATCAAATCTTCAACTACAAATAAAAAATATTAAATCACCTCTCATCATTTCACTTTATCAACTTTATTACATTTTTTACCATTATTTTATTCATTATTCTACTTTATTTCAACAATCATTTCATAATCTACACCAATCATTATTCTACTTTATTTTACCCATTCAACTTTCTAATCATTACTTCAATCACTTTATCAAAAAAAACTCCCAAAAAAACTCCAACCCAAAACAAACACAACCTATATGTTTTTTTTCTTATTTCATCCTGCCGATTTTTTTCTTCAAACTACCTCCCAAAATCTTTTTTTTTTTTTTTTTTTTTTTTTTTTTTTGTTGTTGAAACGAAATTCTTTCCGTAATTGGCGAAAGTGAAAAGGCGCCACCACTTGCCCCGCTAAGCCTCTCAACTAACTTTGGCCAGGAAGGGGCCTTAACTACCTCCCAAATTGAAGGCTCTTCTTTTTACGCCACAACTGTGTGTTTTTTTTTTCTTTTTTCCATTAACAACTTAGTCTTTTTATTATGTTTTAACTGTGAGCCATTACTGCATAAAATTTGAATAAACCCATTAATCCCATCTAATTTGTGGTTCCCAAGATTAAATAGACTCCTTCAACACAAGTGGCCATTACAATTGCTCTAAGGGAGTTGTCTACAGTTGAGCCACGTGGCAGCCTATCTGGCTGACACGTGGCACTTTTTTTTTTTTTTTCCAGCCTATTTCTTTTTTATATTTTTTTTTTTACTTAAAGTGCATATAACAATTTTTTTCCCTTTCTTTATTCCCCTGGTCGGTGAAGCCCGATTTTTTTTTCGACTGTCCGATACATAGATCGAGCCAGAATTTATATTTCGATACGGTTCGTTTTTTATTTCAACACAACAATTGAATATACGCAACAAAGTGTATATTTCGATACGGTTCATTTTTCCCCCTTCGATACGGTTATCTCGTTATTTTTCCATCCATAAAAAATTTTTGATTTCTCGATTTGATTTCGACACAACAAATGAATATACACTACAAAGTGTACATTTCGATGCGGTTCATTTTTAGTACCTCCAATAGACAATGGTAATTCCTTTTTAAATTTCGATACGGTTCATTTTTTATATATTTTTTTGATACATCGTTTTTTGTGTTTTCCCTTTGATAATAACCATAATTTCGGTAAGCGTTATATATAAACAAAATTTTTCATTTCGACTCTACGCTACATAAATCGAACCAAAGTGTATATTTCGATACGGTTCATTTTTAGCGCCTCCAATACACTGTGCGGATTCAGTTTTAAATTTCAATTCACGAAAATTTCCGATTCGATTTCGACATTAACAATTGAATATACACAACAAAGTGTATATTTCGATACGGTTCATTTTTATTACCACCAACAGACATTGCGGATACATTTTTAGATTTTAGCCAACCGAAAATTTTCGCTTTTGATTCGATTTCGACACAACAATTGAATAAAACCGTGTATTTTTTATTTATCAAATGTGTAACTTTTCAATTCATATTTTCCCCTTTTTTTTACATCGATTTCTTTTTCCCCTCGGTAAAAAAAGGAATTTCGGTTATATATAAACCGATTTTTTTTTTCGACTCACCCCTACAGCCAGTGGATTAAAGAGATAGATTTTATAACATTGTTCACCGATACATCATATTCTTGTTTATTTTGCAGGGGAAAACTCCTGATAGAAATTTGGAAGAGGTTTGATTCAATATATTCGTCTACAGAAAAAAGCTATCTCTTGCAGATAATGTGATATATTTCAGTTGCTCTATTTGTCCTGTGCTTTGGACTATTACGGTTTAAGCTTACGCGATTTATTTCACGTTGGAGATCTATTCTTTGATGTTATCATTTGTAACGATTTATATTGGGCCCGCCGTGCCTTGCACGGCTTATGTTCACTAGTATTCTTAATTAATAGCTTCTCCAAGTACACTGAACTTAGACATCAAGCATTTTCTAATTTTTTTATAGTAATAATAATGATAGTAATAATAATAATAATTAAAAGAAAGCATGACTTTTTGGATGTGGCTTGATTGACGAAATTACCCCTATACGAAGATGCCGGATATTATATCAAAATTTAAAATTCATTTTTATCTGGCGTAGTTATGTTTTCAATACATATTTTAATACTCTTTCCGCTTTTCAATATTATTTTTCAACTTTCTAGGCTCATTCAATCATTCAATCTTTTATATTCAACACACCACTACATATTTCAGATTTTTTTAGTATTTTATAATGAAGGTCAATGCAATTACTCATTTTTTTAATTTGTGTGTTTTTCTCAAATGACACAGATAATAAGAAACGGAGAGAGTAGCATAGAATAGTTCTTGTTGGTGTTTGTGTTTTTTGGTGACTTATTGCGGTGGCGGGAGCTTCTCCGGTGCAGTGGGAGAGCCCAGAATGTTCTTATTTGATTGATTGTTTTATTATTTGGCCTCAAATCTCATATATGATATGAGTAGTAAATGTTATTCAGATATAATTAAAATTAACCTTTGACTTTAATTTGACTAAATTAATAAAAATAATCAATAAGCAGTACTTTCTTAAAACGGGTGGTGGGCCTAAAGGACAATATAAGATGTTAAATGATGAAATATGACAAAAAACAAAGACGGTGGTTGAGAAGGACAAAAAAGAAGAGATGTACAAAAATACCCTTAATGATAATAATTTTTTTTTTCTTTTCACATTAAAGTCGGGTAAGGATTTACAGGGTGTTTGCATAGTGGTGTTACTACGTGTTACTACATTATGTGTTACTATGTTTGAGGGTGTATGCATAGTGATGTTACTACGTCGGATAGTGTTCACGGAACCAACGTGAAATACGTGTTATTTCATATGTGGACTTTTACTTTGATACTACATTATGCGTAACTACATTCTTTGTATGGAGTGTGCATAGTGGTGTTACTACATGATGAAAAGGGCATGTGTTACAACAGGTGTTATTACAAGATGTTGATGTTACTACATGACTATTATTATATGTCAATAATATTGATCGGTGTTTGAATGATGGTGTTACTATATATACATCAACTCAAGATGAAAGAAAAGCCTGTTTTTACTTTATTATAGAATACTTGAATAGCAACCCTAAAGCAAATTATTCATGAATAATGGTCCATAAAGGCCTGTTTCATTTCTTAGAAAAATAACAACAATTGTCTTTACTTTATAATAGAACTCTAAATCGTCAAGCCTAAAGTCTTGCTCAAACTGAACTCTAAATCGTCATGACTCTGAGCTTCCACTTGTTGAATGTATTTGGACTGAAAGTATGCATCTTTAGGCATTAAATTGTCACTAGAGAATCAGGGAGATCAAATCCCCGTTTCTTCTTGCCTTTCCCAGCTCATAACCTTGACTCACTACAATCAAAACAACGGTTATACAAAAATACGATTCAGAAAAGAAATTGAAAAGTAAATCAAGATGAATATGGAAAGAGTTATATTTTCAATTTCAATAGCCGTTACATCAAACTATGTGGGCAACTTCCCAGGAAAAGAAAAGAAAACAATAATTAGAGAGTACATTGATAATTAAAAGATATAACCTGCAGTAAGGTCAAGTACCAAAACTAAAGGAGATTTTGTTATTCCTCTTGCGGCAACCAAAGGCTGCTGTGAAGGAGCCGCCGTAAAACCCTTGGCGTGAATATAGAGCCGCCCAATCATGCACCTGCGCCGCCATAACATGAACTCAGATCCTTTGATGGGTATAATTTATGGCATCAAAAGACATTTCCACCCGAAAGTAAAGACAATTGATCGTTCAATCGATAGCCCGGATAATCAGATCGTTCAATCGATGGCCCGGATAATCATATCGTTCATAGTAATGGCCCGGATAATCAGATCGTTCAATCGATGCATCGAATCAGAAGAGGATTGGAAAGACATCAGCTTTCACGATTCAATGCTCGATGATTATCAACACAAAATCGAGCATTCAATGCTCGATGATCATCAGAAAGGTAGGAGAATAGATGGCAGCCGGATTTTCTGATGAAGAAACGATTCGATTTCGAAGGGATTTGTAGTTAATACAAAAGGGGAAAGAGGGGATTTGCAGAGAAGAGAATGGATGCTAGGGTTTCTAGATTTTGGGATAATGGAGGAATGAGGTGGATAATGGAGGAATAAGGCTAGTTATAATTATAAAGGGTATTTTTGGATATACATTATTTTTTGTCCTTTTCAATCATTGAGTTATTTTCTTGTCCTTTTTACACAAATAAGATGTAAACCCGTCCTCTACGATCTTTTCCTATTCTAAAAATTAGAAAATTATTCAATGTAATTGAATAAATGAGATAAATGGAATATTATAATATAAAATTCATCCGTAACCTATAAAACTTGATAGTTTGTATGTAAAATTTGAGCTCAACTCGACTTTTAAAAACTTCATTAAATTTCATGTCGAGCTTCAATTTTTTTTATTTTTTTTTTTCAAACGAACTTTTATATTATTCAAGAAAAGTGGAAAGATCCAGAAATCGTATCTTTACAACCAGGGTATCAAGCAAAAACTAGAGCAAGATTAAAAGAAAAGAATTACACATTCCAAGCTAATCTCAAATTTTTCACTCGCTGCACCACCTGTGATATCAACACAATAATGGGTGGGTGGTCTGCCTGTAGATTATGATACATCTTATTTCTTCGATGCCAAAGTGTGTAGATCACTTCTCTGTAAGTATAATCCCAAGTTGGGGGGTCAATTTTGCTGTGTATATTTTGTGCAATCCAGATCTTCATATTTTGTTGTCCAAAAAAATCAAGCCAACGAGCTCTTGGTAAAATGTTTTTCCAGAGCTGATTAGCAAATCTGCAGTCCCTAAGAGCATGGAGTGGGGATTCTACTAATTGCTTGCAGATGCTGCAAACGTTGGTATTACTAATATGTCGTCTAAAAAGCAAATCTGCAGTTGGTAGAGATTCTTGAGCAAGCTGCCACAGAAGAAAATTAAGTCTCCCTGGTCCTTTCAATCTCCAGATGTCAAGTGTTTGGGGAGTTTTGCATCACTAAACAAAAACAATTTATAAAACCCTAACCTATATGCAAAACTAACTTCTAACCGGCCGAATACCGGGTAATTGCTAGTAAAGCGGGATAAGTAAGGGGTCGATCCACAGGGAATTGGGCTGTTGAATCTAGTTTTATTAATTCCTCTAAATTGTTACTACTACAATAAAACTAAGAACGAAAAAACGAACAAATAAACGGAGAACAAACATAGAACAAATAAAGCAAATAAGATAAATCTAAGCTAAGAACAAAAACAACCTAAGCTAAAGATACATGGGATCAAACAACATACAAACTAAGTGATTTCAATCCAAGTTCATCTCATGATTTTAATTCAATATTGTGGTTTCACCTTTACACGAGATACAAATTCCTAATCTCTTAGTGAATCCGTTTCTCAAGCTATGAATCCCTAATCTCTTAGTGAATTCAATTATCGATCTCTCCTCTCTCGAATGTTGAGACCAATTTCATACAAAACGAAGGTGTAGATTCAAGTTAACTCTCGTATTTTAGAATCTAGCAACCTAGATAATTAATCAATTAATTTGTCACGAATTAACGATTAAAGATCCTATCTTTCTATGGCGATCTAGTTTACGCAACTCTCGTATATTGTAAACATCAATAGCAAACAATCTCTCGATCTAGTTCACATAGCATCATAAATCGCATAGAAGGATACAAAATAAATTAAAAATCATAAAAACTGAATAAAGATTGAATGAATTATAAAAAACTCACATAGTTTGGACAAAGGTTGATCTCCACGAATCAACAACGAAAAGAAAAGATCCTAATCTAACCCGGATCACCCGAGCACAAGGCTCGGGTGACCGGCCTTGAAACCCTCAGAGTGCGGATGTTGCCTTGTATAATGTGGTATGAAGAAAATTCTGGATGATTTAGGGTTGGGGCGCAGCTTCTTTATATAGAATTCTAAGTCGGCTGGGCCTAAGTCGGTGGTGGACGCCCGTCCGCTCTCCTTGGACACCCGTCCAGATGTTCAAACGTCCGTCCGGACATCCCTTCCTTATCAAATCTTCAGTTTCCAGAGATATAGCCGTCCGGACACCAACCTTGTCCGTCCGGACGCTCGTTCAATATAGTGGACGTCTGTTCAACTTCTCTGGACGCTAGTTCATCAATTCTTTCAAGACTCTGTATTGATTTCGCCAACCTGAACGCCCGTCCACCCCTTCAGACGCCCGTCCACTATGGACGGAGCCTTGAACGTTCGTTCAACTAGCTTGATCTTCGATTTTCTTCTATCTTTATCCTTTCCTTCCATCTTTATCTCCTCTCCATCATATAAATCTTCAGTTAATTCATCTGTAAATCCTCTTCTAATCCGTATCTCGTGTATCTACAATAATCAAAAACATACCAAAGCGTAACATAATTCCAAAATAATATAAAATCACAATTTAAGCACATAATTCGTTACGTTTTGCAATTTAACTATTGATAACACCATTTGCTCAATATTTCAATATAAAGCTCGATTTCTATACAAATCATAAGAATATGGGGGAAATTGATATAAAATATATCTATAAAAATCATACAATTCGACCCTTAACATCAAGCCAAGATATATCCTGGTCAGGATCACAATTCTGAAAGCCACTAATAATAGAATATGCATCAGCGACAGCATATTTATCATCATGCATGCCCTCACATATTATCTTGCCATCTCTAGCTGAAAACTGATCTTGTAAAGCTGCGGCTGCCCAACATATGCCTTTCTATGTTGAGGAAGCAGTTGGTTTTGGCTTCTCAAACGGGTTACCATATTTCAGCCCCAGAAGTTGAACCCAAATCGATTTATCATCAGTTAAAAGCTGCCAAACCAATTTACCTAAAAGAGATATGTTCATTTCTTGAAGTCTCTTAAAGCCTAGACCACCTTGCTCCTTCGGTTGGCAAATCTGGTCCCAGGATATGTAATGCATTTTTCTTGTCCCTTGACTTTCTCCCCAGAAAAAAGCCCTGCAAATTTTCTCCATCTCTTGTACACAACCAGTAGGAAGTCTTGTGGTCTGCATGATGTAGTAAGGGTGTGTGGATAAGGAGGACTGAATCAGAATCATTTTGCCAGCTCTAGATAAACAAGTAGATTTCCAGCTAGCCAATTTCTTTCTCATCTTGTCCAGATAAAAGTATACCGCTTGCTTCATTCATTCTAGTATGAATCGTGGGCACTCAAGTCTTGTCCCAAAGTCTTCACGTGTTGCATTCCCGCACTCGACCAATGATCATCTTCAACTGGAGTGATGAGTTCTTGGATAAATGGAATCTTGATTTCTGTAGGCTGATTTTCTCCCCAGAGTAATCACAAAATAAATTCAGAACATCCCTCATGATAGTTGCTTGCTCAACTGTGGCTTCACCAAATAGGATGAGGTAGTCGGCAAAGAACATATGTGTCGTGGGGCGCGTTTCTACCAATCCGTCTGAAGCTTCAGTCACCATCCGTAGCATGACTTCTCGATATACTGACTAAGAACTTCCATACACAGGTCAAAAAGATACGGAGCCAAATGGTCACCTTGTCTGAGTCCCCTGGTCGGGTAGATGGTAGGTAACCTATTACCATTCCATAACATTGACATCTGTGAGCTTTTTAGAGAATGCATGATCAGGGTGATAATAATATGGGGCATGCCAATTCTGAGAAGCACCTGTTCAAGAAAACTCCAGTTGACTCTGTCGTAAGCTTTCTCTAGATCAATTTTAATCATCATGTCACAACTCCTGCCTTTTTTGTTTCTGAAGTAGTGAAGCACTTCTTGGGCAATCAGAACATTACCAGTGGTACCTCTTCCAGGAATGAAAGCAGATTGGGTTTGGCTGACCAGATTGCCAATGACAGACTGCATTCTATTAGCTATCACCTTAGAGATGATCTTGACACACACATTAGTCAAAGCAATGGGTCGGAATTGGGAGGCATATTCAGGGGGGTTCATCTTGGGGATAAGAGAGATTAAAGTACAATTCAGCCTGCTATCAAAAGTTACCTTTTTGAAAAGCTTTAAATACAAATAGTTTAGCATTATTTCTGGTGAAAAATTTGGTATTGCCAAAGGCTATTGTAAACAAGATTGTAACGCCCCGCTCCCAGATACCGAGTCCTTATCCGGAAACGAAACGCTCGGCACGCATAATATTAAATAAATCTAATATTACACGTAAGCCTCTACTACGTCGTATCAAACAAAAGCAAACGGAAGCTAAAAAGACTCGGCAAACACCATAAAGGCTACTAAGAATAGAAATCAACGAACTAAAGATGGAATGTAACATTTATTACATTGGAAAACCAAACGAAACGTAACAACATACGAAATCCTATGATAGCAAGTACTAAAGAAAATTACAAGAAATTCCCCAACGACAACAAGTCTAGTGAATATAAATATAAATAAATAAAGTCTTCAACTTCGGCGTCCTTAAACGTCGTCATCAAAGTCCACCTCGAACTCTGGATTTACCTGTTCGCCTTCTCTCCCCCAAACACATAAATAAACATGCATTTGAGGTAAGTACAATGTACAAAGTAAGAAGTAGAAGCTACAATTTAATTAAGGCTCTTTAACATGTTTTATTATAATAATTATCTTTATGAGACCGACTCAATCTAGGATTCACTTCATGTCCATCGACATGTCATGACTAACTGTTTCTAACTTAGCTTATCTGTGTTACATCCGCATTCAAGGACACTACGCATGGTGCTGCCCACCACGAAACATCTGGGTGCAACCTATTGGTGTGTCTCACCAATAGCCACGGGCTAGTCCCGATAGTATACGCGTTCGGTGAAGTCCCTCTACTCCTGGTGCCCTCTAATTGCCAGCAAAGTTATCCACAATGAGTACTCTCTACTCCTGGTGCCTCTAGAAAGGCCAGCAAGTTTACTCGTTTTATCCGAAAGCCTACACATTGCGATATAGTCTTGTGCCTTACCAAGGATGGCATGATGTTTAATCTTTTAGTTACACAAGTATGTATTTATTAAATCATCTTTTTTTTTTTACCTTTCCTTCCTTTCCCATGGCTGCAAAGTTCCTATTATTTTTATATACTTTTCTTTTCTTTTCCTACGGCACTACTGCTCCAGCATCATGCATCATGCATCATCATAAATAAAAGTCCTATTTTTTTAATCTTATAACAGTAACCGGCAAAGATACTATTATTGGTTTTATATTTATATTTGATTTTTCTTCTTCTTTGTTTACATACAGCAACAACCCATACAACAACAACAATAGGACTCACGCCCCTATTTCTTTCGGCAGGTGATTAAATTGCAGATATAACAAAAGAAACAACAACAATAACGAATAATTAGACACATAATTAAATACGATTGAACACCCAGAACCCGTTTAAGAACACCTCTTACCACAATTCAACACTAAGACTCAACCTAATCATTGTAAAACCGTAATTAATTTGTAGGAAGAACCTCTTACCTTTTTAGCAAGATAAACCAACTTCAAACTCAGAAAACTGCAGCAAAACCTTGATCTTTTCTTGCAGATAACCTTAACAAAGCTCTGATCTTTGAGTGTTGAAACGACGCTCCTTTCACGACGATTCCAACGCTTCTCGCGGATCCGAAAACGGTTGAAAACTCCATGAGATATCGCAGAAACTCTCGTTGGCTCTTCTTACGCTCTCAGCCGCGTTTTTCTCAAAACAAGGAGGAAAATTTCTGATTTAAAAGGTTGGGGGAAACTAATGGGGTTTATCTTCCTTAAATAGGAAAATCCCAATAGTTAACCTAATTTCTTATTTTCCTTAAATACCCTTTTTACTTAAAACCCGATTTAACTCCAAATTTATTTATATATATCGGCCATATATTTATAAATACACTTAGAATACTTGAATCTGAAAACCATAATATTCCATTTTTCGTAAAAAGACACGTCTGCCCTTTTTCGAAAAGTCGGGATATTACATTCCTTCCCCCTTAAAATGAGTTTCGTCCTCGAAACTCGAGCGTGCTCAAACCGTTGACCTTCCTTAGCACTCTTCCTTCAACACAAACCAAACCGAAGCTTCACTTGTTTTCCCACAGTCAACCTCTAACCTATTCCAATCTTGCTAACCCCTGAACCAACACGCTACTGATTCCCAGACTATTCAAACCTTGCACACTCAACCCAAAACTGTCCAACCATAACTTGAACCACTGAAACTGCACCAACCAATCTTGTACTCGTCTTCCCTTCTTAGGAAGGACACTTTCCTAGTTCAACCGTCCAAGTAGAAAAATCCTTGGGTTGCAACCTATACCAAGAAACACACCAAGTCCGTAGAATCCAAAACTGTAACTTTACTCTTGCCACGGTAGATTCCAACATAGCCAGCAAATTGTAGTAACACCCTAGCAACCTTGTTTACTCAATCCAAAGGTGTTGTAACAACCAAGAGATCCTTGAGGTTGTTCTTACTAAAACTGGGGTGAGGTACATGATTCTGAAATCGATCAACTCGTTCCAACTGACTCACAATTGTCTGACCCATGTCTTGAACCAAACCACTCGCTTCTTACTGAGCCCTAGAACAACAACACCTAGTTTCTACCTACCAAACGTCTAGGGTGAAAGAAAGGCATATATTCTTTCTTGACCAGAGGACTTAAATGGTTTGAGAAATGCAGAAGCATACATGAGTCATGAAATAATTGATTTGCACAATACAAACCGAACTGATTTTGAACATGAGGCAAAGAGAAAACCTGTAAGTATATAAGTTTTACATATGATGCTCAAAAATCAAAAAAATTGGAAAGCCATAGGTCGGTCAAAATATTTCTTTTCGTCTACAGCTATAATATGTCAAAAAATTTCAGGAATTCACAAACTGGCTTGTGTTGCAGATTGTGCTCAGACCAAGAAGAATTTGCACTTGGTTCCAAAACAAAAAGTTTAGTGCATGATGTTTTCTACGACATATCAAAAATTCAAGTCATTTGGAGGTGTTTAGCTTATTCAAAACAGATTGATAAGTAAGAGTACCACCGCAGAATTTTCTGAACAGAGTGCTCATCCTTGTCAAGAAATTTATGAACAATCCAATTGGAAAACTGAGTTGATGTAAAGAGAGAAGTTGTAGATAAGACAACTTTCTAAGTGGCTAAAAATTTAAAGAAATTTTGGTATTTCAGAAATGAGATTACAAGGCATAGAGAAAATCGTTTACTCGTTTTGCATAACACCAAGTTACAAAATGTAGTGATTAGGACCAAACGTAGAAAAAAAATAGTTAAATCCACCAAGAGAAAGAACATGTGAGGGAAGTCTGAAAGTTTCAAAAGAAGAGAGGGATTCTATTAAGGATCCTAGAGGAACGAACTCGAGGGAATCACGTAAGAGATGTACTTAACACTCAACCTAACCTTCGCTTAAGGAGACTCTTCACTTAGTCCTAATGCAACTTAACCACGGTTTAAGGATACTTAGTCTTACGAGGATTTACTACCAAGATCAATAGAGATCAGAAAGGTTCAACAAGGTCTAACGAAATCTTATCTTAGAAGAAAGAGATCCTAAAAGACGCTTCTCTCTGATACCAACTGTAACGCCCCGCTCCCAGATACCGAGTCCTTATCCGGAAACGAAACGCTCGGCACGCATAATATTAAATAAATCTAATATTACACGTAAGCCTCTACTACGTCGTATCAAACAAAAGCAAACGGAAGCTAAAAAGACTCGGCAAACACCATAAAGGCTACTAAGAATAGAAATCAACGAACTAAAGATGGAATGTAACATTTATTACATTGGAAAACCAAACGAAACGTAACAACATACGAAATCCTATGATAGCAAGTACTAAAGAAAATTACAAGAAATTCCCCAACGACAACAAGTCTAGTGAATATAAATATAAATAAATAAAGTCTTCAACTTCGACGTCCTTAAACGTCGTCATCAAAGTCCACCTCGAACTCCTGGATTTACTGTTCGCTTCTCTCCCCCAAACACATAAATAAACATGCATTTTGAGGTAAGTACAATGTACAAAGTAAGAAGTAGAAGCTACAATTTAATTAAGGCTCTTTAACATGTTTTATTATAATAATTATCTTTATGAGACCGACTCAATCTAGATTCACTTCATGTCCATCGACATGTGTCATGACTAATCGCTTCTAACTTAGCTTATCTCGTGTTACATCCGCATTCAAGGACACTACGCATCGTCTTTGCCCACCACGAAACATCTCTGGTGCAACCTATTGGTGTGTCTCACCAATAGCCACGGGCTAGTCCCGATAGTATACGCTGTTCGGTGAAGTCCTCTACTCCTGTGCCCTCTAATGGCCAAAGAAAGTTATCCACAATGAGTACTTCTACTCTCCTGTGCCTCTAGAAAGGCCAACAAGTTTACTCGTTTTATCCGAAAGTTCTGGCATTGCGATATAGTCTTTCACGCTTTACAAGGATGGCATGATGTTTAATTTTTAGTTACACAAGTATGTATTTATTAAATCATCTTTTTTTTTTTACCTTTCCTTCCTTTCCCATGGCTGCAAAGTTCCTATTATTTTTATATACTTTTCTTTTCTTTTCCTACGGCACTACTGCTCCAGCATCATGCATCATGCATCATCATAAATAAAAGTCCTATTTTTTTAATCTTATAACAGTAACCGGCAAAGATACTATTATTGGTTTTATATTTATATTTGATTTTTCTTCTTCTTTGTTTACATACAGCAACAACCCGTACAACAACAACAATAGGACTCACGTCCTATTTCTTTCGGCAGGGGTGATTAAATTGCAGTATATAACAAAAGAAACAACAACAATAACGAATAATTAGACACATAATTAAATACGATTGAACACCCAGAACCCGTTTAAGAACACCTCTTACCACAATTCAACACTAAGACTCAACCTAATCATTGTAAAACCGTAATTAATTTGTAGGAAGAACCTCTTACCTTTTTAGCAAGATAAACCAACTTCAAACTCGTAAAATCTGCAGCAGAAACCTTGATCTTTTCTTGCGATAACCTTAACAAAGCTCGATCTTTGAGTGTTGAAACGACGCTCTTTCACGACGATTCCAACGCTTCGCGGATCCGAAACGGTTGAAAACTCCATGAGATATCGCAGAAACTCGTTGGGCTTCTTAACTTACGCCTCACCGCTGCTTTCTCAAAACAAGGAGGAAAATTTCGATTTAAAAGGTTGGGGGAAACTAATGGGGTTTATCTTCCTTAAATAGGAAAATCCCAATAGTTAACCTAATTTCTTATTTTCCTTAAATACCCTTTTTACTTAAAACCCGATTTAACTCCAAATTTATTTATATATATCGGCCATATATATATAAATACACTTAGAATACTTGAATCTGAAAACCATAATATTCCATTTTTCGTAAAAAGACACGTCTGCCCTTTTTCGAAAAGTCGGGATATTACAAGATACAGATGTAAAGAATTTGCTCTCGCAATACCAAAATAAACCATGGCAATACCACTCACCTTTAAAATACTTGAACTTGATTTCAATAATATTTTAAATCCTACCTTGTTTAGATTAATATTTGACTCGACTAGTTTATACTCCTATTCTAAACACTATTTTATATTTATTCATTCCATTCTGAAATAACTGAGACAATTGTTAAAAAAGTTGTTTTAAAATAAATGAGACAGTTATATTTCTAACGCAGTATTTATTGTGTTTTTTTTATACATCTACCTTTATTTATTAAAGGATAAAAAAATAAAAACAACATTTTTTAACAACTGACTCAGGTATTTTGAAATAGAGGAAATAAAATCTTAATAAAAGTCGTCGTTGCCCCGTTTGGAGTCCAAAAGATGACTATTCAATTTGAGAATCCAATTTGACTATTCACGATGATGCAGGCACAGATTTAGTCCTCCGAATTTATCCAAATAATTATTTTGAGCCACACACTAGAGAGAAATTGGATACTACAGAAGACACGTGGCATGATCCGGATGGATTAGAAAAATCTCTCTTTTACAGCCGGAGAGGACGCCATTGTTGCCCGCATCGTCAGAAAAAGAAAAGATCGTAGGGATTCTTCTCGTCGGCAGCAATCACTGATTTGATAAGATGGACATGTTTAGGAAGCGTTTGCAGTCTGTGTTTACGCTGTGCAGCTGTTCATGTGTGAAGGAGACTAGTAGAGATGAAACAGAGGAAATGTGGCAAGTTTTTCAAGAGCTTTCTTCACTTGAATCCCGCCATGTGATTTCACAAGATGAGATCCAATCTTGTAAATTGGAACTATGTTTCTTGAGATTGTTCTTGGAGTTCATTTTAGCCTTACACTATAGTCATCGTGATGATGCAGAAATCAAGCTTATTTTATTTCATGTAAAGCATAGTCTTGAAGCTATAAATGGAATATCAAGAAATGAAATTGAAGCCGAAACCTGGTTTCTAGATGTGCAAGGTAGGATTCAGAACTGTAAGCAAAAATGTGAACTATCTTGTGAACTTCTGTTAAGGTGGACATTGAGATGCAATTCTTTTGAGTGCAAAATGACTCTGTATTTAGTGGATGCTGTTCTCGAGAATATGAAGGATCTTTACAAGTACAAAATTGATGATGAAATTCCATTTACAACCCTCCATAAGATGCATAGATTGTTTCATATTCTCTTTTATCAAAGTCCTAAGGAATGGGTTGGGTTCGAGGAAATGCGAAAGTTCAAGGATGCTGTCTTTGCATTTGCCCACTGTTTTGCAATCCTGGTATTTTGTTATTGGGTGAAAACAATAGATGAAGGAAGGGCAGCACATTTGAGATTATTGTTGATTGATGTGTTGGAGAAGTACAGACATTGTGTCCCTGTTTTTAAGGCATTATACATTAGACTCTTAGAGGAAATGGAGTTGAGACATTTTGACTCTCCTCTTATGGGAGAGATTATTCAGATCTTCCTTGACCTCCTCTTTGATTCTCTGGATGAATTTGACAAGGTCCATTTTATAAGTTTTCAAAGTTCTCTAATGTTCTTAACACATCCACATGCAAAGGATAAAGAGATGATGACAATAGTCGTAGAAATTGAGGTTCTTGTCAATGAGTATTTGGATCTTTTTCTCTTATTGGATAAATGGAAAGGAGATTTCTCCCAAGCATCAAGTGATTTTAAGAGGAAGGTTGAGCTATTAAAGGGCAAGATTCAACAGGTTGATAACCCAATCAGGGATACATTTTCGTATGATTTTCCCAAGATTAATGGTCTAGGATATTTCAACTTCCTCATACGAAATATTGGATTCTTGAAGGAGAAGATGAATAGAGATGTGACTTTTATCCCTTTTCCAAAGGATGTGATTCTCAAAATTGAGGTGCAACTACTGAATTTGAGATCGTATCTCAATGATCTTTTTGAACAGCAAAAAGAGCATAAAGAATTAAAGGATACATGGTTAAAAGTGATCAATTTGGCATACCAAATAGAATATGCCATCAACTTGTGTTTGGTACCTGGCAATAGTTTACGGTATAATATGGCACGTCTTATGGAGGTCCTAGACGAAATTAAGGCTGTTTACAGCAAGCTTAAGAATATTGAAGGTAGAAAGACGCAGGACGGTGGAGGCCTTCATTGTTCAGCAGTTGCTCTAAATAAAGTCCCAAAAGATCCTTGGGCTTCTGGTTCCAATGCAGTGATGGTGGGTTTAAAGAATGAGGTGAACATAATAGTTGAGAATCTTATAAAAGGGTCTAAAATTCTTACCATTGCTGCAATTGTTGGTATGGCTGGTATAGGGAAGACTACAATTGCTAACGAGGTTTACAATGCCCCCGCGGTTAGGCAATATTTTCACATGTTTGCTTGCTGTATCGTTTCTCAAGTTCACAATGTTAAAATGATATTGCTCGATATTCTACGTGATATCAAAAAGAAAGATGACAAAATGTTTGACATGGAGGAAGAAGATTTGGCTGACATGCTTCGTAAGTGTCTCAAAGGCCGAAGGTACCTTATTATAATGGACGATATATGGGATGTCAAGGCTTGGGATGAAGTTAAAAGATCACTTCCGGATGACCAAAATGGAAGTAGAATTATTTTCACGACGCGTATTCGTAATGTTGCTTTACAAGCCAAAAATGATTGTATCATTTATGACCTTCGTTTTCTGTCCGATGAAGAAAGTTTGGAGCTGTTGCGAAAGAAGGCGTTTCATGCAGAATGTTGCCCGCCAGATTTTTTAGAGGTCGGGAAGGTGATTGGTAGGAACTGCAAAGGCCTTCCTTTGGCAATTGTTTTGATTGCAGGTCTCATTTCAAAAACTGAAAGAAATCTAAATTGGTGGGATAAAATTTCTAAAACAATAGAATCTTATGGTTTTACGGAAGATCGTACGGACTTGTTAGAATTAAGTTACCAACATTTACCAGAGCATCTAAAGCCATGTTTTCTCTATTTTGGAGCATTTGCAGAAGATACATCAATTCCCGTGAACAAGTTGACACTACTATGGGTTGTGGAAGGATTTGTGCAGAATTCTAACGATGAAAATTTGGAAAAAGTGGCGAAAGAGTACTTATGTGATCTAATTGATAGAAGCCTTGTGATTGCCAATGAGAGAAGTTCCTATGGTGGGATTAAAAGTTGTCGAATTCATGATCTATTGCATGAATTCTGTCAAGGAAAGGCTCAAGAGGAGAACTTTTTCCAATTTATGGATGGTTACGAGGCTTCTAGTTCTTCAAGTTCCACTGTACGTAATCCTTATCGTGTTTGCATCCATAGGAAAGGGAAATATCTTGGTGATGCTACAAAAATATGTCCAAATATCCACTCTCTACTCGGTAGTCGTAAAAGTGGATTTAATCCTTATGACATTTCTGATGTTCGTTGCTTGAAACTTGTTCAAGTGATAAACTTAGAAGAGTTAGAATGGGATAATTTAATCCGAAAGATTGCTTCACTAGTTCATCTAAGATTTTTAGCCATCTCATTTGTTTCCGAACATTTATCTTCTGAAATTACTCTAAAGCTATCCGTTCTATGGAATCTGGAAATTTTGATTCTCACGGGAAGAAGATCATTTAAGTTAGTGTTGCCCGAAACTATTTGGACAATGACAAGGCTTAGACATGTGGACGTCGGTGGTTGCTACTTAAGTAGTTTGAGTGTCCCCGAGGGTAAAGCATACCCCCAAATGATCTTCTTGGAAAGCTTTTCATCACCATCTATTTCCTCAACAGAAGTTTTAGAAGACCTTCTACTTAGGTCACCATCTCTTCGTAAGCTATGCTTCGATTATGAATCCTTAGGAGAAGAAAGTGGTA
This sequence comes from Gentiana macrophylla, assembly GCA_026214975.1. NCBI lineage: Eukaryota > Viridiplantae > Streptophyta > Magnoliopsida > Gentianales > Gentianaceae > Gentiana > Gentiana macrophylla. The sequence goes on along the minus strand of CM047808.1, from coordinate 7,276,948 downwards.
AACGGGGTTTCCAGTTTCCAAAACTTAGTAAACTTGAGTCACTAAATGTGTCCTCTGTGGGAGAACCATTTTTACGCTCGCTTGACTTTCTTTCAACACTAAAGAAACTAACATTATCAAACTGTTTCATACACTGGAGGTATTTACCAGCGATCAGTAAAATGCCCTGTCTTGAGGTTCTGAAGCTACTAGATTATGCTTTTATTGGGCATGTGTGGGACATGGAAGATACGGAATTCCCAAAACTTAAATTTTTGAAACTGCATAACATAAATGTGGGTGAATGGATTGCGTATCCCGAGTCTTTTCCTAGCCTGGAAGTACTTATCGTGAATAAATGCGATAAGCTGAATGCAATACCTCCTTGTTTTGGAGAAATGCCTACCTTGAAGAAGATTGAAGTTTTTGAATCCGACGGAGCTGCTACTTCAGTTGTTCAAGTACAGGATGTGCAAAAAGACTTTGGAAATGAGGAGCTTGAAGTTCTTGTTTCAGCCCCCTCAAAAAAAGAAAACTTATTGTTACATATATCTGATGACGGTATGGCTTGATTTGTTTCGTTTGATGGAATACTTAACATCCTTTATTTCTTGTTAGGGTAATAAATATATAATCTAAATCCTAGTTGAGTTACTAACCAAGATAATTACAATCATATTCTAATTCAAATTCCTTAAAGTAATGGGAAATCATTACTAATACTACCGATATACGATAAATTAGTTATTTACTCTCGTTCTGAATATAAAAAAAGAGGAGGAGGAATTAGGAGATTTCTCATTAATTGTGATCCGTTTCTCAGATTCTTGTGATCAAGATGACGAGCTAGAAGAGGAGATTGAAGTAGCATCACTTTGTGCTTAATTCTTGAGGTAAAAATTTCATTCTTTTTTATTTATAGAGTTTGGCTTTGATGCTAAGAACCGGTATCTAAAATTTCTTGGTTTTATCATAAACTGGGATTTGTTTTCATAATGTAGATTCATGATTCTTCAAGCATGTCTTAGTCTTTTTTGCTTCTCTGTATATTTCTTTTCTCTTCGGTTTCCTTATTTTATGGTCGGTAGACTGATGCGTTCTATAAGATGAATAGCTTAATGAGCACATGCCACATGCTGTCCTTTCGGTTGTGGACTGGGCTCGGCTTTCGGGATGAGGCGTTACAGAGTGATTGATTATTGAGCTGCATTGCACATAGATAGTGTTTTTTTTACTCGATCATTGAACTATCAGATCGATCTCCTCAAATTCATGTCTTGGGAGAGTTCTTAGATGATAATGTTAAGAAATCTGAGCTTCTTTGTTGGAATTTCATATATATATATATATATATATATATATATATATATATATATTTGTATGTTCTCAAGAAGAAACATGGATTGGATTCTCTGGGTGCTAGGATGATGTAGAGGCTTTTCAATTTGAATCAATAGATAAGCTGATACTCTCAGCAAACATGAATACAATCTGAAAAATGTCAAAAGCTCCCTAGAGGGGAAGGGGTTTTGGGTTTATATACCCTGATGTTTAATACAACGAAAAGACATAAGTGCCCTCTATTACATAAATAACATAAATAGACAAAAATGACCATCGTCTTAGATTTTTCTTGCATCCACACTGCATCATCTCCATCCCTCTACTCAAAAAGCTTGTCCACGAGCGAGTCCATTGCGGATGGCAAATCCAACACATTGGAATTCCCAAGTCCACTGCTGAATCCCTTTGGTGGATCAAGTCCGTTCACCACATTATGGAACAATTTCAAAGCCTCCAAAAGTTGACCAATCTTGCATAAGATCCTAAGGGCATTTAGCTCAACCGAGATGAACTTCCATTCCGTATCGGAGTTGTGCTCATCATTCCAACCCTCCCATGGAATAACTCGTCCTCGAGTGATATAGAATTGGCGGCCTATTAGAGAATATATCTGAAGACTCATTCCCCAAGGCAGGAATTCTGAGTATTGTATACCAAGGCAATACGCCAATAACTTGGAAGTCCTTGTTGTAGAGAAATGACTTGTCAACTTTGGTCCTCCATGCACTTCTGTTCTAATATCAACAATAAATGTACACCCAAGGTCAGTATACTCTCTATGAGTAGATACTAGCTCATCACTCCTTATAGCCAAAATACCAACATCACACATGATACTCCCAGCTACATGTTCTTGTTTCCCAATTGCAATGAAACCACTAAGTTTGCCTTCAATCTTGGTCTTATTTCCCTCAAGTAAACCAAACACCGAAACCATAACCGTAAAAGACCATAAGATGCTCATTACTCATTAGTCTTCTAAATAGTTCACGCAATACCCCAAGATTTTGGCACTGCCCACCTAAGCAAAAATTCCCAACTACCCTTATAGTCCTGAAAACCCATGAAAGGACTCTTCCCCATTATAATGGTGACATAGAAGAAAATAGATCTTTGAGGCTGTGAAGACAATATTTTCATACAGGTGGTTAAGTTTTGCCTGCAAATTAGACTTTCACATCTTCTAAGGATCGACCAATGAGTAGTTTCAATATTCATACCCCACTTTAGTTGTTTGAACATCCTCACACAATAGTAGGCCCGGACAATGATATTACGGCGCAAAGAGAATATAATTACGCAGGCAGTTTCATCACCGAATACGTCAAACATCCAATCACAAAATCTTATGACAGTAAGAAAGATTCGAAATATTACAGTTTTCGTTGAAATCTCGATCCTCAAACGGCTTCTCCACGTTCCAATGGGGCATAAGACTCCACCCGGATCAAACAAGAAGGTAACAAGTTTATGGATAGAATAAGTATAAGTCACACACCCACATTTTCCATGAACAAGATTCCCAAATAGCAATGAAGCTGACCAATTCTTTAACATCGGGTCAAGGAAGTCATACGATTCACACATACTTTGAAACCGAAACTTGCTGTCAACTTCCTCCGTTCTTGGATTGTGTTCACTAGACTCCTTCCCATTTAAATTAAGGACAGAAAGATTGAATTCAAATGCCTTCGACTGATTCTGCGGCTCAGTAAGTTCTTGTAGCATAATAGATTTGCAATTTCTAGTACTTGATTCAGCAATGCCTTTCCGGAGTAAACGCAATTGAAATGGTTTTGTTGAGATGGAAACATCTTCTAAAAGAGCCAAGTCACTTGACTTCAACGAAACAAGTTGCAGGCACACACATAGTTCAAGAGCAGCTTTCAAGCTAGAAGACATGGCAAGCATGGCAGGTTCAACATGACTACAAGTAAATTCTCCAAGCAAAGACCAAGAGATTTGTTCTCCCTTGCTCACAACCACTGACTGATCCCGTCCATCTACACTAGGCTTATTGGACCACTTTCCACCAGGATCATAATTCATGAGTAGCTTCGCACCATCCATCTTCGAGACAACAAACACGTATTCCGCCCAAGAATCATTAATAAATTTACCAACTAGTTTGGAAGTTGACCAAGTATCAAACTCATAGTTCTCTTGGACCCGAAACTCGTCTTCGACTGCATTTGGATGAACTCGTGTCAAACATAGGCTGTGGGCGCCTTGTGTTGCTGCCTTTTGCTTAGTTCCACCGACTGGTAAAATAGATATGTCCAAAGTAACTTTTTCCTTCTCTTTATCCAAAGCATGTTGGCTAGGCTCTTTTTTCTTCAACTTTTTGTTGGCAGAGGCAACAAAATCAGATGCCATTGAATTTTCTTCAAGCCCCAACTTTGTTTCACACTTGTGAGTCACACAAACAAACACGTTTTCTCTACAAGAAACGCCTCCAGGATCAAAATTACGCATTATTGTATCGTTAACAAGGAAATCGACATCATACGGGACCACTTTCAGCATTTCTTTAAAAAGCAGAAAATGCACTACCTACTTTATGGTCCTCAAAAACACCCATCTTCACCTGACTAGGCATTACATCAGTCTGGGCTTCCAACTCAGTTAACTCCGCTTCAATCAAGTTATCAACAGACTTTTCCTTAATCTCACAATTCTCAGAATTTGGGAATGTAAGTGATACTGCCTTGACACAGTGTTTCTTGTTCGACGGGCATTCATGTTCATATTTTTTCACAACGCTAGTAATTGGTGTAGATTTCTTTGAAAATGACGAGCTAGAAGAGGAGATTGAAGTAGCATCACTTTGTGCTTAATTCTTAAGTGAAAAATCTCATTCTTTTTTATCTATAGAGTTTGGCTTTGATGCCAAGAACCGGTATCCAAAATTTCTTGGTTTTTATTGTAGAATTAATGTGGATCTAAACTGGGATTTGTTTTCATAATGTAGATTCATAATTCTTAGGCATTTCTGCCATATTTCTCGTACTAGTGTTTTTGTTAATCTCTGTTTTGAAATACTTGTTTGGTTGTTGAGAATCTGCATAATCGGGTTTGTTCTTACTGGCTGTGTGTCATTCTGGAGATTTCTGTTAGCGAGCATGTCTTAGTCTTTTTTGCTTCTCTTTCTTTTCTCTTCGGTTTCCTTATTTTATGGTCGGTAGACTGATGTGTTCTATAAGAATAATAGCTTAATGAGCACATGCCACATGCTGTCCTTTCGGTTGTGGACTGGGCTCGGCTTTCGGGATGAGGCGTTACAGATTGATTGATTATTGAGTTGCATTGCACATAGATAGTGCTTTTTTACTCGATCATTGAACTATCAAATCGATCTCCTCAAATTCATGTCTTGGGAGAGTTCTTAGAGGATAATGTTAAGAAATCTGAGCTTCTTTGTTGGAATGAATTTCATATATATTTGTATGTTCTCAAGAAGAAACATGGATTCTTAGTTCTTGAAGCTACTGTATGATTCCTTTGTTTGTTGGCCTTAGGTGGGAGATGGAAGATACAGAATTCCCAAAGCTAAATTTGTTGAAACGTACTGAAGCGATTAGATTCGACTGAAACGGATTGCTTTTGGTGTGTCTTTTCCTAGCCCGGAGGTACTTATCGTGAATAGATGCGGTAATCTGAATACAATACCACTTATGAATTTTATTTTTTTTATTTTAAAATAAACAACGCTTCATGTGTTGTATTTTTTTTTTTGGAATGAAATCATGTGTTGTATTTTGAACTTAAAAAAATTCCACATTTGTATTTCGCAGCAAAAATAGTCCCATAGAACTTGGATATGTATCTGCTTGTATAACTCGTAATAATGATATCATGTATTATGGATGAATGATGTTTCATGTCTTTGGGATATGTATCTGCCTTTGTTTTGTAACAAATCATGACAAATACACATGGGCCGCGGAACAATAATGGAGAAAATAAGAAATCAGGTCCTTGTAAGATCCCGTTTTTTTTTTTTTCAGATCGTGTCAGACATGACATTTTTTTTTCCAGGTAACACGTGTAAATTTGCACGTTTTGGATCCACTACGTGTAAAAAAGCAACAACTTACTTGATTGACAATCTGAGATAGAATTGTACGAATTTCTCCTTTGTTGGCGAGTCAACAACAATGATCTCCACTCTATTCTTTGTCAAAACATTACAGGAATCGGAAAAACCTTGTTCGGCACAGCATTACCGGAATTAGAAAAACCGAGATTGGAATAAAAAGAAAGAGGGCACGGTCCTTTTAATTTGCCCATCTGATAGAACCCAACCTAATCACAACTCATCATCCTTTCTGCTCACGCAGCTCACCTCTCGTAAACTCACAGGGAAAAATTACCTGGAGTGGCCCCAGACAATTAGGCTGGCTGTTGATGGAAAGTTTTAACTTGGTTGACTTTTGGGTATTCCCTCCTGATTTTTGGAGGAACCCATGCATGTTGTTTCCGGCGAACTTCTTTGGTATGCCCGGTCTTTTTGCAATCGTTGCACCACGGCTTCTCACCCTTGTTGAGTTTGACCTTTTTTGTGATGAGCACGTGTATGCTCGGAGATGTCTTTGTATCGTTTTGCATGTTCCTTACAATTCCAACCAAATTCTTCAAGTGCATCAATCTGGTGCCGTGATTGTGATAAGAGATTGAAATATATGGTGACATTTAGGTCATCTTGCTTGAGATCTTGCAATTGTGCTTGAATCTCATATATCTCGGGAAGTATTGTCCTTCATTGGCTGCTAGCTATATTTCGTTTGCAGTTTTGTACACGAGGAAATCTTCACTAATTTTTAGGGTCATTGATCCGATTAACCAGTCCATTGTCAAATTATTTTCCGCATTCCAAAGTTTGAGCTTCGGATCATCAGTTTTGGGTGGAATAGAGGTTCGTTCATGTGAGATGTTCATCCTTTCCATGTCTGGTGCTGAACATCTTCACAAACCTGGATCACTGTAAGTAGTTGGATCCGTTTCATTTGTGACCAGAGCCTCAGGACCCTGCCCCATTATTTGCGTGGTTGGAAATGATATCGAAAACTGAGGAGGAATCATCAGTTGCCACTTGGACCTGGAAGAAGGAAAAAGCCACTGTAAGTTTGTGGTGACCGAAATTCCCTCAAAGCCTCAGGACCCTGCCCCATTATTTGCGTGGTTGGAAATGATATCGAAAACTGAGGAGGAATCATCAGTTGCCACTTGGACCTGGAACAAGGAAAAAGCCACTGTAAGTTTGTGGTGACCGAAATTCCCTCAAAGCCTCAGGACCCTGCCCCATTATTTGCGTGGTTGGAAATGATATCGAAAACTGAGGAGGAATCATCAGTTGCCACTTGGACCTGGAACAAGGAAAAAGCCACGTTTGAAAGTGCTCGATCTTTTTCCGAGCATAATCGAGCCGAACTCGAGCATGGTTAATATGTTATCGAACAGATGTCGAGCAATTTTTTTTCCTCGCCGAAAAATAAGCCAGTTATTCGCCGTCAGATCATTATAAGGTGGTTCTTTCATTTCGATAAATAAATGCTTGATTCGGATCGGATTGCATATTTTCTCGCAATAATACAGGTCAATTGCAGATAGCTTTTTCCTCTTTCGCTTTTTGTAGTTGCTTTTATATATTTCAATTTATTAGATAAAATTTGATTGTGTTTCTGAAACCCCCCAATTTGTCATTCAATCTTAGGAAATTGTCTACTTGTTATGATTATGAAGCTGCTTTACTAAATTTAAGAATTTATGTTTTTATAATTTGCTAAAATCCAAGTTAATTGAATGCTTCCCGAAACATCAGAGAGAATCATCCAGCTTAGCGAACTGCAAAGTTGCAGTAATCCCCCATTGTTACTATATTAGAAAGCTTTTCATCACAATGTATATATCTCCTCAACAAAAGATTTGGAAGACCTTCTACAAAGGTCACCTTCCCTTAAAAAACTGGGCTTCCATTATTACGGATATTCGGATGAGATGTTTCGTTATTTCTAAGGAAGAACAATAAGTCGACTTGCTTTTTCCAGTCTTAGTAAACTCGAGTCACTGAAGGTTTTCGCTATGATAAATCTAACTGTGTTCAAATTTCCTTCAACTATTACATTATCAGATTGCAGCCTAGACTGGAAATATCTACCATTGATCAGTAAAATGCCTTGTGTTGAGGTTCTGAAGCTACTAGATCATGCCTTTGTCGGGCATGATACAGAATTTCCAAAAGCTTAAGTTCTTGAAACTGCAGTATTTATACGTGGCTGAATGGATCGCGTATGGCGAGTCTTTTCTTAGCTTAGAGGTACTTATCGTGAAAAGGTACGGTTGCTTGAATATACCACCCTGTGTTAGAGATATGCTTACTTTGAAGAGGATTGAATTTTATGATTCACCCCGAGCTGCTACTTCAGTTGTTGAAATACAGGAATCGCAAAAAGACTTGGGAAACAAGGAGCTTCAAGTTATTGTTTCAGACATTGGTGTGTACCGTTAGGCAGCAGGTAACGAAAGCTAAACCGTGGCCTTCAAATTCTCATCAATGTATTTCTCTTTTGATTTCTGCTGCCCCTCTGGCCATTGAATTGCAAGTAGATAGATGCATATTTTCTCGTTTCTATGGCATCCGTTTTCACCACATAATTGCTATTAGATTTTTGGGCTTTTTTCCGACAGGGTGAAAATGTACATATTGGGAAAGTTTATTAACTCGTGCAGATATCGGAATCTTGTATCTGTATGTCCTCAAGAAAAACATCGAGTTGATTATCCTCCTTGTGAATCAACTGCTACCAACTTATTCCCTGTTATTGTACTAATAATTTCATTGAAACGTGACTGATTTACAAAGTTAACGTTTTTGCAGAATGGTGTACGTCGTGACCTTTTGCAGAATGGTGCAAAATTAAACAAATTGAGAGAGCGCCGTTGAGTAGTTAAGGAAGGGAAGGAAATGGTGGATCATCATATGTTTTGTATTTCCTGCTGTTATGTACTAATAAACTCGGGTTTTCAAAATCAAGTTGTTGTACCGAGTTTAAGTCAGTAATTATTGTACTTTGCCCCATTTGCTACTCCTTAACTAGTGATGTACATTTCTTGCAATTAATTCTTTTTGCTGATACTGTACTAACATAACACGATTAACTGTTGAGATATTAACGTCCAAACATTTTCTTATTTACAATTCTTACATTTTCTTTTTGTTGCTGTTTTCTGTGATCGAGTCATTAGGCATAGTCAACTATAGCCTATATATCCAGAAACATTCTCTATCAGTTCTCTTGCCTGAGCTCTAGGGATCCGAGGATCATAGCTGTGTAATGTAGTGGCTAATCCATCTGATTCCGTGGGAGTTTTGCATTATGATCGAGCTATGAAATGTAATTGAAGTATGTTAAAGAGTGGCGAACGGGGCAAAGCACGGACTAAAACATTGTACAAAGTTAATCCACATGCACTAGTTTATTACATAACAACATGAAATACAAAACATATAATACAGATCCACCCATTTTGTTCGTGTCTTCAGGGCTTCCTTCCCCTCCCCTTAACTTCTCAACGTACATTCTCAATCGGTCGACCTTTGCAATCTATTCTATGCTACACTCAAGTTTCTTTATTTTCTGCACTTAGCTAGTAGCTGGTTTTTGTTCCCCACAAATACTAGAACTGTCATCAAGCCAATGAATGAAGCCAAAATGTACGTACCCCAGTCTGCAAAAAAAAAAAACCGTTAACTTTGTAAATCAATCACGTTTCAGTGAAGCTTTATCTCACCTGCAAATGAAATATAATAGTACAAAAAAGAGGGAATAAGTTGTAGCAGTTGATTCACAAGGAGGATATATAATCAAATCGATATACGTAAAGAGAACTTACAGTTACAGATATGCAAGTACTTGCATGAGATTTGAAGGCCATCATGGTTCAGTTTTCATTACCTAATCGCCATAGTACTCTTCCTCATTTCCGATTTCTTTTTGCGCTTCTTGTATTTCAACGACTGAAGTAGCAACTTTGGGTGATGCATACACTTCGATCCTTGTCAAGGTAAGTATTTCTCCAAAACATCGTGGTATTGCATTAAGGTTTCAAAAACTAGGAAAAGACTCTCGTCCCATGCAATCCAATTGCTCAGATTTAATCCCTCCAGTTTCAAAAACTTAAGCTTTGGGAATTCCGTGTCTTCCATGTCCCATTCAAGCCCAATAAAGGAGGATTTAGATAGTAGCTTCAGAACCTCGAGACAGGGTTTACTGATCGCTTGTGAATACCTCCAAGGTAGGTAGCAGTATGATAATGATAGTTTCTTAAGAGTTGACGGAAAATCAAACGAACGTAAATGACACTGTGGTGGTCCCACACAGGAAATCTTCAGTGACTCAAGTTTACTAAGAGAGACCAGTTGTAGAAAATGAAAACGACTCACCGACTCAAACGTACTTTAGCGTACGTTCTTATAGAATCAAAATTCTTGATCATACACTGGAAGCTCAGTTTTCGAAGAAAAGGCAACCTTTGTTGAAGGTATTCTAAATCTTTTGTTGAGTAGATATTTGGAGATGAAAAACTTTCCAAGTTAACCATTTGGGGGTATGCTTCAGGATTTTTCACACCCAAACTGCTTATACAACACCGACCGACATCCACATGCCTAAGCCTTGTCATGTTCCAAATAGTTTCGGGCAACGTTATGTCAAAACTTTTGTCTCCTGTAAGAATTAGAATTTCTACATTCCAGAGACTGGATATAGAAGATGGAACTATGAGCGTCAATGGAAATGAAGTAGCCGAAAATCTTAGATGAACTATTGAAGCTATATCACTGATAAAACATGCTTTCCATTCTATCTCTTCAACATCCACCACTTGGACAAGTTTTAAGTTGCTAACATAAGGATAGCAATGACCGTCGATTCCCCTTTTACGACTATACAAAGAGTGGATACTTGGACACATTTCTGCATCATATCTGAGATACTTCCCTTTCATATGGATGCAAACACGATATGAATCATGTATAGTGGAACTTGAAGAATCAGGAGCCAAGTATTCTTCCATTAATTGGAAAAAATACTCTTGAGCCTTCCCTTGACAGAATTCATACACTAGATCATGAATCCGACAACTTTTGATCCCACCGTAAGAACTTCTCTCATTAACAATCACAAGGTTTCTGTCAACTAGACCACATAAATACGCTTTTGCCACATTTTCTAAGTTTTCGTTGTTGGGATGTTGGACAAATCCCTCGGCGATCCATAATAGTGTCAACTTATCCACACGAATTAACGTATCTTCTGCAAATGCCCCAAAATAAAGAAAGCATGGTTTCAGATGCTCCGGTAAACGTTGGTAACTTAATTCTAACACGTCCATACAGCCTTCCGGAGTAACATAGGAACCTATTGCTTTAGAAATTTCATTCCACCAACTTAGGCTTCTGTCAGTTCTAGCAAGGAGACCTCCAATTATAACAATTGTCAAAGGGAGGCCTTTGCAGTTCTTTGCAATCATCTTCCCGACCTCTGAAAAATCTGGTGGGCAAACTTCTGCACGGAATGCCTTTCTTCGCAACAACTCCCAACTTTCTTCCTCAGACAGAAAACGTAGGTGATGAATGATACAATCTTCTTTAGCTTGTAAAGCAACATTATGGATACGCGTTGTGAAAATAACTCTACTTCCATTTTGGTCATTTGAAAGTGATCTTGATATTAAAGTTGGGGGTTTTTGGATTGGTTCACCTGGGTATTTAGCTCAGTGACCAAACGCTTTCTTTCTCCTGTTGCCATAGTGCTTTACTTCCTTTTGTTGATAGAAGAAAGGAGGGGAAGGTGTCGAGACGGGTGAGAACATCCCCTCTGGTTTAATTTCAATTATCCCAGGTGTTTTACACTCCACCTTTCCCTCTTGTTTTTCAGGATGTCCGATAGAGAATGCACCCTGGGGAGGGGTTCCGATAATGATGAAGAGGTTTTTGACTATGCTCCCAATGATGGGGAGAGGATGATCCCAGTTCCGGTGAGCCTGCCCGAGATGATTTGTCAGACGAACTGGCTGAGATAGAGGCCGCAAGGCAATTAGATGATCCCTTTGGTTTAGAAAGCGTCATACCTCAGTTGAGGCCAAAGCGAAAAAAGAGTCGCCAACAATCTAATGCGACCGTAAGTGAGGATCGGGCAGGCACTCGTGGCATCGCAGGCGATGAGGGTCCGGATGTTATGGAGGACGCGTCCTTTATTGATCTTATATATGGGGGAGAGCGAAGACGACAACGTAGCGCTTCCCAGTCACTTCCCTTGGGACCTTGCTCCGAAGAAGAAGAGAGTCGTCGCCGCAGCCACTACTGCGGGAGAATCAGCAAAGGGGAAAGCGTTGAAACCCAATAATCCGGAGGCTCAAAATGAGTTTCCCTACCCCACCCTCCATCCTAATACCAAATCCCCTCCCCCCCCGCGAGTCCTACCATCTCATATACTATACCAGCAGCTTCAGTAACACCTGCTTCTGATGCTCCAGATGGTCATCTGATGCTCCAGGTGTTGGGTCCAAAGCACTTCATCTGGTTTGTTTTGCTTATGATCTTGTGGATATAAGGAAAGAGATTGAAGATGTGAGTGCAAAAGTGAGTAATATCTAAGTATTAAAATACAGGGCAAATAAGTTCAAAGTTCAGCACATGCAGCCAAGACAATTCAAATTCATTTAGACAATATGTCGAACATGTACAACGTATAAAGAGATCAGCACAACAATTCATAGATAGAAAATAGAAAAGTGTACGAATCATTATTATACAAATCTTTCAGAGCACCAAAAGTACATATACAACATAAAGAGAATCGTCATCAAATGAGAAGTAGCACACAAGCAAACCAATAACATAATATTGAAAATCAAGAAACAAAGCAAATCAAGAAAACAGAAGCAACAGTTAAGTTTATCAAATTTTCTCCAGAAAACAAGAGCTGATTTAAATTAAATGCGACAAATATTCGATGACTGCCTGAACTGTCGTCACATCCTTCGGAAGAGTCGTCTTCAGCCTCATTTTCTTCACAGTGACGGACCTGTTTTCCAAACATAACGTTACCCATAAGTGGTAGAAAGTGAAGCAAAATCAAATGGAACTGAAAATATAGCAGTAAATAGACTACAAATTAATTATGCAGAGCATAAACGGAAGGATGCATGCAGTGATTGACAGCACATGAATTTTCAACTGGAAAAAAGTTAGAAAAATACTATGCAAACACGCAACTTTTCACAACCAAATTTGCATGTTAAATAGTTATCAGAAGGAACTATATATATAACCTGCGAAAGAAGCGACTGGACAGAGTTCACTGAGATAATGATGGTTGATCTGGAGGGTACACAGCAAGCTTAAACTGGCTAGTCTTGTTGTTCTTTTGTTGTCCATGCTGCTGCAACTTGAGTCGCTCAATTTTCCGGGCAGATGCAGCCACCGAAGGTTTAGTGCAACAATATAAATCAATGGTCTGAAGGGAGGGTATATGGGCAAAGCCATGCGGAATAGCTTCAAGATTAGCACAATGCCTCAGATAAAGGGAGGTAAGCTTTGGGAAATGACTAGAATCAGCCTTCCACAACACTAAACTTTGTGTATGTCCTATGTGCAAAACTTTGAGACAGAGAAAACCTCCGTCTTCTGTAGCCCATAACACGCCATCAAATGCATTGCCCTCTAGTTTCAGAACCTCAAGCTTCTGCAACTTTCCTAGAGTTGAAATTTCACTCCAAAGTTAACCTCCTTAGATTTCTTGGGAAATTAGTTTCACGAGGGAGGACACGTAACCGACAAGTGTCATCATTGATCAGCTTCAAATTTTCAAGGAATCCCAGTTTATGAAGAATCTTGAACAAAGCAGATTCACCATCAGCCAGGATAACTGTAGCTAACTTTCCACGAATCCCCAATTTCTTCAATTTGGGATACCTCTTAAACAATTCCACCGTGCAACTTTCAGGAGAGATAGTACAAAGTGTTTGTAGGTTCGGATTAACTACAGATGGCACTGTACCTTTTACCAAAGACGCAGACGCATTCGTTAGTAAGTGCCTTAGGAGGGCCAACTTCGAAATATCAGCTTTAATCTCAAGGGTTCCAGACGTTGTATCAATGATAATGGTTTGCAGGTTTATTAGGTTGGAGAATTGCACCGGAATAATCTTGAAGTCACTAGACATGGCAATGTACTTCAGGATAACCAAGTCCTTTAGTTCAGCGGGGAAACGGGTGAATTTGAGGGATTTGACATCCAAAACTCGGAGACGTCCAAAGGCTCCAGGAATGGATGATACGAGACTTGGATGCAAGGTTATTTCTTCCTTGGCAAAAGTCAGGAATGAACGAACCTGGGCACCAGACAGTTTCGAAGTAACATAGTCATAAACATTCGAATTGACACAGATACGCCGGTAAGATGGATGCTCAGCTAAAGAGGTGGTGGATTGATCAGACATTTTAATCACTTTGAAAAGATTTTGTTTCAAAGCCTCATTTGTACAGAAGTCTCTCAATGTGTCATGAATACGACACGTTTTAATCTGCCCATTTGACCTTCTTTGCCCCACCATCACTAAGCTCCTGTCCACCAGATCCTCCAAGTAATCCTCTGCTATATTCTCCAGGGTCATATCCCCGTCTTTCTGTATGAAACCTTCAGCAATCCACAACCTCAGTAGTTTCCATCCCGAATCTCAAAATTTTCACCAAAAACTCCAAGGTAAAGAAAGCATGTCTTTAAGTGATCAGGCAAGTGATGGAAACTCAGTTTTATCACGTCGTTGAGCTCTGACTCATTTACAGCAACATTAGCACCAACACTCTCAGCTACTTTCTCCCACCAATCATCCCTTTCCCGTTGATTCAAGAGAATACCTGCAACAACTACAATTGCCAATGGAAGTCCACCGCATTTTTCTAAAATCTGTAATGCATAACCCTGCAACTGATCAGGGCATTCATTTTCCCCAAAAACTTTTCTCCTTAGCAATTCCCGGCTCTCAACACTTGTCCTGAGACGTAATTCGTAGAGATTCTTTGATGGATTTGCCTGAGAAGCCACACGCATGTCTCGACTAGTAATCAGAACCCTGCTTCCCTTATTGTTGTTAGGAAAAGCGACTTTAAGATCATCCCATGCAGTTGGGGACCACACATCATCCATGACTATCAAGTACTTCTTTGTACCCAATTTCTCGCGAAGTTTCTTTCCTGTTTCGTCATCTTTCATATCTGGAGCGATGGTGCATTTAAGAGCACTTAGAATGTTGATGAATACTTCCCTTTTGTCATAGTCTCGAGAAACATTTACAAACACTATAGGAAAGAACTCATAATCAACTGTTGGGTCATTTAAGACTTTCTTAGCTAGAGTGGTCTTCCCCAACCCAAGCATTCCTATGATTGATATGATTTCTAACTGTTGTGATTCCCCCGTGAGCAGTTCGATTACGGCTTTAGCCTCATCCTCAAAGCCAACCACATTGTCCTCCTCCACAACTGGAGCCTGTTCAAATTGAGACAAAAAAGAAAAAGAAAAAAAAGAAAGATCAATCACTTTTGATGCTTATATCAATGTTAGATTTCAAGTTTTGATGGATAAACTGAGGTAGAAGATCTATAATAAATGGATAAAAACGAGTTAATCCAAGCTAAAAAATAATTCATTCTCAAAAAGAAAAAATTCAAGATAACATAATGACCTACCGATTTAAGTACTTAGACTATTTATAGGTGAATAAACTCATTTAAGTAAGCATACACTTAATAAAGGCCACATGGCTATTCATTAATTTAAAATATAAATAAAATACTAATGAATATTATGATGTGCTACATCATAAACCCTTTGGGGTCGAGGAAATATTCAAGGAATAGGAAGAGGAGTCATAAGGACTAATAGAAAGATGCCACAATGTATTTACTGTGGGATAAAAATGTGACGCGATTGATAAGTATTACAAGAAGTATGGTTCTTCCATACATTTCGAAGAAAGAGGTCTATCATGGCGAACCATATTGATGTCAATTAATAATTTTCTCAAGATTATCTATATCAAAATACTAGAGTTGTACACGTATACGGATAATTCCAAAACTGAACTGAATTGTTGTATTCGGTTCAGTTAACGATCACCCATGATTCGGTTTGGTTTTGGTTCGCATTGTGGAGAAACCGAACATTTTGGTTTGATTACGGTTAGTGATATAAATTAACCATAACCAAAATTAACCATAACCGAACCATTATCTGAACCAATACAACTGAACTGTTTTAATCACATTCTAACCAAATCAAAAAATTGTTTTATTTAATTATTTATTATACATTTTTCTTGTGAATTTTATCTATCATACTTACATATTCTATACATATTACAAGTATGAATGAATACATTTTGCCAAAAAAATCTAACTAGAGTACAAAATGTTGGGAGTAGAGATCATTTTAAGCTTTGGGATCAGGAGCATGTAATTCATATTTTGTGATTTGGATCAAAATGTATTTTGAATAAAATTATGTAACTTTAAGTTATTTTGTTGTGGAACAAATTGTTTAACTTCACCCTTTCCGCTTTACTGATTTGGAAAGATTTGTGTAAATTAAAGCCTATTAGCTTAGGAGTAAGGTAGTTTGAGTTATATGTCTTGTTTGAATTGTCTTTTACCGTACCTTTTAGATTAAATTTACTTTTTTTAGTAGTTTAATTTCGGTTTTTTTTTGTTAACCGACCAAGTTGAACCGTTTATTTTGGTTTCTTTTTTGAGGGGATGGTTTTTTGTTAACCAACCAAACTTAACCAAAAAATTTTGTTTGGTTTGGTTTGGTTACATATTAAAAACGTTTCGGTTTCAATTTTTTTCATAATTTTTTGTTCGGTTTCGATTACGTCCATCAACTGTATCGAATCGAACCATGTACAACAATCCTCGGTATGGTCAACATAAAGGGTATATTTCCGTGTCAGATACGAAGGTGATCAATAGGTATTAGTATGTCATAATTCATATAATGGACTTGTTGAGGAATGTTCAGATCCAAGTTCCAAGTATTGGAAATCATTCTCAGCAAGTTATTTCCATGACATCTAATGTGAAATCAATGAGCCATGACAACTCAGGTAATATTTGTGAATGGATTGTGGATTCATGTGCCACGAATCAAGTTATTTTCTCTGTCAGCAAAGTGACTTGATCTCTAATCTGGTGGAACTAATCTGAGACGTCAGCTGAGGAATGTATTCAAGTCTGTGAAAGTCAGCTGGAGGAGTCTGCTGAGTTTCTTCTGTGTCAGCTGACTGTTGAGTCTGCTGAGGTTTTGGATACAACTGAGTTCTACATCTGAGCAGTGATCAACTGAGTTCGGTCAGCAGAGGGACCCACATCTGGGGCATTTATGGCAATTCCGACAGAGATCATTGGCGGTTAGGGTTATAGGGATCTGTGCCTAAAAATACCAACTATAATGATCATGGTAAATTGTGTAATCCGTCTGAATTTCAATGCATGATAAAATATATCTTAGTGTCCGTGGAGTA
This sequence comes from Gentiana macrophylla, assembly GCA_026214975.1. Taxonomy (NCBI): domain Eukaryota; kingdom Viridiplantae; phylum Streptophyta; class Magnoliopsida; order Gentianales; family Gentianaceae; genus Gentiana; species Gentiana macrophylla. The sequence continues at coordinate 7,260,040 of CM047808.1, read as the reverse complement.
GTCGGTACAACACCGGAAACCACGTTAAATCTTGTGTTCTTCTTGTTTCTGTGGTTGTTTATGTTAGATTGTTAATGTTAATTATCTATCTTGCATCTAGATTCCCTGGTCCTTAGTTATAACACACTGATATCAAAGTGAGAGGTTTCTGGGAATCGCCTGTTCGAATGAATTTTATCTTCACCAAGACCTTCATAGATGACAGGATTCGGTGATAAAAGCTCAGTTCTTTGGCAAGAAAGATGTCTGCAATTAACGTAAAAATCGAAAAATTCAGTTTTAGTCAATGGAAAATCAAGATGCGGGCCTTGTTAAAGCAACAAAGGTTGTGGACTCCTTTATCTGGAAAGGAGATGCCAGTTCTGCAGATTATGCCAGCCAGGAAGAGAAAGCACATTCAGCCATCATGTTGTGCATATGTGATGATGTTATCACTGAAGTTGCCGATGAAGACACAACTGCCAAGTTGTGGTCAAAACTTGAAACCCTGTATATGACAAAGTCATTAACCACAAGTTTCTGCTGAAGCATAGACTGTTTAGTTTGAGGATGCAGGAAGGAGGTCAGCCGATGGATCATCTTGATCAGCTGAACACAATATTACTTAATCTCAGGAATATTGATGTCGAAATTGAAGATGAAGATGCATCCTTAATCATGTTGGTGTCATTACCGGCATCATATGAGAACTTTGTGTAGTCGCTACTACAAAAAAGCATAAAGATCACGGTTTTTAAGTGTGATATTTTCACATTAGTCACGGTTTCCAAAGTGTGGCATATTGAGGTGTAACAAAAAGTACTTTAATTCAATCACAGTTAAAAACTATGATCTATTATAATAGTTATCACACTTAAAAACCGTGATATATTATAGTTGTTATCACCCTTAAAAACTGTGATCTATTACAGTTGTTATCACATTTAAAAACTGTGATCTATTACAATTTCAGCACATTTAAAAACTGTGATCTATTTTAGTTGTTATCACACTTAAAAACTGTGATCAATTATAATTTAAATCACACTTAGAAACCGTGATCAATTATAATTTAAATCACACCTATAAAAGTGTTTTTTCGAAAACAACATATAAGCACACATATTTTTCATTCCCAGTGGGACTCGAACCCGGATACTCCGGATTAACAAGCTACAACACCAGAAGGTCAGTCTTGGAGGATACAGTGGCATTGGAGGATATAAGGTCAGTCTTGCATGCTAGGGAGCTGAGACACAAGGCAGCAGGGACAGATAGGCATGCTGCTGGACTAGTAGTCAACAGTAGTGGGAAAGGGCATGGACAGAAAAAGAAGTCCAAGAAGGCAAGGTCCAAAGGTCATAAATCCACAAATGTCTGTAATTACTGTAAGGAGCAGGGACATTGGAAGTCCATTTGTCCAAAGAAGAGAAGGAACCATGAGAAGCAATCCTGGCACAGCAGCTGTGGCTGCTGAGCACTTTGTCCACACAAAGAGTTGTTTTCTACTTATGAGCAGATAGATGGTGGCCATATTTCTATGCAAACAGCAAGGTCTGCACGATAGTGAGAATTGGCTCAGTTCATCTGATGTCAGAGGATGGTAGATTCTGCACACTGAAAGATGTTAGACATGTTTCACAGATAACTAAGAATTTGGTATGTCTTATTCTTTTGGATAGAAAGGGGTTCAATTTCAAGGGAGAGGTGGAGAGCTGAATGTCTACAAAGATTTAGTTTTGGTCCTCAAATGAATCAAGAAGGGAACCTTGTACATACTACAAGGCTCTACTGTATCTGACTCTGGTGTTGTGGCATGCTTAACAGTTCATCAGTCACAGCAGACTCAGCTGTGGCACATGAGACTTGGTCACATAGGTGAAAGAGGAATGCAAGTCCTTTCTTCAGCACGTTTTCATGGGGGATATAAGGTCAAGACTCTGGACTTTTGTGAGTATTATGTGTTTGGGAAGCTACATAGGAGCAAGTTCTCAGCAAGCATACACAGTACAAAGGCATCACTTGATTATATCCATTCTGATTGCTGAGGTCCATCAAAGGTGGAATCATTAGGTGGTCATAGATACTTTGTGTCATTCATAGATGACTATTCAAGAATGACTTGGGTGGTAATGATGAAACACAAGAGTGAGGAATTCAATTGTTTCAAGCAGTGGAAGACTCTAGTTGAGAATCAGACATGAAAGAAGATCAAGTGGCTTCGAACAGATAATGGTCTGGATAATGGTCTGGAATTCTGCTAGTCTGAGTTTGATACATTATGCAAGGATGATGGTATTGCCAGACATCATCATTATGCAGTCAACCAAACGATGTAGCTGAAAGAATGAATCAAAATCTTCTGGAGTGGCCAAGATGTATGCTCTCATTTGCTGGTTTATCAAGGAGATTTTGGGCAGAGGTTGTGAGCACAACATGCTACTTAATCAACAAGAGTCCTCACACAGTTATTAATCTCAAGACACATTTTGAGACATGGTCAGGCAAGCCTGCTGACTATTCAGTTCTAAGGGTTTTGGGAGCACAATTTACTATCATGTTAGTGAAGGGAAGTTGGAGCCAAGAGCCAAGAAATGAGTGTTTGTGGGGTATGGTGATGGGGTGAAGGGTTATAGTATTTGGTCATAAGTAGAGAACATAGTTATTCCCAGCAGAGATGTGTTCTTTGATGAAAATTATATGCTCAGCTCATCATTGGGGAGGGCTGCTGAGTCTAAAACCAGTGCTGAATCTGGGAGTGCTGAGAAAAAAGTGGAGCTTCAGGTGGAGTCAGCTAAGATGCAACACTCAGCTGATCCAAGTCAACACTCATCTGATCTGGTTGCTGAACTATAGCTGAATCCAAGCCAGTCAGCTGAGCATTAAACATCAGATATTGGTCACCAGAGTATAGCTGCAAGCAGAGTATAGCTATCTGCAGAGCTAGAAGAAGCAATGTTGGGGTGCCTCCCAGGAGGTATGGTTTTGTTGATATGGTTGGATATGCACTTCAAGTTGCAGAAGAAGTGGATGATCTTGAACCTTCTACTTACAGGGAAGCAGTGACATGTTCTGAGTCATCTCAATGGCTTGCTGCCATGGGAGATGAAATGAAGTCATTACTGAAGAATTGGACTTGGGATCTAGTTAAACATCCACCTGATAGGAGATTTGTTACTTGCAAGTGGATCTTCAAGAAGAAGGAAGGAATATCTGAGGTAAAAGGGGTCAAGTATAAGGCACATTTGGTTACAAGAGGGTTCAGTCAGAAAGAAGGGGTGAACTTCGATGAGATATTCTCACCAGTAGTCAGACATATTTCAATCAGAGTGTTACTAGCAATGGAGGCACATCAGGACTTAGACCTGGAGCAGTTATTAGTGAAGACAACTTTTCTACATGGTGATGTAGATGAGGAGATACACATGAATCGGCCAGAGGGTTTTGTGTGCAAGTTGAAGAAGTCCTTGTATGGACTGAAGCTGGCTCCTAGGCAGTGGTGTAAAAGGTTTTACTGTTACATGATCCAGCTGGGTTATAACAGAAGTCCATATGACTGTTGTGTGTAGCACAGTCAGTTGAGAGATGGATCACAAATCTGTATTGTCTTGTATTTGGATAATATGTTGATAGCTGCAAAAAAAGAAGTCTGATGTTCAGAATCTGAAGAACCTTCTCAATGCTGAATTTGAAATGAAGGATTTGGGTGCAGCCAAGAAGATTTTGGGGATGGAGATCTGGAGAGATAGGTTTCTGAAGAACCTGTTTTTATCTCATCGGTGTTATATGCAGAAGATATTGTCCAGATTTGACATGTCTGCTGCAAAACCAATAGATACTCCGATGGCATCTAATGTTCATTTAATTGTTTATGTTTCACAATCGGAAGAGGAGAAGGAGTATATCTCGAAAGTCCCCTATGCTAGTGCACTTTGCGGTCTGATGTATTCCATGGTGTGCACTAGGCCTAATCTGGTTCAGGCAGTCAGTGTTATCAACAGGTTTATGGCTGAACCTGGAAAGAAACACTGGAAAGATGTGAAAAGAATGTTTAGGTACCTTAGAGGTACAAATGATGTTGGTCTCAGAGGTGATACTCAAGGTCTGGTCATAGGGTACTGTGATGCTGATTATGCAGATGATGTGACAGCATGAAATCCATAAGTAATTATGTTTTCACATTAGGGAATTTAGTTGTCAGTTGGAAAGAAACTCTTCAGGCCACGGTGTCTTTATCAACTACTGAGGCAAAATAGATGGCTCTTACTGAAGCAACCAAGGAGGTTGTCTAGTTGAAGGGACTAGTCAGTGATTGGGGCTACGTCAGGATCAGGCAGAGATATATTGTGACAGTTTGAGTGCAATATGTTTGGCTAAGGATCAGGTTCATCCTGAGAGAACTGATGGGAGTCAACTTTACATGATTCCGGTGCATTTTCCACCCCCGTTTATCCCACTTTTAGCACATTCTCGGTGTTTTTAAACCGTTTTTGGGTAATATCGTGAGTTTATAGCACGGGGAGTAAATCCGTCGCTTTGATGGTTTACTACCTCTTTTTAGTGATATTAACCCATTCCCGAGCACTTTTACCCTCCGGAATCGTTTTTGTGTCTTGTTCGTTCATGAGATTGTAGGGTCGAGGTGTCACGAGAACCCGGAAGGCGAAGATCTATGATGAGAAGTATGATCAAGGTGCAAGAATGAGCGAGCCAAGGAAGAAGAAAAATGAAGAAAAGGAAGAAAAATAGTTGGTATCTTCATGCTATGTTCTGTTCAGCAGCATTTTGACCTATGATGGAGGCATTTTCTGGTCTTTGTCTCTTCATGAAAGTTGTAGATAATTGAAATAGCTTTCCAACGCATTTTGAATCACTCAATTCAGAGTTCTACACGCGAAGATATCATGGTTTTACTGCAGCTAGAAAACTGTCAAATCTCAAACGCGCGTTTGGAACCATTTCAAACGCGCGTTTCAGCCCCAAACTCTTTGTTCGTGAAGCCCTTTCTTCATACGCACGTTTGGGACTTTAAACCAGCGTTTGGCTGAAGCAAAACGCACGTTTGGGACCTTTCAAACGTGCGTTTGGGGCCGTTTTCTGCAAATTTTCACCCTATCTATAAATACAACCTCCAACGAACTTCACTCTATCTTTTTCACAACCTTGGGCACTCTTTGGCCCATTTTCTTTTGATTATTGTAATGGTTAATTTCCACTTCCCTTAGCTTAAAAACACCAAAACATAGGTAGATTTTACCCACTCTTAGCTTAGATTTCCATTTTCTCTCCTAAGATTTCACCTTTTGTGTGAAGCTTTTTATTGTACTTTTGGATCTCAACTCGAATTTCTCTCAATTTATGGTATATTTCTCTTCTCTTTTACTTATTATGGTTTCCATTTTCTGTTTTGTATATGTTTTGATTAGTATAATGAGTAGCTAAACCTTTTCATAGTCGAATCATGTGAAATTTAGTGAAATCACTCTTTGGGTGATGAAAATTGGGAGTGGGTAGTGCTTTTTATTGTTTAATCTTGCTTGTTTCATGTCTTAGAACTTGTTATAACATATTTGGGCTAGATTAGCTACCTAGGTCAAAAATCACACACATCAATCTTGAGAGTTGTTCAGATAGAGAGATGTGGGAAAAGGGGTTCTAAGACTGCGGCGTAGACTCGGCTTAGTTGTTAAGCCCGAGCCCAATGCGAGGTTACTCGTTTTCACGTTTAAGCGGCTCTAGTGCATATCATGTCTTGTTAGTGAATCTTCTAAAGGGAATGGTAGTTAACATGGCATAGGGTGTTAAAGGAGAGTTGGTCGATCTTAGCACCGAGATTAGGAGCACGCACCCGTGAGATCGCTTTGCAAGGGTTCGCTTTGTTTTAATGCACACTCCCGGTTTTGTCTATCCTTAGGGTTGAAATTAGCTATTTGGATCATGGTTCGGCTATGTCCCTCTCCGTTAGTTAAACTTCGTTAATAATCGCTTTAGTAGTTGTTGTAGTAATTAACCTTTTCAACCATCGATTTTCCTAGACTAAGTTTGAAGGTTGCTTTGGTATTCACAACCATATTCCTTTGGGTTCGACCTCGTACTCCTGTAGCTATGCTAGCAATCGACCCGGTACACTGCCGGTTAGAGAGTTAGTTTACCCACAGTTTCGAGTTCTTATAAATTGTATTGTTAGGGTAGATCTTATGCTCATCAAGAACCAAGCATATAAACATCATGTATCATTTTCTATGGAATGAGAAGAGGGTTGTAGTGAAGAAGATTGGCACAAAGGAAAATCCTGCTGATATGTTCACTAAACCAGTTCAGCAGAGAAAGTTTCAGTTGTGTCTGGACTTGCTGAATATTCAAAGCTTATAATCTAGAAGTCTGGATGCTCAGCTGAGGGCAGGTCAGCTGAGTGGATTCTGTGGAGGTAATCTGGTAGAGTACATCTGGCATTGATGAATGCATCTGGTACAAGTAAATCTTGTTATGCAATATGTTTGACTGTGAATAAGAGTTCAAGTCAAGGTGGATATTTGTCAACAAAGTGACTTGATCTCTAATCTGGGGGAAATAATCTGAGAGGTCAGCTGAGTGGTGGTCAGCTGAGAAGTGTATTCAAGTCTGTGAAAGTCACCGAGGAGCTCTTTGAGTTTCTTCTCGTGTCACCGACTATTGAGTCTCACGAGGTTTTGATACTGGTGAGTTCTACATCCGATGTTGATCACCGAGATCGATGAGGACCCACATCTAGGGCATTTATGGCAATTCCGATAGAGATCCTTGGCGGTTAGGGTTTTAGGGATTTGTGCCTATAAATACCAACTGTAATGATCATTGTAAAGTGTGTAATCCGTCTGAATTTCAGTGCATAATAAAATATCTCTTTTCTGTCTGTGGAGTAGTCGGCACAACACCGGAAACCACGTTAAATCTTGTGTTCTTCTTGTTTCAATTATTTCTGTGGTTGTTTATGTTAGATTGCTTCTGTTAATTATCTATCTTGCATCTTGATTCCTTAATCCTTGGCTAAATTACAATTTTAGTCCTCTAACTAGCCTGTTTTTCGATTTTGGTCCTATTTTTTCTCCGGCGACAATTTTAGTCCTGTAAGTGGTCTATTTTTTGCAAAAATAGTCCTGAATGCCGGAAAGACCACTTACAAGACTAAAATTGGTATTTTCCGGCGACAATTTTAGTCCTGTAAGTGGTCTTTCCGGCGTTCAGGACTATTTTTGCAAAAAAAAAAACACTTACAGGACTAAAATTGTCGCCGGAGAAAAAATAGGACCAAAATCGAAAAACAGGCTAGTTAGAGGACTAAAATTGTAATTTAGCCCTTAATCCTTAGTTATAACATTCTCTGTGTCGGTCATGGTCAATCACATTCATGTTGGAGACTTAAATGTTAAGCTTCCAACAAGTGCCAATGCACAAAGATCTCATATAAGTCATGTAGATGTGAATGATAATTTGACACATGACAATGTTCTTTGTGTTCCAGATTTTGATTATAATCTTTTGTCAGTAAGGAGGTTTCATCTAATAATAAGTTTTCATTGTTTTTAGAGCTGATGGTTGTTATATTCAAGTCACTCAATTGAGGAAGAAGATTGGTTCAACTAGTTTGGAAGGAGGACTTTGTTAGTGTAGTGCCTAAACCCAATCAGGTTGTATCGGATACGATCGGGTCAGATTATTTCTACTACGTTTTTTATTTATACATATGATAAACGACAGTTCTGTTATTGTATATTGTTTGTTCAACTGACCAATTTTAATATGGTATATAATAACGTCCCTAAAATAAAAATCGTGATAGACAAATTATAATAGTGATTATGGTTGGTAGTATTTCAACGCACGGTAGATGATTTGATTCTTAAAATCTCCTTAGTCGTACATATTAACAAATGGGTAATACAAATAAACTAGCATATATTGGATGTCTCTATCTTGTGAAGATATTGACAGATCTCATATATCAAAGTGTAGCGGCACTTAAACTGTATGTGGACATGTATGGGAAGAATACGTACGTTGGATGACCCACTTATTTACTTAAGTTTCATTATTATGTGGCGGATTTATAATTATCCTTAGACCAAAGGTCGTTATAATATCGCGGTCTGTGTTGTCTTGTTTTGACACTATTGAGATTTTCCCTAATCACGGGACGATCATGAGGTGTGAGTGGGTGTGATATTGAAGCATGCATAGGATTTATATCGATCGTCTGAGATTCACACTTCCTTATGGTAGGAATGCATATCCTGAATAAATGAATGTTTTATTCTCGGAATCTTCGCAAAGTGAGAATGAAAATGAATATTCCGAGAGATTATATTTTTTGATATAAAAAATAATCGTTGATGTATGACGCTCGACAAACGACTATATGGATATTGATTTGCCGAAATGACATATTTATACGGGAACCATTTCACATAAAAAGTTGTAGTCAATAGAATTTGAGTCCTTCCGAGAATTGGAGATCGTGTCGCACTGGTAGATACCAATCACGGTCGTTAAGTATGAAGGGTATTCTTGTAAATATACTTTATACTTACGACCAACTTATTCGAAAGCCTATCGGGTCACACACACATATGAATGACCGTCCGGAGCTGCCAAGTTTATCTACCCTAGAGCTCAATTTGTCCAACTTAACAAGTATCGATATAGTTGTTGGAAATTTCGATTTTAAAAGGAGCTTTTGTGATTGTATTTTTTCTGTTGATTCAATGGATAAATCAGAGGAAAAAGGAGGGTCTCGATCATTTTACAAGATTTACAGCTCCCTGTTCCGTTACATATTGTTTTGTTTTTTGACAATGCTAGTGCTAGGCATATTGCTCACAATCCTGTATTCCATGAGAGGACCAAGCACATTCAAATTTACTATCATTTGGTTAGGGACAAAGTCAATTTGGCCTCATTAAACTTTTGTCTGTCAATACAAAGGAACAAGTTGCTGACATTCTCATCAAAGCTTTGGATGCACCAATTTTTTCATACCTTTTGGGTAAGCTGGCTATTTCCAAGATTTTTTTACCAAGTTCCACTGAATGAAGGAATGGTTAATGACACGAGGATGTGCAGGTTGATTCATGCATCACTTTTAGCTTGAGGGAGTGCTATAATATATGAATGAAGGAATGATTGATGCAAAAGGATGTGTAGTTGGATGACAACAGTCTTCTGAGTACCAAACACAGCAGACAACTGAGTATATCAAACTCAGCAGTCAGCTGAGTATCAGTAGAATCAGGCAGTTATGAATGGTTATTTTGTTGTAAGTTACTTATTAACTGATTCATGTGGTGTATGACATTATAAATACCTAATGATCAGCAGCAATGTAACTCAACTCATTCATTATTCTTTGAATAATAAAATTTCGTATTATATTTTGTTTTATTTTTCAATTTCACAACTTCAACAATATATACGTGTCGGAAGTTATTTTTTTTCCAGATAAGTACTCGATGTCCGAAAACGAGACGTCGCGCTACTTAAATAATAAGGGGGAGGAGGAGAGATTTTCTTACCTTTTTCTTCTTCTCACCCTTGTTAGCTGCATCCTCCATCTTTAAAGCCTCCGACCCAAGAGGTGCCCTTTGTTGTAAAAAAATCGTCACTTTCGCACTCACATCTCGAATCTGTTTCCCCAAATCTTTAAGATCAGAAATATAACCGAACGCATGAAATGCTTTGGACAGAACACCTCTCCTCTTCTGTAAAGTCTTGCAAATGATATAGTCTTCAATGGCGTCTTCACCTTGGTACACCACGTTTCTTACATCATTAGCTAGCTGCTGAAGAATAGCGTTGTCTGTATCGATTTTTGAGTACACTATGACGAAAGCCTTCAGCAAGTCAAGGTCAACAACCAGCTTCTTGACTTCTTCATCGAGCCCACCTATTAATTCAGAATTGTACAGGATAAATTCCTTGAGATTTTCTAACAGGAATCCCACTGCAGCAAGTGGGATTTGCTCCGCCGTCTCGTTGCTATTTGCTAAGCGCTTAAAAGTGTAGTTTCTTTTCAAAACTGGCTTTTAGCTCATAAAAGTGGTTTCTTTTCAAATCTGGATTTAGTGCAAGAGTTAATAGACAAGCAATGTAAACTCTATCACAAGTCTACAAGCAAGGTCAACTCTTTGCTGAGTCAAGCAATTGCAACTGGGTGGTTCTTGTGCATGTGCCTCCACACTGCGGTGAGACACACGCAGAACACGCACACCACATATTTTTATTCTGTCTTTAAACTGCGTAGTTCTGATCGTTTCATCCATCACTTCACCTCAAAATCCCTCTCCACTCAAATATTTCCCATTGCAACTACCTTCACCTTGTTGTGAATGTAAGAGTGACCACAATGGTCACTTTTTCCTTCTCCTTAAACATCATATAGTGAGGACACCACATATTTTTTCTCACAATGGCATCCAATTGAATTCCCCATCCCTATATTAGATTAAGGTTTTCCCTAAAGATAGGGACTCTAATACGAATAAACGATCTTCTTCTCTCTCCAAGTGGCAAAAATGGTGGGAGTCATGTCATGTTTGGCGTTGATGAGATAAGAGAAAATGACTTTTAAAGAATTGTATAGAAATGATTGTTGCAGTGAAATTACTTTAAGGTGTTGAAAAAATATAACTGAAACGAAAAACTAAATGCTAAAGAAATAGTATAGGGTGGACTGCCTAAAAACACACCTGATACATCACCTTTATTTTTAAATCCACAGTGCGCTAATTACCTCACCAATAATTTGACCAAACATATCCTTTAAAAGACACGTACCCTACCAACCCACTTGTGTTTTTTTTTATTTCTAATAGCTTGTTCATGATGCGGACACGTATCAATCAGCCTTTGAGGAAAAAAAATGGTGTGTTCAGAACAAAATTAATGACCTCAGTAGAATGCTCAATTACTCCTTCCAAACATATTGTTTTCTGTTTTAGTTATATTTTTTTAACATCCAAAAAAATATTCATTTCAATAAACATCATCTATACAATCCCCAGTAAACTACTTATTATTATTATTATTATTATGTGCAACTTGCAAAGAAATTTGTAAAGTAAAAGGGGCCCGCCTGACAACTTGCAACTTATATACCCTCAGCAGTCACCTGATAATTCAAGGGAGGGATAGGGGATTTTCAATTTCGGGTATGATATGATGGACCACTGTGGCGTAAAGGCACCCTAAATGTATATTTTGGGGCTGGATCAAGGGCCCATTGGGGTTGTGCTAACACCATAAAACAAAATTAACACATTTTACATCGTTAATTATTATGATATCCCATATTCGATGTGGAAGAATCACATGACCTTCTTATAAATATGAGATGTAAATGTCTTGTCAACTCGGTAAAGCCTTTTAGACAATGCGAGGACGACGGTCTAAACAGTTGACCGGACCATTTTATAACTCATTTAGCGCTACCTACAGTTACGATGAGACCATCATCTATCAAATAGGAAATGGTATGTAAGAGACATAAATGTCTCGTCAATATTCAGGTTAGCCCTTTTAAACCAAGCAAAGATGACGGTCTAAGCAGTTGACCGGATCATTTTATGACTCATTTAGCAATACCAAGCCTGGGTGTGGGGTGCTACAATTACGATGAGACCATCATCTATCAAAAAGGAAATGGTATGTATGATAGAAAAACAACAGATGTAGAGCACATGAATAGCGGAAGAAATCACCCAGATCGTTTTCCTGTTATTTGGTTTCGTTATATCCGTTGTCCATCTTGATCTAAGTCCTGAAAAGCGTAAAGAAGAATTCCATATGCACATGAACGCAAATGACATATGGCAACAAGACCTTCTGGTCTTTGCCTAATTTTTTGAATGATCACTGATGGTCAAATTATAGTAAACCAACTTTAACCAGCAGAGTACCGGGCCGGTTGTACTAAAACGGTGATCAAGGTCGTATCCCCCGAGAAATCCGTCAAGTACCACAATCAAGCTCGTTTTTAGTTTAGGCTCACAAATGGGGTGAAAATAAATATGACTAAGCAAGTAAAAATGATAACTTTAGAATGTATGATAAAAGAAATAGTTAAACTATGGTCAGAAACACTACTCTTAAAACCTTTACCGAATCAATAGGGACGAGCCTTAACCTACCAACCAACCATAGTTTTCAATGAATGTGTTGTGGGTGCAATATCCTAAATTGGTTACTAGACGCTGATACCACAACCTAGTTACCCTATACTCAGTTCAACAGTTCCCTCTATGGGATTTAATTGACCTAATATGATGACGAACTATGAGACGCTCTATATCCACCGAGTTCACGGATTAACAAGAAGAACCTTATCAAAGAACATGCTGCGAAAAACTCGACTAGTTTGTGCATGACAATTCTAAAACCATATTTCGCACACTCCCTCGCAAAATACATTTATAAAGGTTATGTGTGTGATCAATTAATGGTTCATGACTCCACCAATAGCATTAGGTTCAAGTTTAGAACACAAACATTCAAAAGATTCAGTTTTTAAGCCCTACTCATCCCTAGATCATCATTAATTTCGTAGTTTAATTGCATAATTTAGATATTAGGAAATTAGCTATGCATAATCAAATCAAGGAAACAATAATTCATGAATAAACCTGAAAATGATATGATAAAAAGCTAAAAATAAAGTTACCAATAAATTTGAAGAAATTCCCCAATCGGTTTGTCAATCCGTTGGGAAGAAATGTGAAAAGAAACTGAATTGGTTGTTGTTTGCAAGAATTGAGGAAAATAAAATTCTAGATCTAAACTTCTATGGGAGAAAATAAGTTTACTGATGAAGAGAAAATAAAATATGGAGTCAGTGATGTAAAATTCGACCTAAGTGGTTTTTATAGGTAAAAACTGATGAGAGTCAACTTTGCTATAATTTCATATACATTTTACCTCATATTTTTAGCCTATTCGATGTAATTTTGGGTAGTTAAGTGGTTTTTAGGCACATTTCATCATGCGTTGAATCACGAGACGATATGACGTTTACGTCGAAAATCTCGATATTTTTGGGTGAATTGTGCGCGTTTTATTGGCATTTGTCACGCTTGGGTTTTCTTGTTATATTTATTATAGGTGCGGAGTGATAGAGGACGTGACGAGGATCACAACGGTACGAAAATCGTCCAAAACGGAATTCGTATAAGGATATGACGCAATATTCAATTTAGACGATCGAGAAAAAACTGAAAATTAAACAAATTAGTATTGTAGTATTTTTGTGGGATCTCAAAAGTGGTGTTGAACGAGAAAGGAGGTCTCAGTATGACTTCCTTAAAACCAAAACGTTTTTATCAAAATCAGGAAAATAAGATAAAGAAAAAGGAAAACTGCTTATTGGTCAAAGGAAGGGTCCACACCCTATTTGCATTTTATTAGAATGGACGAAAAGGAGAAAGACTGAGGCGACGTGCTTGGGAAATTTCCGAAGGGTAATAGCGGGAGTCGGCCATTGTTCAATATAAATAAAGTCACTTAGGTCAAATTTCAACACATAGATTTCATACGATAGTTTTATTTTTCTATGCAGTCATTTTTTAGAATAGATCTATTTTATTTCCTGCAACCTTTCTTCAATAATTACAGCACTTTATTTATTTCATTATGCGGTTACAACACAACGAAGTGACGATTCAAGTGGTGGATTGCTTCAATCTTTTTGTGGTAATTTTATTCAGTTTTTTATCATGTTGTTTACCAATTTATCTATGGTTTCTTGCGTCCTTGATTTTATTATGAGTAGCTAATTTTATTATAGCTAGATTATGTGATGGAACTACGAAATTAATGCCTAAACGATGATTTAGGGATGAGTAGGGCTTAAAGATTAAATCTTTTGAATTGTTGTGTCCTAAAATTGATGTTAATACTTGAATTAATTTGATCAATTAATTCATGATTCTACACATGAACTCTATAAATGTATTTTGCGAGGGAGTGTGCGAATTAGAATTTTAGGATTGCCATGCACGAACTAGTCGAGTTTTTCATAGCTTGTTCCTTGGTAAGGTTTTTCTAGCTAAGCCGTGAACTCGGTGGATGCAGGGCATCTCATAGTTCTTAATCATATTAGGTCAATTAAATGCCATAGAGGGGACTGTTGAACCGAGTATAGGGGAACTAGGTTGTGGTATTAGCGCCTAGGGACCAATTTAGGAGATTGCACCCACAACACATTCATTAGAAGCTATTGGTTGGTTGGGAGGTAAAGGTTCATCCTTAGTGAGTCGGTAAAGGTGTTAAGAGTAGTGTTCCTGACCATAGTTTAGCTATTTCTTTTATCATATATTTTAAACTTATAGTTTTTATTTCGTTTTCTAGTTATAATTATTATTTTCACCCATATTGTGAGCCTGAACTAGATACAAAAGTGGTTGTGATACTTGACCAATTCCTCATGGGATACGACATTGCTCGCCGTTGTAGTGCAACCGACCCAGTACTCTGCCGGTTAAACTTGGTTTGCTATAATTTGGCCAAAAAAACCAACCTAAAAATGTCTAGCTAATAAAAAAACGATTCCATGCACGCGCATGGAATATGCATGCGTGCGCATGCAAATGTTGAATGTTGAGCCCCTTTCTTCTTTGATACCATGCATGCGCATGCTAGAGAGCATGCGTGCGCATGAACTCTCTGAATCTTCTTCTTTGGCCGGCTGAAACATCATGCGTGCGCATGGAATAAGCATCCCTGTGTAACGCCCCACTCCGGGATACCGAGCCCTTATCCGGAAGAGAACGTTCGACGTGTATAGCATTAAATAATATAATATTATACGCAAGCCTTTACGTCGTCTCAAATAAAAGCAAACAGAAGCTAAAAAGATTCGGGTAAAAACCGTAACAGTCAGAATGAACGGAATACAAACCGACTATGGAAAAAAAAACATCTTACAACATACAATGATCCAAGAGGAAGAACGTACAACCTTGTCTTACAAAAAGAAAGTCTAAAGCAAAAGTACAACCTATATGGATTACAAAAGGACAAGAAGCATCATCAACACGTTGTTATGACGGATCGATCAAGAAGTGATGGTCATTGTGAGTAAAGATAAAGATAAACAAGTAAACAAATACAGAAACAAGAAGAACACAGATATTACGTGGTTCCCGGCAATGTGCCGACTACTCCACGGACAAACGAGGATATTTTATTATCAACAGAAAGTTACAATTAATACAAATGGTATTTATAGCCTTGGGAATCCAACCCTAGCCGACTAAACAACCAACCCAGTATATGACCGAAATACCCCAGAAGTAACTCGAACAAACATGCAGCAGACGTGTTCTACAAGTCTGCTGAGCATCAGCAGACTTGTCTCCAGTAGACTTGCCATCAGCAGGCTGATCAACCTTGCTGAACTTGCCCAGACTGAACACCAGATTCAACAGATGCATCATACATTGCTGACCAAAACATGTTTCCATACCAAACTCAGTAGCATAGTTTAAGTCACCATTACAAATCTCCACCTTGACTTCAACTTCATGCAAACTGAGCAGATGCACAACTAAGTGTCATATTTCCTCTTTTTCTTCAGATTTGAATATCTCAGCAGACCCCCATCATCAGCTGAGTATTCCCAGATTCATATTACAGACTTTGGATATTTAGCAAGTCCAGACACAACTGAAACTTGCCCCTTGGAACTGGTTTAGTGAACATATCAGCAGGATTAACATCAGTGCTGATCTTCTCCACTTTGACCCTCCTTTCATTCCTCGGAAAATGGTACCTAACATCAATGTGTTTGGTTCTCTCATGATGAACCTGATCCTTAGCCAAACATATTGCACTAAGACTATCACAATACAACCTGGCTTGATCTTGATGCAGACTCAGATCATTGACTAGCCCTTTCAAACATGTTGCTTCCTTTGCTACTTCTATAGTGTCATGTACTTGATATATGTTAACTTTATAACTAAAATTTATAAAAAAATTATACATATTATTATTAATTTTATCTAAATATCTTAAAAAGTATTAATATAACTTATAAAAAATCTAATAGTCACAAATAAATATCGTAATATAATTTATAACTTTTGTTATCAGATTTGCCTGTGGTTTTGTTGTTTTTGAATTATGCAGGTATTATGTGATACAAAGTAGAAGAATCGGAATCGAAAAATATAAAAATCTGATCAAGTGGCTGATATTTGTCAAATCCGGCGCAGGCCGGAAGGAGCCGGTTCACGCCGGATTAGGTGATGATTAAATCATGTTACTTCACATGCGCCTCACACAAGTACTCAAATTCATTAATCCGGCGCGACGCCGATCATCTCTCGGCGACGCTGGACTGAAATACTCAGCCTATAAATAGCCCTCATTTATGAAGGAGAAAAAACCGTACCAATATATATATATCTATCTATATATATATTATCTTATCTACTCTCTGTAAATATTATTTCAGTAGGCATTCTGCCATAAAAAGTAGTATTAGTATCATTGTAATATTTAGAGTAATTATCGAAGATTGTTGAATTTATAGCTGTTGTTACATTCAGAGGAAAAACCCACTTCAACAACTGTAATCGGTAATATTCTAATGTTATTATGTTTGTTGTTTATATAAATATCTATACATTAGTTTAATAATGATTATAGGCTAATTATACAACTAGCCAAGACATGTAATTGAGCTATTTTGATCTTTTAGGGAAATGGATGATGACTATGTTAAAATTTAATTAAAAATTGAATATGATGAATCTTTTTCTACTTGAACTAATTGACAGCCCGTATTGACGTAATTAACCAAGTATGGACAGAGACATAACCTAATCATGAACTCCGACTGCAGACGTTAGGATATGAGAAAAGAGTAGAAAGACCGGAAGGTAAAATTGGCCGTCGACAAACGGAACCCTCTTTCTTATCCAGGACGTAATATTTATACTCGAGAGATTATCATGTCAAATCATTAGGTTTAATCGAGGTTTTACCAAGGAGGAGGCATAGAACAAATTCGTGCACTCGTATGAGGGGAATTTGTTAGTTGAGGAGTATACCGTTTCACATAATCAATTACACCTTTAAACAGGAAGTTCGATCACATCCATAAAACTAAAAGAGATCATGGTTCAATAATATTGTCTTGGTTAGTTCTTCTTATATATAACTATCTATTTTAGTATTTATTATATTGGTATATATATATATATATATATATATATATATATATATATATATATATATATATATATATCTAAGTTATTGCATTAATATCATAACCCTATATGGTGAGGATTGCGACTTAGATTGAGATAATAACAGCTAATTGGTGTTTAACCACATTTTGAATTATATTTTCATTTCCCTGAGGGATACGACCTTGATTCACCAGACTAAACTACAATTTGACCCGGCACATTGCCGGTAAGATTGGACCTAGTTTAAGCAAAGATCAGTACTCTGCTTCAGTAGTAGATAATATCACTGTACCCTGTAAAGTTTCTTTTCACCTTACCACAGAACCGCCCAAAGTAAACACATACCCAGTCATTGATCTCCTACTGTCCACATCAGCAGCATAATTAGAATCACAGTACCCTATGACAAAACATAAATGAGTCCAATAAATGATGTACCCCTAAGGTAGATAATATCCTTTTCACTGCCTTCCAATGTTCCTTTCCAGGTTGAGCCATAAACCTGTTGACAACACTGACTTCCTGAGCCAAATCAGGCCTAGTACAGACCATGACATATATCAAACTGCCCACTGCACTAGCATATGGAACCTTAGACATGTAATTTTCCTCTTCAGCTGAATGTGGAGCAAACACAGCAGACAGATGTATATTTGGTGCCATTGGAGTTTCTATTGGTTTGGCTGCTGACATGCCAAACATGGATAATACCATTTCAATATACCCCTGCTGAGACAAGAACAGCTTCCCCTGCTACCTATCTTTATAGATCTCAATCCCCAAAATTTTCTTTGCAATCCCCAAATCCTTCATCTCAAATTCAGCCTTGAGCAGATTCTTCAGATCTTGAATATTAGATTTGTTTGCCACAGCTATCAACAAATCATCCACATACAGAACCAGATAGATGGTTGAATCATCCTTCAACTTTTTGTGGTAAACACAGCAATCATATGGACTCCTATTATAACCCTACTGAATCATATAACTGTCAAACTTCTTATACCACTGTCTTGGGGCCTGCTTAAGTCCGTACAAGGACTTTTTCAACTTGCACACATATCCTTCCTTGCCAGGAACTTGGAAACCCTCTGGCTGAGTCATATAAATTTCCTTATCTACATCTCCATGTAGAAAAGTTGTCTTCACATCCAATTGCTCAAGTTCAAGATTCTAATGTGCCATTATTGCTAACAGCACCCTGATGGAAGTATGTCTGACCATTGGAGAAAATATTTCTTTATAGTCTACCCCCTATTTCTGACTGAACCCTCTAGCATCCAAACGTGCCTTATATCTGATGCCTTCAGCAAATGTCATTCATTCTTTTTTCTTGAATATCCATTTGCAAGTTACCACCCTCCTATCCTGTGGTTGTTTGACTAGATCCCAAGTCTCATTCTTCTGAAGTGACTCCATTTCTTCTCCCATAGAAACAAGCCATTGGGATGCCTCAGAACATGTCACAGCTTCTTTGTAAGTGTTAGGTTCAAAACCATCCACTTCTTCAGCTACCTGTAGTGCATATCCAACTCTATCCTCCTAAAACCCATATCTTCTTGGAGGTCTGATATTGGTCCTCCTAACTCTGTTGAGAGCTATACCCTGCTGACCAAGATCAGCTGTTTGAGTGTCTGATGACCCTTGTTCAGTAGACTGGCTTGGATCCTGTTCTGGATTTGCTGACTGTTGACTATCCCCTGCTGACTCTTTTAATCCAGTAGGCTCTGCTTGAAGCTCCTGGGTGGAGGCGATTATCTATTTGCTTTCCGCATGCTCATGGTTTTGTTTCGTAGAGAATTCTCCTGGGAAGACCTTATCTCAATGATCTTTTTGAACAGCAAAAAGAGCATAAAGAATTAAAGGATACATGGTTAAAAGTGATTAATTTGGCATACAAAATAGAATATGCCATCAACTCGTGTTTGGTACTTGGCAAAAGTTTTTGGTATAATATGGCATGTCTTATGGAGGTCCTAGACGAAATTAAGGCCGTTAACATCAGGCTTAAGAAGATTGAAGTTAGAAAGACGCAGGACGGTGGAGGCCTTCATTGCTCAGCAGTTGCTCTAAATAAAGTACCAAAAGATCCCTGGGCTTCAGGTTCCAATGCTGTGATGGTGGGTTTGGAGAATGAGGTGAACATAATAGTTGAGAATCTTATAAAAGGGTCTAAAATTCTTACCATTTTTGCAATTGTTGGTATGGCTGGTATTGGGAAGACTACAGTTGCTAACAAGGTTTACAATGCCCCCGCGGTTGGGCATCATTTTCACATGTTTGCTTACTGTATCGTTTCTCAAGTTCACAATGCTAAAATGATATTGCTCAATATTCTATGTGATATCAAAAAGAAGGATGACAAAATGTTTGACATGGAGGAAGAAGATTTGACTGACATGCTTCGTAAGTGTCTCAAAGGCCAAAGGTACCTTATTATAATGGACGATATATGGGATGTCAAGGCTTGGGATGAAGTTAAAAGATCACTTCAGGATGACCAAAATGGAAGTAGAATTATTTTCACGTCGCGTATTCGTAATGTTGCTTTACAAGCCAAAAATGATTGTATCATTTTAGACCTTCGTTTTCTGTCCGATGAAGAAAGTGTGGAGCTGTTGCGAAAGAAGGCGTTTCGTGCAAAATGTTGCCCGCCAGATTTTTTAGAGGTCGGGAAGGTGATTGCTAGGAACTGCAAAGGCCTTCCTTTGGCAATTGTTTTGATTGCAGATCTCATTGCAAAAACCGAAAGAAATCTACATTGGTGGAATAAAATTTCTAAAACAATAGAATCTTATGGCTTTACGGAAGATTGTACGGACTTGTTAGAATTAAGTTACCAACATTTACCAGAGCATCTAAAGCCATGCTTTCTCTATTTTGGAGCATTTGTAGAAGATACATCAATTCCCGTGAACAAGTTGACACTACTATGGATTGTGGAAGGATTTGTGCAGAATTCTAACAATGAAAATTTGGAAAATGTGGCGAAAGAGTACCTATGTGATCTAATTGACAGAAGCCTTGTGATTGCCAATGAGAGAAGTTCCTATGGTGGGATTAAAAGTTGTCGAATTCATGATCTATTGCATGAATTACACAAGGAAAGGCTCAAGAGAGAACTTTTTCCAATTTATGGATAGTTACGAGGCTTCTAGTTCTTCAAGTTCCACTGTACGTAATCCTTATCGTGTTTGCATCCATATGAAAGGGAAATATCTTGGTGATGCTACAAAAATATGTCCAAATATCCACTCTCTACTCGGTAGTCGTAAAAGTGGATATAATCCTTATGACATTTCTGATGTTAGTTGCTTGAAACTTGTTCAAGTGATAAATTTAGAAGAGTTAGAATGGGATAATTTAATCCGAAAGATTGCTTCACTTGTTCATCTAAGATTGTTAGCCATCTCATTTGTTTCCGAACATTTATCTTCTGAAATTACTCTAAAGCTATCCGATCTATGGAATCTGGAAATTTTGATTCTCACGGGAAGAAGATCATTTAAGTTAGTGTTGCCCGAAACTATTTGGAACATGACAAGCCTTAGGCATGTGGACGTCGGTGGTTGCTACTTAAGTAGTTTGAGTGTCCGCAAGGGTAAAGCATACCCCCAAATGATCTTCTTGGAAAGCTTTTCATTACCAACTATTTCCTCAACAGAAGTTTTAGAAGACCTTCTACTAAGGTCACCATCTCTTCGTAAGCAATGCTTCGATTATGATTCCTTAGGAGAAGGATGTGGTAAACGGGGTTTCCATTTTCCGAAACTTAGTAAACTTGAGTCACTAAATGTTTCGTCCGTGGGAGAGCCATTTTTACGCTCGCTTGACTTTCTTTCAACTCTTAAGAAACTAACATTATCAAACTGTTTCATACACTGGAGGTATTTACCAGCGATCAGTAAAATGCCTTGTCTTGAGGTTCTGAAGCTACTAGATTATGCTTTTATTGGGCATGTGTGGGACATGGAAGATACGGAATTCCCAAAACTTAAATTTTTGAAACTGCATAACCTAAATGTGGGTGAATGGATTGTGTATCCCGAGTCTTTTCCTAGCCTGGAAGTACTTATCGTGAATAAATGCGATAAGCTGAATGCAATACCACCTTGTTTTGGAGAAATGCCTACCTTGAAGAAGATTGAAGTTTTTGAATCCGACGGAGCTGCTACTTCAGTTGTTCAAATACAGGATGTGCAAAAAGAATTTGGAAATGAGGAGCTTGAAGTTCTTGTTTCAGCCCCCTCAAAAAAAGAAAACTTATTATTACATATATCTGATGACGGTATGGCTTGATTTGTTTCGTTTGATGGAATCCTTTATTTCTTGTTAGGGTAATAAATATATAATCTAAATCCTAGTTGAGTTACTGACCAAGATAATTACAATCATATTCTAATTCAAATTCCTTAAAGTAATGGGAAATCATTACTAATACTACCGATATACGATATCCGTTTCTCAGATTCTTGTGATCAAAATGACGAGCCAGAAGAGGAGATTGAAGTAGCATCACTTTGTGCTTAATTCTTGAGGTAAAAATCTCATTCTTTTTTATCTATAGAGTTTGGCTTTGATTCCAAGAACCGGTATCCAAAATTTCTTGGTTTTATTGTGGAATTAATGTGGATCTAAACTGAGATTTGTTTTCATAATGTAGATTCATAATTCTTAGGCATTTCTGCCATATTTCTCGTACTAGTGTTTTTGTTAATCTCTGTTTTGAAATACTTGTTGGTTGCTGAGAGTCTGCATAATCGGGTTTGTGTTGCAAATATGCATGAAAATGATGGTTGTCAAGAACTTGGTGATGAGAAGTAGGATATATAAATGATGGTTGTCAAGAATAAAAACACATTTAGTGTTGGACAAGGTATGCTGCAGGTATAACATCTTGCATTCCAGATTAATTATGTTATTGGAAGCCTATGATGTCAACTTCATACTATGCCGCCTCTACACATTGAAACCAATAATTGATAATGAAATCTACACACCAATTGTAGATTCCATGATTTTATCCAACGATCCTATTTAAAATGACAAACATGGTTCTACTTGTTCAATATCACAATAACGAGAGGAAATTGAACTCCATGGAACAACGGACTCAGAAGCAATTAATGAAACACTTGCATAATCATGGATAAATAGCCAACATTTCCTCAAGATTTTATTTATTAATTCAAACCATCTCAACTGGCTTTCACCATCATCATTTTCATTATATGAATCAACAATTGTGATCATCCACTTAAGATTAATTATTTAACGAGAAGATAAAAAAAAAACTTATCTGTCACTATTGATATGATTTTCCTCCAGCACTTTTGAAGCAACTTCTTCCACATATAATCATAAGCCGAATATATCCATCGCAGCAAAATATTCCCTGAGCCAATTGTTGAAGGGTCCGTTAAACACTCCATTGACTCTGTACATTTCCACAGCACCACTCGAAGAAACTTAAGTCCTTTAGATTGTTGTAATATTTGGCTTCGAGTGATGTCACGAACACGTAATCACCTCCGCAATGGATCATCGAACAAGTAACGATCTTGATAATTTACACTCGAGCAAGGTAACAATCTCCGTAAATTCACCAGGACACGAACATTCTCCCATTGTAAAGCTCCAACCAATACCGATCGTCATTGTAGATCAATTGTAATGATCGACCGGCTAACCGTAATGATCAACCGAACCCAACAGTGTGAGTCATATCAATTGACATTGTCCTAAAGGGCTTATTTCGGGTGAGTCGAAATGTCCCACTAGGATAAAACACATTATTCTTTCCATCGAAGAAAAGGCTCCAGGAATCAATGATAATATTTATAGGCATAAACCCAGCAAAAAGATGATTTGGAAAAACATAAAACCTTCCTTTTGTTCTCACTTCTCTTTTCCCATCCGCATATTCCATAAATATATATAAGTGTATTTTCTAAAACAGACTCTCCCCGGTAAATGAGCATAAATCCAACAATATCTCAACAAAGTTGGCACTAATGTTTAGAAAATTAATATGGACGGATATTGCGGCTACCGTTACTGATACATGTTGAACAAGTCAAAACATATTATCAATAAAAGGATTGATTCATCTTAATTTATCCGAGAACAAATAATATATTTGAGAATATGTCAAACATTACGCAAAATGATTTTCCAACAGATATACGATAAATTAGTTACCACTGATATACGATATACGATAAATTAGTTATTTACTCTCGTTCTGAATATACGATAAATTAGTTATTTACTCTCGTTCTGAATATAAAAAAGAGGAGGAGGAATTAGAAGATTTCTCATTAATTGTGATCCGTTTCTCAGATTCTTATGATCAAAATGACGAGCTGAAAGAGGAGATTGAAGTAGCATCACTTTGTGCTTAATTCTTGAGGTAAAAATCTAATTCTTTTTTTATTTATAGAGTTTGGCTTTGATGCCAAGAACCGGTATCTAAAATTTCTTGGTTTTATCGTAGAATTAGTGTGGATCTAAACTGGGATTTGTTTTCATAATGTAGATTCATGATTCTTCATTTTAAGAACGAGGCATTTCTGCCATATTTCCATAATTGATTCTCGTACTATTTTTTTGTTGATATCGGTTTTGAAATACTTGTTGGTTGTTGAGAATCTGCATAATTGGGTTTCTTCTTACTGGTTGGGATTTTAGTACAAATGTTGTATCTTCTGCAGCAGCTGTGTGTTATTCTGGAGATTTTCCATAACTTTGGAAGTATATTTGAATAAGAGGTTGTATTCATGGCTTGATCTTATGACAATTGGACACATGGCTATGGGGGGTTATGGGTTTGTTAGATTTGAAGATGAAAGTGAGCGAGCCACAAGGTGCTGTGACTGAGATGAACAGAAAATTAATTTTCCGTTCAACATGAAATCTTGTATGTATGCTCAGCTCAGTTGCCCAAAGGTTTGTTTTAATCAAGCCCTAGTTGCCGCAGCCACCTTCGCCGCTAGGCCGCCGCTGCTGCCATGGCCACTCCTTCTTCAACCGCCGATTCGGCTTCTTCCACCGCTGCAGCTGCTCCGCCTTCTGCAGCCCCCTCTGTTGTTTCCCTAAATCCTGCCGTCAATGCACCGATTAAACTCGATGACAAAAATTTCTCCGCTTGGAAGCTGCAGATGACCACCCTCCTCACCGGTCATGGTCTCATAGGATATATCACCGGTGATATACCCAAGCCGGCCGCTGTCCTAACCGGTGCCGCCAAAAGCGGCCGTGTCCAATCCAAATGCATTTACTCGGGTTCAACACGATGCTCTCATTCACCATCTCATTATCGGCTCGGTTGACAAAAATTATGTTGCTTCTATTCAGCACACGACTAATTCGAAGCAAGCTTGGGATACCCTCCTCGACACATATGGGAAACAAAGTAAGGGCCGTACTCGCTATCTAAGATTGCGTTTGAATTCTATTACTAAAGGTACAATGTCCATCTCTCAATATT
This sequence comes from Gentiana macrophylla, assembly GCA_026214975.1. Lineage (NCBI taxonomy): Eukaryota > Viridiplantae > Streptophyta > Magnoliopsida > Gentianales > Gentianaceae > Gentiana > Gentiana macrophylla. The sequence continues at coordinate 7,235,350 of CM047808.1, read as the reverse complement.
TCACTGCCATTAAAACTATTGCGGATGATCTGGCGTCTTTAGATGCTAAAGTACCTGACGATGAATTAGTTGAAATTGTTTTAAAAAATCTCGGTAGTGAATATAAGGATCTTGTGAGCGCCATTCAGGCTCATGATGATACTATTGCTATGCCTTTGTTACATGAGAAATTGTTGATGCATGAGGCGTCGATTGCACAAAGTCGGTCTGTCACACCCCCTGCGTACACTGCTTTCCCTGCCTACCATCAACCCCGTCCTATGCATGTTTCTCCCAATACATCCTATTATCCCTCTCCCCAACCACCCCGCCCCCCCACCCATCATGCCGCAAGCCCCAATCCCCAACCCGAGACCACAACAGCCTTCCCCCTCCCCCAATCACTCCTCCAAAAATCCCACTGCTCGTAATTCCAAAGGCTATCAAGGCTTCTGCCAACTCTGTGGTGTCCAAGGTCACGTTGCTACCCACTGCACAGCTTATCCCCTCTACAACAATCTCCCCCGCCCACCTCGCAACCAAGGCAGCTCTCGGCCTCCCCCACCTCCTCATGCTCATGTTGCTCAGCATACTGCTTCCAGTTATCCTGTGCCATACTCTGATCCTTCTGCTCCCTGGATGCTTGACAGTGGTGCCTCTCACCACATGACAAAGGAGCTCAGCCTGCTCTCTCTGCATTCCCCTTATCAAGGTACGACTAGTATAGTCATTGGTGATGGTAGCTCCTTGGCTATCACTCACATTGGCTCTACCTCCCTCTCTTCCTTTAAATTAAATCACGTCCTCTGTGTTCCCTCTCTTTCTCGAAATCTACTTTCGGTTCAAAAAATTTGTACTGACAATTCTGTAACTATTGAATTCTTACCTGACTCGTTTTTGGTGAAGGATTTGAAGACGGGTGATGAGCCTTTTTTTCACCAAACAAATTTATAAGATACTCAAGACAACGGTGACTAAACAAGCTCTCTAACCGGCAGTGGACCGGGTCGATTGCGAGTAAAGCTACAGGAGTCCGAGGTCGATCCCACAGAGACAAGTGTGTGTGAGTACCAAAGTGAACGTAATTCTTAGTCTAGGTGATCAAATGTTGGTTGGTTTGTCGCTACAACTATACCAAAATATAAAAGAGAAAAAGAAGATTAAACTACTAAATTTCAAAGAAAGATTAAAGGACATAGCCGAACCATGAACAAAATAGCTAATCTCAACCCTAGGGAAGACAAAACCGGGAGTGTGCAATTACAACCGAACTCTCACATTCAATCTCACGGGTGCGAACTCCTAATCCCGGTGCTAAGGTCTGAACAACTCTCTCCTAACACCTTATGCCATGTTAACTACCCTTCCCTAAGGAAAATTCACTAACAAGGCATGTCTTGCACTAGAGCCGCTTAAACGTGTAAACGAGTAACCTCACGATAAGCTCGGTCTAACAACTAAACCGAGACCACACCGCGATCTTAGAACCCTTTTTTCCACACCCTCTCTCTCGAACAACTCTCAAGAGTGATGTGTGTGATTTTGACTTGTATCAATCTAGCCCAAATCCGTTATAACAAGTTCTAAGACGTGAAACGAGCAAGATTAAACAACAAAAAACACTACCCACTCCCAATTTCATCACCCAAAGGGTGATTTCACCAAATTTCACATGACCCGGCTATGGAAAGGAATTAGCTACTCATTATACTAATTAAAATGCAATGAAAATAGTAAATAAGAGACATAACAAATAAAAGAGAGAGGAAATATACCATAAATCAAAGAAATTCGAGTTTGGAGATGAAAGGTACAAAATAGAGAATCACCAAAAAGTAGGAGACTTGTTGTTTGGAGGAAAATCTAATCTAAGAAATGAAAAGATTAAGCTAAGATATGTTTGATCTACATAAAAGAAAAGTGTTACAAACTATTACAAAAATCGAGCAAGAAGGGGGCTAGGGTTTGCTAAGGGAAGAGAGATTATGTTCTAATGATCAAAGGGGGGTATTTATAGTGCAGAGCAGAAAAATTCGCAGCAGCAGGGCCCTGGATGCCAGTCCAGGCATTACGACGCCACCCGAGCTCTGACGCCTTGATTCAAATGAGTTTTGCATGAAGATGGAAGCTTGTTCTTGAGTGGGCGCCCGTTTGAACCCATGGACGCCCGCATCTCAACTCTCTGGTCTGAATTTGGCCTCCCGGACGCCCGTCCATATTTCTGGACGCCCGTCCACTCAAAGTCTCAACTCTCTGAACCGATTTTTGCATCCTGGACGCCAGTCCAGGACCCAGCTCCAGTATTTTGCTCATAACTTCACTTCTAGGGCTCCAAATGAGGTGATTCAACATGCGTTGGAAATCTCTTTCAATTCTATACAACTTTTATGAAGACCACAAGTCCAGAAAATGCCTCCAAGTGTGGCTAAAATGCCCATGAAGTGACTGGTTCCGGTTTCGTCGATGATTCTTCACTCCACTCTTGTGCTACGAACATGTCCCTTTGTCCAAAACATCGCCTTCTTGGTCCTCGAGTCACCTAGGCCCTACAACATCATAAACGAACAAGACACACAAACCATTCCGGTGGGTAAAGGTGCTCGGAATGAGGTTAATATCAATAAAAAGAGGTAGTAAACCATCAAAGCGACGGAATTACTCCCCGTGCTATAAACTCACGATATTACCCCAAAGATGGTCTAAATACACCAAGAATGTGCTGAAAATGTGATAAACGGGGATAAATAATGCACCGGAGTCACGTAAAGTTGACTCCCATCAACCACCCCACACTTAGCCTTTGCTCGCCCTCGAGTAAATTAGGCGTTTTAAAACCAACCAAGGTATTCAACTTTGTGATGTAGGTGCTACTACTCACACTCTCGAGATGACCGCAAAGTAAGACATACGAACATATACACACCGGTATAACATTATCAAGAAAATGAAGTGTGTGTGGTGCCAAGCTAAAAACCAAGTGCTCAAAATGATTGTCGGGCTTGAATCCCGACCAAAAGTCTACCAACCATCTCATACCTACTAGCCTCTCCACTAATCAAGGTTACTAAGTTTGGACACGATCGGGTAGGACTTGAAAGGTTATAATGTTAGGCTAGGGTGATTCCGGTTAATCGAAAAGGATATTTTGGGAACTGGAGAAAAAGAAGCACGAGTGAACCTAATCAACAAGTGTACCACTTCATCTCTACCATACAAACCATCCAAACTCCTTTTTGATTATTTTTAACACTTAGGGAACCATAGAATACTAACATACCCGAACTCATTGCCTAAATCAACTATGTTTCAAGTTTCATAAGGTGAGGTCGAATACATTAGCACCTATCTCACTATCCCAACTCCAACATCATAAGTATAACTTGTGAACTCAACACTTTGATTCCAACCCTTTATTTTAAACTTCTCCAAACTTTTTATTCAACGAGAGCTAATTTATTTTGAATTTTGAATGATTTTTGACCCTTTTTTTTTTTTTGAAAGAATGAAGAATTTCACAGATTTTTCTTTTCTTTTTGGGCCAAACCCAAACTGACGATGACAAATTAGTCACCTAAATAGATCCGAGTTATTCTTCTATGAATGATGAATAACCAAGAACCCTAACCCAAGAACAAGGAAGGGGCGTGGGTATGTTTATGGCTGAGTCTAAGTGGTATTCTTAGATTGCCTACGTATCCTGTTATTTTTCCAGGAATCAAGCCTTACGTAGTTCCTGGAACCTAGTATTTATAGAGACAATGCTTGACCTAACCCTAATATGAGTCGCCTATTAGCTATTGTCGTATTTACCCTTAATTGGGCCTTACCCCTTGCCCAAGTTATCATGTGGATAAATGGGCTAACGTAGCTGGTGTGGACTCTGTTCCCGACTTGGAGATCTGCCCGACTTAGGGTGATCGAGTCTGGAACGATTGCCCTGCACTGCTCGTAAGTCGATCGTCGTATCCTCGAGTCCCTGGCTTTGCCTTGGTCTCGGGGTCGACATGCTTGCCATGGTTGCCATGTCGATCGTTCGACTTGCTGGCCTTAACTGGCTTGCATTCCTTAACACGTGTACACATTGTAGGACCTACTCGATGACTGTATCTCGAGGTGCGTAACCCGGTATCGTCATAAGCCCCCCAGACTTGAGAGAGGCGACTTCCGTTGTCCGAGGTCAAATCTGCCTATTTTGAACTTGTCATCGAGTTGGACGAAAACCTGGGCGGGAAAGTAATGTGAACGCTTCACCTACCACCTTTTCCGTAGCCAATCGTGGCCGTCCATCGTGACGCTTCGTTTTCTGACACAAGTGACGTCATCCTGGATTTGTGCGTTTTTTAGGGGGTTATAACTGCAAGTAACCCCCCTAATCACGTCTTTTCGAAATCATTTACCATCCAAACGCATAAAGAGGAGGAGAGGAGTCCAGACGCACACAATTTCTGCTATCCATTTCTCCCTTTTTCTTCTGTGAAAACAAGTAAGCAAGTCTTCTTTCTCATTCGCATTTTCTGGACTGTTCTTCTTCTTCCTACCTTTCTTTCGCATAAATCTCCATGTCAAGTAGCACAACCATCTCTGATAGGATTGAGACTTCCCCTTCCAGCAGTCAAACTCCCTCCGCCACCCCGTCCGATCATCTTCCCCAGCCTTCCTCTCCCAATCAACCCTTAGGTGTAGTTAGGGAACCAAAGAAGATGTCTACTAGGATGGATGGGAAAGGGGCCAAGGGTTGTCTTTCTACGCTAACTGAGGAAGATTTAGGTAGAATACGGCGGAAATACTTAAATTCTGCCCCCCAACTGGTGGCGCAGCTTCCTTCCGGCCTCTATCAATTTGCCGATGAGCCCCCAGAAGGGTTTTGCACTGTGTATGAAGCCCAGTTAGTAAGTGGGCTTCGATTCCCATTATGTCCGGCCGTCCTTGCTATTCTTCACCATTATGAGATTAGTATATCTCAATTAGGTCCGAACGCAATTAGGACTGTAATGGGTTTCTTAGTAGCCTGCCGAGTTGCGGGTGTTTGCTTTTCAATCCCTCTATTTCATTGGTGGTATAAGATTACCACCTTACCAGATAAGATGTGGTTTTCCTTCGTTAGGCGACCCTCTCGACGTGAGTTCGTATCTAAAGGACCTACATCTCACGGTAATTGGAAGCCAAGGTTCTTTTTCCTCCGACACGGACTGGATAATCCTTATATCGGCACTTGGAGGTTGAGAGAAGGTGTCGATGATAAACTGGGCCCTGGGAAGATACCCGACGAGGCTCGTCATCTCGAGAGGTTTAAGTTCGAGGTGACTACTAAGGATTTGAGTCTACTCTATCCTCTGGCTCGTCTTGATGATGCCGGACCTGTGCCTTACATACAACTGTCTGCCGTCGAGACAGAGAGCTGTAGGAAACTTAACACTTTCAATCTCGATTTATTTTTCGCGATCTTGTACTTTTTCATTTTATCATATATTGACTTCTTCTGTCATTGTCGTCTTGCAGTGGGAAAATTTGCAGCAGCTGTCAATCCTTCCATCCCCCGCTCAGTCGTTCCTCCTCGAGTTGCAGAGGTTGGGGGAGACCAGGTCGCTTCTCAGGTCGAGGGGAATCCACCTTCTATTGATGTAGCTTCGACTGAGGGTACCCTTGTCAACACGTCTATACCCCCATCGACTTCCGGTGAGCTCACGGTCCGCTACGGTTCGTTGAGGGATGAGGACGATGATGCTGTGGTTGTCCCCGAAGAGGGAAACGAAGTCGAAGAAGTTGAGGCCTCCGGGGTGAAAAGGCCGTCCCCTGCAGATCTGCTTAGAGAGCAACAAAAAAGGGCCAGAAGGGCCAAGTCTGCTGAGGTTCCCCCTCCGACTCGCAATCGAGAGCTGTGTCTGCCGAGGAATATACCGTCATGGAGGACAAGGCCTTGCTCAACTCTTTCCGAGAAGTGGGCCGAGCGGTATGTCACTTGTTTTCTTCACTCGATTCCCGTTTACCCTCTGTCATCTCGATTTCAAAACTCATGACTTGCGTTTCTCTTGTGGCAGAGTTATCTGATGGGTAAGGAAGTTGCTCGACGCCTGAATGCGCCTTCGAAAACAATAGAGGGGCTGAACACGCACATTCGACAACTCATCTCTGAAAAGCTCGCCCATAGCGCCGCCTACGCTGCACTCGAGGGGAAGTTCGACGAGTTCCGGGCACAGGCTGTCAATGAGAAGAAAAGGCTCGAGAATGAGCTAGCTGCAGCGACTGACAACCTGACCCAGGCTCTGGAGGCGTCCGGGGAGAAAGACAAAGCTCTGAAAGATGTCCAAGAGACCCTAGGGCGGGAGCAGGAAAGAAGTGCGAACCTGGAACAAGAACGGGATGCGTTGAAGCTCGATTTGAGCCAAGTCCCTGGTCGAATTGAGAGATCTAGAGCCGACGCTGTTGCCGAGTATCGGAAGTCTGACGCAGCGAGTGAGGACCTAACCGTAATCATGAACAAGGCCATTATTGGTGGGTTCACCAAGGCTATGGATCAGATTCAGAAGGCATATTCCGAGGTTGGAGTCGATGTAGGAAAGCTTGAAGAACCTTGGCTTTACGACCCCAACTTTGAAGCGATTTACGACCAATGCTTTGCAGAGTTCCAAGAAGGTGTTTCTCTTTCTGCAAAGTATCTGCAGGGGTCGACTTCGACTTCCGGCAATGTTGGATCTAGTCTCGATGTTGCTCCTTAGTTTTCCTTGCTCTTTACATCTTTCACTTGTAACTTTATCTGCAACTTTAACTTTTAATGATGTCTTGTGACTATCATACTTTATGGGTTGGTCTTACCGACCTGGCCCAGTTCTGGAATCTTACAATTTTTCCTTTATTCATGGTATTTATTTTGTTTTAGCTTTTCACTTGTTATTAGCTTTTCGCTTGTCGAGTCTGTGACTCTGTTTGCTACTTGCTTTAACTGAGTATTCTGCCCCCCAAGTGTTGTTTCGAACCTTTGGTTCTTAACACACTTAGGATTTAATTATTTCCCAATCGACCCTTTTGCCTTGGCTTTTCAGCTCTAATCGGCTTATTAGGTATCGAATTGAGTAGGTTAGTCCGACATTGCGAACTGTGCTTATCTCAGTCGTATTGCCTCATGGGCTTAAATAGACTTCCGACTTAGACGGTGGCCCGACATTGCGAACCGTCCTTTGTCTTTACCTTATTCAACCCTAGGTGTCGTTAGGCTTCTGACTTGGACATTGACCCGACCATGCGAATCTAGACTCCGCCTTAGCTTTGTTGCCACTCGGGCTAACTTGGCTTCTGGCTTGGTCCCGAGTTCCGATTTTCGGATTGCTCAATTTTTTTTATTTTTTTTATTTTTTTGATCAGAACCGTGTCCCTTTGGACTTAGAATATTGCAGTTAAATAAAATTTGTAACACAATAAGCATGAAAGTAGACGTTTTATTATGATAACTTTTGAATTGTCCCTTGAACTGATTACAAGTTTCATAAGATCAAAGTAAACACGAGCTAATCGATCTAACGCTTAAACATAATACTTCCGAAGGTTGTTTGCATGCCATTGTCGGGGCACTGTTGTTCCATCTGCTCGACCTAGCTGATAGGACCCTTTGGGATGGACTTTTAGAATTTGATATGGACCTTCCCAATTCGGGGCTAATTTGCCCATCCCCTCTTGTCGACTGGCTTCATTTTTTCTGAGAACTAGATCTCCGACCTTGAAATATCGATTTCTGACTCTTTCGTTATAGTACTGAGAAATTTTTTGTTTATACCTTGCCATTCTGGCTGAGGCTATTTCTCTCTTCTCTTCAAGATTATCTTTCTCTTGTCGGATATCGGGTTCATTCGTTTCGATGTTGTATGCCAGAACTCGGAGAGAAGGGACTCCGATTTCTGCAGGGATAACTGCCTCACACCCATAAGCTAGGGAGAAAGGTGTTTCGCCTGTCGATGAATTTGGAGCTGTCCTGTATGACCACAGGATGCTCGGAAGTTGCAATGCCCAGTCTCGACCTTGTTCCTCCAGTCTCTTTTTCAGCCCGAATTTGATCTGTCGATTGGTCTGTTCGACCTGACCGTTTGCCTGCGGATGCGCTACTGAGGTAAAGTGTTGGTCGATCTGATATTCTGCTAACCATTCTTGAACTCTTCGATCTTCGAATTGTGTTCCATTATCTGAAATCAGGACCTTTGGAATGCCATATCTGCACAAAATATTGACCCACAAAAACTTTTTGATGGTGGCTGCTTTGATGTCGGGTATAGCCCTGGCTTCTACCCACTTGGTAAAGTAATCTACAGCGACTACCACAAATCGATTATTTCCTGGAGCTCGAGGTAAAGGACCTACAATGTCGACTCCCCACATATCGAACGGCCAAGCTGACGAGATAACGTTCATTTCTTGCGCTTGTTGATGAGAGATGTTGTCGTGAATTTGACATGTGTTACACCTCTGAACTAAGCTGTTCGCATCTCGTTGCATTGACGGCCAGTAGTATCCAACCAACTTGCTTTTCCGAGCTAACATTCTTGCTCCACAATGGTTTCCGCAAGCCCCTTTGTGAATCTCTTCAAGTATATACTTGCCTTCCGACTCTGATACGCATCTCAACCATGGACTTGTGAAAGATTTGCGATAAAGTATCTCATTGAAAAATGCGTACCTTGCCGCCTGAAGTCGGACCTTTCTCGACTGTACTTTGTCATTCGGTAAAATCTCGTCCCTTAGGTATAGAATAATTGAGTCCATCCATGTGGCCTGCTGAGTGATCGGCTGGGCCTCCTTCTCTTCGTAACTTCTGTTACTTAGCAATTCAACCAGAACTTTTTTACTCGAAACAAAATTCGAGGCGAGCTTTGAGAGTGCATCGGCCCTCTTATTCTGACTTCGAGGTACCTGCTCGATCTGTATCGAGTTGAATTTTGCTTTAAGGCCTTGAACAACTCGTAAATAATTCTTCATCGTCTCCTCCTTGGCCTCGTATTCCCCTTTCATATGATTAACGACCAGTTGAGAGTCACTGTAAACCATCAAATCTTCGACCCCCAGCTTTAGAGCGAGTTTCAACCCGGTTATCATTGCTTCATATTCGGCCTCGTTGTTAGTTGCCTTGAAGTCGAATCGGAGAGCGTAGGGAAACTCTTCTCCTTTCGGGCTGACTAACAACAGACCTGCTCCGGCTCCCTCTTTGCTCGAGGCTCCATCGACGTGCAGAATCCACTTGACTTCCTGACTCTGTTTTTCCTGGTCGATCTGCACTGAAATACATTCCGCTAAAAAGTCCGCCAAGGCCTGAGCTTTAATCGCGGTTCGGGGAGTGAACTCTATATCGTACTGCGCCATTTCGATTACCCACTTCGCAAGTCGACCCGATGTATCTGGTTTCGCAAGTATTTGCTTTAGTGGTTGGTCTGTGACTACCAAGATTGGATGGGCTTGGAAATAGGGTCTGAGTTTTCTCGAGGCGTGTACCAAGGCTAGCGCGAGTTTTTCAGCTGGTGAGTATCGGACTTCGGGACCGTGTAAGGCTTTGCTCACAAAGTAAATAGGCACCTGGCCCTTTTCCCCCTCTCGGACCAAGACCGCACTCACTGCTTCCTCGCATACCGACAAGTAAACCAACAATCTCTCCCCCTCTCGAGGTGAGGTGAGGGTAGGTAACTCTGATAGATATGTCTTTAATTCTTCGAAGGTCATCGACATTCATCATCCCATTGGAAAGGACTGGCCTTCCGAAGAATCTTGAAAAAAGGCAATGCACGCTGAGCTGATCGAGATAAGAACCTATTTAGTGCTGCCATTCGACCCGTTAGTCTCTGTACTTCCTTTGTATTTCGAGGGGCTGGCATATTCTTTAACGTGTCGATCTTGTCCGGGTTGGCTCGAATTCCGTCTCTCGATATCATGTATCCCAGAAATTTTCCTGTTCTTACCCCGAAGGTGCACTTCTTAGGATTCAATTTCATCCGAGTATCTCGTAGCACCCTGAACACTTCTCGAGCATCGACTAGAAATCGCTCCTATGATCGGCTTTTAATGAGCAAGTCATCCACGTATACCTCCATGTTTCGCGCGATCTGTTTAGCAAAATTTTATTGATCGCCTCTCGGTATGTAGCTCCAGGCATTCTTAAGTCCGAATGGCATGGTTACATAAATGAAGGTGCCAAATCTGTGATGAACGCCGTCTTCTCTGCATCCCGAGGGTCCATTAAGATCTGGTGGTACCCCTTGTACGCATCTAAGAAAGCAAATACCTCAAAACCGATGGTCGAATCGACTAACCTGTCGATCTTGGGTAACGGGTAAGAGTCCTTTGGACAGGCCTTATTCAAGTCGGTGAAGTCCATGCACATGCGCCAGCTGCCATCTGGTTTCTTTACTAACACTGGATTGGCCAGCCAGTCTGGATATAACACCTCTTTTACTATATTGGCCGCTAACAATTTGCCGACCTCTGACTCGATGGCCTCCAATCGATCGATCATGCGAATTCCTTTTCTTCGCTTGATCGCCTCTTGGCCTGGTCCACTTCGAGCTTGTGAATTGCAATATCTCATTTGGAAGGCCGGGCATATCTGAAGCTTTCCATGCAAAAACATCTCTGAACTCTGTCAGCAAGCCGATCAATGACTGTTTTTCCTGAGACGGGATCCAAACCCCGACTTGGACATTTTGCTCTTCTGTTCCCCCCATAAGTCAACATTTTCGACTGCCTCGTTCGAGGCCCAAGATTTATCTTCCTCTTCCTCGGGGATCAGTTCTTCGATGAGAACTTGTTGTACTGCCATCTGTCCATTCATAATAATTGAATTACAACTCCTGGCGACTTCAATGTCCCCTTTGACCTCGTGAGAACCATTTAGAGTTGGGAACTTCATGCTGTTATGGTACGTCGAAATGATGGCTCAGAACTTTCGAAGAGGCGGGCGCCTAAAATTACATTGTAAGCGGAGGGGGCTTTTACGACCACATAGTTCAACTCGAACGTCCTTCCCTTTTTCCCGTCTCCCACTGTTGTTAGTAGCTTTATGGATCCCAACGGGTGGACTGCCTGCCCTGTGAACCCAAACAGTGGGGAGGCTATAGGGATCAAGTCTTTCTCTTTCAGCTTCATTCCTTGGAAGGCCGAGTAATATAAGATGTTAACTGCGCTGCCATTGTCGATACATACCCTCGACACCTTGCTGCGGCTTATTACCGCCTCTATTACCAACCCTTCGCTATGATTCTTTGACTTGGGTACGTCATCTCTCGGCCCATACCCGACCTCCGTTGAAAGTCTTTGTTGCTTTCTATATCTTGAGCTGTCTTCCGACCCTTGACTGGCTCGCTCTTTTTCCACTTCTCCCGGTCCAAATATCATGTTGACGTAATTGTTCGGCCGGTTATCTTCATATCTGTCCCGACCATGGTTGTCCCTATCCGCATCTGGAGATCGATCTCGTCGTCTCTGATGGTCTCTTCCCCGACATCCATCTTGGTCGGGATTCTTTCTCTTACTGTTTCCATGCCCCTTGGGCTCTGTATAACGATCTCTGTCGACAACCTCATCCAGCTTGCCTTCTTGGATGCAGGCTTCGATGTTTCTCTTTAAATCCATGCATTCCTCAGTTGCGTGGCCTATGTCTTCATGGAATTCACAAAACTTATTTGACCTCCGCCTCTCTCGAGGTTTTTTGATCGGTGGGGGCCTCTTTGCTAGGTTCTTCGATACCATAATGGACAGTATCTCTGATCTCAATCGGTTGAGGGGGACAAAGTCTTTATCTTTCTTTCCCCCTTTTTTCTCTGACCGATCCGAGACAGGTGCTTCAACTCGATTAAACACAGAAGGTTTATCGACTCGGTCCCAAACAGAAGCTTTCCTCTCGGTGTCATGCTGTCGAGATTGGTTCTTTCCAGACCCTCGACTCTCTTTCCTCGAGTCCATCCACTCGGCTTGGGTGTGTCTGCGCACTGCCTCTTCGCCTTGGCAAAATCTGTGGACCACGTTCACACACTCGTCCATCGTTCTAGGGAGAGTTCTACTCAACTTTTCATATAATTTAGTATTTCTCAGACCCCCTACAAACGAGGTGATCAGAAGTCTGTCTTGAGGATCCTTCACTTGCATCGCTTCGATATTGAACCGTCTTAAGTATTCTAACACCGATTCATCTCTAAGCTGCCTCATATTCATGAGGTGCGTTTCACTCAACTAGAATTTTTTATTGACAATGAAGGCGTCTCGAAACTTTCTGGCTAACATGGGAAAACTGGAGATCGACCCGGGTCTCAATTTTGTGAACCATTCTCTGGCTCGACCTACAAGCAGAGTCTCGAATGCCCGGCACCGCATCTCGTCTGGCGCCCCATCTAGCCTCATCTGCGACAGATATCTGTGTAGATGGTCCTCCGGATCGGTGGTGCCATCATAGGGCTCCATCTTTGGAATCTTAAACCCCTTGGGTTTAGGGAAGTTCTCAATCTCCTTAGTGAAAGGGGATTCTAAAAACAATGAAACCGTGTTCTTTCCCAGAATCACGTCCAACTCGCGTCTGGCGCTGTCCTCCGCATCCCTTTGATGCTTCTGATGAATTTCCTTCTTCCGTTTCTCAACAGAACTAGAGGATGCGCTGATCTCTTGAAACTGGGCTGGGTTAGGCTCATGCACATTAATATTTAAACCTCCTCCAGCCTGTTTTTGCTGGGGATTTTGTCTGTTGAGGACTTCTTCCACGATCTTTTGCAAAGCGTTAATGTTTTGACCTGCCAATTGATCTACCAACAACTGATGTTCTGGGGCTAGATCTTGCGCCTGCTTCAGAGGATTTTCCTGGATCGTTTCCAGGTTCAACTCCTTTCCACCCTGCGCCTCCGTGCCTGCTTCTTCCTCTAACTGTAGATTTGGCGGATCTGTGTTCTTAGAAGTGGTCCTTCTGGGAGGCTTATCCTTGGGCGGCATGTTCTCGGCGTATTCAACAATTGAAGGCCCTCCTTCTAGCGCCAATGACGATGACAAATTAGTCACCTAAATAGATCCGAGTTATTCTTCTATGAATGATGAATAACCAAGAACCCTAACCCAAGAACAAGGAAGGGGCGTGGGTATGTTTATGGCTGAGTCTAAGTGGTATTCTTAGATTGCCTACGTATCCTGTTATTTTTCCAGGAATCAAGCCTTACGTAGTTCCTGGAACCTAGTATTTATAGAGACAATGCTTGACCTAACCCTAATATGAGTCGCCTATTAGCTATTGTCGATTTACCCTTAATTGGGCCTTACCCTTGCCCAAGTTATCATGTGGATAAATGGGCTAACGTGGTCGTGTGTGGACTCTGTTCCCGACTTGGAGATCTCGCCTGACTTAGGGTGATCGAGTCTGAACGATTGCCTCTGCGATCGCTAGTAAGTCGATCGTCGTATCCTCGAGTCCCTGGCTTTGCCTTGGTCTCGGGGTCGACATGCTTGCCATGGTTGCCATGTCGATCGTTCGACTTGCTGGCCTTAACTGGCTTGCATTCCTTAACACGTGTACACATTGTAGGACCTACTCGATGACTGTATCTCGAGGTGCGTAACCCGGTATCGTCACAAACATTACACCCAAATGAGCTCCTCTTCTCCTTATAGCTCAAACCAAGAAAACACCAACCCATCACAAGACATCATTTCCCCCACCCCACACTTGCCTTAGCAAGTGTGGCCTAACAAAAGACTAAGTCCACTCGTAGGGTATAAATGAAGGAAATGTGACCATAATTAAGGCTCAAGGTAGGTTTCTGACTAAGTAACAAAAACGGCTATAAAACGAATGGTGGTCAGACCATTCTATCAAGGCTGAGAGGGGCTACGAAGGTCTAATGTTTGGGATTAGGCTTATTTGGCTCTGGTTGGGTCAAAGAGACGCCAGGACCGTCATCCCGTATCCTACTTAGGTAAACCTTTCTATTTCGCCTCGAGACTAGTCGTATGAGAGGTGGTAGCAATCAAATTGTGCACAAAGTGTAGCTTACGTGAAATTAATAAACTCTATTCTCAAGATAATATCAAACCGAAGTGCATACGTTCGGGGCCCCACTAAGGTGGTCACCACTCGAATATGAAAATAACACAACAACACGGTGTTGAAAACCCTTGAAAATTTTTAAAAATTACCCAAAAATCGACTCGAGCCCGGTCATAGGCTAAGCATACCACACATTTAGCACAGATAAAAGCTAAAGCAAGAAAACGGCTAAGTCTCCCACCCCAGACTTAAACGAAACACTGCCTCGGGCAGGTGAGAGATAAAAAGAGTAAAAGACTTAGCTGTTTGACCAAAAACCCGGCAGAAAGGCGCACTCGTAGCCCACGTGACATCTTCTAGTAAGCTCCATCTCGAGTATCTAAAACCATAGAAACAAAAACCAAGGCAAACACATGCACGAGAAAAATCCACGTGCCAAAAGATGGTGATAGATACGAGATATACAAAAATAGAAGCCATGCCACAAATAACGACTCGAAGCATATCAAGCATACTAGACGGGAATCGCACTGGATGTAAAGATAATCAAAAGAAACACATAGCATCCACGCATAAAATAAGGCCACAGAGGCTCACATAAAAACATCCCCGTCTACGTACAAGAGCCGGAAGCAAAAGGAAATTCTCACCCCAAACTCTCTTTTAAGACAAAACTCTCCCCTCTTGCACCCAAAGACCACTCCAAACTCATTATTACTACCAAAAAGGTGGGTTGCCTCCCCCAAGCGCCTTTGTTTTACGTCGTTGGCTCGACAAGATGGATTATACGGTGCCAACTTTTTCAAAGTTATACCGTTGGCACGAGACGAGAAAGGGTAGAAAGATGGATTTGAAATTATACGTGTCAAGATTTAAAGTCCGTGACAAGACTTACAAGATTCATCACAAGGTACGGGGTCCTCAAGAGTCACTATTTCTAGTGCTTCGTCGTAAGGCAACCTCTCATACCTTTTCAACCGCAAGCCATTGGTGGTGAATGTGCCAAACTTAGGATGGGTGATTTCAATAGCACCGGACGGGTAGACTTTTGACACAACATAGGGACCGGACCACCTAGACTTCAACTTCCCTTGGAAAAGATGCAAACGAGTATTGTAGAATAGGACTTCGTCACCCACATTGAAAACACGAGGCTTAATCAACTTATCATGGAGTAACTTAGTCTTTTCTTTATACCTCGTGGAAAAGTCATAAGCTCAAAGGCGGAACTCATCTAGTTCATTCAATTGGGCCATACGCTTCTCACCAATTAAGGTGTCATCAAGGTTTAGCATTTTGATGGCCCAATAAGCCTTGTGTTCGATCTCTACGGGAAGATGACAAGATTTACCATAGACTATCATGTAGGGTGACATGCCTATGGGTGTCTTAAAGGCTGTCCTATGTGCCCACAAAGCATCATCTAACTTTAAAGACCAACTTTTGACATTCGTGTCTACCGTCCTCTCTAAGATACGCTTAATACCCCTATTCGTGACTTCAACTTGACCACTCGTTTGGGGATGGTAAGCGGTACCTAACTTGTGTTTCACTCCATACTTCTCTAAAAGTTTATCAAACGGCTTGTTGGCAAAATGGCTTCCATTATCACTGATTATAGCACGAGGCACCCCAAACCGACAAAAGATGTTCTTTCTAAGAAAACGGATAACAACATTCCTATCATTGGTGGGTGAAGCTAAGGCTTCGACCCATTTGGACACATAATCACAAGCGACTAGGATATACTTGTTACCACACGAAGAGGGATAGGGGCCCATGAAATCAATGCCCCACACGTCAAAAATCTCACACACTATGATCGGCTTCTGAGGCATCTCACTCCTTCTAGATATACGACCGGACCTTTGACAAGCATCGCAAGATTTCACATAAGCATGTGCGTCTCGAAATAGAGTGGGCCAATATAGCCCACTTTGCAATACTTTCAAAGCGGTTCTTTGCCCCGAGAAATGGCCTCCGGCCTCTTTGTCGTGACAAAACGAAAGAGCACTCAAAATTTCACTTTCTGGGATGCACCTCCTCAAAATACCATCCGAACACAACCTATATAAGCAAGGATCTTCCCACACATACTTACCAACCTCACTCAGAAATTTACGCCTTTGATTCGAGTCATAGTCGGGGTCTACAAAGCCGCACTCGTGGTAGTTGACAAACGGAGCGAACCATGGACCACCTTCTTTACCGACTTTTAGAAAGTTACCTTTCTTAGCCGGAAGAAGGGTGTCGAGTGCATATAGTTGCTCATGCAGAAAGGAGTCATTGATCTCAATCTGTGCTTTAACCAACTCTTCACTCAGCTCCATACGACTTAAGTGATCGGCAACGACATTCTCACAACCTTTCCTATCACGGATCTCTAGATCAAACTCTTGCAAAAGCAAGATCCACCTCAAGAGACGAGGCTTGGCATCTTGCTTGGCAAAGAGATAACACAAAGCAGCGTGATCCGTGTGGACAATAACCCGAGAACCTACGAGATGAGACCGAAACTTATCAAATGCAAAGACGACCGCTAAAAGCTCTTTTTCAGTGGTGGTGTAGTTTTGTTGGGCCGGATTCAAGGTGTGACTAGCATAAGCAATAGGCTTGAAGATTTTGTCGATCTTTTGACCGAGGACCGCACCAACCGCGGTGTCACTCGCATCACACATGAGCTCAAATTCTTGATCCCACTTCGGGGCAACTAAGATAGGAGCGGAGACAAGCGATTGCTTGAGTGACAAGAATGCCTCAATGCAAGCTTGGTCGAAGTCAAACGAGATGTCTTTTCCAAGAAGGAGGGTAAGAGGACGGGCTATTTTCGAGAAATCCTTAATGAACCTACGATAGAACCCCACATGGCCTAGAAAACCCCTAAGAGTCTTTAGGTTAGTGGGCATACGAAGCTTAGCTATCGCTTCTACCTTAGCCTTGTCTACCTCTATACCCTTACTAGATATCTTATGCCCTAAGACTATCCCCCCCGTAACCATCAAATGACACTTCTCCCAATTTAGCACCAAATTCGTCTCCTCACATCTACTCAACACCTTTTCAAGATTATCTAGACATTCCTCAAAGGAATCACCAAACACACTAAAATCATCAATAAAGACTTCTAAAAACTTTTCAATCATATCCGCAAATATGGCAACCATGCACCGTTGGAATGTCGCGGGTGCATTACACAACCCAAAAGGCATTCTACGGTAGGCAAAGGTGCCATAGGGACAAGTATAGGTAGTCTTTTCTTGGTCCTCTAAGGCCACATGTATTTGGTAATACCCACTAAACCCATCAAGAAAGCAATAAAAAGCATGGCCACTCAATCTTTCTAACATTTGATCAATAAAGGGGAGGGGGGAAATGATCTTTACGGGTTTGGTCATTTAGCTTACGATAATCAATGCAAATTCTATGACCACTTACCAAACGTTTGGGCACCTCTTCACCTTTGTCATTGATTTCCACGGTCATACCTCCTTTCTTTGGCACCACTTGGGTGGGACTCACCCACTTGCTATCCGAGATGGCATAGATGATTCCAAGCTTTAACATCGTGACCACATCTTTCCTCACAACCTCTTGGAGTGTGGATTGAGCCTTCTTTGGGGTTTCCTCACCGGCTTTGCTCCATCTTCTAGAATAATCTTGTGTTGACAAATGGTGGGACTTATGCCTTTGAGATCACACATCTTCCACCCGAAAGCACGCTTGTGCTTCTTAAGCATCTTCACCAACTCATCTTCCTGCAAAGCTGTTAGTGTAGCAGAAATAATCAAAGGAAGTAAATCATCATTTTCAAGAAAAACATACTTCAAATGAGGTGGAAGCGGCTTCATCTTCAAATCTCTCGGTGGGTCCTCTATTGATGGCTTTTCTAGCTCTCCTTCAAGCCCAAGATCAATCTTCTCGGTCCACTTTTCACCCACGAAAGCCGTCTCTTCTATCTCTATCGCTTCCTCTTCCAACTCGTCTTCTTCATCATGTTCCGTACTCACTCTTGCCATGCATTCATCGGATTTATCTTTATATTCCTGCATGTCAACATGTTCCGAAACACAAGGATATATAGCATCAACAGAAAAACAGTCCTCGGTGCTCTCCTTAGGATGTTTCATGGCTTTATAAACATTGACCGAGACTTTTTCATCTCCAACTCTCAAAATAATCTCTCCACTCGCAACATCTATCAAAGTCCTCCCGGTATTTAAAAAGGGACGTCCTAACAACAAAGGTGTTTTGGAGTCCATCTCCATGTCTAGTACCACAAAATCTACCGGGAAGGCAAACTTATCCACTTTCACTATGACATCCTCTATCACTCCTATAGGCTCCCTAATAGACCTATCCGCCATTTGAAGGGTCATACCCGTTGGCTCCAACTCTCCTAGGTCAAGACTCTCATATATAGCATGGGGCATTAGGCTTACACTAGCCCCCAAATCACATAAGACACTAGGAAAATGAGTCGTACCAATAGTAACCGGAATAGTAAAACTACCCTTGTCTCTAACTTTCGAGGGAATTCTAGACTTTCCATCAAAAATAGCGGAACACTCTTCATTTAAACACACAACTTCTTGCATTTTACCCTTTTTAGTTAGCAACTCTTTTAAGAACTTACAATAAGAGGGCATGTTTGCAAGTGCTTCAAGAAAAGGAATGCTCAAATCAATTTTTCGCAAAATCTCAATAAATCGGGTTTGAGCCTTATTCAAGCAACTTTGTCTATGATTCTTAGGGGGATATGGGAGAGTACTCAAATCAAAATCTTTAGAAGGAGGAGGGATCATACCTGTCTTACCTTTGGTGCGTGGGGAAGACGGCTCTTTCATTGGCTCTTTCCCTTCTCTCCTAGTTGGTTCCTCCTCTTTCACATCGATAACCACATAATCTCCCCTAGCTTGAGCTTCTTTCCTCTCAACTTCCTTTTTCTTGACATATTCACCGTGATCTTCATCATCTTCAATCCCATCTATGTCACCATCCATAGCTCCCGCTTCCGTCTCGATAGGAGATTTTCTAGCTTTGTCCTCCCATAGGACTTTCTTTTCTCCACTTGTCCTCAACACTTTACCACTTCGAGTTAAGATGGCGCTTACATTTCTTGGGTTCTTTTCGGTGTTACTCGGTAAACCGCATTTCAACTGAACATGTTCCACCACTTGACCAAATTGAGTTTCAAGATTTTTGATGGCGGAACCATGTTTGTAGTTCATCTCAACCATGTCCTTCTTTATCTCCGCAAAATTTTTGTTCATTTGTTCCAAGATGACATCGGTTGAACTCTTTTGAGGTATAGGAGCCAAAGGAGGGGGGTTTTGATAATTGTTGGAACCTTGTTGATTATACCCTCCTTGTTGTTGCCTTTGGTGTGGAGGTTGATAGACTTGCCCTTGTGAAGATTGGCTTTGATTTTGGCCTTGTCTATACCCTTGGTTTTGGCCTTGGTTTTGGTTCCGGTTCCAACCTTGATTGTTGTTATTCCTCCATGAACCATCACCTTGATTTCCATAATTCCCTCCTTGACCTTGTCCCACATAGTTCACATCTTGGGATTCTTCATACGGTTGCCCACCTTGTTGCTCCCCCATATATTGGCCTTGATAGGGGCTTTGAGATTGATTTTGATATTGGGGCCCCGTATTCCATTGCTCCATCGAGCAAATACTCATCATCCGCTTAGCCAACTCATTCATGTTATCTTGAGATAGAGTACTAGGTTGCCCATGAGTTGAGGATTGAGGATAAGCCATATTTTGAGCTTTGGTCGTCATCCTACAATCTTTTGCCGAGTGTGGTCCACTACAAATTTGGCAAAGCTTAGCACTCTCATTCTCCTTTTGCAATCTCCCCAACTGTTGCTCCATTGCTTGTACTTGAGCATGATATTGATCACTTGCCTCTACTTCTTTAACTTCAACCAAACCGGGCTTCTTGCTTCTTGTCCCCTTTCTACTCGACGATATATATTGCCTCGAGGTCTCGGAAATCTTCTCAATTTGGTTCATAGCCACTTCGGGTACCATACTCATAATATCTCCATTGCACGAAGCATGCAAGGTACTTTGATGAACTTGGTCTAAACCCCTGAAGAAAGCATGAACTACCTCGTACGATCTCAATCCGTGCCCCGGGCACTCCCTCAACAAAGCCTTAAACCGATCCCATGACTCATGTAGTTCTTCTCCTTCATAAGCGTTGAATGACATGATAGCTTCCTTCATATCCATGGTCTTCTATGGGGGGTAATATTTGAGTAGAAAAGTCTTAACCACTTCTTCCCATGTGTGTAAAGAGTCATTAGGCAACAAGTCATACCACATCTTAGCTTGTTCTTTCAAGGCAAACGGGAAAAGCATAAGTTTGAGCGCCTCATCACTCACTCCATTGATCTTTGTCGAGTTCACTATTTGGAGAAAATGATCAATGAATAAGTGAGGATTTTCTAAAGCGGTTCCCTTGAATATAGCGTTGTCTCCCAACAAATGTATGATGTTTCTATTCAATTCCAAGTTGTTGGCGGCCACCGGTGGCATTCGGATTGGACTATGCCCCATGTTTGCCGTAGGAGCTAGCACAAAATCTCTACAAGTCAAACCACCTTGGTTTTGCTCTTGTTGACCGTTAAACCAATTTGGCATCGCATTTACACCTTGATTGTGAGCTTGATTTTGGTTTTGTTGAAACTGATTCATCATCCATGCATTGAACTGTTGCATAAGAGCGGGATCCATTTGATTCCCTTGGGCCTCATGTTGAACATTCTGAGGTATCGGTCCATTTGCATTCACAACATTGTTTCCTTGTCCATTCCCACCTCCTTGTGCAATGTTGTTGACAAGAGGCAGGTTTGGAACTGGGATTCCATTATTATTCCCCAAATTTCCTTCCAAACCTTGTCCACCGTTTTGAGCCATGTCGGATCCTTCTCCCAACTCACCCAAACTATCCTCTTCTACGACCGGAATCGACTCCTCTACTTGACGACTTCTTCTTCTTTGACTATTTCTACGCCTTGCGTAAGCTTCAATCCCGTCTATGTAAGGTTCGAGTGGTGTTTGAGATCTCCGGGTCATGCACTACAAAAAGAAAACAACACGAAAACAGTAAAATAAAACCTAGGCCCAAGCCTTCGGTTCACTTACAAGATATCACAAATAGCACACAATTCCCCGGCAACGGCGCCATTTTGATGAGCCTTTTTTTCGCCAAACAAATTTATAAGATACTCAAGACAACGGTGACTAAACAAGCTCTCTAACCGGCAGTGGACCGGGTCAATTGCGAGTACAGCTACAGGAGTCCGAGGTCGATCCCATAGAGACAAGTGTGTGTGAGTACCAAAGTGAACGTAATTCTTAGTCTAGGTGATCAAATGTTGGTTGGTTTGTCGCTACAACTATACCAAAATATAAAAGAGAAAAATAAGATTAAACTACTAAATTTCAAAGAAAGATTAAAGGACATAGCCGAACCATGATCAAAATAGCTAATCTCAACCCTAGGGAAGACAAAACCGGGAGTGTGCAATTACAACCGAACTCTCACATTCAATCTCACGGGTGCGAACTCCTAATCCCGGTGCTAAGGTCTGAACAACTCTCTCCTAACACCTTATGCCATGTTAACTACCCTTCCCTAAGGAAAATTCACTAACAAGGCATGTCTTGCACTAGAGCCGCTTAAACGTGTAAACGAGTAACCTCACGATAAGCTCGGTCTAACAACTAAACCGAGACCACACCGCGATCTTAGAACCCTTTTCCCACACCCCTCTCTCTGAACAACTCTCAAGAGTGATGTGTGTGATTTTGACCTAGGTATCAATCTAGCCCAAATCCGTTATAACAAGTTCTAAGACGTGAAACGAGCAAGATTAAACAACAAAAAACACTACCCACTCCCAATTTCATCACCCAAAGGGTGATTTCACCAAATTTCACATGACCCGGCTATGGAAAGGAATTAGCTACTCATTATACTAATTAAAATGCAATGAAAGTAGTAAATAAGAGACATAACAAATAAAAGAGAGAGGAAATATACCATAAATTGCAGCAAATTCGAGTTTGGAGATGAAAGGTACAAAATAGAGAATCACCAAAAAGTAGGAGACTTGTTGTTTGGAGTGAAAATCTAATCTAAGAAATGAAAAGATTAAGCTAAGATATGTTTGATCTACATAAAAGAAAAGTGTTACAAACTATTACAAAAATCGAGCAAGAAGGGGGCTAGGGTTTGCTAAGGGAAGAGAGATGATGTTCTAATGGTCAAAGGGGGGTATTTATAGTGCAGAGCAGAAAAATTCGCAGCAGCAGGGCCCTGGACGCCAGTCCAGGCATTCTGGACGCCAGTCCAGGGCTTCTGGACGCCAGTTCAGCTGAGTTTGCATGAAGATGGAAGCTTGTTCTTGAGTGGACGCCCGTTTGAACCCATGGACGCCCGCATCTCAACTCTCTGGTCTGAATTTGGCCTCCCGGACGCCCGTCCATATTTCTGGACGCCCGTCCACTCAAAGTCTCAACTCTCTGAACCGATTTTTGCATCCTGGACGCCAGTCCAGGACCCAGCTCCAGTATTTTACTCATAACTTCACTTCTAGGGCTCCAAATGAGGTGATTCAACATGCGTTGGAAAGATCTTTAAATCCTCTACAACTTTTATGAAGACCACAAGTCCAGAAAATGCCTCCAAGTGTGGCTAAAATGCCCATGAAGTGACTGGTTCCGGTTTCGTCGATGATTCTTCACTTCACTCTTGTGCTACGAACATGTCCCTTTGTCCAAAACATCGCCTTCCGGGTCCTCGAGTCACCTAGGCCCTACAACATCATAAACGAACAAGACACACAAACCATTCCGGAGGGTAAAGGTGCTCGGAATGAGGTTAATATCAATAAAAAGAGGTAGTAAACCATCAAAGCGACGGAATTACTCCCCGTGCTATAAACTCATGATATTACCCCAAAGATGGTCTAAATACACCAAGAATGTGCTGAAAATGTGATAAACGGGGATAAATAATGCACCGGAGTCACGTAAAGTTGACTCCCATCAACGGGCACATGCCTCCACCAGGGACAAGTCAGTGATGGGCCCTATCTGTGGTCTTCAAAAGCTCTCTTCGCCTTCTCTGCGTCCAAAGCCTCAGCTGCTACCTGGCATCGTCGCTGCGGGTGCACCGTATCCAGGTTGTGGTTGTGGTGGGTAACCAGGCTTGGGGCTAGGCTGCTGACTGTAGGGTAGCTTTGCTTGTCCTGTGTGGCGTATGACCGCCAGCGGGACTTGGGTACCATCACCACCACCACCACCCTGGTGGCTCCATAGGTGTATGACCATCGTGGGGGTTGTAACCTTGTTGCTTGATCATACCCTGCATTAGGATTCGTTTGGGGTGACTTCATACCCAGATTGAGGATACGCGCCGTAAGCGTCCCGGGAATAAGCTTGCCCTTGATTATAACCGAAGCGGGTTCTTGATTGTAAGCATATCCACTTTGTTGTCGGCGAGGGCACACCGGCTCGCTTTGGCCGATGTGGCGGCGGTGGTGTTGGCTGTTTGTTGACCATAATAATCATAGCCACCTGGTTGTTGTTGATTGGGTGGAGCAAATTGCTCGATCCCACCCGGTTGCATATCCACCGGAGTAGGTGGGGTGGGTAACCAGGTAAGCGAGTTGGTTCGGGCATCTTGTGGAGCGAACCGGTGTATGCTCCGGGCCGAGAATAACCACCGTAACCAGGATGTTGCATAGGTGAACCGGGAGGAGCCCGATTCGTTTGGGGACGAGCTTGGTACCCCTGTTGAGAATAACCGCCAGACATTCCTCCTTGATTTCTCATACGATTCTCACTGATGACTTCATTGACCAACTGTTTTGCAGCCTCAA
Organism: Gentiana macrophylla; assembly: GCA_026214975.1. Classification (NCBI taxonomy): domain Eukaryota; kingdom Viridiplantae; phylum Streptophyta; class Magnoliopsida; order Gentianales; family Gentianaceae; genus Gentiana; species Gentiana macrophylla. The sequence continues at coordinate 7,211,480 of CM047808.1, read as the reverse complement.
TTTGTTCACTCGTGCCATCAATTTGCACGGTCCTTTCACCAGATGTATCACCTGGGGGCAAGTGCAATGGAATCACCTGAATTCGAGCACCAGAATAAGCTTGCCCTTGATTATAACCAGAAGCAGGTTATAACAACAGGGGTGTATGACCATCAGGTGGGGGGTTGTAACCTTGTTGCTGATCATACCCTGCATTAGGATTCGTTTGGGGCTGACCCCCATACCCAGATTTATTGAATAACAATATATTTTGTCATTGAGTAAAATGAATCATTACAGGAGTTTATATAGTTAGCCACAAGGCTATAAACGTAAATACAAAGATAATTAAAATATAACTATCATCTAATACGCTCCCTCAAGCTGACGGCGCTGTGCGAAGGCCAAGCTTGGAAATGAAAGCAGAAAAAGACAAACGGGGCAGTGGCGTGGTGAGGACATCGGCCAACTGATCAGCAGTAGCCACACGAGCAACACGAACAAGTCCTCTCTCAACATGCTCACGAATAAAGTGATAATCTATAGCAACATGCTTCATGCGCGAATGAAACACTGGATTGGCGCTAAGTCGAAGAGCACCTAAATTATCACAAAAGATCACTGGTGTGGTCTGAACCGAAAAACCGAGATCTGCAAGCAGATAGGTCAGCCAAGCAATCTCTGCCGCAGTATCAGCAACGCATCTGTATTCAGCTTCGGTGGACGAACGAGCGACTGAGGTCTGCTTCTTGGAGCTCCAGGAAATCGCATTTCTTCCCAAGAAGACTATATACGCAGAGGTAGAAGTATAACCAGCTTCCCTATTCCCTCCCCAGTCAGAATCAGAGAAAGCATGCAGAGCCAACGGCGAATCCTGATATAATTGCAGACCCATAGTGGCGGTGCCAGACAAGTAACGCAACACACGTTTGACCAACATCCAATGGTACTCAGTCGGAGCATGCATAAACTGAGCGAGCTTATTAACGGCAAACTGAATGTCAACCCGTGTAAAGCATAAATACTGTAAAGCCCCCAAGATTTGGCGATACTGAGTAGGGTTTGAGAAAGCTGGAGATGCAAAGGATCACCGTAAAAGGCATCAAGAGCATAGGCGTGGAGACGGGTTTGGATTCCTCCATATGAACCTGAGATAATAACTCACGAGTGTACCTGGTTTGCGTGAGGAGCATGCCCAGAGGAGAATGTGTGACCTCAACCCCCAAGAAATACGATAAGAGACCCAGATCCTTAATAGAGAACCTAGAAGCAAGCTGATCAATAGTACCACTGAACTCCTTTCAAATGAGCTACTGTCACAATAATGTCATCGACATATACCAAGAGCATAGTAATACTGGTGGACGTGCGACAAACAAACAGCGACGAATCAGCAACCGAATTAACAAAACCCGTAGTGAGAAGGAAAATTTTAAGCTCATGGTACCAGGCACGAGGTGCCTGCTTAAGACCATAAATTGCCTTACGAAGCTTACACACAAATGTGGGTTTAGTAGCATCCTCAAACCCAGGCGGTTGACTCATATAGACATCTTCACCAAAGGTGTCCCTGCAGAAGGCATTGTTGACATCAAGTCGGGCGAAGGCACCAACCCATGGAAACTGCAATACTAAGAACAAGTCGAATCGTAACGGGCTTAACGACAGACTAAAGGTCTCAAAGTAATCTAAACTAGGCCGTTGTGTAAACCTCTTTGGCAACCAAATGAGCCTTGTACTTGTCAATTGAGCCATCCGGTTTCGCTTAATTACGAACACCCACTTACGACCAACAATGTTTAAATCGAGACGACGGGGAACTAAGGACCACGTATCATTGCGAAGAAGCGCACTATACTCGTCAGACATCGCAACACACCACTGCGGACACTGCAAGGCCTGCTTAAGGGTAGAGGGCTCGGTTTCAAGGTAGCGGTTTTGTAACTGAGCTTGGAGGTTGAAGATGGTACGAGGTTTGTATATTTGGTTTCTAGAGCGAGTTGTCATAGAATGTGTTGGTGGTGGGGGAGGAGGTGGAGGAGCGGAGGTGGAATCACTGCTGGAGGAATTGGAAGAGGGAACAGGAGATGAAGACAAAGGAAGGCTATGGGATGGAGGGCCAGTGCTCTCGGGTTGGGGCACGGTGGTCTCGGTTGGAGGGGTTGCCGTGGGGGGAGGGGACGGACTGGAACCGCAGCAGGCTCAAAATACTCAGGTGGTAATAAGGCTGATAGAGAAGGTACAGAAGGGTCTATAGGAATGGTAGCAAAAGGAAATATATCCTCCACAAAGCGAACATCGCGGGATGTGTACAGACGGGATGCAGATAGGTCATAGCAAAGGTAGGCACTTTGAGTGAGGGAGTAGCCAAGGAAGACGCAAGGTTTAGAAGGGGACTCAAGTTTGTGATTATTGTATGGTTTAAGCCATGGATAACACAGACACCCAAAGACGTGAAGTTTGGAATAATTAGGAGGGTACGAGAAGAGCTTAAGATGAGGGGAGAGCATGTCAAGATTTTTTGTAGGCATACGATTGATGAGATAGACAGCTGCACTGACAGCGTATAAACAATAGGTGATCGGCATGGAGGCATGGGAAAGAAGAGCTAAGGCAGTTTCGGTGATGTGCAGATGACGTCGTTCAGAGATACCATTGTGCTGAGGTGTGTAGGTGGGAGACGTGAAGTGGGAGATGCCGTGGGCAGCAAGAAAAGGGCGCAGTTTTATATACTCAGTGCCATTGTCAGAGTAAAGAGTTTTGATAGGAGTATCTAACAATTTTTCGGCATATGTTTTGAATTTGACAAAGGTGGAATAAACATCAGATTTACAAGCTAACGGATATATCCAAATGAAGCGAGTAAAATGATCAACAAATAAAACACAATACTTGAAACCATCAACTGAATAAACTGGGGATGTCCAAACATCTGAATAAATGACTTCCAAAGGTTTAACGGTACATAATGTTGAATCAGAAAAAGGGATCCGGTGGCTCTTATTACAAAGACAGGAATCACAATAAGTAGAAGAAACAGAAGATAATTCTAAAAAATTATTTTTTGCAAGATTTTGAATGATAGGAAAAGCTGGATGGCCGCAGCGACGATGCCAGGTAGCAGCTGAGGCTTTGGACGCAGAGAAGGCGAAGAGAGCTTTTGAAGACCACAGATAGGCCCCATCACTGACTTGTCCCTGGTGGAGGCATGTGCCCGTCTTCAAATCCTTCACCAAAAACGAGTCAGGTAAGAATTCAATAGTTACAGAATTGTCAGTACAAAATTTTTGAACCGAAAGTAGATTTCGAGAAAGAGAGGGAACACAGAGGACGTGATTTAATTTAAAGGAAGAGAGGGAGGTAGAGCCAATGTGAGTGTTAGCCAAGGAGCTACCATCACCAATGACTATACTAGCCGTACCTTGATAAGGGGAATGCAGAGAGAGCAGGCTGAGCTCCTGTGTCATGTGGTGAGAGGCACCACTGTCAAGCATCCAGGGAGCAGAAGGATCAGAGTATGGCACAGGATAACTGGAAGCAGTATGCTGAGCAACATGAGCATGAGGAGGTGGGGGAGGCCGAGAGCTGCCTTGGTTGCGAGGTTGGCGGGGAGATTGTTGTAGAGGGGATAAGCTGTGCAGCGGGTAGCAACGTGACCTTGGACACCACAGAGTTGGCAGAAGCCTTGATAGCCTTTGGAATTACGAGCAGTGGGATTTTTGGAGGAGTGATTGGGGGAGTGGGAAGGCTGTTGTGGTCTCGGGTTGTGGATTGGGGCTTGCGTCATGGTGGGTGGGGGGCGGGGTGGTTGGGGAGAGGGATAATAGGATGTATTGGGAGAAACATGCATAGGACGGGGTTGATGGTAGGCAGGGAAAGCAGTGTACGCAGGGGGTGTGACAGACCGACTTTGTGCAATCGACGCCTCATGCATCAACAATTTCTCATGTAACAAAGGCATAGCAATAGTATCATCACGAGCCTGAATGGCGCTCACAAGATCCTTATATTCACTACCGAGATTTTTTAAAACAATTTCAACTAATTCATCGTCAGGTACTTTAGCATCTAAAGACGCCAGATCATCCACAATAGTTTTAATGGCAGTGAAATATTGAGAGATGGACATTGTACCTTTAGTAATAGAATTCAAACGCAATCTTAGATAGCGAGTACGGCCCTTACTTTGTTTCCCATATGTGTCGAGGAGGGTATCCCAAGCTTGCTTCGAATTAGTCGTGTGCTGAATAGAAGCAACATAATTTTTGTCAACCGAGCCGATAATGAGATGGTGAATGAGAGCATCCTGTTGAACCCAGAGTAAATGCGCTGGATTGGACACAGCCGCACCGGCGGCACTGGTTAGAACAGCGGCCGGCTTGGGTATATCACCGGTGATATATCCTATGAGACCATGACCGGTGAGGAGGGTGGTCATCTGCAGCTTCCAAGCGGAAAATTTTGTCATCGAGTTTAATCGGTGCATTGACGGGCGGATTTAGGAAACAACATAGGGGCTGCGCATAGGGCGGAGCACCGCAGCGGTGGAAGAAGCCGAATCGGCGGTTGAAGAAGGAGTGGCCATGGCAGCAGCGGCGGCCTAGCGGCGAAGGTGGCTGCGGCAACTAGGGCTTGATTAACAGAAAAGAAATTTTGGTGGATCGAAAATCTCTGATACCATGATAGATTTATTGAATAACAATATATTTTGTCATTGAGTAAAATGAATCATTACAGGAGTTTATATAGTTAGCCACAAGGCTATAAACGTAAATACAAAGATAATTAAAATATAACAATCGTCTAATAGTTATGTATGTTTCTGGACTTGCAATTGATGTGTGTGAACTCATAAACGTTCCCTTGTCTCAAAAGCACGCTTCAGGAGGCTCTATCATACATGGTTTATCTCGTCGATGTTACTTTAGCGCTTTTTGAGGAAGTCGTGATTTTACTTGCCCGATCACTGGAGTGAGTTATGCAGAAGAATGGTCGTCGCTCACGAACCCCGTCCCATACAGGGGACATGATTACCTATTTTCTCGTCTTTGGTTGGTAACCTTGACTTGATGAAGGCTTTCGTCAAAGAGTACGAAAAAATCGATACAGGCACGACAACGCCGTTTCTTCATCGACTAGCTAATGATGTATGACGAAAGTGCACTTGGATCCATTGGAAATGTCGTTTTGTCCCCTAGGTGTCACGGATACTCATTTTCCAAGCCAACACGCTAAACCCTTGTTCAACTGAGTGTCTTGAAAACCATAAGCGATACATAGACCATCGGTTATCAAGTCTTAATTAAGGGGAAGGTTAATTATGTTTTTTATGCCTGTCATATGGATAAACACAGCTATGGGGTCCTACTTTGTCTGTCAGGAACCCTGTTATTCGAAAAAGTTGCCAAGTCTGTAAACTGGATTTACGGGTTTTGTACATGTCCATTCTCAAAATATAAGTAAACTGGAACCTGTGGTCACAAGTCTGCTTTCCTTGGCTATCCTCCACACAAAAGGGATGTAAAATGCTATGATCCCCCCTTCTTAACGTATATAAGGCCCGTTTAGTAGCCAAAGGGTACACCCAAACTCTTGGCATATACTTTAATGAGACGTTTGTTCCTGTGACAAAACTTAACTTGATTAGAATTCTTATTGTCTTAGCTGCCACTAATAATTGGCCTTTACATCAAATGGATGTAAAGAATGCTTTTTTAAATGGTGATCGTAAAGACGATGTCTTTATTCTGCCCCCCACCCCCCCTCCCCTCTGGTCTTGAAAAGAATTTTAAGAAAAAATAAGTTTGTAGATAGCTCAAATCCGTCAAAAACTTGTCTCGGATTTTATGCAAAGCAAAATATAACAAGTAATAAAATAAATCCGGTTTACCCCAAGTGCAGGGATCGTAGTATAGCGATTAAAACTGGAGTCGATCCACGAGGAATCGGGGTTGGTCTAGTTCTTAATTTTTCAAAGTTTGTCACGGAAAATAAAACAAAATGTAATTAAAAACGAAAGCAAATAATCTGACAGAGAGGTTGTCAATCCAAAGCCAGGAAAGATAATTACGAACCGAGCTAACTAAGTTGTTTCTATTTTATAACTAAAACTACAATAAACTCACTACGGTTACTACGATGAAAACGAAGCAAAACAGCACAAACGATTTTTCTCAATTAATTTAACAACGAACAAGCAGTGATCCACCGATTCCCGCAACCCTCAATTTCGACTCTAGATTATCTTGTGGTGATTTAACGAAAATTGTGATTCACCTATCGAAGGTATGAACTCCTAATCTCTTAGAAAAGTTCTCCTATCAATCTTTTATCTTTCGATTTTAAAGATTAACGCTTTCATAACAAAGGGGTGAAATCTCTCAATTTCGCAATCTAGATATTCAACCTAACAACTCTCGTTAATTAGATTAAAGATCCAATCTTTACTATGGTGATCTAAAGTTTAACAACGACTCTCGTCAAACGTTAAACATCAAATAGCAACCATCTCTCGATATAATTGCATAAAAACGAATAAAGCATAATAAAGATACAACTTTTATTAAAACTTACAAGATAATCCAAATTTCGAAATCGAGATGTTGCTAAGAATCGGTTTCACAAGGCTTGTTCCAACGTGCTTTAGCCTCTCATCATCGTATGATTGCTTGAAATCATTTCAGATTTCAACTGTTGATTCATAGGTCGTATTCTCCGGAAATAGCTATGACTTTAACAACAACGATATTTTGATAATTTCCCGAGCATTACAACAATACTACGGTATTATTATTTTTTATACATATATATATATAAGTCTATAAGTATATATATAAGTATATATGTATATAGATCTATAGATATATGTATATATATTGATACTAAAAAGAAATAAAACAAGAACAATGAAAGGAAATTAAATTAGATATATATATATATATATATATATATATATATATATATATATATATATATATATATATTTACTTACTACTAAAAAAGAAATAAACAAAATAAGAACAAGAAAGGAAATGAAAAGAGATTAGTTATATATATATAGTTACTACGTCTAAACAAGAAGAAAAAAAAAAGAAAGGGCCGAAGGCAGGGGCAGCTTCATCTGTGATGAGAATGTGCCTATTTATAGAAATTAGCTAAGGCCGGACTGTCGGAAAATGCCGGACTGGGCGGACTAATCATTGCAAATCCTAACGATTGTATCCAAATCTTCGGATGATTTGACATATATTGGATTAAAACTTAAAAATTCATATCTTGAGTTGTAGACCTCCAAAATTGCAAACGAAATGCCAAAATTACGGTCTCGAGAAACTCTACAACTTTCATGAAGGACTCTTCTTCAGAAAACGTCTTCTTGAGTACCTCGTGTTCCTCCGGCGTTTTTATGACATTTTTACTTAAATTGAATCAATTAGCCACTTGACCACCATTTGAGTTATAGAAGTCCGATTGACTTGATTCAAAATCCGTTGGAAAGCTTTCTTGAAGATATACAACTTTTATTAAGGAAACTTCTTCAGAAAATGTCGTTTTGATGAGCCATTTCCATTACGTGTCGTTTCTGACATTTCTTCGATATGAATCGATTAGCCACTTTGACCATAACTTGAGTTGTAGAACTCCAATTTACGTGATTCAAAGTGCATTGGAAAGCTTATGTGAAGATCTACAACTTTCATTAAGAAGTCATCCCCTGAAAATGCCTCTAAGCTAGGTCAAATCTCCGTCGAAAATATGTAACGATTTAAGTACTCAGGAAAAACGACCCTTTTGAACTCGTAAGCTTGTGGCACCTTCTTCTAACCCTCTAAACACATCTTTTAGACTCAAAACATGTCGTTACGTGGAATCTTGGTCAATGTATAATCCTGCAATGAACCACCAAAATACCAAACGTAAATCCGACATTTATACACTCCGGTTACTAAACCGGTACAAAAACTAGTAAAAACACATAAAAACACAATATTTTATATAATAACTACTACTAACATATTTAGATGAAACATAGGAACTAATGACTCGAACTGATATATAAGTACTCAAAATCCAAACCTTATCATCTTTTAAATCGAAAATATGTATCTACAAGACATCCAAAACATTGCAAAGTGTAATCACATATAAAACCACCGATAAAACACATAAATCAACCACTTTTGCAATTAAACCGTTTAAAACCTCACTTGCTCAATAAATCGATTAAAAGCTCATTTTCTATGCAAATTATATAAATGTGGAGGAAATCATTATAAAATGTATCATTAGAAATCGTATAAAATCACCCTTAACAACTCCCCCACACTTAGCTTTTGCTCGTCCCGAGCAAAACAAAACAAGAATCAAGGCTCGAGAAAAGATAGACACCTCAAAGAAATATAGCATATATTCAATAAATCGAGAGTTCACCCCAATTGTGTGTGCATAGCCATAGAAAACTTCCACTAAGTCCAAACTTGAAAAATTCAAAGCAAACTAGCTAATACCCCTTCAAGCTAGTAATAAATGATACTTATAAGATGCACCCTACAAAACGTGACATATCCCGAAAGGATAATAGAATGTATCTAGGACCTTTCGATATACTCGTAAGATAATCCTACAAACATATCTGTTGGTTTATATACTGGGGATAAGGTATACGATAACTAAGCCTTTCCCATGTTCTATTTATTTTTATTATTTTTTTCATAGAATACTAACATATCCGAACTCATTGCCAAAATCGACTATCTTGCAAGTGTCATGAGGTGAGATCGAATACATTAATACCTATCTAACTCTTTTTTTCTTCTCTTTTTTTTCAACACACATCGAATGAGCTCTTGCCCGTCATAGCGTAATAGGATATTCGAGATATACCCTACCTTACTAAAATCATAAGGCGACTTCTTCATCGATCGCCGTGAGCTTTTGGTCATCATAGTGGTATAGGACATTCGAGATATGACCTACCGCACTCAAATCATCGACCGACTTCCGACACACACAATTAATTCTATTAAATTCAACTTTTTTTTCAATGCACAATAGTTACGCTTTACTTATCACATTCAAACCTAAGATATTCACAGTATAACATACTTTGGATCTAAACACAAACTATCATAATCGTCACGATATATACGTTAGCACTAAGCACATGACTTATAAGATAATCAACTATCACTAATCCAAAAGGGTATAGCTTTATATTTTAGCTCATCATTCACTATGGCTTGTGAAAAATATAATATCGGGTGAAACAACTAACCTACTAAACATACGGTATACAGCATCAATGACTATAAAAAAAAAACCGAACAAAGATATGCATTGCTTACTCGGGACTAAACAAAAAAACTAAAAACTTCGAAAAATTTAGCTTTTTTTTTTTTTTTTTTTTTTTTTTTTGCATAGAATCATAATGAATTAAGCAAATGGTAGATACACATAACCGACTATTCCCTCCCCCACACTTAAATCACAACATGTCCTCAGGTTGTGCAGAAAGTAAAAAAGAAAAAGAACACTTAGCTGATTGTAGTCGAAAGAGGCAATTCTGGAAGTGCTTCGAAGTCAGATCCAGAAATGTCTGACGAAAGCAGTAGACTGTGGACCATCCACCGGAAAACTGATTTTGTCTAAAACTCACAATTGCTATCACAAATATCCTGCACACTTGACAAACACGGAAATATCTCGGGGATACGGGGGAATATAACATGTTACACAGAAAAGTTTGATACAAGCATAGGAAATAATCACTCAGATGGAAAAATCACCACATAGGGAAAACACAGGACATCTAAGCATATACGTATCATAGAGAGTATCAAACGAGTATATATCATAGTCAAGGCATAAATTCGTGTTGGAAACAAACTAGATCATAAAATGTAATGTGTGAAAGAGTATTGAGTCTTTTATACCCAGATCCTCAAGGGTTCAACAACCTAAGTCCAAGAAATGAAGTATTTGAATTTTCTCTTTGTTATACCTCGGGATTTTCGGATAACCACCTAATCGTTCCCTCTTTAATAATATTCAAAACATTCATCCTGAGATTTGGTTGTGTGTTGTGTTCAACTTCTATCACAAATTCTACATTTCATTAAGACTAGTCGTATCCAAATTATTTATTATTATTATTATTATTATTATTATTATCGGGCTGCCTCCCGGTAGCGCTTTTGTTTAACGTCGTTTGCTCGACAATCCTGCAACTCAACCTGGATCAGGCCACTTCACCTTCCTCCCAGCCACTACATCGTGTAAGCTCTGATCATTGGTGTGGCTGCAGAAACAACATCTAACACATGGGGTCAAGTTTCTGATTCCTTTCCAAACACTTTTAATTTTCCCCATTGTCGACTTCTTCTTCTTCAGTTTTCTCTTCAACTGTGCCTCCCTTTTAAGTTCTTCCATATCCCAACTACCACCCATAACTTCTCTAATGAACTACCGTCATCCTCGTAAAAACAAGTCGTGAAAATTCACAAACTCAGCATTACTTGACCATACCACACCCGAGGATGTCGAGGAAATAAACAATCAAAGGTTTCTCTCATGTTTGTCCTATATAATGCTTGCACCTTTGACCATTCACTCTAAATGGCTGGTCACCATGACCTCTCGGCTCTAAAACACCTCCGGCAATAATTTGAAGAATTTCAAAGGGCCGGACTAACGCGTCCTCAACTTTCCAGAAACAGATGCAACCTGGAATTATAAAGTAAGACTTGCTCCCCAACTTGAAATTCTCGCTTGATCTTTGCATCATGAAGGAGTTTCATTCTATCCTTGCTAATCCCGGCACTCTAGAGGCCCGGAGTCTAAACTCATCCAATTCATGCAATCGCATCGCATCGATGTTTCACCACATGACTGGGCATTAAAGTTTAAGAACTTAATGGCCCAATATGCTTTATGCTCTAATTCGACTGGCAAATGGCATGGTTTGCCATACACCATCTGATAAGGAGATGTACCCATGGGGGTCTTATAGGCAGTTCGGTATGCCCATAGCACATCATCCAGTTTGAGACTCCAATCCTTTCTATGACTGTTTACAACTTTTTCCAGGATCTTCTTTAAACTCTGATTACTTCTTTCGACCTGGCCACTAGTCATAGGGTGATATGGTGTGCCAATTTTATGCCGGACACCATATTTCTCAAGGACTTTTTCTAGTGGCCTGTTGCAGAAGTGCGTTCCCTCATCACTGATTAAGGCACGGGGACATCCAAATCTCACGAAGATATTTTTCTTGAGAAAGTTCATGACCGTTTTGTGATCATTGCGAGAAGTGGCTTGAGCCTCCACCCATTTTGACACATAGTCAACGCAGACTAAGATGTACTTGTTTCCACAGGAAGATGGAAACGGGCCCATAAAATCAATACCCCATACATCAAAAACCTCACATTCTAAAATGGGCTTTAATGGCATGTCAAAACGCCTAGTTAAAGCACCGGTTCGTTGGCACCTATCACAAGCCTTGCAGAAGGCTTCTGAATCCTTGAAGATCGTGGGCCAATAGAAACCGGACTGAAAGATTTTAGCAACGGTTTTCCAGGGACCAAAGTGGCCACCAAGAGGTCCACTGTGGGCATTGTTCAATGATATCACGTTGCTCGATTCGGGACACATCTTCTCAACAATCCATCTTTACTGATTTTAAAGAGGTAAGGTTCATCCCACACGGGTTTTCAAATCGAGAGAAAATTTCTTCTTCTCCCGATATGAAAATTCGGATTTAAATACTCGGAATGCAGTAGTTGACGATAGAGGCAAACCATGGAACATCCGGAGTGCACTCGCCTATATGCATAACATGCTCGAGAGGAAAGTAAAGGTCTATCTCTTCGAGGTTCTTTCTTCTCATCATTCTCGCATTCTAGAAACATGATCCGCTACTACGCTTTCAACGCCTCTTTTATCCTTAATCAAACATCGAATTCTTGCAGGATCGGTATCCAACGTAGTAAGCGCGGTTTAGCATCTTTCTTTGTCATAAGATAGCGCAGAAGCGTGGTCACCCAAACAATGATCGAGGCACCCAACAAGTAACTCTGAAATTTGTCCATAGCAAAGACTACGACCAATAATTCCTTTTCGGTGGTTGTGTAGTTCACTTGTGTGGGGTTCAGATGTGTGGATCAAGCGTAAGAGATGGGCTGAATTTTCCTTAATTCGGCCGACCTAAGACTGCACCAACGGCGTAGTTGGATGCATCGCACATGAGTTCAAAGGGTAGGTTCCAGTCAGGAGAGATAAGGATCGGGGCGGAAATCAATTGACTTTTAAGCTCATCAAACGCATGCTTGCAACTATCATCAAAATTGAAAACAACATCTTCTCTGAGTAAAGTGGAAAGGGGCTTAGCTAACTTGGAAAAATCCTTAATGAACCTCCTATAAAAACCAACGTGTCCAAGGAAACCTCTTACTTCACGCACATTTTTAGGGAATTTCATCTTCTCTATAGCCTCAACTTTTGCCCTATCTACTTCCATTCCTCTTTCTGATATCTTGTGGCCAAGAACTATTCCTTCGTCTACCATAAAATGGCATTTTTCCCAGTTTAGGACTAAGTTCTTCTCCACACAGCGGGATAATACTTGATCAAGATTATCAAGACAGTGATCAAAGGATTGACCAAAGACTCGAAATCGTCCCATGAATATCTCCATACACTTTTCAACAAGCCCATCAAAGATTGCCAGCATGCATCTTTGGAATGTAGCTGGGGCATTGCAAAGACCGAATGGCATTCGCCTATAAGCGAATGTACCATAAGGGCAAGTGAAAGTGGTCTTTTCTTGGTCGACTGGGTCTATGGGTATCTGGAAGTATCCAGAATATCCATCAAGGAAACAGTAGAATGCATGTCCTGCCAGACGCTCAAGCATCTGGTCAATGAAAGGAAGGGGGAAATGATCTTTCATCGTGACTTCATTAAGTTTTCTGTAGTCAATACAGACTCTATAACCAGTTACTAGTCTCAATGCTATTTCTTCACCCTTTTCATTCTTCTCGATAGTAATTCCTCCTTTCTTAGGAACTACTTGAGTAGGGGACACCCATTCACTGTCAGCAATTGCAAAAATAATACCCATGTCCAAAAGCTTGATAATCTCTTTCTTAATCACTTCTTGCATGTGAGGTTGAGCCTCCTCTGGGTCAGTTTCTAACACACTTAGCACCCTCTTCGCTTTGATCTTGTGCATGCATATGTCGGAGATATCCTCTAATGTCTCCCACTTGCCAACCGAAAGCCTTTTCATTCTTCCTTAACACATTCAACAACTTCATTTCTTCTAACCGGGATAACTTGGCGAGAGATAATTAAAGGAAGCTTGTCACATTCTCTCAAGAAAATGTATTTCAGTCTTTGAGGCAAAGGCTTCAATGCCAAATCCAGCAGTGGTTCTTCTAAACTAGATTTAAGCTCCCACTTTTCAACTCAACATCACCGAGTTTACTCAAAGTGGTCCTACCGCCAAAGCTTCACCATTCAACGAACCTTCATCAACTTCACTCCTAGTTGTTCTAGATTAACCCAACCATGATTATTCGATTCTCCACTAATCGCTCATATTTAGTCTCAATGACCATGACTTGCTTTTCCATATAGTCGTTAAAGTCATCCGACATGTCCTCAATGGAGAAGCCGGTTGGATAATCGAGGGTCTCTCGAATAGCTTTAGAGACATTGTAGCTCACCTCCGATCACCAACTCAGATAGTCACTTTGCCACCATCACAATCAATAAGGGCTCTGGGTCAGAGAAAGAAAAGGTCCGCGAGTATTAAAGGAACATTCTCATCATTCTTGATGTCTAGGGCGTACTACCAATCGGGAAAGTGAATCTATCAATTTGAACTAAAACATCCTTTAATATCCCAAAGAGCTTTCTTGGAAGATTTATCGTGAATTGAAGATTCATGGTTGTGGGTTCTAAAAGATTATCTAAACAAAGTCATTTACAAACAGACAATGGCATCGTACTAATGGATGCACCTAGGTCACATAAAGAATTTGGGAAGACTAAACCTCCCATCAACAACGTGAGCACAAATTTCCTGTGGTCACCCTCTTGATTGGCAACTCATTATAACCAATCACAGAGCGCTCTCACCAATTAACTGATCCATGTCTTGAGCTTCTTTTGGAGGACACAACATCCTTAATGAACTTTGTATACTTGGGCATCTCAACTAAAACATCAGATAATGGAAGTTTTACCTGAGTATTCTTAAGAAGATTAAGCACTTTCTCATACTTTTTGTCTTCATGCAATGAGATGTTATTTTTTCTGGGTGGAAATGGAAGTTTCTTTAAATCATTCTCAGAAAACACTTGCTTTGAGGTTGAACTAACAGCTTTATCTTCCAAATCTTTCCACCTCACCACCTTCTCACCTTTCTTGCAAGTCAGGGGATCAGCCACCTGACTTCCACTAAACTCTTCATTTTTCAGGGGATCAGCCACCTGAGTACTATCATTTAGAACCGGGGGGCATGGATGTACGACTTCCCCTCCTGCCTCATCATTGGCAGGAGGGGTTAGTGGTTTCCCTGGTTTGGGGGACCACTAAGTTGAGTACCCGATCTTAAATTCATAGCACTGGCTTCTTCTCTACCATAGGGAATTGTGGGAACTAGATCAGTGCATTGACTTTGATTTAACTCGGTCTGAGCCACTTGACCACCTTTGGGGTTCTTCTCTGTAAAGCTGGGTAACTGCCCTGAAGGTCTAGAAGCTTTTTGGTCAGCTACTTGCCCGAGCTGCCTTTCAAGATTCTTGATTGAACTGAGAAGGAATTGGAAATTATTATTCTCGCTCCTTCGATAGAATCCAATTTAGTGTCAAGATTACTAGATTGAGAGGGCCTTGAGAATTCTCGAAGTTTTGTGGGAAAGATTGATATACCGACTTTGAAACATAGGATTTGGATTGTTCGGCCGCTCAAGTTGAACCTCCGATTTTGATTAGGAAAATTCATATTATGGTTCGATTGAAGTTCGATTTTGATTAAAACCCTGGTTTTGAAAATTGCTTTGGCCGAGAACGATTGTTGAATCTTTGATTTTGCTTTGGCCGTTGAAAGCATTAATTTGGCTGCTCGTCCACCCATGGGACGTAAACGCAGCGGTATGCCCTATATTATCACATGTCGACATGTGGATCGACCGAATCGTCCCTGATTCTCGGGCAAGATTGACTTGATACGCAGGATGGGAAAGAAACCGACACCGACCAACCAAGTGGCGGTGACAACAACTTTCGCTGCATTAGAACTTGTGAGTTACGAGGAAATGACCGGTTCGATTCGTAGGATTAGAGGATATTTTGAGAGCTTCCACTGCCAACTGCGGCATGGCGATCTGATTTTGCATGTTCACCTCCTCGATCCTAGGTGGAGGAGGTGTCTCAGATAGCGTGAGATGAAGGGGCGTAGTTGTACTTGGAAATATCTTCAAATAATCGCCATCCTCTTCAGCGTTTTTCTTAAAAATGCCCTCTCGATGAACTATTGACCATACCCTTGGTGAGTTCGGTCAATCCACCGAAGAAAGTGTTGACTTGCCTCTGCAAGTCTGGAGACCATGATGAGGGCATTTCCGCAGAGAGAGCCTTAAATCTCTTCCAAGCATCAAAGAAAGATTCATTTTCCTTTTGGAAAAATGTGAAGATTTCACTCAAGCAATTGGTCATTTTGGATGGTGGAAAATATTGACTCAGAACTCGTGCTCGAGTGCAGCCAGTGTTGTTATCGACTCGGCAGCAGAGAGTTGTACCACTCTTTCGCTTCCCTCTCAAGGAAAACGGGAACAATTTCAATTTAATTGCATCCTCATTAACCCCTTGTATGCGAGTTGTACCACATATTTCTAAAAATGTGTGTACGTGAGTGTGAGGATTCTCGATTGAAAACCATGAAAGATAGATGCGTGTTGCATCATTTGAATAAGACCTGGTTTAAGTTCAAAGGTTGCTGCAGTAATAGCTGGTAAAATGACAGCTGGGTTGACTCTGACTTCACCAGGCATGGCATAGTCAGCCAACGTCGTCTTTCATTCGCAGACCATGATAATGATTTCTTCAATCTCCTCCTCGCTAAATGTCGTTCAAATCTTGATCGGCCGTGTTCCTTTGTCGTGGAAGAGCCGAAGGACGGACTCTTCGCCTGCTTTGGTCCGACTATGGTTCGCTCGAGGTCGTGGGTGTAAAGCGGTGGACCTTTCTCGACTCGAGTTTGCATAAACCGAACTGAACTGCAGTCATCCGTGCATTTTTTTTTTTTTTTTTTTTTATAACACTCGGTCGACCGAGTATCAGGGTTCGGTCGACCGAACGAAAATTATATTTTTTTTTATTTTTTATTTTTTATGTTATGTAAACAGAGAAACTGAGAGCACCTGCCTACGAAAAATCAAAACAGAAGCGGAAAAATTAATAACAACTAGACAACCGTACCGGGTCCCCGGCAACGGCGCCAAAAACTTGTCTCGGATTTTATGCAAAGCAAAATATAACAAGTAATAAAATAAATCCGGTTTACCCCAAGTGCAGGGATCGTAGTATAGCGATTAAAAACCGGAGTCGATCCACAGGGAATCGGGGTTGGTCTAGTTCTTAATTTTTCAAAGTTTGTCACGGAAAATAAAACAAAATGCAATTAAAAACGAAAGCAAATAAGCTGACGAGAGGTTGTCAATCCAAAGCCAGGAAAGATAATTACGAACCGAGCTAACTAAGTTGTTTCTATTTTATAACTAAAACTACAATAAACTCACTACGGTTACTACGATGAAAACGAAGCAAAACAGCACAAACGATTTTTCTCAATTAATTTAACAACGAACAAGCAGTGATCCACCGATTCCCGCAACCCTCAATTTCGACTCTAGATTATCTTGTGGTGATTTAACGAAAATTGTGATTCACCTATCGAAGGTATGAACTCCTAATCTCTTAGAAAAGTTCTCCTATCAATCTTTTATCTTTCGATTTTAAAGATTAACGCTTTCATAACAAAGGGGTGAAATCTCTCAATTTCGCAATCTAGATATTCAACCTAACAACTCTCGTTAATTAGATTAAAGATCCAATCTTTACTATGGTGATCTAAAGTTTAACAACGACTCTCGTCAAATGTTAAACATCAAATAGCAACCATCTCTCGATATAATTGCATAAAAACGAATAAAGCATAATAAAGATACAACTTTTATTAAAACTTACAAGATAATCCAAATTTCGAAATCGAGATGTTGCTAAGAATCGGTTTCACAAGGCTTGTTCCAACGTGCTTTAGCCTCTCATCATCGTATGATTGCTTGAAATCATTTCAGATTTCAACTGTTGATTCATAGGTCGTATTCTCCGGAAATAGCTATGACTTTAACAACAACGATATTTTGATAATTTCCCGAGCATTACAACAATACTACTGGTATTATTATTTTTATACATATATATATATAAGTCTATAAGTATATATATAAGTATATATGTATATAGATCTATAGATATATGTATATATATTGATACTAAAAAGAAATAAAACAAGAACAATGAAAGGAAATTAAATTAGATATATATATATATATATATATATATATATATATATATATATATATATATATATATATATTTACTACTACAAAAGAAATAAACAAAATAAGAACAAGAAAGGAAATGAAAAGAGATTAGTTATATATATATATATATATATATATATATATATATATATAGTTACTACGTCTAAACAAGAAGAAAAAAAAAAGAAAGGGCCGAAGGCAGGGGCAGCTTCATCTGTGATGAGAATGTGCCTATTTATAGAAATTAGCTAAGGCCGGACCGGTCCGGGAAAATGCCGGACTGGGCCGGACTAATCATTGCAAATCCTAACTGATTGTATCCAAATCTTCGGATGATTTGACATATATTGGATTAAAACTTCTAAAATTCATATCTTGAGTTGTAGACCTCCAAAATTGCAAACGAAATGCCAAAATTACGGTCTCGAAACTCTACAACTTTCATGAAGGACTCTTCTTCAGAAAACGTCTTCTTGAGTACCTCGTGTTCCTCCGAGCGTTTTTTAAGCGACATTTTTACTTAAATTGAATCAATTAGCCACTTGACCACCATTTGAGTTATAGAAGTCCGATTGACTTGATTCAAAATCCATTGGAAAGATTTCTTGAAGATATACAACTTTTATTAAGGAAACTTCTTCAGAAAATGTCGTTTTGATGAGCCATTTTCATTACGTGTCGTTTCTGACGACATTTCTTCGATATGAATCGATTAGCCACTTTGACCATAACTTGAGTTGTAGAACTCCAATTTACGTGATTCAAAGTGCATTGGAAAGCTTATGTGAAGATCTACAACTTTCATTAAGAAGTCATCCCCTGAAAATGCCTCTAAGCTAGGTCAAATCTCCGTCGAAAATATGTAACGATTTAAGTACTCGGGAAAACGACCTTTTGAACTCGTAAGCTTGTGGCACCTTCTTCTAACCCTCTAAACACATCTTTTAGACTCAAAACATGTCGTTACGTGGAATCTTGGTCAATGTATAATCCTGCAATGAACCACCAAAATACCAAACGTAAATCTGACACGCGACACTCGATTCTTAAACCGGTACAAAAACTAGTAAAACACATAAAAACACAATATTTTATATAATAACTACTACTAACATATTTAGATGAAACATAGGAACTAATGACTCGAACTGATATATAAGTACTCAAAATCCAAACCTTATCATCTTTTAAATCGAAAATATGTATCTACAAGACATCCAAAACATTGCAAAGTGTAATCACATATAAAACCACCGATAAAACACATAAATCAACCACTTTTGCAATTAAACCGTTTAAAACCTCACTTGCTCAATAAATCGATTAAAAGCTCATTTTCTATGCAAATTATATAAATGTGGAGGAAATCATTATAAAATGTATCATTAGAAATCGTATAAAATCACCCTTAACATCTATGGATTAAAGAAATCCGAGCTGAGATCCTGCGTCCGTCCCTTAAATTTTTTGGGGAATGAGAGAGAAGGACAGAAATATTTCATCAATTGAGTAGAAGGACAGTCTTTTGAAACTTTTGCATAAAGGACAAAACTATTTATTCACTGTCGAAATTCACTGTTTAAATTCACTGTCGAAATTCACTGATTTTCAAAATTCATTGTCGAAATTCACTGATTTTCAGGATTCACTGTCGAGTTTCACTGATTTTCGGGATTCACTGAGGAGATTCACTGATTTTCGGGATTCACTGTTTGTCCTTCTCGCTATAAAAATTATGCAGTTGTCATTCTCCCTATAAAAAATATATAGTTGTCCTGTTACTTAAAAATATTCCAGATTGTGTCATTATCCTAATTTCCCATAAATTTTTTATTTGCCTTTAAAACATTTATTACCCCCCTCCCCCTTACCTGAGATCCTGCGTCCGCCCCTACATGCCCAACGGAGAGAAATAATAAAAGCCAACTACTAACAGAGATTTTAGTAGTAATTACATATAGATAATACAACAATATTAATAAGAACATAACAATATTTTACATCTATCATAGCCTATGAAAAGTGTTTTGCCACTCAAGATCATCGACCGTTGAATGCAAATCTTTTTGTTCTGTTTTAATACTTCCCTTCAATTCCGATTTGTCGTTTTTTCCCCTTTGCATTAGCTATTTGTATGATTATTTTTTTGTTTTCATCTTAATTTGGACAGGCTCCGGTTGTGGAGGAGGACAATGTGGTTGGCTTTGAGGATGAGGCCGAAAGAGTAATTGAGCTACTCAGTGAGGAATCAGAACAATTAGAAATCATATCAATCATAGGAATGCTTGGGTCGGGGAAGACCACTCTGGCTAAGAAAGTCTTAAATGACACAAAAGTTGAATGTTTGTTAATGTTTCTCAGGAATATGAGAGAAGGGAAGTCTTTATCAACATTCTAAGTGCTCTTAAATGCCAAATCACTCCAGATATGCTAGATAACGAAATAATCGAGAAACTTTGCAAAGAATTGGGTACAAGGCATGCTTTCTTTACCTTGGAGTCTTTCGCGAAGACTTTGAGATTCCGGTATGGAAACTACTGAGGATGTGGATTGCTGAAGGTTTCATACAGAAAGATGGAGATATGACCCTGGAGGATATAATAGAGGATTACTTGGAGGATCTGGTGGATAATAACTTAGTGATGGTGGGGCAACGAAGGTCGACTGGGCAAATTAAAACGTGTCGTATTCATGACACATTAAGAGACTTCCGTAAAAAAGAGACTTTGAAACAAAAACTGTTCCAAGAGATCAAAAAGTTTGATCAATCTACCTTTTTAGCGGAGAATCCAACATTACGATCTTACCGGCACATTTGTGTCAATTCGAATGTTTATGACTATGTTACTTTGAAACCGTTTGGTGACCGGGTTCGTTCATTCCTGACTTTCGCCAAGGAAGAAACAACCGTGCCTTTAGGTCTCGTATCATTGATTCCTAAAGCCTTTAAACTTGTCCGATTTTTGGATGTCAAATCCCTCAGATTCACCCGCTTTCCGGTGAGCTAATTGACTTGGTTCTCCTAAAATATATTGCCATGTCTTGTGACTTCAAGGTAATCCCGAAGAATCTCCAACCTAAGAAACCTGCAAACTATTATCATTGATACAATATCTCGCATCCTTGAGATTAAAGCTGATATTTCGAAGTTGGCCCTCCTAAGGCACTTACTAACTACTGCTTCTGCATCTATGGAAAAAAGTACGGTGCCATCTGTAGCTAATAGGAACCTACAAACACTTTGTACCATCTCTCCTGAAAGTTGCATGGCGGAAGTGTTTGAGAGGTATCCCAGATTGGAGAAATTGGGGATCTGTGGGCAGTTAGCTACCGTTATCCTGGCTAATGGTGAATCTGCTTTGTTTGAGATTCTTGTTAAACTGGTTTTCCTTGAAAATTTGAAGTTGATCAATGATGAAACTTGTCCGTTACATATCCACTGATGAGAGTCAACTTCACTATGCTCCGGTGCATGTTTTAGCCCCCATTTACGACACTTTTGGCTTGGTTTGGGTAGTTTTAGACCGTTTATAGGGCGAAATCACATTGAACATTCACTATGAGGTAAACCATCAAATAGATGGAAAATCTCACCATTTCACGATGTTTTGGTCCTTTATGAGCCCTATGTTTCTTGCGGAATTACGCTCGGTATGTTGTTTGGCATGTGAAATGCAGGAAATAGGTGACTCGTATACCCGGGAGTTGAGGCATGAGGCTTAGAAAGACGAAACCGAAGCTCGGGGTTGGAAAAGTTGAAGAAAAGGCTTAAATTTGCAACTCTGCATTCCCGGTACTTACCGGAGCCATCTTGGTGGTCACCAGAACTCACCACATTTTGGACAGGATGTACAGAAATCTCGGTAGTTACCAGACTATTATGGGTACTTACCACGATTTCTGTAAAATGGATACCTGCATTTTTTAGGATAAAAACAGATTTTTTTTTCTCACCCAAATTACACACACACTCTCTTAGAAACTCCTCTACCCCTTTTAGGTCGAAATTTCCCCCTCTTTTCCTTAGATTAATGTCTACTTCTCCTTTCCTTAAATTGAGCTAAATCAACCTTAGATTTTAGCTCAATCAAGTTAGATTTTACATTTTGGCTTTGATGGCCAAATTATAGTAAACCAACTTTAACCGGCAGAGTACCGGGTCGGTTGTACTACAACGGCGAGCAAGGTCGTATCCCACGAGGAATCCGTCAAGTATCACAATCACTTTTGTATCTAGTTTAGGCTCACAAATATTGGTGAAGGTAATTATAGCTGGAAAATAAAAATGACGACTTTAAAATATATGAATAAAGGAATAGCTAAATTATAATCAAGAAACACTACTCTTAACACCTTTACCGAATCACTAAGGATGAGCCTTAACCTACCAACCAACCAATAGCTTCTAATGAATGTGTTGTGGGTGCAATCTCTCCTAAACCGGTCCTGAGCGCTAATACCACAACCTGAATTACTTACTATATTCGGTTCAACATTCCCTACATGGATTTTAATTGACCTTATATGATTAAATCAATGAGATGCTCCACATCCACCGAGTTCACGGCTTAGCTAGAATAACCTTACCAAGGCAGTGCGAAAAACTCGACTAGTTCGTGCATGGCAATCCTAAAATTCTAGTTCGCACACTCCCTCGCAAAATACATTTATAAAGTTCGTGTGTAAAATCAATTAATGGTTAGCTACTCCATTAAAGGCATTAGGATCAAATTTTAGAACACAAACATTCAAAAGATTAAACTTTTATGCCTCTACTCATCCTGCAGGTATCGTTTGGCGTCAATTTCGCGATCCATCACATAATCTAAATGATCGGAAAATTTAGCTATGCATAATAAAAATAAAAGTGCAGAAATTAAATGAAGAAATTAATAATAAACATGATTAAAGGATTGAATAAAAATTACCAATGAAAAACGTAGCAATCCACCACTCGAATCGTCACTTCGTTGTGTTCCAATCACAAAATAAAAGAGCTGTTGTTCTAAGAAAATATTGCAGAAAAATAAATAAATCTAATCTAATAGGGGGAGGAAAAGGTCGCAGCAGGAAGAAAGAAAAATTGTGCTATGAAAAACTGTGTGTAAAAATTTGACCTAAGTGGCTTGTTTTATAATAAATTGCCGACTTAATATTTCCGTCAATTTTTCCGGAAAAAATAAATAACGTGCCTCCACCTCTCTTTTTTTTTTTTCACTTTACTGCATCCCCTCGTGCTTGTCATAGGGTTGGGCCTCTTTCTAGCCAATCCTTGATTTGTTGTTCCGTATTTCTTTCTTCTTATTCTTTTTTAATAAATATTTTATTTATAATGTCCTCTTCTTCTAATCGAACAGAGAAGGCATTCCCCACTTTGCACCGACCTCGGGATCCCGATAAAATTGAATAATAAATTTTTCCAAATGTTTGAATTTGAGTCTCCGCCAATTTTTCATATATTTCCGTTTAGGGCGATTTTGTAACGTTCGATCCTCGCCACGCCTCTATCACGCTCTATCTCAGAATAAAATAAACCACATACCCAAGCGTTTACAAATACCAATAAAACACACATAAATCACCCAAAAATATCGAGATTTTCGACGTAAACGCCTTAAAGATCTCGTGATTCAACTCGCTTAAAATGTGCCTATAAAAACACTTAACTACCCCAAAATTACACCGAATATGCTATAAATTGAGGTAAAATGCACACTGAAATTATAAAGAAAGTTGACTCTCATCAACTACCCCCACTTAGCGTTTGCTCGCCTCGAGCAAATCAGCGATTCAAAAATAAATCATGAGATCAACATTGCGATCATTAGGGAAACCAGCATATTCAATGAGTAAAAACTAGTCAACGAGCGAACAAACACGGGCTAGAACATATCTTATCATGGAAACAGAATGTGTGTGTGCATAGCTCCTCAATCATTAATCACGGGCAACCGGCTCAGATTATAAATGCATGACTAATGGCGTTACACCATAGGCTTATACTTCATAATCATCTCCACTAATCGAGGTCAAATCAAGGCTAACTAAGGTCAGGCAGGACTTGCACGGTTGTAACGTTAGGCCAGGGACGGGGCTAAACGAAAGGATAAAAGGAATATCAAAAGAGAAAAATGAGTGAGTCTAATCAGAGCGTCTTACACTTAACCCATAGCTCACCTCCTTCCAACACCGTATCATAAACTGGAGTAAAATGCAAAAAACAGTTGTCACCAACATGAAACTCCAAGATCGCTTGCAAAAATAGTCGTCACCAAGAACAAGTTCACCAAGAATTCAAGAACACCCACTCCAATTTACTTCATCTCATAGCCATTCATTACATTGGAAGTAATAACTCGAACACTTTCATCCACATCTCTTGACTCAACTTTATTCAACTTTTTTTTTCTTTTATCTTTTGATTGATTTTTTTTTTTTTTTTTTTTTTTGATTTTTTTTTGATTTTTTTGACAAACCAAACGCCAACATACTTCACTACCCCTTCTCATTCGTAGTACAATAAATCCACCAACACCATAATTTGATACAAATCTTCACCACCCCACACTTGTGCTAGCAAGTGTGCTCAAAATAAGATTAAAACTCACTTGTAGGGTGCCAAAGAAACGTAGACCACAAATAAAGGCTAAGGGTTGGTAATTATGGGCTAATCAACGAAAGGCTAAGTTCGGGTGGGGGTCTAACCACCCTACAAAGGCTTAGAGGGGTTTCTGTGGAAATTATGTATAGGGTTGGCTATTTGGCTCTGGTTGAATCAAAGAAATGCCAGGACCGTCATCCCTTAATCTACCAAGATTGACCTTTCTATTTCGCCTCGAAGTTAATGGTATAAGTTCTAGGTAACATGATTAATGTCTATGGCATCTATAAGCATTCACTAATCAACCACAACTCATGAAACAAAGCTATTACGTGCATAAGAATTCCATTTCCACAACAAGATGAAGGTTTGACTCACATGCATTCAACTCTTGACTAATAATTAACCAAAGAATATGATGACTCACATAGGATACGCAAAATCAAAACCATGAAAATTTTAAAAAATGGCTCAATTTTTTACTCAAATAGAGACCAAACACAAGGCATATAACTTATTCGATGATAAATAAAAGCACGTGGTCAAGTGAAGTGAAGCTAAGTCTACCACCCCCCACTTAAAACGGAACACCGTCCTCGGTGTGTGTGTGATAAAGTAAAGAAAGACTTAGCTGAACAGGCATTAGGGCCAACCATGCAAAATGACAACCGCCAATGTATCTCCTGGGTACCAGCAATCACAACAAAGAAACCAAGAATCCACTACGACGAAAGGCGAAACCTTAGGCGTAGGTAAGCACAAGTATAGAGATGTATTGCAAATAAAAATATGGGTTATCATAAGGCATGCAACAAGAATCAAGATGTGGGGCCAAATTTTCATCACACTCCTAAAAAACAAACCTAAAAACCTAAAGAAAAAACAATGTGGGTTGCCTCCCATAAGCGCTTGTGTTTATTGTCGTTAGCTCGACTTATTGAATTTCAAAAACAAGATAGGGTGCCGAGTTTATAGTCTTCGGCAAGACTCGTATCCCCCAAACTTGACATTAGGTTCTACCTTCATTTTAGAGACACTCTCACTTCCCACACCCTCCTCGGGTTGATCATAAGTCACTTGGTTCTCCTCAAAAACTTCTAGCTTTTGCACCTCTTCACGCGTCCCCCAATCATTTCCCGGGTGCTTAATGGTCTTATAGACACTGAAGGTTACAGTCTCATCACCCACTCGCATGGTGATCTCACCTTTCTGCACATCCAGTAAAGTCCTACCCGTAGCCAAGAAAGGTCTTCCTAATAAAATTGGGGTTTGACTATCTTCCTCCATGTCTAACACAACAAAATCAACAGGGAAAACTAGTTTACCGACCTGAACTAAAGACATCCTCAACAACTCCCACGGGTGCCTAATCGACCTATCCGCCATCTGCAAAGTCATATTTGTGCGCTTAAGCTCACCTACCCCCAAACTCTCATATATCTTTCTAGGCATTAAACTTACACTTGCACCTAAGTCACACAACACCTTAGGAAATAACGTCCGGCCTATGGTGCAAGGAATGGAAAAACTACCAGGATCTTTCAACTTAGGTGGCAGCTTATTCTGAAAAATAGCAGAGCACTCCTCATTTAAACAAACAATTTTCTCCATTTTAGATTTATTAGACAAAATCCCTTTTAAAAATCTGACATAAGATGGCATATGAACAAGCGCATCCACAAGTGGGATATTTATCTCTACTTTTCTTAGTATATCGAGAAATTTGTTTTGCTTATTAGAAATGGTTGGCTTTGTAGAGCCACGAGGGGGGTAAGGTAATTTAGATAAATCAAAGGGTTTTTTCATAGAATGCATACCTGAGTTGTTCGTACCTTCCCGTGTCGTGTCTGACCGCTTTTCCGGTTCCGTACTCGGATTCTCCACCTCTTTCTTTATCTCTTCAGCATCTTGATCTTCATTGATCACCACCCAATCTTCATCTTCCTCTCTCAGTTTTTCTATCTTCTTCTTCTTCTCAACCTCCTCAACCTCCTCAATCAAGTTAGATTTTACATTTTGGCTTTGATGGCCAAATTATAGTAAACCAACTTTAACCGGCAGAGTACCGGGTCGGTTGTACTACAACGGCGAGCAAGGTCGTATCCCACGAGGAATCCGTCAAGTATCACAATCACTTTTGTATCTAGTTTAGGCTCACAAATATTGGTGAAGGTAATTATAGCTGGAAAATAAAAATGACGACTTTAAAATATATGAATAAAGGAATAGCTAAATTATGATCAAGAAACACTACTCTTAACACCTTTACCGAATCACTAAGGATGAGCCTTAACCTACCAACCAACCAATAGCTTCTAATGAATGTGTTGTGGGTGCAATCTCCTAAACTGGTCCCTAGGCGCTAATACCACAACCTAGTTACCCTATATTCGGTTCAACAGTCCCCTCTATGGATTTTAATTGACCTTATATGATTAAATCAATGAGATGCTCCACATCCACCGAGTTCACGGCTTAGCTAGAATAACCTTACCAAGGAACAGGCTGCGAAAAACTCGACTAGTTCGTGCATGGCAATCCTAAAATTCTAGTTCGCACACTCCCTCGCAAAATACATTTATAAAGTTCGTGTGTAAAATCAATTAATGGTTAGCTACTCCATTAAAGGCATTAGGATCAAATTTTAGAACACAAACATTCAAAAGATTAAACTTTTATGCCCTACTCATCCCTAGGTCATCGTTTAGGCATCAATTTCGCGATCCATCACATAATCTAGCTATCAGAAAATTTAGCTATGCATAATAAAAATAAAAGTGCAGAAATTCATGAAGAAATTAATAATAAACATGATTAAAGGATTGAATAAAAATTACCAATGAAAACGTAAAGAATCCACCACTCGAATCGACACTTGTGTTGCGTCCAATCACAAAATAAAAGAGCTGTTGTTCTAAGAAAATATTGCAGAAAAATAAATAAATCTAATCTAATAGGGGGAGGAAAAGGTCGCAGCAGGAAGAAAGAAAAATTGTGCTATGAAAAACTGTGTGTAAAAATTTGACCTAAGTGGCTTGTTTTATAATAAATTGCCGACTTAATATTTCCGTCAATTTTTCCGGAAAAAATAAATAACGTGCCTCCACCTCTCTTTTTTTTTTTCACTTTACTGCATCCCCTCGTGCTTGTCATAGGGTTGGGCCTCTTTCTAGCCAATCCTTGATTTGTTGTTCCGTATTTCTTTCTTCTTATTCTTTTTTAATAAATATTTTATTTATAATGTCCTCTTCTTCTAATCGAACAGAGAAGGCATTCCCCACTTTGCACCGACCTCGGGATCCCGATAAAATTGAATAATAAATTTTTCCAAATGTTTGAATTTGAGTCTCCCGCCAATTTTTCATACGAACTCCGTTTAGGACGATTTTGTAACGTTCTGATCCTCGTCACGCCCTCTATCACGTTCTATCTGTAACAAAATAAACCACATACCCAAGCATGACAAATACCAATAAAACACACATAAATCACCCAAAAATATCGAGATTTTCGACGTAAACGTCTTAGCATCTCGTGATTCAACTCGTGCCGAAATGTGCCTATAAAAACACTTAACTACCCCAAAATTACACCGAATATGCTATAAATTGAGGTAAAATGCACACCTAAATTATAAAGAAAGTTGACTCTCATCAGGCTTCTCTTCTCCATCTTTGGACATGGGTGTTGAAGATAGTTGATGTAAACCTTAAATTTCTGCATTATTGGTAATCTATTTCATTTCTCTTTCATTTTTATGGCTTTAATCCTTTCCTTGATTGTTATTTCTTGTTTTATGATGAGTAGCTAATTACTACGTAGTAAAATCATGTGAAAGTTGAAGAAATCACCCTCTAGTTGATGTGTTTGGGAATGAGTAGTGTTTAATTGTTGCTATATCGATAAATTCATGTCTTAAAACTTGTTCTTAATGCGTGAATTAGCTTGATCACCTAGTTCATGAACACACACACCACTTTTATAAATGTATGTTGTGAAGGGGTGTGGGAAAAGGGGTTTTAAGATCGTTATTTACAATTGACTAAGTTGTTTAGATCGATTGGGTAACGAGGTTTGTCGGTGCAAATCGAGCGGCTCTAGAGCTTTTATCTTGTTTCGGTCAGTTAAATCCTTAAAGGCGGACTGTTGAACCGGGCAAAGGGTACTAGGTTGTTGCATGACATCTAGTACTATCTTAGGAGTTTGCGCCAATGAACGAGTCGATATAAGCATTATGATGGTTGGTTGGTAGTCTCCATTCCCAAATAGTCGATTAGAGGGGCGAAAGTATTCAATTGCATCGTGATTTGACTATGTCTCTTTATCTCTAGTTTAAATATCGTTATAGCATAATTACCGTGAACAAACCTATTATTGACCTAAACTAAGCATGAGAATGACTTTGGTATTCGATTGATTCCTCGTGGGATACAACCTTGCTCTCCACTGTAGTACTTCCGACCCGGTACTCTGCCGGTTAAGGTTGGTCGTTACTATTTTGGTCATCATCCACCCTCGTGAAACTAATTTCCCCAGAAATCTAAGGAGGTTAACTCTAATGAATACCTTTCAAGACTGGAGTGAAATTTCAACTCTAGGAAAGTTGCAGAAGCTTGAGGTTCTGAAACTAAAGGATAATGCAGAAAGGTGTGAAGTTTATAGTACTCAGACTTAAACTCTAGTCGACTAAACAACACCTTCAGGTTTGATTTATCCAGATGAGAATCAACTCCATATGAGAAATTCACTTCAGATGAGAACCTCCCAGTTCAGATGAGATCCTCTGTTGTCTCATTCAGACTTGATTGAGTTGAGATTTAGATGTGATCAACACATTCAGACTTGGTCACCAGACCAGACGCGATTACCAAATTCAGACGTAATCACCCCAGCTGATTGCACTTCAACTGAGTTCTTCAGATTCAACTCCAATCAACCAGATTCATATTTCAATAGTTAATGCATGAGATCAAGGCACTCTTACAATTACAATTCTGGTTTAATTGGCCTCGACCTCAATGATAAGAGTCAAGAAGATGGTTGGTCACCTTGACTTGATGAAGGCTTTCGTCATAGAGTATACAAAAAATGACACCAACAATGATATTCTTCAGTAGCTATAGATAATGATATAGATAATGATGTAAGAAATGTGGTGTACCAAGCCGAAGACGCCAATGAAGATTATATCGTGTGTCATTCTTTGCAGTTGAGGAGAGGTGTTGGGTCCAAAGCACTTCATCTGGTTTGTTTTGTTTATGATCTTGTGGATAAAAGGAAAGAGATTGAAGATGTGAGTGCAAAAGTGTCTAAGTATTAAAATACACGGCAAATAAGTTCAAAGTTCAGCACATGCAGCCAAGACAATTCAAATTCATTCAGACATTATGTCGAACACGTACAAGGTATAAAGAGATCAGCACAACAATTTATAGATAAAAAATAGAAAAGTGTACGAATCATTATTATACAAATCTTTCAGAGCACCAAAAGTACATATACAACATAAAGAGAATTGTCATCAAATGAGAAGTAGCACACAAGCAAACCAATAACATAATATTGAAAATCAAGAAACAAAGCAAATCAAGAAAACAGAAGCAACAGTTTATCAAATTTTCTCCAGAAAACAAGAGCTGAATGCAACAAAATATTCCATGACTGCCTGAACAGTTGTCACATCCTTCGGAAGAGTCGTCTTCATCCTCATTTTCTTCACAGGACAGACCTGTTATTCGAACATATACAACGTTACCCATAAGTGGTAGAAAGTGAAGGAAAACCAAATGGAACTGAAAAATAGCTGTAAAAAGACTACAAATTACGCATAGCACAAATGGAAATAAAGAACTATATGATTAACCTGGGAAAGAAGCAACTGGATGGATCGAGGTCACAAAGATTAAGAGTTATCATTGATCTGGAGGGTACACAGCAAGCTTAAACTGGAAATTTTTGTTGTTCTTTTGTTGTGCTTGCTGCAACTTGAGGACCTGAATTTTCCGGGCAGAGACGGCCACCGAAGGTTTACTGCAACAAAACAAATCAATCGTCTGAAGGGAGGGTATATCGACAATGCCATGCGGAATAGCTTCAAGGTTATCACAATGCCTCAGATAAAGGGAGGTAAGCATTGGGAAATGACTAGCATTAGCCTTCCACAACACTAATCTCTGTGTATATCCTATGTGCAAAACTTTGAGGCAGCGAAAACCTCCGTCTTCGGTATCCCATAACTCGCCATCAAATGCATTATCCTTCAGTTTCAGAACCTCAAGCTTCTGCAACTTTCCTAGAGTTGAAATTTGACTCCAATCTAGAAAGGTATTCATCAAAGTCAACCTCCTTAGATTTCTTGGGAAATTAGTTTCACGAGGGAGGACATGTAACCGACAAGTGTTATCATTGATCAACTTCAAATTTTCGAGGAATTCCAGTTTAGCAAGAGTCTCGAACAAAGCAGATTCAGTATTAGCCTGGATAATGGTAGCTAACTTTCCAAGAATCCCTAATTTCTTCAAATTGGGATACCTCTCAAACAATTCTGCCGTGCAACTTTCAGGAGAGATAGTGCAAAGTGTTTGTAGGTTCGCATTAACATTCGTCCCTTTTTCCAAAGATGTAGAAGCATTCGTTACTAAGTGCCTAAGGAGGGCCAACTTCGAAATATCAGCTTTAATCTTAAGGGTGCTAGATGCTGTATGAATGATAATAGTTTGCAGGTTTATTAGGTTGGAGAATTTCACCGGAATTGTCTTCAAGTCACAAGACATGGCAATGTATTTTAGGAGAACCAAGTCCGTTAGTTCAGTGGGTAAACGGGTGAATTTCAGGGATTTGACCTCCAAAACTCGGAGACGTTCAAAGGCTTTAGGAATGGATGATAAGAGATCTAGAGGCACAGTTGTTTCTTCCTTGGCGAAAGTCAAGAATGAACAAACCCGGCCACCGGTCGGTTTTGAAGCAAGATAGTTTTTGACATTTGAATTCACACAGATGCGCCGGTAAGATTGTAATGGCGCTAAAAAGGCAGATTGATCAGACATTTTAATCTCTTGGAACAGACTTTGTTTCAGTGCCTCTTTTTTACAAAAGTCTCTCAATGTGTCATGAATACGACACGTTTTAATCTGCCCATTTGACCTTCTTCGCCCCACCATCACTAAGCTCCTATCCACCAGATCCTCCAAGTAATCCTCTGCTATATCCTCCAGTGTCATATCTCCGTCTTTCTGTATGAAACCTTCAGCAATCCACAACCTCAGTAGTTTCCACACCGGAATCTCTAAGTCTTCACGGAAAACTCCAAGGTAAAGAAAGCATGCCTTTTTGTGATAAGGCAAGTGTTCCAAACTCAATTTTATCATTTCATTGAGTTGTGTCTGATCTCGAGTAACATAATCACCAACACTCTTAGCTACTTTCTCCCACCATTCAGTCCTTTCCCGGTGATTCAAGAGAATACCGGCAACAACTACAATTGCCAATGGAAGTCCATCACATATTTTTAAAATGCGTAACTCATAACTCTGAAGCTGACGAGGGCATTCATTCTCCCCAAAAACTTTTCTCCTTAGCAATTCCCGACTCTCATCACCTGTCATGAAACGTAAGTTGTGAGGATCCTTGGATGGATTTGCATGAGAAGCCACAGGCTTGTTTCGACTAGTAATTAGAACCCTGCTCCCCTTCTTGTTGTTAGGAAAAGCAACTTTAAGATCATCCCATGCGGCTTCGTCCCACACATCATCCAAGACTATCAAGTACTTCCTTTTACCCAATTCCTCACAAAGTTTGTTGACTAGTTCGTTATCTAGCATTTCGGGGGTGATTTCGCATTTAAGGGCACGTAGAATGTTGATAAAGACTTCTCTTCTCTCATATTCCCGAGAAACATTAACAAACACACTAAAAAAGAACTCATATTCAACTTTTGGGTCTTTTATGACTTTCTTAGCTAGAGTGGTCTTTCCCAACCCAAGCATTCCTATGATGGATATGATTTCTAACTGTTGTGATCCCCCCGTGAGTAGTTTAATTACAGCTTCGGCCTCATCCTCAAAGCCAACCACATTGTCCTCCTCCACAACTTGAGCCTGTTCATATTGAGACAAAAAAGAAGAAAGATCAATCACACAAATAGCTAATGCATATGACAAAAGACAAATCTGAATTGAAGGTAAGTAAAAACAGAATTTATATACCTTTGGAATATTATACAAGCAATTCTTCTTCTTTATTTGTTTTAATTTTTTTCTCTTTCTTTTCTATTATTGTTATTATAGTTTTACAACACGAGACTCTACGTCTGAATCTGGCAAAGCTATCTGGGATCAGCTATGTGATGGGCTGATGATCAGTGTTCAAGTCTTGAAAGTCAGCTGAGTGAAGTGCAGCTGAGGTCCGTCTGTCAGCAGAGTGGTATGCTGAGCTGTTGAATGCTACTGAGCTTTTGCGTCTGAATTGATTACTGAGCTGAGTTACTCAGCTGAGTTGAGTCACATTTGAGGCATTTATGGAAACTTCGACAGTGTCATAATGGCGGTTAGGGTTGGTTACCAAGGCTATAAATACCCAATGATTGTAATATATCAATGTAGTGTGTATCATGTGCATAATAAAATATCTCCGTTTCTATACGAAGAGTAGTCGGCATTATGCCGGAAACCACGTTAGATCGATGTGTTCTTCTTGTTTCTGTTGATTGTTTGTTCGTGTTAGACTGTTTATGTTCTATTCTTTGCTTGTCATTTGTTATAACAAAATGGTATCAAAGAGTAGGTTTCAGGGAATATCCGCAGTTGAGCATATTTGGTCTTCACCGACACTAGGTTTTATGATCAAAAGGCCTATTCTTTGGCAAGAAAGATGTCAGCAATTAACGTGAAAATCGACAAGTTTATAGGGAAGAATAGCTTTAGTTTATGGTAGATCAATATGTGACCTGTTAAAGCAACAAGGGTTGTGGACTCCTTTATCCGATAAATGGGGTGTCAGTTTCGATCAGATGGTCAGTCTGGAGGAGAAGGCACATTCAACCATCATGTTGTGCCTATCAGATGATGTTATCACAAAAGTTGCAGAGGAAGACACTACAACTGGTCTTTGGTCGAAGCTTGAAAGTCTGTATATGACTAAGTCATTAACCAACAAGTTGCTGTAAAATCAACGTTTGTTTAGTTTGAGGATACATGAAGGTATTCAGCTGAGAGATCATCTTGATCAGCTCAATATTGTTTGATTTGAAGAATATTGATGTTAAGATTGAGGATGAAGATGAAACTCTAATCCTGTTGGTGTCATTACCAACATCATATGAGAATTTTGTGTAGTCCTTTATTATTGGAAATGATACAGTGGCTTCTAGGGAGCTGAGACATAAAGTAGCATGCATAGACAGCCAGGCAGCTGGCTTGGTAGTCAGTAGCACCAGTGGGAAAAAGGCATGGGCAGTCTGGGAAGAAGAAATCCAAGAAATTTGGGACCAAATATCCTAATTCCATAGATGTCTATAATTACTGTAAGAAGCACGGGCATTGAAAGTCCAATTGTATAAGGAAGAAGAAGCAGCATGATAGCAATTCTAGAACAACTGTTTTGGCAACTGGGCATGACTCAGATGAGGAACTGGTTCTGGTAGCAAGGGAGTCAACACATCATGCTGATGTGTGTATCCTAGACTCTGGAGTATCCTATCATATTTGTCCACACAAGGAGTGGTTCTCAACTTGCGTGCAAATAGATGGAGGGCATACTTCTATGGCCAACAACAAGGTATGCAAGATAGTGGGAAATGGCTCAATTTAGTTGAGGACAGAGGATGGTAGATTCTGCACACTGAAAGATGTTAGACATGTTCCACATATGACCAAGAATTTCTCATATCGTAGTCTACTGGACAATAAGGGGGTTTAATTTCAAGAGTGAAGGTGAAGTGCTGAATGTCTACAAAGATTCAGCTGTGATGCTCAAGGGTGTCAAGAAGGGAACCTTGTATATACTACAAGGCTCTACTGCTATTGCATCATCAACAGTTCACCAGTAACTTTCTCGTTTAGGGATTCCGGTAGCAGTCCTTCAAGGATTCTGGCGGTTGTTCGTGTGGATTACCGCTAGAGGCCGGACACTTGGACGGCTCGGTATTTGGACCATCAACCATAGACGATAAAGCTTCGATATTTTAGACCATCCAAGGTAACTTTCTCGTTTACTTCTTTTATGCTTGTTGCTTAAACAAAGTTGATCTTGGTAAAAGGAAATCAAATTTTAAATTCCGCTGCGTTCCCGCGCTAATTTCCTAACATTCAATACCATTTTACGGACAGAATGTGTATAAGTAATATGTTTGGAAATGATGAGATTATATAAGATGCATCATATTACACAAATTCATTCCCTGAATCGAACGTGACAAAATTAAATAATTAAGATGCATGCAATGATTTTGAATATATTGGTAACTGTGGTTATGACAATCTTTTTTTGTGAAAATTATGACGTAAAAAAAATTCCACGAGAATTGAGTTGGTGATTCAAAAACATTGGTATAACCCGATATATTGTATCCATAATTGTGATAAATGATATAATATCTCTAAAAGAGATAATATTTCTCCACAAACTGAAAAAATATTAAAGAAGTTTGTTGATACCCGTATAAGAGGATCTCACATTGAAATGTTTAATCTGTCACGGATTATCGTAAATTTTATAGATATCGATTGTGAAAAGGTGTTGTCCGTGAATATGGGGAGAAAAATCTATTATGAATTACATGTCGTGGCAAATATTGACATAAATGAACAATAAGTTCACATAATATTCATTGATATAAAACCCCCGAATGATAGATATTATGCAAATTTCGCATAATATTTTTCTAAGAAAAATAGAAGAAATACCAAAAATCCATTGTCTTACTTTAATAATTTTCATAAGTAGCGACATATTTGCCTCTTTAATTGCTATTATTATTTATATCTTCCATCCATAACCTAAGCAGAGTGTCAAAAACACTCAGACTAGGTAAAAATGGAATAAACAATTGAGGTTGAGTTTGAATCGAAGGTTTTTGGTTTGTTAATGATGAAATAATTATCAATTATATTCTCCCATTATTGATAATATTAAGTTCCGCTAATCAGTATCTTTGCAATAACTTTGAGTTTGTATGTGCCATGACCGCATATATATACGAGTCATTAGACACAAATATTGGTATGAAAATCCTTGATGGATTTCATAAATGAAATATTATAACAATCGCAACATGCATATTGTTAAGTTGTAAAGGTCCGTAACATCCATGTTAAATGTAAAATATGACCAGTTAAGTAGATTTATGTCGAGGAAGGAATATATAAGTAACTCATGTTTAATGTCATGAATTTTATAGAATTACGATGCGTGATAGTGAAAATATATGCATGTGAATTGCGATTGTATTAATTCCCTCATTGTTTTCATGCTTACGGTGTTGATTGTGTTGAATGTGTTGTACAAAAGAGTAGTGAGTAGTAGTGGATCCAGAAATTAATTTCAGTGGTGTCACCGGAGTATTAAACTATATTTTCTGTCAAAAAAATTGTTCCAGTGGGGTGACCGAAGCCTAAAGCAACATTTTTTAGCGACAAAATGGAATTTTTTAACAACAAAACTATATTATTTTAATACTAAAAAAAATTCTCGGATCTCAGTGGGGTGACGTGACCCCACCCTAATGAATGTGGGTCCGCCCCTGTAAGCATACTCACTACTATGACAATATTTAGCCTCTACATTCAATCATCTATGTGCATCCTAGAAAAGTGGTGATATACAAAAAGTACGCTCTAGTAAATATGCTCACTAAGACCATTCTTACATCTATCCTTGGAGAAATATGTTTGTAGTACTGAAATGCGTAAATTTGAAAGACTGTTTTTGTCAGGAGGAGTAAACAACTTCAAAACTATTTTGTGGATTTGATACTAAATGCCAGTGATTGTACATTTTTTCCCCATAATTAAGTTTTTTTTTTTCCCATAAGGTCTTCTTAGTTAAAGGTTTTATAACGAGGGAGTCAGTACAACACATAAAAACGCACATGAGATGAACTATTTTATTTGTCTAGTTTTTTCTTAGTAGGTTTTTCTAGCAAAGTTTATAGTACATGAAATATACGTTATGCAACTAAATTGAGAAAAATCAATTCAACCATTTATTAATTGAGACGTTGTCTATAATCAACTGAAAAAATCATCCAACTGTATTACATGAAGACAATGCAACTTGTATATCTCAATTGAAGGGACGATATATTAAAGGAGATAGAACAAAACATATTTCACTCAAATTCTTCTTTACTCCTGACCCTATAAGAGAATAGAGAGATTGATGTGCAACAGATTCGATCAATTAATAATCTGTCGGATTTATTGACAAAAGACAACGCCGACTGCAACATTTGAAAGATTGGTGAATGAGCATTGCGAAACGACGCTTGAAAGGTCTAAATTGATGCTTGGTTCAGGAGGAGTAAACACATATAAATATGTATATTTTTTTCCTTTAATAAGATTTTTTTTCCACTAGGTTTTTTTTCTTAGTAAGGTTTTAATGGGGCGTATCATATCTTTTGTATGTTGAATAATAGAAATCCCATGGGGAGTGCTATGTAAAATATAAATTTTATGGATTATTTATTATTCAAGACCATTTACGTAGATGTTCTGGTTCAATTACTTTATTTTGTTTACACTGTAATTTCTATGATAAATACCTCATATACCTTTAGAATAAGATACAAGCCATTTTTCTTCTACATTTTGTCTGTCTTTTCTCTCTTTGCTTTCTTCTATTATTATTATTATTGATTTACAACATTTTTTATTTTAACAAGTTCGCTTTCTTTTTTTCAAACCGCTAAATGGAGTAAGAATCATGTATTGGGCTTAAATGATCTTTCAAATACAAGTGTTTACGACGTAGTTTTGGAGAAAAATCTACTACTATATTATTTTCACATTTTGAATGTGTGTGGAAGGATCAACTTGTATTTGAGAGATCTCTCGATACTAGTATGTGTGAGAGCAGTGAGGGACCTACATACAAGTAAGGAGGGCCAATTGCCCTCCTTTATCCGAGAAAAATACACTAGTATATGTATTATGCCTATAGTTTGCCTCTTTTAATTTTTTTATTTGTTTTTAAAAATGTTATTGACCCTTATCCGAGATCCTGCATCCGCCACCGTGTGAGAGGATCTAAATGGCACAATAGACTCTATCAGCCAAAATGATGATCAATTACAGCTGCTCCAAGGATCTCATCTCAAGGTCGGAGTTTTAGTTGTTTTTAATTAAATTAAAAAGCAAAACGACGCCAAAAAATAAAAAACGAAATCAGGAGACGAGGAGTCGGGAAATTCTACTGCCGAGACTAATTTGTTTCTGATTTGTATCTAACAACACGTGTTGTGTTTCCATTGGATACCTAGTGGAACTCTCTATGTATAAAAAAAGTCTCCGCGATAGAATTTTCCAGAAGGGACATATGATATATATGTTGTTACCTTTTTCTTCTTCTTTCCACCTTGGCCAGCTGCTGCTGCATCCTCAGACTTCTTCAACTTCAAACCAAGAGGTGCCTTTTCTTGATTAAAAGTTTTTGTGTCTAAACTCAGTTTTTCAATCCGTTTCAATAAATCCCTACGACTAAAAAAATAATCGAACGGATGAACTGCTTTGTACGCTATACTTCCAGCTTTCCTTTTAGCCTGAGTAAGGATATATTCGTCAATGAAGTCTTCAGCATCGTGCACCATATTTCTAACATCATTACCTAGCTGCTGAAGAATAGCGTTGTCTGTGTCCTTTTTTGAGTACTCTGTGACGAAAGCCTTCATCAAGTCAAGGTCACCAACCAGTGTCTTCACTTTTTCATCGAGCCCACTTGTTAATTTATAATAGTAGAGGATAAGTTCTTTCAGATTTTCTAGGATGAATCCCAATGAAGCAAGTGGGATTTGCTCCGCCATTGAAGAGTTGGTAAGCTAAACTTTCAATATTAGTAGAGCTTTCTGACAAAAAAATTAGTAGTGTGTGTAGTTTCTTTACAAAACTGGCTTTAGCAAAAAGAGTTAAAATAGAGAGATTAGCAATGTCAAGTCTTTTCACAAGTCAACTTAATAGCTAGGTCGACTCTTTGCTGAGTCAAGCAATTGCACAACTACACATTTCTTTGAACCTCACCTTTATTTTAAAAATCCACATTAATTTTGTAATACCCTAAACCAATTTTGATAAAATTATCCGTATTTAATCCGAAAGTGCAAAGTAACTCTAAAATAACAAGAATGCAAAAAAAAAAAAAAAAAAAAAAATAAATATATATATATATATATATATATATATATATATATATATATATATATATATATATATATATATATATTTATTTATTTTTTTTTTTTTTTGTGACTAGGATTATTAGTGACTATTCATTCGTCAATAAATATAGAGCGTTACAATATTAAAAATCCACCTCTTAAGTGATTTGATGGTTGCATGTGCATAGTAATGAGGGTAGGGACGGTTCTTTGGAAAAAGACAGAGGAATCAAAGAGTTTTATCTATGAAAGAAGAAGGAATGTGAAGGAAAAAAAAAATAGAAGGAAGGAGAAATAAATAGTGGAAGAAGAAATGAGGATAAGGGCTTTGGAACATCTTCTTGAGTCAATTACCAAGCACAAAGAGAAACCAATTTTATTGAGTCTTGAAGAAAACGGTAAATATTTTAATAATTAATTTTTTTTCCAGTATATATATATATATATATATATATATATATATATATATATATAGTTGCTTTATAAGATATTTATTGATTTAGAATAGTATTTGATATAGGAAATCGAGATGTGGAGTTTCGTTTCAATGATGGATTAAGCGGATTTGGTTTGAGGTAAAGTGTAGTATCAAGAGTATTTTTTTAGCATTTCATGTTTTGAAGCATTTCATTCTTGATTGATTTGTGTAAACGATCCCTACAATTTTAAGAAGGTGAGAGAGAGTTTTTGGGGAGATTTAGGCGGCGCGAGAATTTCTGTGATCTCTCACGTGTCCAATGTGTATGTTGGAATCAAGGCTATCGTAGTTTTTCTTTGTAGATGTTTATATATGGGGTGGAGCTATGTGTAATGGGGTGGGGTCACGTGGCCACCGATCCTAATATTTTTAGTATTAAAACGATGTAGTTTTATTGTTAAAAACGTCGTTTTTCTTTAAAAATGCGATTTTAGGCTCCGACTTGATTGAAATAAATTTTCGATATAAAAAATGTAGATTTTGACTCAGGTGACCCCATCGAGATAAATTTATGGATCCTCCACTGGGGCGATGGTGCTCTCAGGCTTGCGTGGGCCGTGTCCAATGTGGACTCTGTTTTAAGTGTTATTCAAGTTCTGAGATAATTTTGGGATTATCCTCGATTTTAGGAGATAATTGTGATATTCAAATATCCATGTTTAAATGATAAAGATCGGAGCCTTAAAGACTTAGGATTCTTCCCATAATTATCGTATAATTATTATCCTTATTATATTCTCTAACCGACTTGCGGCGAGATGCTAGAGCCGGGCGGACCGGGTGCGTAGACACGCTCCTCGCCGGTCCCGACCGAATCATGGTGAATAGGAGATGACTGAACAACCTTCCTTCATGAGGACTCGCCGGCCCTTAGCTTATGATGGGGCTCTTGGCCCTTGCGCTTAGGGTATTAGGTCTATTCTTGTCATTACTTGGGATGTCATGTGCCTGACACGTGGAGCGGTGAAATCTGGTATCGTCATAAGCCTCAAGATCCAGCTGAACTCTTGAGGTCAGGACGGATCTGAGTTAGATGTTAGGCTGGTTTGACTTGGTCGAGCCGCAGCTCGGTCTTTCCTTAACAGGTTGGATATAGTCAACGATGCCAGGTGGCAGTGTGATGTTATAACTTTTGCCTTCATGTTCTTTTTTGAAATACGAGGCGTCTCCTACCCATTTCAAGTGACGGTTTTCGAGAACATGTTGAGGCTTATAGCCCCCTGTCATATCAACAATTCCATTACGTTTTGGCAGGCATAAAGCACTGTTATATCTGACGATTTCAACGTAAGTATTCATTGCTTATTTCCCCGTTTAAATCTCCCTTTCCTTTTACTTCTTCTCGACGAGGAGAGCTAGAGTTTCGACCCCCACGAGTGTTTTTGTAGAAAATTCCATGGAAAAGGAGAATGGTCTTGAGGTAGAGAGTGCCTCAACCGATTTAGCCGGTGCTTCCTCCTACCGTTATTTTGAGACTTCTGACCCGGCAACCCGTTTGTGGATTCAAGAGGGTACCCAACGTCTTATGGGTAGTTTCGGGAGAGCTTCCGTACTTGACGAACGCATCCTGGACTACATATGTCAGGAGTATAACATATATCGGGGATTTATACCCCACACTTCCGGAGGAACGCGCCATATGCTGTCATCCCTTGGCGGGTTCGGTGCCATCTAGAGGCCGGTTAAAGGTGTGGATTATGGCTGCCCCGGTGCCCGGCATTTCTGGATGTGCTTCGATGCTACAAGATCGGTGCTGCACAAGTGACTCATAACGGGGTTAGGAGTATAATCGGGTTCTCCATCCTCTGCAGGATGGCGAATGTTTGCTTTAGGGTCCCTCTGTTCCAATGCTTCCATCACATCCAGAAGAATCTTGGACCGAGTGAGTGGTACACTTTCCCTCGTCGTCCCGAAGTTCAAGCCTACATTACTAATGGTGCTTCGCCGGCCAGTAACTGGAGAACATGATTCTTCTTTGTAAGGTGTGGGAATCAGGTTGAGTTGAGCCGGTGGGTAACGGCCACTCTAGACAAGTATCCCACGCTCGACTTGGGTATTTCGCCGATGTGCATACCATTCTTAACAGCAACTTCTTTATTCTTGATAAGGAATTGTCGTCAAAGCTGCTTGACGCAGCCCGGCTGTACGATAATGGGCCGGAGCCCTTTGAGCCCTTAAATGTTGCGGAGCATGATTCTTGTAGAAATATAAACTCTAACCTTTTATTGTATCTTCTGACTTTCAAGGCCTGACATTTATCTATGTCCCTTTGTTTACAGTGATTGCCCTCATTGTATCACGCCAAATACCGTGGGAGGGGAGTCGAGATCAAGAGCGTCTACAGAAGGGACGAATTCTTACAAGCGTCTTCTTTCCCGGACTGGGGATATAGCTGTTAACGCGGTGCCCCTTAGTGCTATCATGACTAGGTCCCAACCAACTCATCAGGAGGAGAGTGTTCTCATTCCTTTGACTCTGAGGACAAACATTACAGCCCTTACCATTAAAATCCCGGAGAAAGGTGGTGAAGAAGAGGACGAAGGTACCCCTATGATCAGGCGGAGTCGTTCTGATCAGAGGACGAAGGTATCCCTCTGAACAACTATTGTTCTTTGTTACTTTAGTTGCAAGAAAAGTTTTCAACATGAAGATTAAGCCGTATATACCGGATTTCAAGCTCGCGTTTGAGCATTTCTGTATACATGCAGGTGGACGAGCGGTATTGGACGAGTTGGAGAAGAATCTTGAATTAAGTGAATGGCATATGGAGTCATCAAGAATGACATTGTATAGGTTTGGTAACACTTCTAGTAGCTCTTTGTGGTATGAATTGGCTTATACATAATCCGAGGTAGGATCAAGAAAGGTGATAGGACTTGGCGATTGCATTTGGTTCGGATTTAAGTGTAATAAGCGCGGTTTGGCGCTCGTTAAGACGGTTAATCCCACAAAAGAGGAGAATCCATGGATGGATGAAATCGAAGATTTCCCGGTATAGGTGCCTCGGATCGCAGCCATTGGTTCTTGAGTTCTTTTTCGGACGCTTTTTGTGTCACCAGAGTGTTTTGACGTGGCCCCACGGTGGAAAGACGTTTTTAGAGCTTAGAACCGATTTTCACACGGTCTTTTGTGACAGTCGATGTTGGAAAAGTAGATTGTACCGTGGTCCAAGAAACGGTAATTTTTTTTTCTTTTTCCGAAACGAAATGTGGGGATGGGAGAATCGAACCCTGGTCCCTTCCACCTGGGCCAGCAGTAAACTCAGTGGCAGCCAACACTTTATGAGCAAAATTTCAACCCAAATTGATGTGGTGTGACTAAAAATGCCCTTTTATTTTCTGAAATCGACTTAAAATGCCCTTATATTCTTTTTCAGAGGAAGTTTGATGATGATGATGATGTATTGCAGTTAATGGTGTGTGTGGCTAAGTTCTGCTAAATTTAATTATTTATTTGTGAGGTTTTCTGTGTTGAAATAATTTTTTTATAGTAATGATAACACTTATTATTTTGGGGA
The DNA here is from genome assembly GCA_026214975.1 of Gentiana macrophylla. Taxonomy (NCBI): domain Eukaryota; kingdom Viridiplantae; phylum Streptophyta; class Magnoliopsida; order Gentianales; family Gentianaceae; genus Gentiana; species Gentiana macrophylla. Next base: position 7,168,926 of record CM047808.1, on the reverse strand, counting down.
CAAGAAGGCTAATATGAGGCAAAGTTTATGTTGATAATTAAAGATTTTTAATTTGGAAATCAACTTTGTTAATCATTTTCAATTATAAGTGGTTCTCATTTCTAACTTGTAATTGTTATTATGTTATAACTTAATGAGATGAAGTGTTGAAAAATACAATAACTCTGGAAATTTTGTATTCACGATTAACCAAAAACCTTCACTATCACAATAAGATTAGATTTGGTTGATAAAAGATATGCCAAAATAGGCAATTAGTAGAAAAAGATATTGAATTTATTACCAAAAGATACAATGAAGTGTTTCTTGTGTTTAAAAAGAGTTTGATTTTTATAAAATCTAATGACAATGCTACCCTTTCGGGTAGTTTAGCGAGAAGTCCGGATCATCTGCAATGAACATGTTTCAATGATTCATTTGGTGAAACATTACCACTTTCAACGGTATCATCGAAATTCGGTGAAATAATCGATTTTTAATACCTTATAGGAATCATCGGAGGATGTTCACCGCGATAGAAGAATTTTTTAGATTAGGCAATGAAGAAAATTAATTAAGTGGTGTATTCAACTAAGCAATAATCAATAATCCAATGATAATGTGAACTGAAACGAATCTGAAGTATCGGGGCGCTTCGGCGTGTCATCTTCTCCATTTCGTTTGTATGAATTCCTCCCCACGGCTGGCACACTTGCTGCGAGACATATCATTGAAAATGATACTTGTACCTCATGTGAGTACTTCATAAATGAATCGATTTTACATGTTCTTAGAGATTGTTGGTGGGTGAGTGGGATGTGGAAAGAAATTGTCTGCACCACCAACATCGCGCAGAATTCTTCAATATTCATGTTGTCCCCAGACGGCTCGACAAGTGTCATCCTCGAAAGATATGTATAAGAATGACAATATTGTGTTTTGGAGACTTCTCTTCCGGAGTTAATTTCAATCATTTATTCTTTGCGTAATGAAGAGTTCCACCACACAGATCGGCATAGGACTCGAAATCGGTGTTAATATCTCTGGTTGCTTCGAAAGACGAGAAATACATTTAAGCGCAGCGTAGTTAAGACTGCAATTTGGTTCTCGCATCTTTTGATGTATAGTTTTTGTTTCTACCTTTTATTTTAAACGCTTGTACAGTCTTAATCAATTTTGTTATATATAAATATCCGGTTTATACAAAAAAAAAAAAAATAATAATCCAAGTTGTGCAATTAATTAATTGGCCGGAGATGCCAAATTGAGGTAAAGAATACAACTGGCAAATGACAAAAATGGGCCAAGCTGTGTCTTTCTGCTTAGCACCTAAAGGGCCCTAATTATATATTATTCTAACAAAAAAAACTTGGAACAAATATGTAAAGGAAAATGATATTTTCATTTCATTTTATGCATCCCTTACGGTTACGGTTTAACCGTTTTTCTGTAAATAACAAAATAATATGCTCACGGGGGGCATAATTTTGGCTGAAATAAAGTTACATGCACATGCAATACACGCCATATGCTTTTTTCTTAACTAAAGCAGATTTTGTACGTTGTGATAATAACCTTACATTTTATATATTTTCTCGTATACTTCGTTTAAAATTGCCTTTTGATTTGCTCTTTTTTTTTTTGTTTGTCGTATGAATTATAATATATAAATATTGTTACAATTATTGACATGTGACACAACCTCAATTAATTTAAGATAATGTATACAAATAATGTAAATCGTAAATAGATACATACTTGACTATTTAACAAAAGGGAGAAATGGATCAGATGGACAAAAAATAATTATAAATGGGTCCAGAACGACGTTACTAGATTTTATGTAATTAAAAAGGACAAATTCATAATAAATGGACAAAAATACCCTTTTACACATTAAACACGTAATAACGCTAGATAAAGTGTAATAACAGCCGAAAATGTAGTAACATCCAATGAAAAATATAGTAACATCCAATGAAAAATGTGTAACAACTAATAAACAAGTCGTAACAACCAAAAAAACAAGTAGTAACAACCCATAAAATGTAGTAACGGTAAATAAACAAGTAGTAACAACCCGTAAAATATATAAAGTTACATCAAAAAAATGTAGAAACATTAAAAAATTAACAGTAACAACCCTAAACCCTAAACTTTCTCAAAAAAAAAAATTACAGCCAGCTTCTCCGGCAACCATGGCCACCGTTAGCTCTTTCGCCGGTGCACATGGCCCCTACTTCTCCGGCGTTCGAATCCGATCGTTCAGCTCCGGCGGCACAACCGTCACCCCTCTTTCTCCTCCCCAAATCCTAATCCCCAAATCGTACAATCTGATTCGGGTGATACAAATCTGATCTTCTTGGCCGGAAATTGGACTCGGTTGAAGCAGTGGGCGGACGGTGGCAATTGCAAGACAAACCCGCTGCTCAACCTGTTGCTAGACAAAATTATCAGGTGAACGTCGGACGATCAACCCCTCCATCTCAATGCCTCCATCTCAAAGCCTCCTTCTCAGCCGGCCCATCAATTTTGTTTTTATGCAGCGGCGTCGGCTCCTCCATCAACAAATTCGCCGCACAGTACCTTAACGGCATCTCCGGCGCGATCACATAATGCTCCGTCACCGCCCCTTTCTGAGGGCATCTCCGGCATCAATGCACAAGCGGCCAAAAATTGGGGAAAAGGAACGCTGATGCCTTTTGAAGGTATATATATATATATATATATATATATATATATATATATATATATATATATATATATATATATATATGAACAGTGTTTTTAACCCAATTACCCGCTAATTAAACCCCATACCCGCATTTTTTGACCGCTCCGAATCGAGTTGTAACCAAAAAATTACACCACATTAATTACATTTTTTCCATTTCAAATTCTCCATTAATGCTCCAAATCAAGAAAAAAATCCCACGTTCCTTTTTTCTTTTCAAAACCCCACTTTACAATCTTATTATGTAGAACATTACTACATAAAGTAAATTGAGAAGGTGGTTAAATCTTATTCTTTGTTACAGAATAAGATTATTCTTTGTTGAACATTATTCTTTGTTGTCATGTGTGTTAATTTATTTGGAGAAGGTTGTTTTGGATTTTCAATGTGAAGTACTATTTGAAAAACAACGTAAATTGTTTTTATTCTTATAGTTCTTGGTGTTGTTGCAGGAATCGTCAAAATCGTCAAAAGGTTGCAGGAAGGTGGTACTGAACATAAAAGTTTGTTTTTGTCATAAAAAGGTAATGGAGTATTTTTAATCTACGGTTATGGATTCGTAAACGGCAATGTTCTATTTAGCTTAATAATTTTTTTTTACTTTCGTTTGTATTTTTTCATGTGGATTTTTAAGCGGGTCGAAGTATAAAGTATTGTTTGTTCATTTATTCAAATGGAAGGTCGGCAAATTGTAAAAATTTGGTTTCTTCAGGCAAAAAGAACTTCAATTGCTCAAAGTGGTAACTATTCTTCATGCATTTATTCAAATTTCGGTCTACGTTTAACCTCTTTAAACTCTTCTGTATCTTCATGGAGAATTCTTTGTGTTTTTCTTATTTTTCACTCAAGGGATCTTTTGAAAACACTTCTTTTACCCGAGCCGTTGTCTTTGTGTCCCTTGCCTTTTTAAATGTTAGGTTGAGCCTCGAAATTAAAATGGAGGATAATGGTAAAATAAAAAATGAGATAGACTCGGCAAATTATTTACTAAGAACTGCAAAACTAAGAAATATAAGAAGGTTTGCTTTATGATTTTGGGTATTAAGAAAATGAAAATACACTCTTGTAGTAGTTGATAAAATACCCACTTGATTGGGTTTTCGTTGTACGGTTTTTTTTCTCTGAACTTCATTTATGCTTTTTCATAGACTATAACAAAATTTTCGGAAAAAGTATATGTCATCAAGACATTAGATATTTTAAAATGACGGCGCATTCGTTTCTCTATTGGTTTTTTTGCTTCTCCCTAGGATGGAAAGACCAAGACTTTGAAACAACCTAAAAGCGAGAAGAAAAAGATACACTGCCAGGAGTTTGTATTTTCACTTTTTCTTATTTCAAAGCTCCATAAAGTTACCATGTCATTGAACTTTTTTAACAATATGTTATTGAACTACAGATTACGCTTATTCACATGGACTTATCTTTTGAACTTGCATGTGAAATTCTGTTTGTTTCATTTTTATCATTAAATTAAATTTTGAAAAATATCAAAACTAAAATATGTCATTTAAAGCGAAATATGCAGACATTAAATACATCCGTATAAATTAATGAAAAATTTTCCTCAAAAAAAAATTTAATGTGATTTTAGGAGATGATTTTCCTTTGGTGTACTTGATTTTTTTTTTCCGTTTCAAAATGTAACATAATGTGAGCATATTTGCAATTGAACAAAATATTTGAATTTAGTTATTTTTGAAAATATAATTTAATGTAAAAAATTTTTGGCATTAAATGAGATACCTAATTTATACGGGATATTAATTGTCATATTTTAAATTTAATTATTTTTGAAAATTTTATTTGATGTAAGAATATTTAGCAATAATTGAGTAGGATAATTTATAGGGGTGTGATTAATATAAGAATATTTACGCGTTAAATGACATATTTGAATTTAATTATTTTCAAAATATAATTTAACATATGAATATTTGACACTAATTTAGGTGGCTAATGTGTAGACGATGATATTAATGTAATAATATTTTGTCATAATTGAATTTAGTTATTTTTGAAAATGTTATTTAATAATGTAATATAACAATACCGAGCATCAATTGTGGTGGCTAATTTATAGGGATCGTGTTTAATGTGATAATATTTCGCATTGAATGACTTATTTGAATTTATTCATTTTTTAATATGTAATTTCGTGTAAGAATACTTGACATTAATTGGAATATTTGAATTTATTGTTTTTTAAAATGTACTTTAATGTAAAAATATTTCACCTTAAATGGAATATTTAAATTTAGTTATTTTCAAAATTTTAATTTAATGTAAGAATATTTTCCCATTTTATTTAGATGACTAATTTTTAGGGGATGTATTTACTGTGAGAATATCTTATTAAATGACATATTTGAATTTATTTTTTAAATGCAATTTAATGTAAGAATATTTAGCGTTAATTGGGGTGAGTAATTTGTGGAGGATGATTTTATTGTAAGAATATTTTGCATTAGTTGTCTTTTTTTAGGAAAATTTTGCATTAATTGTCATATTTGAATTTAGTTATTTATAAAAAAAAATCAAAAAATAATTTAATATAAGAATATTTTGTATCTCTAATTTGTATGAGATGATTTTTTATTGACTTATTTGAATTTATTTATTTTTCATAAATTAACTTAATGTAATTTTAGGGGATGATTTCATTTGGCTTATTTTAATTATATATATATAGATTCTTTTTCAAAATGTAATATTTGCATATTTGAATTTAGTTATTTTTAAAATATAATTTAATCTATAAATATTTGGCATTAAATGAGATAGCTAATTTGTTGAAGATATTAATTGTCATATTTGAAATTTAATTATTTCCCCTTCAAAAAGAAATTTAATTATTTCAGGAATTGTTATTTAATGTAAGAATATTAGAAATAATTTTGTAGGCTAATTTATAGGGGATGTGTTTAATGTGAGAATATTTTTCATTAAATGACATATTTGAATTTACCTATTTTTCAAAATTTAATTTAACGTAAGAATATTTAGCGGCTAATTGGGGTGGCTAATGTGTAAAGATGATTTTAATATAAGAATATTTTGCATTAATTTTTGTAATTGAATTTAGTTATTTTTGAAAATGTTATTTAATAATGTAATGTAACAATTCTTAGTATTAATTAAGGTGACTAATCTACAGGGATGTATTTAATGTGAGAATATTTAGCATTGAATTAAATCTTTGAATTTAGTCATTTTTAGAATGTAATTTAATGAATTAATATTTGGCATCAATTGGCATACTTGAATTTATCATTTTTTTAAAATGTAGTTTAACGTAAAAATATTTAGCGTTAAATGACATATTTAAATTTAGTAATTTTAAATTTTACTTTAATGTAAGAATATTTTCCCCTTTTATTGAGATGACGAGTTTTTAGGGATGTATTTAATATGAGATTATTTCTCATTAAATGACATATTTTAATTTAGTTTTTTTAAAATATAATTTAATTAAAGAATATCCGGCATTAATTGTGGTGACTAATTTGTAGAGGTTGATTTTAATGTAAGAATATTTTGCATTAATTGTCATATTTGAATTTACATTTTTCTCAAAATGTTTCAAAATGTAATTTAAGGTAAGAATATTTTGTATTTCTAATTTGTTTGACATGATTTTTTATTGACATATTTGAATTTATTTATATTTCATAAATTTATTTAATGTAATTTAGGGGGATGGTTTTCCTTTGGCGTGTTTGAATTTATATATATTTGTTTTCAAATTAATGTAACCTAATTTGAGCATATTTTCCATTGAAGGACTTATTTCAATTTAGTTATTTTTTAAAATGTAATTTAATGTAAAAATATTTGGCATTAAATTAGATAGCTAATTTGTAGGGGAAGGCTTTATTGTAAGAATATTTTTTTATTAATTGTCATATTTGAAATTTAATTATTTCTATTTTTTTTAATTTAAGACTTTTTAGCAATAATTGATGTGGCTAATTTATAGTGGATTTATTTAATTTGAGAATATTTTGCATTAATTAACACCTATCATCTTTAACAATGTCCATATGTCCACCGTTTTTTTTTTTTCTTTCCCTTTCATTGTGTGGAAGACTACCAAGTAGGATTTGGTCCGTCTTTGACTAACCTAAAATTTGTGTCATTTTATATGCAAATTGTCATATGATGCAATGCAGTAAAGATACGTCAACTAGAAAATAACCGATGATACATATTAAATACATTCGAGCCTATAGCGCATTTTTTCAGGATGAACGGAAAATAAAATTATTTTATTATCGTTTGTAGCAGTTCACAAATCCTAAGGAAACCGATGTTGATTTTGTCTAATTTTGTTTTTGAATGTGTAGTGTACAAACTTATTGTACCACGGTGGCAACATTATTTTTGTGGTTGTGGTGGTTAAATCGCTTTGGCGTTTTAATCTTACTTTTAGTGCTTTATTTAAGTAGTAAATGCTATAAAAAATTAGAATATATTGTTTTCATTAGAATTTTTTTTATTATGTTTATTTTCTGAAATATCAATATTTTTTTGTATCACTTTAAACAATTAAACGTTTCAACGCTAAAGAAAAATAACTGGGGCTTTTCGCTTTAAGAACACTAATTCTCTTAAATTTTTAACATGTCATACATTTATACATATAAATGTGAGTTACTTTTAAAGTTACATAGTCCCGTGCATTATGCACGGGTTTTAGACTAGTATATATATATATATATATATATATATATATATTGTATTATGCTTTGAGCATTATTATTATATTTCAATACTTAACTGTCGGGCCGCCCTCTTTTTATCCCCAGCCCTTTAATTCCTATTAACCCATTAGCCCTTTTCTTCTTACCCAATTATATTTATTCTTATCACATAAAATATCAAAACCATATTTCCTATTTTATTGCCTAGAAATCTCCCTACTACTTCCAAAACCCCCCAAAAGTCTCCACCTACTAAATTTCCCCACTACTTCCAAAGTCTCCCCAAAAGTCTTTCCATCGTTTTATCACTCCACCGTCCTTGTCTCCTCCCCTTTCTTCAATGGTAAGTTATTGTGTGGTGTTTTATGTGGAGACATCGTATGACACCTAATACATCACATAATTTGATTTTGTATTTAAATTGTCTAGTTCTGATCGTTTCATCCGCCACTTCATCTCAAATTCCTTCACCACACAATAACTTCCCTTCTTCAATGCTTTGCATATTCTGAAGCAATCTTTCTCTAACGGTTCTTAAGTGAAATTCTGTGAATCATAATTATGGTATGAGTTTTGCACCAAATTTTTTTCATCAACTCTAATGGTTCAACATCAAAAAGGAATATTCTTGGAATATTCTATCTTAAAACTAGTTATGGGTTTGGCAATCAAGACTATAACACTATTGGTGAGTTTAGTCGCTTGATGGGAGATAAAGACCCGGCTGATCCCGATATATCGGACTATTAATTGTTGTTATTGCGTAATTTCTATTAGTTATTGTTGTTTATGTATGACATGTGGGTTTATTTATTGGGAAGAATTTCTGAGGGCAAAAATTAATAAATTAGTGCGGAAGGATAAAAATAACGTTTTCATAATTATAAATGACAAAAATCACAATTATTCTTTTAAAATTGTTATTTCACGTGTTAATGTTACTTTGTGTTTCACAATTGTTACTTTATATTTACTCTATTCCACATTTGTTAATTCATAATTGTTATTTTTGTCCTTATTAAATTACAGTTTCCTTCTATTCCGATTTTTTGATAATTTTGTCTTTCTAGACAAAAATCTATATTTTATTTCATGTAATTCCCTCTGCTTTCTATTATTATGTATTTTAATTGGGTTGTATTTCTGTTTTCAATGAAATAAATCTATGATTTGTGTCTTATACTAATTATTTGTATTCTCATTTTCTCAACATCTTTTTATTATTATACTTAAATTAATAGCTTTAATGATATAATTAACGTATAAAAATTATTGCAAACTTGAAATATAATTATTGCACACAATCCGGGGTTAAATGATTTTTTTTGGAAGGAAAATGAATTTTTTTAAGAATGGGATTTCAATTAGATTAAAAAGAAAAACCCCAAAAAAAAGAAAAATAAAATGCTCTGATCCTTTCCAAAAGAAAAAAAAAATTAAAAAGCCTTCAGCTGTAATTGCCGGCTCCTTCAATTCACCGTCAAATTTGATGTAGCTTTCCCCTTCCCCACCAATTTGATGTATGATTTGCCTGTCCCTTGGAGCCAATTATTCCAGCAACTTACTAATTTGATGTTGAATTTTTCCATGGTTGGAGATGCTCTAACGTCTAAATCTTTACCCCTTCCATGAATCTCTTCCTCTTTGAATTAACCGACCCGGTTTCCCTTCTTCTTTCATCCCCGAAATATCACTCTGAATGGAAAGTGCTTTCTGCAACACTTTGGATTCTGGCATGCTTTTAGTTCATTGGAGCAGATGCTCAAAAGCTAAGGATCCGTTAAGGCAAAGCTTTTTTCTCTGAAGAATCTCTGCACTATTGAGGCCTATGAAGCTTGTTCTGAGGCAATGATGTCTCTACATCAACCAAACAACATCCCGTGGAGTCTCAAATTCCATTTCAGGGAAGTTCCTTTCTTCATTTTTGTCCTTTCAATGCCCATTTTCTCGTTGATGTTGCTCAATTTGTGATCGGGTAACTAAATGATTCAAATTAGGATAAAAACAGTTAAAAGTAGTATGAATTTGGACTGAACTCTTTGAGAGAGCTGCCTACGTATCCAGTTCAAGTGTTGAAATAGAATCAAGTCCCCCTCGTGGTTCAGGGTCTTCCTTTTATATCTGTAGATCGTGATTTTTCTCCCTCACGTAATGGGGAGTTATTATCAGTTATCTTTAGACATTACCGGACGTGGGTATTACCCACGTTTGTAAACAGTTAAGCCGTTATTGACTTGGTCTTCGTCATGCCCGATCGCTTATCCTGCAATGTAGACATTTTCAGCAGAATACATGGTGGAGTCTGCTCACGACATTTACGCGCACGCAACAAGGTGAGTCCTGCTCTTGATTATTACGTCCAGGTGGTTTGACCAGTCGGCGTCGGTGAAGTCCTGCCTTACCAGCCCATTCATCTTTACCGTCTAACATTTATAATGGGCCTGGCCCAGTTACGAACAACCCGGCCTAGTGGGCCCATATATCATCATAAGTCCCCCCAGACTAGGGTTGACTGCTTTACAGCTGCCCTAGTCTGCAATTTTTGAACTTCCGTCATTAATATATTTGAAGCGAGGCCAAATCACCCACTTATTATTATAACTGTAAACTGAAACATCACGTCGCTTCTACTTCTTGTCAAATAACTACACTTCATGCCAAGTAACTCTTTTATTTCAAATCTTTTTGAATCGCACCTCTGCAATTACAAGTAAGTCTCTTCTCTGTGTTATTCTTCTTCTTCTTCTTTTTTATCCATTATTTTTTCATGAGTTTGAGGGCCGATACTGCTTCTACTGATTCTATAGAAGAGTTATTTCACTCGCCGAAAAAGACTTCAATTTCCAAAGAAAGTGAAGAAGTGAATTCTTCTAACCCTATTCCTTGTTCTGAAACTGTCATAAACACCGATCATCCATCTTCTCTGATCGATTTAGGGAATACTTCCACTTTTGGTGATAACCCCCTGTGTCTTCTTCCCCCTCATCTTCTTCCTCCTGGTATTTTTACTCCTACCATGATTGTTCAACAATATCCGGAAGACCATTCTCGCTTTTTAAGCACCCTAAAACGGAAATCAATCGATTTGACAAAACCAAAGCCATAATGGCCTGTCACGGCGTTGCTAGCAAGATGAACAAAACCTAGATGGCTAGTTTATTGAAAAGTTATAAAATTCGATCGACTTCTTTTGAAGTTGTTCTTCCCAAACCCACTGAATATGCTTATAGTCCCCAGGTAGATTTTTGTACCGTATATCTTGACCAAATGCATAGTGGCCTTAGGTTTCCTCTCCCTCCTGGCTATGTTGAGGTGCTGCGGTATTATAAGTTGGGAGTTGGGCAAATCCATCCAAATAGCGTCAAATTCCTAGTGGGGTTTATGATTTGGTGCGCCTGAACACCATCCCCTTCTCTGTAAAATTATTTAGGAATTTTTACCAATGCAAACTAACACAGGGTAGTGGGGGATGGTACCACTTCAGTCGTAGAGCCGGTAAGTTAAATCAGATTGTTCCTTTATCTAGTAGAGATAGGACCAAGAAAAAGTGGCAGGAGCACTTCTTCTTTGTAAAGCATAACACCGAAGTGAATCTTGGCCGTTGGAACACATGTTCAATGAAGGATAAACTGGAAGATCCTATAGATTCTGCTCTGGTTGAATATCTTGCCAGCAATAAAATCACTCTAACTTTAGATACTTTGAGCTCTGCCTTGGTGAATGCTGCTCAGCTTCTAACCGTAGGTCCTACAGACTATGTGGAATTCTTCAAGGAAGAATACAAAAAATGTATGTTTTAATTTATATCATGTTCTTGTTTTTGAACACAATTTAATTATCTTCCATTTATGTAGTGGCCAATGTAAATCATTTGATTGGCATTGAAATTGATGATGAGGAGGAAACGGATCAGATGCAGCAAGATTCTGAGTGGACTTTATCAGCCCTTCCAGAACACGGTGAGACTTCTGTTCAGAAGAAAACTGGGGACACAGGCGCTGATTCTGTTGAGGCTGTCCAGAATACCGTTTTTACACTTGATCCTTCTGCTCAGAACCTGCTGAGTAATATTGACACTGTAGAGTTACCTGTCGAAGCGGGTCTTCCTGGTGACCAATCTACTGGTATGGAAGCCGTGCCCTTAAGGACCATCACTCATAAAAACAAGAAAAGGCACCGGTCAGCATCCTCTGGTAGTTCTGCCAGTGATTCCTCATTCAATTTTGAAGATATGTCCGTTGAAGACTTTGCTGATTCTGTAAGTAATTTTTGTAGGGCCTTTTATTTTATTCTCTTGATTTTTATATTCTAAGATTCCTTCTTTTTGTAGTGCTACCTCCTGGGCAAGCCATTACATAAGAAAACTTCTAGCATGGCTAGAGAAATTTCTGCCCTGCAACAAAAGGTAGTTTGCCAAGAAGAAAGTAATGCCAAGGTGATTAGCTTGGAAGAAGCCAACCTTGCGCTGATGTCCTCGAAAGCCGCTGCTCGTCAGGAGATTGAGCGATTGAAAGACAATCTTGCTAAGGCTGAAGGTTTATTGTTCACCCAAGACGAAAAATTAAAGCTTAGGGATCAGCAGTTGCAAAAAATGACTGATGAGAGTCACCAGCACCTGGCCATGGCGAAGAAGACAAAAGCTGATTTTGAAGGAACTCTGAGGAATATGGAAGAAGCTCCTACTCAGAATGTTGTCTAGAAGGTTGTTGCAGAATACAAAGCATCTCCTCAGACTTATGAGGAAATTCAAATCATCTTGGCTCCCGCTCTGCGTAGAGGATACACCCTCGGTGTTGATGAAGCCAAGCCAGCTGACTTAGTGATTAGCACTCTGCCTAATCATAAGTTATATGATAAGAAAGCCGGCGAGATCTTCACTAAGTGGTATGATGAATATAAAAGTGGAGAAGACATCGTCCTCAAATATGCGGAGAAAAAGTCTGCTCAGGCTTCTGCTCCTCCTTCATCTTGATTTATGTTTTTAATACTTGAAACTTTTGTTTTACTGCAACTTTTGAACAGATTTTGATGTAATAACTTTGTCTGATCAACTTTGCAACTTTCTGGTCTTTTGCTTTTGATGTATGTAATAACTTTGATTTAACTTGTCTTGATATTTTTCTTCTTAGAATTGCTTTTTTTTCCCCTTTATTGCGCTGCAAAGAAACTAGGATATTTATCCTTAGTTTATTTTCATAATGCATATTCTTTCCAGAATGTTGTGCATCGCAACACATATATCAGTATTCTATTCAGAGTGTCTTTGCGCTGCAGATATAACACTTTAGATTTGCATGGGGTCTTCCGCCCAGAGTGTCCTTGCGTTGCAAGTTTTACACTTGCCCGAGTGTCCTTGCGCTGCAAGTTTGACACTTTAGATTTTACATTGGGTCTTCTGCCCAGAGTGTCCTTGCGCTGCAAGTTTGACACTATAGATTTTACATTGGGTCTTATGCCTAGAGTGTCCTTGCGCTTCAAGTTTGACACTTTAGATTTTACATTGGGTCTTCTGCCCAGAGTGTCTTTGCGCTGCAAGTTTGACACTAGAGATTTTACATTGGGTCTTCTGCCTAGAGTGACATTGCGCTGCAAGTTTGACACTTTAGATTTTACATTGGGTCTTCTGCCCAGAAATGTCCTTGTACTGCAAGTTTAATGCCCAGTTTTTAGGCCTTTTGCCTTTAGTTTCCATCTTTCAACACAAGTTAAAATATTCAAATATATAATAACAACATTAAAAAAGATATACATTCAATGTACCACTATTCCAGAAAGTAAAACTATTTTAAGGAAAATACTTTCTTAGATGAACAGCATTCCAGCTTCTAGGAATGGTTTTTCCAGAGGCATTAGCCAGTTGATAAGATCCTTTTCCGTGTACTTTCGTAATTTTATAAGGACCTTCCCAATTGGGGTCTAGTTTTCCAGTTGGACCTTGCCTGCTGGCGTAATTTCGCCTCAGAACTAAATCACCTTCTTTAAAATACGTACCTCTGACTCTGGAGTTATAATATTGAGCAATCCTTTGCTTGTACTTGGCCATCTGTATCAATGCTCTATCCCTTTCGTGTTCCAGCTCGTCTTTGATGTGCAGCATATCTACCTCCTGTGTTTACGACAAGACAATTACATCTGGGAGATTTGTGCCCAATCTCTGCTGGTATCACTGCTTCGCACCTGTATGCTAAAGAATATGGAGTTTCCTATGTAGCAGCATTTAGGGTGGTACTGTATGCCCATAAGATGTTTGGAAGATGATCCACCTAATGAGACCCTTCCTGCTCCAACCTTTTCTTCAACCCTTGCTTTATTTGCCTATTGGTTTGTTCAACCTGCCCATTGGCCCGAGGATAGACTACTGAGGTAAAGTGCTGGGAGATTCCTAGGTTTGTGCACCAAGTTCGCACCCCTTGATCTTCAAACTCCGTGCCATTATCAGAGATGAGGACTTTAGGAATGTCATATCTGCACAGAATATTTTTCCACATGAATTTTTGTATTTGGTTGGCTGTGATGGTTGTTAAAGGTTCTTCTTCCACCCATTTGGTGAAGTAATCTACTACCACTACCAGAAACTTGAAATTTCCTGGTGCTCTGGGCAACGAACCCACGAGGTCTACTCCCCACTGGTCAAAAGGCCACGGTGATATAATTGGAGTCATCTCTTGTACAAATTTATGTCGTCCCTTTAAATGCCTTGTCGTCCCTTTAACTATTTATTAGGACGTCGTTCCTTTAAGGCCGTCCCTTCAGCTTTGTCCCTTAAAGAAGTGACATGTTTGAAGGGACGACAAAGTCGTCCTTTTAAAGTAACTGATGACGTGGCATCAATTCTTCTATGAAAATTCAACGTGCTGATATGACATTATTTAAAGGGACGACATTGTCATCCCTTCAAAGTTTTTTTAAATTTAATTGTAATAATAAATTTTAATACCCGGGAAAATGTTTTTTTATTAAAATTGTTTGTTGGGACGACAATGTCGTCCCTTCAAAGATTAAATATTTTTTTATAAAAAATAAAATTTAATAATTCTGGTAAAATTTTTATTAGAATTGTTTTTTGGGACGACAAATGTCGTCCCTTTAAAGAATAAATATTTTTTTATAAAAAATAAAATTTAATAAATTCTGGTAAAAATTTTATTACAATTGTTTTTTGGGACGACAAATGTCGTCCCTTTAAATGTTTTTAAAAAAAAATATTTTTTTTTTTGTTTTTGCATGGCCTCCCATGCTAATAAATCAATCCAATTCAATCAATGGGGATTCAAACCAAAAAAATAAAAAGGGGATTCAAACCAAAAAAATAGGGATTCAAACCAAAAAAAATGTTACGTAAGAAATGTAAGAAAATAAAAAGTATCCAAAAGTAAGAAATGTTTCCAAAAACCATCTGTCTACGCATCATCGTCAAGATCAACTTGAGAATCATCTTCAGAATCGTCTTCATCTTCATCGGAAGATGATGAGTTAACCTCTATTTGGATATCCGGTTCCTTGGCCTTAAGATTATTCAGCAACAATTTGAGAAGAGCCCATTGTTTTTTGTTTCTCTTCTCTTGTTTTTTGGTTAACTTCACCAACTTATCATGAGACTTTCTAAGTTCTTCAATCTGCGTATTGCATTGTTGGTGGGAAGAAGATGGTGCTGAAGACTGGGACGATTGTGATGAATGGGACATGGAGGAAGATAGCGTAGGGCCAAGGCCAATCAAATAATCTCTCCTAGTTCCTAAGGCGCCCTGAAAGATTGCCTCCTCATCTTCAAAAGTCATCGGTCGACCTGGTGCAATCATAGTACGCCACTCCTCCAGCCTCCTATAAACACAACATATATCGTTGGTAGTTAAGATAAGGAAAAGGAAAATGTGAACGTATTGAATTGAAATATATACAACGTATATCACTTACGTAAGCAGCCTCCGCTTCACTGTTGAGAAATGAACTGTCGTCATTCTTATGCTTGCTTGCCCATACATGGATAGGATCCTGCCCCATAGGATCTTCACTCAGACTCACATTACCCTTGAAAAAAAACAAAATTATTAGTTATGAAAATTCAAAAAAATGAAGTTATAGGGATTTATTTCCTAATACTTACCCTTCTCAACGTATCCCATCGAACTACGGCCATAGAAGTTCGTCCTTTGGCGGCCTACATATTTACTCCCGGCGCGATTCTTCTTATTCTGATCAGATCTTTTCTGTAAAAAAAAAATTGTACTTTTGTATTATATATAAGCAGTAACAAGTAATAATAATCGAATCTACGTAACACATGTAACGGAATAAAAGCTTTACCTTAAAAGCAGCACTACTAAGGTGGTGGAGAAACACTTCCCAATCTGGCTGTGAAAACACATCCCTGGGTCGGGGACAAGGCCCTGGCAACCCCTTCCTGTTGTGTTCATCTACATCCTGCCTTAGTCTAGCCTTCCATTTTCTTAATGAAGTACCGGCGCTCTTCATCACGGCATCGCGGTGAATGGGCTCAAGGGGTTGGAACGATGCCTGAAAAGACAATAAATGAAACGATTGGTTTCTAAATTAATATAATGAAACTTACAATTTGAAAGTGTTAACAATTTGATTAGCTAAGTACCCGAAGTTCTTCCCAAATCAATTGTTTAACTCGGTCTGCCACCTTTCGCCAGTTCGGGATGTAATAGGGAACATGGGACCTCACGACTTTCCCTGTCTCAGACTCAAAATCCTTGGCATATCTTCCCAATGCCTTTTGAACTTTGGGAAATCTAGGATTCCATATCAGAGGAATCAAGCCCCCTAACTTTCTCTTGAGGGCTTGGACTGTGATACCTTTTGCAGGTCCACGTTCACCCTGCTTCTTTTTCGGGGATGGAGGTGATGGTATGAATTCTTCATACTCATTATCTGGTATAGGATCTGTAGTATCGGTGTCAATGTTAATTCAACGAAATAAAAAGTAATCATACTAGAAAAAAATGAAAGTTAATTAATTACCGTCCTCGCATTGTCCCGGTAGCCTAAATGGATGCTCGTGCGGTGGTTGAGAACCACCTGCCGATCCAGCACAAGCCATTCACCTATATGATCAAGTATTTGAATATAATAAAAAATTGATACAAAGAACACATTTATGTTGATGCAGTATAAGTAAAGCACTAGTATTATATAATTTTTAAATTCAAGTATATTTGAATAAACTTACTAAAAGAATATTAGATTTATAGCATCATTCATCATCACTTGCATAGTTTGGTGGGATCGAGTCGTATATGTCATCATCTATGCAGTTATTATCATCATCGCAATCCGTTGAATCATACTCGTTGTTGTGATCATTTTCATTTTGATCGAGATCGTTTTCATCGTTTTGATCGGTTTCATCAACATCTGTTTCTACATCATTTGCACTCATGTAGAACGGTTCCATCGGTGGCAGTTCAACAACAAGTCGGAAATTTTCGTGGGTTGTTTCGTCGATTACCAAATCTTCAACAACCACATCACCATTAATATTTGGTACGTCTATGATATGACGGTGTTGAAAATGCTCAACAACTTTCCAGTCACATCCGTTGTACAAATCATCTATGTAGAACACTTGTTCTGCTTGTGAAGCAAGAATGAATGGATCATGTTCGTACTAGGTGTTTGTAGTGCGTATACTTGTTGTATTCTTATATACACGGACACCCTTCTTAGCTGGACTAGTATCGAACCATGTATATTTGAATAGAACAACAGTGTTATCATTTGGATAGCTTACGACATATATGTCTTCTAGGACTCCATACCATGTAGTGCCTTCGGTCCCTTTGACAGCAACCCCACAGTTTTGAGTTGTGCGTGTGCGGTCCCGATTTTGTGCATTGAATCTGACACCGTTCATCACACAACTCTGATAGGATTTGACGGTTGAAAAACATCCGGTGGAAAGTGCTAACAATTGGTCATTCATGTCTGATGGGTTTTGTTTACTCAATACAATCATCTGCATAATGTACCATAGATAAGTATTTATGTAACTCTCGATAAAAGTGCACAATAAGTGTATGAAGATTTATTTTGTACCTTCGAATTAAACCAATTAGTAAATTCTTGACGGTGCACTTTGTCTAGGATCTGTTTCGTGCAATAACTTGACAGTTTTGTACGATGTTCACTGCTCCATGTGTAGAAGACTAGTTAGCTTTAATGGAATTATAAGAAACAAAAGAACTAAGTTTGGATTGCTCACTTACATGAGGTATTCATCGATCTCATGGCAGTTTTGCAAGACATACCACTGAACCTTCTCTCTGAAAGTATTATTGAATGTCAAGCATTTCATCGATCCCATTGAACGAAAAAGAGTCTTGAATACTGATATACGGTTCCTGATTGTATCTTCGTTCTCAACCTAGTGCCTTTCTGGCCTATTGAACTTTGTCTCATTTCGTGAAAAATACAACGAGCAAAACATCAAGGTCTCGTTAGCCACGTATGCCTCTGCGATGGATCCTTCCGGCCTGGCCCGATTTCTAATATACCTCTTTAACTTACCTAGATAGCGTTCAATTGGATACATCTATCTCAAATGAACAGGTCCACCCCTAATCGCTTCTTCAGGAGATATGAAAAGATGCTATATTGAGCAGACCTAATTAAATTTTCTACGAGTTACCTACCAGGAGCCCCAATACAAAGCCTGGAGATTAGGCATGACACAGCGGATCAGAAGGAATCGAAAACACCCTAGGGAAATCATGCAATTCTAAGAACCTCATCAGGCCGAGGCGTACCATGGAATTTAGTTCGAGATATTGATTTTTGTATTTTCAAAGAACATTAGTTTCATTAGTATACTTTTTGTCATTAAGGCACAAGAAAAAGTTAGTATGTCACTTAAGGCACAAGGTCATGTCTAGTTCCATATGTGTTAGGTGTTAATATCATTTCAAGGCACAAGAAAAAGTTAGTATCTCACTTATACTAGTCAATCACACGCTTTATACACTAAGATGTTTCAAACAAGGAAACAAAGACTTTTAACACTTAAAACACTTTCACTCTAAGTGTAAGTGTGATCAATATTTCCAATAACAATGGTCTCTGAAACAGAGCCATTTTCAGTACCATTTTGGGTAGGAACAACACCCTTATGAACGATCAAACCAAATCAACAAGAACACAAGGGAAGCTAAGAACACAAGAATTCACTTGTCTTAACATGATACACAATTTAAATACAATCTCTAAGTGTAAGAAAACCAGAACATGCTTTTAGTTGTAAACACAAAACCAAAAGCCAAAAATTGACAATTCCTTTAAACAACGATTCAACAATACATGCTTTTAGTTGTACCATTATCTACCAAAGATGTTAGACAAAATCAAATTACAAGTCAGCTCCCAAACACATTCTGATCAAATTATCATACGACTACCATGTACCATAAATATGAAACTAAAAGATTAATATTGCAAGTTAAAAAATTACCCATCATTCTTATTCTCAAATTAGTCGGGAATACACAAAATTAATGATGATAACAATCATCTTATATCCAACCACGTCATTTCCTGAAAGTGATTCGAAAGAAAGGCATTGCACCATTCGACAACCAAATATAACAAACTAACAATGCTTTGTTGCTCAAACACCATTAACAAAGATGCAGTAGTTAAAAATAAATAGAAACATTTTATCAAAGTAACAAAAGATATATGAAATTGGTGATGAGATTTGGCACATTTTTTTTTCATTTTCAAGATGAGTCAAAATGAGTGACACAAAATTGGAGGTAGATAATTACCTGGAATGGAGCATGTAAGGAAATCACTATTCTAACGCAGTGGAATTTAAAATTTTGATTTCCTAAACTAGATCGTTTTTCGAATAATGCAATAAACACGTTAAGGGGGTTGGCAGTTATACCTCAGTGATCTTAAAGATTGTCGCTTTGACCGCCAACGGAGAGTAGTTCAATGCGCATGCCGTCCACGTGTCCGGCCTCTATCGCTTATCCACACGAACTCCTTGCCGGAATCCTTCCTAGGATTGCTATTGAAAAGCTCCGGCTGCTACACCGGACTTTTTCTTCCCTCACAACCTCACTATAAAAAGCCCCCCCTCTTTTACACAAGAACAATTAGCTATTGGAATTTTTCTCAAGAACAATTAGCTCTTGGAAGAATGGTGTGCTAAAGAACTTGGCAAGCCCTCTTATTTATAGCATATGGGGCGTGTATAGTTGCTTGGGGAGGAGGAGAAGAAAACTTCTTTCCAATAAAATTAAGGAAAATCAATTAATGTGATTTATCTCTCTTTCCATAATTTATTTTCTCCAATATCTTATATTGAATATAAATTATGTTATTACCATAAATCTATTTTTCTCAAAATCAATTAATATCACATATTAATATTATGGTAAATTTATTAATTAAATTGCATAATCCAAGTGTATCAATATACACTCAAATTGGCGCCATCTCTCCCATTAAATTAACTTATGGAAAATTCTTTAATTAATATAATTTGTATATATAATTAATATCTTGTATTTTATTTATTCAAATCGAAGATTCCAACTCCGAGAAGCTTGCTTTAACCCATAAATGGACTTTTGCAGTCTACACACCATCCTGGAGTCATTAGTTGTGAAACTCTCAGGTTGTGTCATATACACTTCCTCAGACAGATTCCCGTTAAGGAAAGCTGTTTTCACATCCATCTGCCAGATTTCGTAATCATGGTATGCTGCAATAGTAAGCAAAATTCTAATGGATTTTAACATGGCAACCGGTGAAAAGGCTTCGTCATATTCAACTCCTTGTCTTTGCTTATAACCTTTTGCCACCAACCTAGCCTTGTAGGTGGTTAAGTTACCGTCCATGTCGGTCTTTCTCTTAAAGATCCATTTACACCTTTTGTTCCTCAGGATGGTAAAATTGGTATCCTCTAGTTTCTCTAGGATAACTCACAAATAGACATTTGTCAGATCTGGCTTCTAATTTGTCAGGCATCATCCGCTTCACGTAAGTCGGACAACCAAGGTTTAAGATATCCCAGACTCGGATTTCTCTTATGCCATACTTCATATGGAGTAGAGTCAACCGTCTTTGATGGAACTCGGTTCAGTGTATAGGATGCGGTTTCTAGAGCATACCCCCAAAACGATTTTGGAAGAACTGCATAGCTCATCATGAATCGCACCATGTCTAACAAGGTGCGGTTCCTCCTCTCAGACACGCCGTTCATTTGAGGCGTTCCGGGAGGAGTCCATTCAGGTAGAATCCCATTCTCCTTCAAATAATCTTGAAACCCTCCATCTAGGTATTCTCCACCTCGATCGGATCGAAGTGTTTTAATTTCTTTACCTAGTTGTTTCTCCACTTCACTTCTGAATTCCTTGAACTTTTCGAAGGCTTCAGACTTATACTTCATTAAGTATATATAACCATAGCATGAATGGTCATCAGTGAAAGTGATGAAATAAGAGTATCCTCCTTTGGCTTGAATTGACATTGGGCCACATACATCAGTATGTATGAGCTCAAGCAATTCATTGGATCTTATCCCTTTGCCACTGAAAGTTGACTTTGTCATCTTGCCAAGTAGACAAGCCTCGCATGTATCAAACGATTCGTAATCGAATTGATCCAACATTCCATCTTTATGGAGTTTGGAAATGCGATTCTTATTTATATGGCCAAGTCTACAACGCCATAAGTAGGATTCATTCAATTCATTTGTCTTAGCTTTCTTGTTGTTTATATTAATTAAGTACGTCAACATTCATATCTAATATGTAGAGACCATTGCTAAGTATGCCAGTACCATAAAAAATTCCATTACGTGAAAAGGAACAACATTTATTCTCAAACGTAAATTAAAAACCTTCAACATCTAATGTAGAAATAGAATTGATGCTCTTCGTAAGAGCAGGAACAAAATAACAGTTATTTAGCTCTAGTACTAGCCCACTGGGCAATGAAAGAAAATAAACTCCTACGGCTAGTGCAGCAACACTTGCTCCATTTCCAACGCGTAGGTCCACCTCTCCTTTCCTCAGATCTCTAGTTCTTCTTAGTGCCTGCATATTCGTACAAATATGAGAACCACAAACCAGATGCTCAATACCCGGTGGTTAGACTTAGAAGAAGTAATGTTGATCTCAATCATAAACATACCTGAAGTCGAAGCATCATTATGCTTCTTCTTGGTACTCAAGAAGCTTTTGCAGTTTCGCCTCCAATGACCGGTCTCACCGCAGTGGAAGCAAGCATCCTTAGATTTGTCTTTTGCTATCTTAGGCGTTGGCTTAGGTTCAGCCTTCACCTTCTTGGACTTCTTCTGGGCTTTTTCCTTGCCCTTGTTGGAAGTGACCAGCAACACTTACTTTCCCTTCCCCACAGTGCCTTCAGCAGTTTTCAACATGTTCAATAGCTCCGCAAGGGAGCGATCTATCTTGTTCATGTGATAGTTCATCACAAACTGTGAGTATGAATCAGGTAGAGACTGTAGAATTAAGTCAATACTTAAATCTCGTTCCAACTTGTGGCCCAGCTTCCCAAGCCTCTCTATGTACCCGATCATCTTAAGCACATGTGACCCAACAGCAGTCCCAGAGTCCATCTTGCAACCAAACAGGGCCTTCGAGACCTCGTACCTCTCAGTACGAGACTGAGAAGCGTAGAGCTCCTTTAGGTGAACCATGATTGAGTAGGCGTCCATAGACTCATGCTGTTTTTGTAGCTCAGGTGTCATAGAAGCAAGCATGATACATGTAGCATAAGAACTGTCATAACAGTGCTTGTTATACATCTCAACCACATCTGCAGCTGCTACCGGAGCAGGTGCCTCCGGTACGGGTTCGTCCAAGACATAGCCAATTTTCTCATGCGTCATAACGATTTTGAGGTTTCTTTCCCAATCGAGAAAATTAGTTTCGTCAAGCTTGTTTTCGATGATAAAACAAAGGTTCATTTTGTTCGACATTTTCTACAACAATAAATAAAGATAGAATAAGTAAAAGCTCATGTATAAAAACCTATATTTGCACTTAAAATTTTATAAGGTTTTTAACTCCCACTAGCCAACTATTCCCTATTGGCTTTCAAGAATTTAGTTAATTCATTAGTGGCTGGGATCCCTTCTAGTTATCTTGATTCCCGACGAGGGCTGATCAACCAAGAAAATTTTGAAAGGTAGGTACTCCTACCAGTCGCATCTCATGCGGCTCCCAGTGGCTAACTAGTCAACTCTTTGACATTTCACATCTCTATGTGATAGTTAACCCTTGTCTCTAAAATCGAGGTGGTCTGACGAGGCCAATCACCGCAAGATTTTAGTCAGAGTCGCAACCAATATTCATGAGATCTCGTAACGATCATATCTCGATAATAATGTAGGTCAACTCCCGACGAGGGCCGATAAGTTGGATCCGAACAAGGGCTCTTCACCGTCATTATAATATTAGGAGACAATTTTGGCTCAATTTTTGGCGTGGGAATAATTTTAAATTAATTCACTTAATTAATTTGGTTTAATTATGGTCTCATCTACTATGTGCATATAACTACGATATCATATAAAGTAAAACATACACAACATTCCGTGCACAAAATAACCGGTATGATCATGGACTTTTCCTAGAGTGCGATTTGAATAAAGCCCAGCGAAACCGCTGGTCACAAACTAAGGGTATCTGCAACCGCCAATAGGATCTTTATTGCTGTACGCCAATGGGTTCTTTATATCTCCTTGGTCTTCATCTTCTTGCTCCATTCTTGTTACATTAATATCTATCTAATAAATACACCCGCCGCACACGGGGGGTGCTAACGGGAAAGGGATAAATGCAAAAAGTAAACTAGGTCACGTTCTTCATAACGGCCTGAGGTCAATTTTCAAAAACCAACATAAAGAAAACATTCTCATCTATCCTATTGGTCGAGTCCATGATCAATCGGGGTCCATATAATCACATTATATCTACACATCTAATTCATACTATTTTATCTTATGAAAAGATTAAGTTTTAATTTTAACTACTTATGCGTCTTTATCAAATCAAATAATTAAATAAATTTTAATTAATTATATGATTAAATCGAGATTTCTATGCAAAATAAATTTCACAAGACGAAAAACCGAGCCCCCATCGAATTATGGAGGAGTGGGCTCACCGAGAATCCATCACTCATACTCGACTTAACGTATCGTGATTTGAATCTTGCATCTACCGATTAATTACTACGCAATTATATAATGCTTATTGCTTAAGCTCGAAGTCTGGCTCTGCTACCACTGTAAGGAAATCGCTATTCTAACGCAGCGGAATTTAAAATTTTGATTTTCTAAACTAGATCGTTCTTCGAATAATGCAATAAACACGTTAAGGGGGTTGGCAGTTATACCTCAGTGATCTTAAAGATCGTCGCTTTGACCGCCAACGGAGAGTAGTTCAATGCGCAAGCCGTCCACGCGTCCGGCCTCTATCGCTTATCCACACGAACTCCTTGCCGGAATCCTTCCTAGGATTGCTATTGAAAAGCTCCGGCTGCTACACCGGACTTTTTCTTCCCTCACAACCTCACTACAAAAAGCCCCCCTCTTTTACACAAGAACAATTAGATCTTGGAATTTTTCTCAAGAACAATTAGCTCTTGGAAGAATGGTGTGCTAAAGAACTTGGCAAGCCCTCTTATTTATAGCATATGGGGCGTGTATAGTTGCTTGGGGAGGAGGAGAAGAAAACTTCTTTCCAATAAAATTAAGGAAAATCAATTAATGTGATTTATCTCTCTTTCCATAATTTATTTTTTCCAATATCTTATATTGAATATAAATTATGTTATTACCATAAATCTATTTTTCTCAAAATCAATTAATATCACATATTAATATTATGGTATACTTATTAATTAAATTGCATAATCCAAGTGTATCAATATACACTCAAATTGGCGCCATCTCTCCCATTAAATTAACTTATGGAAAATTCTTTAATTAATATAATTTGTATATATAATTAATATCTTGTATTTTATTTATTCAAACTATACCCTTTATATTCTAGAGATAAACTTTCCTTATTTGCTATCAACTATAACCGCATTTTAATCCGACACGATGTTCATATGTGTGTGACCCGATAGGCTTCCGAATATGTCGGCCGTAGACATAAAGTGCAATTTACTAAAATGCCCTTCATACCTAACGATCACGGGATAGCGTCTAGCAACACACCGTGACCCCTAATTATCGGAAGAGTCAAAAGCAATGACTACTACCTTTCATGGGAAGCAGTTACCGTGTAACTAACAATCCTATCGCTATAATAATATCCATACGATCGTATCTCAAGTGTCAATACATTAACGATCGCATCTTATAATCTGGATATCAAGCTCTCTCGGGATAACACATTTATTCCCACTTTGCAAAGATTCTCGAGAGCTAGACATTCCTTATAAGAAGGCCATTTCGGATATTTGATCCCAATCATAGGATACGCGATTCCCGGATGACCAATCATGTATACTCCGCATGCTTCAGTATCATACCCAATCACTACTGCATGATCGCTCCGTGGTTAGGAGAAATCTCAATAGTGTCAAAGCATGACAATCCACACCGTGATGCCATGAAGACTCCGGTCATAAGGATAATTACACAACCGCCACATAGTGTGACACTTAATGTAAGTGGGTCAGTCTAACGTACGCATTCTTCAATACACGTCCACGTACAGTCCAAGTGTCCTTACACTTCGATAGAAGAGATCTATCCCTACCTTCTATAAGATAGAAGACATCCAATACGTGCTAGTCTGATTATACTATCAATGTCCCATTTGATAATACATAAGACTAGAGACATTTAAGCACCAAACTAGTTATAGTGATTAGAGATCTCATCAACCATAATCACTATCATGGTTTATCAATCACAGTTTGATACTAGGGACGTTACTATATATATACAACAAAAAACATGAAGATAAACAATATATAATAACATAAGTGCTTTTATTAATCATAATAAACTTATTACATGAACTAAACAGACTGTAAATGACCCGACCCGGTCGGATCCGGTCCAACCCAATTGGGTTTAGGACTCCTTTCCAACAGAGCAATGGTCCGGCGGTTGTGCTGTTGAGCGTCTGTGGTTGAAGAGGTGTTGGTGGAGCTGAGTGCGGCTGTGGTTGTGCGGAGGAGAGGAGGAGGAGAGGAGGAGGAGAGGAGGAGAGGGGAGGAGGCCGGCCTGATGATTTTTATGCGAAATGAAGAAGAAGAAGAAGAAGAGGACCTGATTTAATGTAGGTCAAATCTTTGAAGGGACGACATTTCTTTTTTGGGACGACAATGTCGTCCCATTAAAGGTTTTTTTTTTTAATTTTTTGATTTTAAAACTAATTAACGAGCCTCGGGTTTTAAAACTAAATGACGAGCCTCGGGTTTTAAAACTAAATAACGAGGCTCAGGTTTTAAAACTAATTAACGAGCCTCGGGTTTTAAAACTAAATAACGAGCCTCGGGTTTTAAAAGTAATTAACGAGGCTCGGGTTTTAAAACTAATTAATGAGCCTCGGGTTTTAAAACTAAATAACGAGCCTCGGGTTTTAAATAACTACAAAATAAAATCAGTAATCGACTAAATAACGAGCCTCGGGTTTTAAAACTAATTAACGAGCCTCGGGTTTTAAAACTAAATAACGAGCCTCGGGTTTTAAAAGTAATTAACGAGGCTCGGGTTTTAAAACTAATTAACGAGCCTCGGGTTTTTAAACTAAATAACGAGCCTCGGGTTTTAAATAACTACAAAATAAAATCAGTAATCGACTAAATAACGAGCCTCGGGTTTTAAAACTAAATAACGAGCCTCGGGTTTTAAAACTAAATAACGAGCCTCGGGTTTTAAAACTAAATAAAGAGCCTCGGGTTTTAAAAGTAATTAACGAGGCTCGGGTTTTAAAACTAATTAACGAGCATCGGGTTTTAAAACTAAATAACGAGCCTCGGGTTTTAAATAACTATAAAATAAAATCAGTAATCGACTAAATAACGAGCCTCGGGTTTTAAAACTAAATAACGAGCCTCGGGTTTTAAAACTAAATAAAGAGCCTCGGGTTTTTAAAGTAATTAACGAGGCTCGGGTTTTAAAACTAATTAACGATCATCGGGTTTTAAAACTAAATAACGAGCCTCGGGTGTTAAATAACTATAAAATAAAATCAGTAATCGACTAAATAACGAGCCTCGGGTTTTAAAACTAAATAACGAGCCTCGGGTTTTAAAACTAAATAACGAGGCTCGGTTTTTAAAACTAATTAACGAGCCTTGGGTTTTAAAACTAAATAACGAGCCTCGGGTTTTAAAAGTAATTAACGAGGCTCGGGTTTTAAAACTTATTAACGAGCCTCGGGTTTTAAAACCAAATAACGAGACTCGGGTTTTAAATAACTACAAAATAAAATCAGTAATCGACTAAATAACAAGCCTCGGGTTTTAAAACTAAATAACGATCCTCGGGTTTTAAAACTAATTAACGGGTCTCGGGTTTTAATACTAAATAACGAGCCTCGGGTTTTAAATAACTACAAAATAAAATCAGTAATCGACTAATTAACGAGCCTCGGGTTTTAAAATTAATTAACGAGCCTCGGGTTTTAAAACTAAATAACGAGCCTCAAGTTTTAAATAACTACAAAATAAAATCAGTAATCGACTAATTAACGAGCCTCGGGTTTTAAAACTAAATAACGAGCCTCAGGTTTTAAAACTAAATAACGAGCCCCGTGATTCAAATCAATCGCTCGATAACGAACTGACGATATATAGGAGATAGTACTATCAGAATGATCTGTAAGGGAAAGATATCGGTTTGAAATCGCTTAATCGATTTTGGATCTCGGGAATGAGATCAATCGGTCATTAACGGACCCCGTGATTCAAATCAATCGCTCGATAACGAACTGACGATCTATAGCAGATAGTACTATCAGAATGATCAATAAGGAAATATATCGGTTTGAAATCGCTTAATCGATTTCGGATCTCGGGATTGACATCAATCGGTCATTAACGAACCCCGTGATTCAAATCAATCGCTCGATAATGAACTAACGATCTATAGCAGATAGTACTATCAGAATGATCATTAAGGAAAGATATCGGTTAGAAATCGCTTAATCGATTTCGGATCTCGGGATTGACATCAATCGGTCATTAACGAACCCCATGATTCAAATCAATCGCTCGATAACGAACTGACGATCTATAGCAGATAGTACTATCAAAATGACCTGTAAGGGAAATATATCGGTTTGAAATCGCTTAATCGATTTTAGATCTCGGGAATGAGATCAATCGGTCATTAACGGACCCCGTGATTAAAATCAATCGCTCGATAACGAACTGACGATCTATAGCAGATAGTACTATCAGAATGATCAATAAGGAAAGTTATCGGTTTGAAATTGCTTAATCGATTTCGGATCTCGGGATTGACATCAATCAGTCATTAACGAACCCTGTGATTCAAATCAATCGCTCGATAACGAACTGACGATCTATAGCAGATAGTACTATCAGAATGATCAATAAGGAAATATATCGGTTTGAAATCACTTAATTGATTTCGGATCTCGGGATTGACATCAATCGCTCGATAACGAACCCCATGATTCAAATCAATCGCTCGATAACGAACTGACGATCTATAGCAGATAGTACTATCATAATTACTAGTATATTATCGTTAGATAAATGAATTTTTATAAAAAAAAATAATGTATTTTTATATTTTAACGCAATGTTTATTACAATATGTATATTAAAACAATTGTTTTTATTTATTAACACAAAATTTTATAATTTCAATTATACAATTATTATTTTCTAAAAAATATTTATTTTCCTTTGAAGGGACCCTAAAAACACAAAATTTTATTATTTCAATCATACACATATTATTTTCTGGGAAATTATTACATTTTCTTTAAAGGGACGACATTGTCGTTCCTTCAAACAAAAAACTTTTATAATTTCAATTATACAATTATTATTTTCTGAAAATATTTATTTTCCTTTAAAGGGACGACATTTGTCGTCCCTACAAAAACAAAATTTTATTATTACAATCATACAAATATTTTTTTATGGGAAAATATTAAATTTTATTTAATGGGACGACAATGTCGTACCTTTAAACGGTTCGGTCCACGTGAAAATCCAAGGTGGAACAGTGGGCCTAGTATTTGGTTTTTTGGGACGACATTGTCGTCCCATTAAAGTTTCCCGCCAAAAAATCCGGCCAAAACTTTGACCTTGTTTGAATTCATTTAAAGGGACGACATTGTCG
The DNA here is from genome assembly GCA_026214975.1 of Gentiana macrophylla. NCBI lineage: Eukaryota > Viridiplantae > Streptophyta > Magnoliopsida > Gentianales > Gentianaceae > Gentiana > Gentiana macrophylla. The sequence goes on along the minus strand of CM047808.1, from coordinate 7,140,167 downwards.
TCCCAATAAAGATGTTTAAAGGAACGACAATGTCGTCCCTTTAAAGATGGTCCCTTCAAACTCTTTTTCTTGTAGTTTTAATAGCTAGGTCAACTCTTTGCTGAGTCAAGCAATTGCAACTACCTTGTGTTGTGTATGTAAATACACAACTACACATTTCTTTGAACATCACCTCTATTTTAAAAATCCACATTAATTTTGTAATACCTTAAACCAATTTTGATAGTATTATCCGTATTTAATCCGAAAGTGCAAAGTAACTCTAAAATAACAAGAATGCAAAAAAAAAAAAAAAATTGTAGTATTTTGATAAATAAATATTTATCTTAGTTAATAGTGACTATTCATTACGTCAATAAATATAGGGAGTTACAATATTAAAAATCCACCTCTTAAGTGATTTGATGGTTGCATGTGCATAGTCATGAGGGGAGGGACGGTTCTTTGGAAAAATAGAAGGAAGGAGAAAGAAACAGTAAAAAGAAATGAGGATAAGGGCTTTGGAACATCTTCTTAGTATCAATTAGCAAGCACAAAGAGAAACCAATCTTATTGAGTCTTGAAGAAAACGGTAAATATTTTAATAATTAATTTTTTTTTCCAATATATATATATATATACTAGATTCCGTCTACGTGCGATGCACGTTGTTGCCCTCGTGTAAGTTAGTTGTGTTTGTTAGAAATATGTGTGATACTAAAGTGTGTTAATGTATTGTCATCTGAAGGGGTAGGGAATCTTGTTAATTTCGTAATATTATTGCACGGTACATATATGTTTGTAATAGCGATAATGCAATCGTTATTTTTGCGAACAGATATTTACATTGCTAAAGAGTTTCCTGGTTACAAAGTTGCGTCAAAATAGTTACAAAGTTTCAGCAAAATAGTTACCTTTTTTTTTGGGGGTTGTTACCTGCAATGTTTAGGAGCATATGAAAATGTGGAATGGTAGAGGGAAGTGATGTTCTTCACAGTTACAACAAAATATGAGCAAAATAGTTAGTATTTGTTGATTAGTTTATTTCTGGGGACTTGACTTGCTTTTTCATGGGGTGGAGGTTGTGTCGATTCTTTGAGTTCTTTGTCGGTGGTGTGAATGGTTTTGCTTGTGCCTATTGTGTTGCTTTCCATGTTGGTGGTTGGCTTGGGTAGTGATGGCTGTGCTTCGGTTGTAGGTTCTTTGGGAGAAATTTCTTTGTGCCTTTGGCCTGCATTTGCTTCACCTAGGCAATTGGATTTAGAGGATTAGGGCAGCTGTGTTTGTAGATATTGAATGGCAGTGTATTAGGCAAAAAGGTTGATAAGTTTCTTTACCTGTTTCGTTGCTTTTTGATGGTGTCAGCTTACAAGGTTTGTTTTCGATCCATTCTTGGACTGTGTAGCGCGTCATTTTGTCGGTGAATTTTTTCTGATTTGCTTTTATCTGAGCCATGATTTCCTTGCCTTTCAGTTTGCTGTTTATTTGTTGTAGGTGCTGAGCCATTGCCTATGGATACAGAAATAGTTTTTTTTGTCAGTGTTGATGTAGATGTTAAGTGATGGAAGCATGAATTTGACTGTTTTTGTTATGTTACCTGGCTGTCCATGTTGTGGATTTGTTCTGGTTTGCGATTGAGTAGTTTCTCAGCACTTTCGTCGAACAGAGTTGCTGTGATTGTGCGAGATTCATCGGTGAGTTCTACTATGACTTTGCAACTGTTGCAAGACAGTTATTATTAGAAGAATGATCAGTGAATTAATTTTTTTTTTTTGTTCTTTGTGAATGTTAATGGTTATTACTTACTGAGCGGTTGCGATCTGATTTTCTTTGCAGGTGTGGCAGGTGAAAGTCTCATCAGGATGTGCTTTTTGTGTTTGGTGACATTTTGGGCACTTTGTGTATGCCATTTTTTGGTGGAAGTCGTTGATGGTCATAATGACTGTGGAGAGAGCAACCTGTTCAAGTTTAGAAATTAGTACTGTTATGATATCAAAAGTAGATGAGGTAGGGTTGATGTGGGGAAAATGCTGACTAAAGTACTGCGTTTTCAATTAATTATTCCTTGTACTAACCTAGGTTTTCATTAAGTGTGAGGAAATGTTATTTCAATGGAGTATAAAACCTACGTAACAAGCAAAGTATGGTAGATAAATAACATGTATTCTAGCTTAAGTTTTTTTGTGGAAGAGGAATTATGTAGTAACAATAAGTAGAAGACATAGTATTTGTAAAAGACCTTGATTAAGCAGTTCAATAGAAGAAGTAGTAGTTGGGAACGTAACAGCAGAAATTATGTTCACAAAGTTTGGGGACAATTGTTTTTTTTACCTGAGAGTCGGGAATTATGTGCGAGAGTTGTGTTAACCGAAGTGTTTCGTGGTTTTCCACAGTTGTCTCCAGGTAATTGCGAGGCGGTATGTTTGCAATTTTACTTACTTCGTTCAGGTGATTGTCCAGCCTGTTGATGTAAGAGAATGGCATGTTACTCTAGGGGAGAATGGTAGAAATTAGTGTGAAGTTTAGTTGTTGTATGCTGATTATTTAACTAACTTAATAGAGTATGTGAGTGAGGGAGGTATTTGCGACATGGAGAGGGGCAGTGAAAATGTGAATGGACAATGCTTACCATGCTCGGAGACTTGCTACTTCTGGGATGCTTGGCTCTATGCTGACAAATGAGAAAGGAATTGTGGAAAGAGACAAGCCTGCAAGATAGTTACGTCTATTGTTTTAAACTTGTTTCTGTCATTAGGTATGTAGTTTGGATGGTAGTAGTTAATTGGTTCTACCTGAGAAGGAAGTGGCTCTGAGCCCTTTGCAGAGTATAATTGGCATGTCATTCTTTGCAGCTAGCAACTCTGATCCTTGGTGTTCCACAAAGTCTCCCCATAGAGTAAGCATGAGAGGTTTCAATCTACACATTTTGTTTTTGATATGTTAGTTTTATTGGTTAAGTTGATTTTATTGTTTTTTAGTTAGATTAGAGGCGTGATCTATTGTATTATATGATGATAGCACCAAAACAGTGGAAACTCCGAACCTAAAAGGTTGGTTGTTTTCTTTTTGGCAGGTACACCTAACACCAACTCAACACAAACAAAATATAAAAACGTGAACAGAGGCTTTACTTACTCATTTTGGACCACAGTACATTCTTGTATCGGAGTGAGTTTCCCTTTCACATCAATGATCCTTGGTTCCTTGACGTTGGTGATTGCAGCGACGATATCTAGTAAGGAGGAATGCAACATGAAGATGTATGATGTTTGGACTATGTTGGATGAGCTATTGTTTTATGAACAAAATACACAAGCAAAAACCGGACTATAGTTTAGGGTTGTTATTTTTTTTTTTTGACTGATGCAGTGTATAAATACTATTTTCGAAGTAAAATGGTTGCAAATTCGTTTTGTTACAAAATCTAGCAAGTAGGGAGGAGTTTTTAGCTCTAAAAAACTACCCACTTAATAACTAATAACTCATGAATGTATGGTGACAAAATGCAATTAAGGTTATTACATGTCTATCTTTCAGTTTTTTTGATGTCAATTTGATTAGGTTAGGTAAGTGCTTCTTAGAATAGCCGGGGTTCGCAGACGTACTATCAGTACGCGGCATCTATAACCTCTTTTACGACTATTCGGTGCAAGTTTTTCTATATTACAATGCCATCCAACTTGACCCTGTGGAAATATCAAAGGGTATTGCAATGGATCATAGCATCCATAGTTGTGGCATATTCTGTAAGGGATTGTATCTTTCGAATATATTTGGATATCACATCCGGGGTTGGAGCCATCTTCCTCATCCATTGAAACAATCGCAGACACATCATCACAGGTAGGCTCATTATAAATACGCTGATCGAGTCTAGGGTTATTAACGAGGCATAATTTGTAGTCATGCACACATCCTAAATCTCTGACTTGGCGCAAAAAACGTACGTATGGATTTTCATGAAGTACATGCATCAATGTGGTCATGACATCTCTAGAAAATCGTGAAGAAGTAGCAAGGTGCTCTTCGAGTTCAGATTGTGGGTCATAGAAATAAAACTTCACACCGATAGGGGTATCGTTATTTCCATTGAAGCAAGCAAGGTAGTGGTGTATTTTGACTTGGACCTTGAATGTGTATATACCTTGCTTATTTTTCATAAGTTCATTATCTTTTTTTGCTGCGAATGTGGTAAAAGCTAAGTTATTATTATAGCTCCTTACATATTTCCTAAAAGTTGAGGATTGTATGTCTGAGTCTGTAAAAAATCGGGCAAGGGCAGGTGGCATTGATGGGGATGCAATACTTATCTCACCTTCAGAGCAACAAAACACTATGGACTCATGGTAGAAACGCTTGGCATGACAATAGCTGCAATTTGGGGCATTTGGTAACAAAGTGGTGTACGATTCAGCGTGTGGTATAGGCAACAGATGGGGTGATTCAGTAGAAAGAAAGCCTACCCTAAGTCTGGTAGAAGGATAAAACTGATGGTGTATATGAGCCACCCGGCACAATGCATTACCACGATGAGTTAGAGTAGTATGTGCAGAATCTGTTTCAACTGCAATACTTAGGTCATGAGAAGGTGAACTCAGCAATACTATATTTGTAGCTGAAGAGGGATTTGCACTATCAGGCACCAAGGACAATCCTTGGTCACAGACTGAAGTTGAGGCAACTTCAGTGTCTACTACAGAGCTAGGCACAGCTCTATTTTTCAACGCATAACGCGTACGTCGTTGCTTCAAAAAATCGGTTTTTTTATCAGCATCCATAGCTGCGTAACTATTTCTCCTTCTCTCATTTCTCTTTGTTCGGCTTAGGTCATCCACGGAATTACTATGTAACGTTACTACAATTCATAGACCTAACCTATCTACGGTAAGTACAAGGCAATGAACGATAAATCTAACGAACAAAATATATGCAATAACTTACTAATAAAAGCATGTAAAAGGAATGGAGGAAACGTACCTGCAACAATGATGACTGAAACCAATAAACACAGAAAGCTGAAAAACCAATGAACGAGCAACTGCAAAATGAAAACACATGAAGGCAACTTAATACACGCGTCACTGCTAAGAAAGGAAGAGCCAAAATAGCACACATTGAACGTCAAAAGTCAGAAACATAGGCAAAAAATATGGAATATGGTATACTATAATAACTCCGTAACTAAGAAATAAAGATAACACAGTATATGTACAAAGAATATGATAATTACAAAGCATCATGTGGTACCAAAACCACACCCAAATAGATGAAAAATAATGACTGAGCAACGAGGCATTGAAGAAGCATCTGTCAATATACTTTGTACATATATAAGGTAAACACCAGACATTAAATATGTAAGCTGCTTATGTACCAAAAGTTTAACTACATATTTCTGCACATTTTTAGGAATGAATAGAAATTTGTCTGAAAAATTTGGGCCTTGCAAGACTTCACATTTACAAGACCAGACATTACATACAATGTCAATTATGCCTCTCAATTCCTACAGCCTCCTACACATGTCCATATCAAACTTGCTCATACAATAGTCAAACATGTTAAAGCTAAATTGGCTTTTGGTCTACCATTGGAAAGAGTCCTACAATGACATTAACAAACTATTTTGGTGCAGAATAGGCAGGCTACCTATGTACCAAAAAGTCAAATACATATTTCTGCCCATTTTTAGGAATGAAGCACATATCCTGCTGCACAAAGTAACCACATATGGTCTTGAGGTCTAGTCTGAAGCAGAAAACAAAGGACTAATGAACACAGCACCACAGCTGACATGGCTTCACTATCTCACCACAGATCTCCAACCATCTCAATCCAACGTTCTTATACTATCAACAATAGTACCAGGAAAACATTTTGTAGTATTTTTTTTAATTACATCTCCTAATCATTGCATTCATTCTACCTATTGCACAAACCATACACAATGATTGAATTACTTGAATACAAAACAGTATCTATTCCCAATAACAAAAAGCAAAGATAACATCTTTCATGTCCAACATGACAACATTCAACGCAATTAAGGGAGAAACTATCTCAAACACTAAATCAAACAAAAACAGAGCAACATCAGCAAGTGCACTCATAAAATTACATATCAAAGGATGCAATTACCGCAGCAACAATGACATGCAACTGTACTATACCACATAAAACGCAGCAAAAAATACAAATAAAGTCACAGAGCTTCAAAAAAAGTAGGAAAAATACAGACACCGATAAAGAAATGAAAGTATAAACAAATGAATGAACTGAGAAATCATAAAGTATGAAAATCAAATAACAAGCTGCAATTGCAGAAAAACATGCATAAAAATGCAATCTTTGAGGCCAAAAAAGCACCCATTTCTAATTAACCCGATAAAAAAGTAGGAAAACCAAAAACGAAAGCTGGAAACAAGTCGAAGATGAAAGCCAAAAAATCCATTGCCAAACAAACCAATTTCACAAAAAAAAAACGAATAAACCAAAAACAGGATGTAGTCAAACATGCACCATGAAGAACAACCAAAGAACACGCTTAAAGAAGCATGCATGCAAGATGATCCACAACAAGAACAGAATCAAAAGCAATAATTCAATGCATAAACGATTGAAGGAATTAGAAAGCAGACGAAAACACACTGACTAATTTTGCAAATAAATGTAAACAAATATACCATGAACTCAAAAAAGACCTCAATACAAACCGTAAAACAATCAACAAATTACCTGGGGAAAACGACGATAAACGCAACAGCAAATGTAAGAGAAAAAAGCAGCAAAAACAACATCAATTATCTACCAAAAATTAGAAACGGGTAATGAAAAGCTGAGAAAGGACGAAGAATGAGAAGAAGAACTCACCCAGAGCAACGAAAGTAATGCGAGAAGAGTTTCTCGCTCTACACTGGAACATATTTATAGACAAAACCAAGCAAACGGTGGTGGAGCAACCGACAAGCAGAGCAAGATAGTGGAACAATGACGTCAAAGCACTAACCGCCTCAGCAATGCTTATGTAATTAAAGCCCAAAACGACGTCGTTTAACTGGTATATGGAAAAAGCATCGACTCGCCCATTTGGTCGTCCCATGCCTAGAAGATTTAATAAGTATACTATATGTATGATAGTTGCTTTATAAGATATTTATTGATTTAGAATAGTATTTGATATAGGAAATCGAGATATGGAGTTTCGTTTTCAATGATGGATTAGCGGATTTGGTTTCGAGGTAAGAAGTGTAGTATCAAGAGTATTTTTTTTTTAGCATTTCATGTTTCGACCATTTCATTCTTGATTGATTTGTGTAAACGATCCCTACAATTTTAAGAAGGTGAGAGAGAGTTTTTGGGAGAGATTTAGACTGAGCCTGAGAATTTCTCTAGGATGACTACGTATGCAATGTGTATGTTGGAATCAAGACTGCCGTAGTTCTTTGTGGATGTTTATATATGGGGCGATGCAGGGGCGGAGCTATGTGTAATGGGGTGGGGTCACGTGACCCCACTGAGATCCGGGGATATTTTTTTAGTATTAAAACGATGTAGTTTATTGTTAAAAAATGTCGTTTTTTCTTTAAAAAATGCAGTTTTAGGCTCCGGTGACCCCATTGAAATAAATTTTCAGTATAAAAATGTAGATTTTGACTCCGATGACCCCATCGAGATAAATTTATGGATCCGCCACTGGGGCGATGGTGCTCTAGGCCTGCGTGGGCCGTGTCCAATGTGGACTCTGTTTTCGTGTTATTCAAGTTAGAGATAATTTTGGGATTATCCCTTGATTTTAGGAGATAATTGTGATATTCAAATATCCATGTTTAAATGATAAGGATCCGAGCCTTAAAGACTTAGGATTCTTCCCATAATTATCGTATAATTATTATCCTTATTATATTCTCTAACCGACTTGCGGCGAGATGCTAGAACCGGGCGGACCGGGCTGTGTAGACCTGCTCCTCGCCGGTCCTGACCGAACTACGGTGCACAGGGAGATGACCTGAACAACCTTCCTTCATGAGGACTCAGTTCGGCCCTTAGGCTTATGATGGGGCTCTTGGCCCTTGCAGTTAGGGTATTAGGTCTATTCTTGTCATTATTTGGGATGTCATGTGCCTGATACGTGGAGCGGTGAAATCTAGTATCGTCATAAGCCTCACAGATCCAGTTGAACTCTTGAGGTTAGGACGGATCTGAGTTAGATGTTAGGCTGGTTTGACTTGGTCGAGCCGCAGCTCGGTCTTTCCTTAACATGGTGGATATAGTCAACGATGCCAGGTGGCAGTGTGATGTTATAACTTTTGCCTTCATGTTCTTTTTTGAAATACGAGGCGTCTCCCACCCATTTCAAGTGACGGTTTTCGAGAACATGTTGAGGCTTATAGCCCCCTGTCATATCAACAGTTCCATTACGTTTTGGCAGGCATAAAGCACTGTTATATCTGACTATTTCAACGTAAGTATTCATTGCTTATTTCCTTGTTTAAATCTCCCTTTCCTTTTACTTCTTCTCGACGAGGAGAGCTAGAGTTTCGACCCCCACGAGTGTTTTTGTAGAAAATTCCATGGAAAAGGAGAATGGTCCTGAGGTAGAGGGTGCCTCAACCGATTTAGCCGGTGCTTCCTCCTACCGTTATTTTGAGACATTTGACCCGGCAACCTGTTTGTGGATTCAAGAGGGTACCCAACGTCTTATGGGTAGTTTCGGGAGAGCTTCCGTACTTGACGAACGCATCCTGGACTACATATGTCAAGAGTATAACATAAATCGGGGGATTTATACCCCCACACTTCCGGAGGAACCCGGCCATATGCCTGTCATCCTACTAAGGGGTTCGGTGCCATCTAGGAGGGCCAGTTAAAGGGTGGATTATGGCTGCCCTGGTGCCCGGCGTTTCTGGATGTGCTTCGATGCTACAAGATCGGTGCTGCACAAGTGACTCATAACGGGGTTAGGAGTATAATCGGGTTCTCCATCCTCTGCAGGATGGCGAATGTTTGCTTTACGGTCCCTCTGTTCCAATGCTTCCATCACATCTAGAAGAATCTAGGACCGAGTGGGTGGTACACTTTCCCTCGCCGTCCCGAAGTTCAAGCCTACATTGCTGATGGTGCTTCGCCGGCCAGTAACTGGAGAACATGATTCTTCTTTGTAAGGTGTGGGAATCAGGTTGAGTTGAGCCGGTGGGTAACGGCCACTCTGGACAAGTATCCCACGCCCGAATTGGGGGATTTCGCCGATGTGTATACCATTCTTAACAGCAACTTCTTTATTCTTGATAAGGAATTGTCGTCGAAGCTGCTTGACGCAGCCCGGATGTACGATGATGGGCCGGAGCCCTTTGAGCCCTTAAATGTTGCGGAGCATGCTTCTTGTAGAAATATAAACTCTAACCTTTTATTGTATCTTCTGACTTTCAAGGCCTGACATTTATCTCTGTCCCTTTGTTTACTGTGATTGCCCTGTTGTATCCTCCCAGCGCTGTGGGAGGGGAGCTGATCAGATCGAGAAAGTCTACTGAAGGGACGAATTCTTACAAGCGTCTTCTTTCCCGGACTGGGGATATAGCTGTTAACGCGGTGCCCCTTAGTGCTGTCATGAATAGGTCCCAACCAACTCATCAGGAGGAGAGTGTTCCCATTCCTTTGACTTCGAGGACAAACATTACAGCCCTTACCATTAAAATCCCGGAGAAAGGTGGTGAAGAAGAGGACGAAGGTACCCCTCTGATCAGGCGGAGTCGTTCTGATCAGAGGACGAAGGTACCCCTCTGAACAACTATTGTTCATTGTAACCTTAGTTGCAAGAAAAGTTTTCAACATGAAGATTAAGCCGTATATACCGGATTTCAAGCTCGCGTTCGAGCATTTCTGTATACATGCAGGTGGACGCGCGGTATTGGACGAGTTGGAGAAGAATCTTGAATTAAGTGAATGGAATATGGAGCCATCAAGAATGACATTGTATAGGTTTGGTAACACTTACAGTAGCTCTTTGTGGTATGAATTGGCTTATCTGAGAATACAAGGGTAGGATCAAGAAAGGTGATAGGACTTGGCGGTTGCATTTGGTTACGGATTTAAGTGTAATAGCACGGTTTGGCGCTCGTTAAGGACGGTTAATCCCGCAAAAGAGGAGAATCCACGGATGGATGAAATCAAAGATTTCCCGGTACAGGTCCCTCGGATCGCAGCCATTGGTTCTTGAGTTCTTTTTCGGGCGCTTTTAGTGTCACCAGAGTGTTTTGACGTGGCCCCACGGTGGAAAGACCTTTTTAGAGCTTAGAACCGACTTTCCCACGGTCTTTTGTGACAGTCGATGTTGGAAAAGTAGATTGTCCCGTGGTCCAAAAAACGGTAAATTTTGATGTGGTGTGACTAAAAATGCCCTTTTTATTTTCTGAAATCTGTTAGATGTAATATCCTCGGATCAATCATAAATTGACCCGATTACGCTTATCAGATCTAGATCTAAACGAAATAAAGAACATAAATTAAAGATCAAACTACAAGGGGTTTTGGATTTTACCTTTTATGGTGCTTAACTCCAAGATCAAAAGTAATATCCACGCAAGTTGAGAAGCCACAGCCTTCCAACGTGTGTCTCCCAGCAACACCAGGTGGATGGTGTTTCCCGCCGCCGGACCTCCTTGATATGCTACCGTAATCCCGAAGATTATTCCAACTTGAAACCCAAAGAAAAATAGCCGAAAATTCCAAGCTATTTTCTCCCAATAATGGCGTGTTATGTGATGTACAAAATGCTTGGGAGAACTCTCTTTATATAGGAGAGTAAAACTTAACCTCCAAGGATTTATTTAATTAATCCAAAATCAATTGAAATAATCCTTTTCCTAAAAAGATATATCTAAGATATTCCAAAATAAATAAGGATATATAAAAGATATTCTTTTCCTTAAATTATTTAACACATAAATAATTTAGTCACATGTCAAATAATTATCCAAGAAAACTAATTTCCCAATAATTAAATAACAAAAACAAACATGCGCACCTTTTTTTCGATCAAATTAAGTCGTGCGCATCTTTCCATTCTTTTTGACCAATTAGGTCAAAAAAGGTTAACACACCAATTCGGGCCGAGTCCACGAAAAATGTCTTTTCCGTGTATTTAATTATCTAGTCCAACTAAACAATTAATCCACACATCAAATTAAATAGCTCAATGCACTATTTAATTATAATTGAGGCGAAACGACGAGAAAACTAATTATGCTATTTTAGGAGCCACGTCGGGGACCATGGACCCATATTCAGTAGCTACAATAAATCGAATAAAATTTATTCATCAGACAGGATAATTATATCCAACCTATTAATTCCGGGATTACACCACCATAAACCCGAAACTGAACTCTATCGAATATAGATAACTTACACTCAATATATGAGTCGAAAGCGTCCACTGATATAATCATTACATACGAATAAATCCTCCATAGACTGTTCACTTCGATTCGGGATATTTCCGTAAACCCTTCTCGAAACATATTATCCTTATTTACCATTAACCCCCTAGTGATCAATTAGTTCATATTCAATATAATATGAACTCGGCCGATCGATCAGTTTCTAGGGTTAACAAATAAGGGAATTGTCTATCTACTTCCCGAGGGAAGGAATGGATTCCATATCTGTGATAGCACAGACTACTCACTCATTCTAGAATAGAGCCAACGAGAAGTGTTGGACCACATACTACGAAGTGATCCTTACTAACACATCAAACTCCACCCTAGTCTAAGCGGTTATGCAGATCACCTCGAGATTAAGATTAATCCATATATGATCATCTTGTGATTTGATAAGACTTCTCGATTACAGAATTATATCGAGAACTCGAATCAAATCGGTCCAGCCATATATGATTATCATCATATATAAATGCCCCACTAGGTACCCTATTACCGATAGTTCGGATAAGACTGTCACACCTAAAGTGTTCTGGGCGCATTAATAGCAAATTAATCTAGAGACCCGTACTCTGATTAATAAACGCTACGGACTAAATTAATTTTTAAGTATATTTCACAAACTCAATCCTCGTGTGTATAGCCATACACTGAGTTGTGATTACATAATCAATATACTTAGGGTTTTCTGTAGTGTATTAATATTGACAATAAATGCGAATAAATAAGATGAAATAAATTCTGTCATTTATTTAAATAAAACAATTACAAATTGTCTTTCGGGCATAAAACCTAACAATCTCCCACTTGCACGAAAGGCAAGTGGATTAATTGTTTTAGAGCACACCCTATATCTATATTACAGCAATACAACTCCCACTTGCTCTAAAGGAAATAAGTCATGTCCCTAATACCAATAGTTTCCTAGTGCCGGTTGAAGACTTCTAACGGCAATGTCTTGGTGAAATGATCAGCGGGGTTGTCGGCAGAGGCGATTTTCTTGACGGAAATGTCTCCTCTTTGGACTATCTCCCTGATTAAATGGTACTTTCGCTTGATATGCTTTGACTTTCGGTGACTACGGGGTTCCTTCGAATTTGATACAGCCACATTGTTGTCACAATAGAGAGTGATCGGATCGTTGTGATTTGGAGAGACCCCTAAACAACTCAGGAACTTTTTGAGCCAAATCGCTTCCTTTAGTCGCCTCGAGAGGCTATGTATTCAGCTTCCATTGTAGAATCAGCCGTCTTTGGATTGTTTGACGCTTCTCAAATGATCGCACCACCACCAATGGTAAACACTGAGCCCGAGGTAGATTTGAAATCATCTCGATCATTGGAAGTCGAGTCGATCTCCTTCTGTACATCCAGGTTCGCACCCGAATATACCAGCATATAATTCCTCGTCCTCTTCAAGTACTTTAAGAGTTTCTTTACTACAATCCAATGCTCATTGCCTGGATTCGACTGATAACGACTGACAAGTCCAACGCCATAACAGATGTCAGGTCTAGTGCACAGCATAGCGTACATTAGACTACCTACAGTCGAAGCATAAGGCACTCATCCCATAGCCTCTGTTTTCTCAGGAGTCTGAGGACTCTGAGTCTTAGAGAGATGGACGCCGTGACGAGTTGGTAGGTAACCCTTCTTTGCGTCCGTCATGCTATATCTAGCCATCACCTTATCAATGTAAGTGGCTTGTGAAAGAGCTAACATCTTGTTCTTACAATCCCGTTGTAATTGGATCCCGAGAACATAATTCGCCTCTCCCAAATCTTTCCTTTGGAATTGGCTGGCCAACCAAATTTTAACGTCCGACAACATCCCCTTATCGTTTCCAATCAGGAGAATGTCATCTACGTATAACACTAGAAACGCAACCTTATCCTTAATGACTTTTTTGTATACACAAGGTTCATCAGGATTTTGTTCGAAATCATATGACTTAATGGTGTCATCAAATCTATGATTCCAAGACCGAGATGCTTGCTTCAACCTATAAATGGATCTCAGCAACTTGCACACTTTGTGGTCTTGGCCTTCCTCGATGTATCCTTCTGGTTGCTGCATATATATTTCCTCATCAAGAAAGCCGTTAAGAAACGCTGTCTTGACATCCATTTGTCAGATTTCATAATATAGGCATGCAGCAATAGAAAGAAGGATCCGGATGGATTTAAGCATGGCCACAGGGGAGAAGGTCTCTTCGTAGTCTATACCCTCTCTCTGTGTGTAGCCCTTAGCTACAAGCCGTGCTTTAAAGGTTTGCACCTTACCATCAACTCCTCGCTTCCTCTTGTAGAGCCATTTGCTCCCTATGGGTTTTACCCCTTCGGGGCAATCTACAAGTTTCCAGACAGAGTTAGAGTACATGGACTCTATCTCTTGATTCATCGCGTCAACCCATTGATCCTTGTCACGATCATCCATGGCCTTGCGAAAAGACACAGGATCATCTTCCACACCATCGAGAGCGGCTATGTTAGCCTCGACCGTCCATACCGATTTGGTGGCGAACCACTCGCAGCGATGCGTGTGGGTGGATTAGGATTAGGGGTGACTGTTGCATTCGCGATGTTGTCTCTGATGACACTAGGTGGCACTTGTGGTCCGACCTCGTCGAAAGTAACTCCTCAAGTACGACTTTACTTCGAGGCTTGAAGTCTGTCACACACTGATCCTCAAAAAACGTGGCATTAGTCGAAACTATCACCTTGTTATCTTCCGGATCATAAAATAGACCTCCACGTGTTCCTTTGGGGTAACCTACAAACAGACATACTTTAAATGCGCTTTTGTAGTTTACTAGTCTTGTCTACCAAAGACACATGTGCAGGACATCCCCAAATGCGAAGTGATTTAGGCCTTCCGGCCGTCCCCTCCACATTTTCTAAGGTGTCTTTGTGATAGACTTTGACGGTACTACATTAAGTATGTATACCGCTGCTTCTAAAGCATATCCCCAAAAGGATATCGGTAGCGGCGTAGCTCATCATTGATCGACCATGTCAATCAATGTTCTATTTCTCCTTTCAAAGAACTCCATTTCTTTGAGGTGTCTAAGCGCGAAACGTTGGGAGCAGATCCCATGTTTCAATTAGGTAGTCGATGAACTCGATTATCTAAGTACTCTCTTCCACGATCAGAGCGAAGGCATTTCAAAGACTTGCCTAACTGCCTTTCGGCTTCTGCTTGAAATTCCTTGAACTTGCTAAAAGTTTCAGATTTTCGATGCAGCAGATAAACATATCCGAACCTCGAGTAGTCGTCGATGAAAGTCACAAAATACTCGAATCCGCCTCTAGCTTGTACATTCATCGGACCACAAAGGTCTGAATGTACTAACTCTAGAGGTTCTTTGGCCCTATTCCCTTTTGACGAGAAGGGACGTTTAGTCATTTTTCCCTCCAGGCAAGATTCGCAGACCGGTAATGAGTCAACATATAATTCTTTTAAGGAATCACCCTTAGCCAGTCGTTTGAGTCTTTCCAAGGAAATGTGACCTAGCCTAAGGTGCCAAAGTTATGTACTATCTTCTTTATGAGAAATTTTTGCCTTTTAGCGATTTACGATGTGCTACTTTAAACATTTCGATATTTAACAGGAGCTTATGTGGGTTTAATGAAATACAATCTGCTTTCTAATACAATAGTACACAAAGTAAAACCATTCTTTGAAATAGTAAACTCATCATTCATAAAAGAAACAGTACAACCCAGGTCTTTCAAAGCGAATCTGAAATCAAATTTCTACTGAAAATTGAATAAAATAACATTGTCTAAATGTAAAACTTTATTTCCAAAATGTAAAACCACAGCTCCCACTTGCTTTTCTTTGAAACTAACGCCCGGTACCGACTCTCATAACTTGAGCTCCTTCCTCTACAGCTCTCAAACAAACTAAGGATCGCAAAGAAGAACATACATGGTTAGTAGCTCCAGATTATCCGATATCAAAATTGATACATCTTTAGCTACATTGAAAGATTCCAAGAAAAGTAATTGAGATTACCTTTCTTATCTTTCCCACTTCTTAGCCTTAACCTTCCCATCCTTTACATCTTTAAGATATACTGGGCAGTGACGACGCCAATGCCCTACCTCATTGCAGTAAAAGCACTTGCCCTTGGGCTTGGATGGTGCGTTTGGATGAGCCTTCTTCTTCATAGGTTTAGCCGCCGGCGCAGTTTGTTTCTTGTTCTTTGGCTTACCCTGCTGGTTTAACTTAGACGCCTTGGCTACGACCATATTGGCCTCAACCTTCTTTTCCTTCTCTTGAGTTTTGTCTTTCGTAGAAAGACCCTCAAAGACTTGAAGTTCGTTGATCAACTCCATCATGGAAAGGTGAGCCTTAGATATGACGTAGGTGGTCCTGAACTGCAGGAAATCAGATGTCAAAGATTCGAGAATCATGGACACTTGTGTTGCATCGTCTATAGTCGCACCATAAGTCGTTGCATCAGTAAAGTAACTAATCATGTTCATCACATGACCAGTGACCGACTGACCTCGCCTCATCTTGGTATTGACAGCCTTCCTCACGGCCTCGTGTCTTGCTTGATCAGACGGTTTGCCAAACATTGTGGTCAAATGCTGTATGATTTCTCGTGCAGTATCAAAACCCTCAATTTTGTTCCGAATGACCTCCGACACTGAGGCTAAGAGGATGCCTCTTGCCTTATTATTCTCCTCTGTCCATTTTTTATGTAGTTCGCAAATGCGTTTAGGCGGATTTTGAGGTGGAAGAACAGGGCATTCCTCAGTCAAAACAAATTGCGCATTCTCAAATACGAGTACCACGTTTACGTTACTTTTCCACTTAGTAAAATTGTCGCCATTTAGCTTATCATTCAGTAAAGTTTGAATTTGCGAAGACATGTAGCTGTAAATAAAATGACAGAAACTTAATCAAATATACACTACTATATTTTGTATTTTAGGAATAATAAACTATTTAAAGTCTATCCTACCATTCCAACGATTTAACCTCATACGATCTTGTCGAGAGGGTCGATATCGATCTTATGATCATTAAATCGAGACAATCTCTCTCAATGATTAATCTTCGAGAATCGAACATCTCACGGGAATCGGACATCCTGGACCTTAATCATTGATTACCTTCCTTTTCTAGCCTAGATATTTCGAAAATATCCATAAAGAGTGTGACCTACTATATCAGATGTCAGAGTACGCCCCAAGTATGCTTACGGGCGGTCGATGTTGGCGAGTACCCGATATCCTATCCTTTCGGAGAACAAGGCTTGAATTTTGATAGCGATGAACACCATCCGAAGGGGGCCGAAATCAAAGCGGCACGAGGTGTCACCATTCTCTCACGTGCTTGCATCTATAGTAGAGGCCGTGGGGTTAGCTGTCTGCTTCCCCGCTCCCACTCAATAATTTGAAAAAGTGGTGGGTTTAGTAATTACGGTTTTGTCTTTGACAATAAGAAACAATAAATCAAAGTACTCCGAATAGGGTCGGTTATGTAGGCAAGCCTACGCCGTCTTATTCGTTGGAACATATGTGACAGTTCAGGCCAATCCGGCAAGAGAAGCCCCGTTTAGCCCGAAGGCTTATCGGCTATGCTAAGTCTTGTCGAACTGTTGTAACGTACATCACACGTGGAAGGGAGTCGATTGAGCCGAAGCTCGGTTGAACTCGCCTAGCCATGGTTAGACCATTTCCGAACCCATGTACTAAGATTTTCCGATTTCTAAATTGTCAACCAAAGCGTAATCTCGTTTCTGTTTAAGGTGTTTTACCGAAAACTCAACGATTTATCTAAGTGGGATTCACCGAGAAGCCATCACTAAAATCGTAACGATTGACAAAACCCGGGTCCTCGGTTTTTATAATTAGCTACTTATTATTTAACTACCACATATTAAATTAATAAGCATTCATACTAATTATTCGAGTTATACACGTCTATTTTAATTTGAAATTAAAAAACTTCGTGTATGCATTGGAGTAGAATCATGAAGATGCAAGTCATGGCAAATTCCGGTTTTAAGCACGCAATCTTGATCAAACACAAAATTATACCGAAAAGTAAACACCGAGATTGACCGTTGGTACCCCGACTAACTATTTTCTAAGGAAAAGTAAAACTTATGCTATGTCTTCAAGCCTTGATCTTCGAATCTTGAACTCGAACCGCCGGATCACGAACCACGAACACCCGAGAGGAGAAAGATCATTTTAATTTAATAAAACCAATTTATTATAATTATAAAACCCTTTAAAAAAAATTCCTTTATTTTAAAAAAAAAATTATTGCGGCTGAATAAAAAAAAAAGTTTTTTTTTATAATATATATCGGCTGATTTAATAAATAAAAAAAAAAAACACAGCCGCCTCATGTAATTAGAACAGTTAATAAAAAAAAGTTATGACAGCCGCATCATGCAAAAGCCCTAGCCGCATCTAGGTTTAAATAATTTTTTTTTTTTAATTATTCGCATGATAGCTTTAAAATTAGAGTTTTATTAGTTTTATAACCCGTTCATATCTTGGGTTTTACGGCCGATCTTCATTTTTTTCAAGATCTTCATCTTTTCGAGCCCGGAACATCAAAATTGCAATAAAAGATGCAACTTTTACATGGAATTTCGAAAATTGCATAATTAAAGATACAAATTCTATGCTCAATTGTTACTAAACAAAGGAGGTACAAAAATCGATCTACGGGTAAACAATATCAACCCCAATCCATCTCTTCAATCACAACATTCACAAGCATACAACATGATTAAATTCGAATTTTACCAAAAAAAAAAAACGAAATAAGACATCTAAAACATGCTTTTCCACTCCAAGATCTAAAATTTATATACTTTGATCGTTAGATCAAAGCTCGAATACCACTTATTAGATGTAATATCCTCGGATCAATCATAAATTGACCCGATTACGCAGCGGAAGTATCGGATCTAGATCTAAACGAAACAAAGAACATAAATTAAAGATCAAACTACAAGGGGTTTTGGATTTTACCTTTTATGGTGCTTAACTCCAAGATCAAAAGTAATATCCACGCAAGTTGAGAAGCCACAGCCTTCCAACGTGTGTCTCCCAAAGAACACCAGGTGGATGGTGTTTCCCGCGCCGGACTCTCCTTGATATGCTACTACGGAATAATCCCGAAGATTATTCCAACTTGAAACCCAAAGAAAAATAGCCGAAAATTCCAAGCTATTTTCTCCCAATAATGGCGTGTTATGTGAAGTACAAAAGTCTTGGGAGAACTCTCTTTATATAGGAGAGTAAAACTTAACCTCCAAGGATTTATTTAATTAATCCAAAATCAATTGAAATAATCTTTTTCCTAAAAAGATATATCTAAGATATTCCAAAATAAATAAGGATATATAAAAGATATTCTTTTCCTTAAATTATTAAACACATAAATAATTTAATCACATGTCAAATAATTATCCAAAAAACTAATTTCCCAATAATTAAATAACAAAAACAAACATGCTCACCTTTTTTTCGATCAAGTTAAGTCCTGCGCATCTTTCCATTCTTTTTGACCAATTAGGTCAAAAATGGTCAACACACCAATTCGGGCCGAGTCCACGAAAAATGTCTTTTCCGTGTATTTAATTATCTAGTCCAACTAAACAATTAATCCACACATCAAATTAAATAGCCCAATGCACTATTTAATTATAATTGAGGCGAAACGACGAAAACTAATTATGCTATTTTAGGAGCCACGTCGGGACCATGTACCCATATTCAGGTAAATTCTGATAAATCGAATAAAATTTATTCATCGACAGGATAATTATATCCAACCTATTAATTCCGGGATTAGACCACCCTAAACCCGAAACTGAACTCTATCGAATATAGATAACTTACACTCAATATATGAGTCGAAAGCGTCCACTGATATAATCATTACATACGGATAAATCCTCCATGCATTTATTCTCACTTCGATTCGGGATATTTCCGTAAACCCTTTTGAAACATATTATCCTTATTTACCATTAACCCCCTAGTGATCAATTAGTTCATATTCAATATAATATGAACTCGGCCGATCGATCAGTTTCTAGAGTTAACAAATAAGGGAACTGTCTGTCTACTTCCCGAGGGAAGGAATGGATTCTATATCTGTGATAGCACAGACTACTCACTCATTCTAGAATAGAGCCAACGAGAAGTGTTGGACCACATACTACGAAGTGATCCTTACTAACATATCAAACTCCACCCTAGTCTAAGCAGTTGTCTGTGATCACCTCAGGATTAAGATTAATCCATATATGATCATCTTGTGATTTGATAAGACTTCTCGATTACAGAATTATATCGAGAACTCAAATCAAATCGGTCCAAATTTATATGATTATCATCATATATAAATGCCCCACTAGTACCTCCTATTACCGATGATCCGGATAAGATCACACACCTAAAGTGTTCTCAGCGCATTAATAGCAAATTAATCTAGAGACCCGTACTCTGATTAATAAACGCTACGGACTAAGTTAATTTTTAAGCATATTTCACAAACTCAATCCTCGTGTGTATAGCCATACACTGAGTTGTGATTACATAATCAATATACTTAGGGTTTTCTGTAGTGTATTAATATTGGCAATAAATGCGAATAAATAAGATGAAATAAATTCTGTCATTTATTTAAATAAAACAATTACAAATTGTCTTTCGGCATAAAACCTAACAAAATCGACTTAAAATGCCCTTATATTCTTTTTCAGAGGAAGTTTGATGATGATGATGATGTATTGCAGTTAATAGTGTGTGTGGCTGATATATGATAAAAATATGACTAAATTATATAACATTTTATAACATATTAACGATAATATTATAGAAATTTCATAAAAATATAACTAAAACTTATAAAATATAAATCGTTTTAAATAAATATTATCGGTATAAATTTAATAAAAATTATAACTTTTGTTGTCAGATTTACTGTGGTTCATTTCTATGTACTGATACAGGAAACATATGATGAAAAGAAAATACAAAACTGAAGAATCGGCATCGAAAGAGTGAAAAACCATAGCGGATATTTTGACAGTTCGGCACGAACCGGATTAAACCGGCACACACCGGTTTAAACTCATCATTACATCACATGGGTCTGACACAAGGAATCTGAGTCATTACACGCCCCGCGCCGCCCGCCGCCGCCCATGACACACTGCCTATAAATACTCCTCATTTGTCAAGATTGAGGAGTGTACTAATATATATATATATATATATATATATATATATATATATATATATATATATATATATATATATATATATATATATATATATATAGATATATTATCTAATCTAAATTCTATAAATATAGTAGTAGGCATTACACCAAAAATAACGTAGTATCGTTGTAATACTTAGAAGCATTATCGAGGATTGTTGTTTCAAGTCGTTGTTACTTTCAGGGAGGATTAGGCTCCAATTCAACAAATGTAATCGGTAATTTTCTAATATTATTATGTTTGTTGTTTATATACGTATCTATATATTAGTTATAATGATAATAGGCTAACTCTATATCTAGCCAAGATATGTAATTGAATTATTTTGATCTTTTAGGGAAATGGATGATGACTATATTAAAAACTGATTAAAATCGATTACGATGAATCTTTTTCTACTTGAACTTAATGACACGTTCGTATTGACATAGCTAATCAATATAAACAGAATCGTAACCTAATGATGAACTGACCAGAGAAGTTAGGATATGAGATCATGGGTAGAAAAACCGGAGGGTAAAAATGGCCGTATGACAAACGGAATCCTATTTCCTACCCGGGGGTAAAAATGGCCGTATGACAGAGGATGAGACATATGACAATTTCATACGCTCGTGTGAGGAGGAATTGTTGAGCTTAGGAGTATACCGTTTCACATGATCAATTGGACCTTAAAAAGGAAGATCGAGCACATCCATTTAACTAAAAAAAGATCATAATTTGATGACATTATCTTGGCTAGTTTCTAAATATTATTAGTATCTATTATATATATATATATATATATATTTATGCTTATGTATCTATATATATCTATGTATTTATATATATTAGTTATATATCTATATTAGTATTATTTATATTATGCATTTATTTACTGTTTTCCTAGTATAAAGATTATTTATATGGTAAAAACTGCGACTTAGATTGAGTTAATAATAGCTCGTTGGTGTTTAACCACACTCTGAATTACATTTCGTTTTCCTGAGGATACGACACTCTGACTCACCACAATAGCACTACAATTTGACCCGGTACACTGCCGGTTAGACCAGATATAGTTTTAGAAAATCTGAAGCCAGCTTTCTGGCGCCGTTGCCGGGGAGTACGACGCTAATTCATTGTGTCTATGGTTACTACTTGTATTAGCTCAAAATTCTCGAGGATAAGTCAACACTCTTCTTATCACATTTCTTTTTTATTTTTCTTTGGTACCTACCTTTTAGGTAAGTTACCAATTTTTAATTTTATCAATTTCGTGTTATTTTCTATTTTCGATAGTTGATGACCAGAAGTGGTAAGGCCACACTCACTCCTTATAAGCCTGACATAAATACTTACGAAAGGCAGTTAAGAGTAGAGAGTAAACGTGGTCACACCAGCCAAGGACATCTTGACGAATTTCCACAAGAATCGTCAAATCGAAATACGAAAATGGCCGAAACCAGTGATGAAACACCTGAACAAGGGATTGCTCATGCCCAAGGACATGGACAAAACCTTAATCAGAATCCACCAATACCAAATAACCAAAATAGAAATAATCAGAATCGGAACCAGAATAATCGTAATAATCCTAACCCACCAAACCCGAGACCTATATGTGATCAGACTATAAGAAGAAACCAGACTAATAATCCAATTCGTTTACCCAATGAAGGAGCAAATAATTTCGAAATAAAATCTCTTCTTTTTGGTTTAATCGACACACGAGCCCAATTTCTAGGAGACGATGATGAGGATCCACATCATCACCTCTATCTTTTCGAAGAACTGTGTAATACAGCCAAAAGTCAAGGTGCTCATCGTGAATTAACGAGGATGTCTATGTTTCCTTTTTCTTTAAAAGGAAGAGCACGAGATTGGTTTATGTCACTCCCACATCATTCATTGACAAGTTGGGAAGATATTCAAACCGAGTTCTTAAAATAGTATTTTACTCCGTGAAGGAATTTGGAATTAAAGGTCGAAGTTGCTAACTTTAGACAAGGATCTGAAGAAATGCTTGGGAATGCTTGGGAAAGATTTAAAAAACTATTAAGAGCTTGTCCCGATCATGGTTATTCCTTAGATATGCAAATCCAACTTTTCTGTCCTAAATTAAGAAAAGACTCATGTGCAGATGTCGATCATGCATGTGGTGGTTCTCAAATGATGAGTGAAGCCCAAGTAGTTTACGATGCTATTGAAAAGATTTCCAAAAATAATCGAATGTGGGAAACCGGTTCTATCACAAGAAAAGTAGCATTTGCAGGAGAATGTACATCGAATACGGAAGTCCTAGCACACTTGGAGAATTTGAGTAGGAAATTTGACGGCTTACAAGCCAGTAAAAATGTAAACTCAGAAAATAATATAATGACTACTCAAATCATGATAATGTGTCATTAGGGATTGAAGAACCAGAAGGATATTCAAGGGAATATGTGAGTTTTTTACAACAGCATAGGAATTTGAACAATGCATATTCAAACTCGTTAAATGCTATTAGAAGAGATCACCCTACTTTTCGTTGGTCTGAAAACCCTAGTAAGCAAGGACAACCACCATATCCAGTTCAATATAAGAAAATTCATATAATAATCAAGTTTATCAAGGAGATACCTCGAATCAGAACCTACAATCATTACCTAGATCGTATCCACAACATACCACTCAAAACATACCAGTCACCCAAAGTTCAACTCAACCAGAAGGAGTTGATAAATGAGAGAAATTAATGGAAAATATGATGGGTGTGGTATCTACTCAAGCTCAGAATATGGAAACTCTGATAACTTCTATAGGTACAGTCACTAAAGATATGAGTACGTTGAAAACATCCATGAGTGGACATGATACCAGAATGAGAACTATAGAAGCTTCAGTACGGAATATGGAAGATCATCTGAGTAGAGAAGGAGAACGTAAAAACAGTAGACCTCCAGGAGGATTACCAAGTAATACAGAAAGAAACCCGAGAGAGGTAAATGCTGTTATTACAAGAAGTAGAAAACTCTGTGGAAGTAATGGAGTAGAAAACTTCAGAAACAATGAAGTAGAGAATGATTTAGATGGTAAATTTGGTAAGAATATGGAGAATAAAGATGAACCTGAATTCATTGATGAGGAAGAAGAAATTATTGAAAATTTCTTAAGACAAGACATATATATTGAACCTGAAAGTAAGGACGAGGAATGGGACAAAGTTCCTAGAATTCTGAAGGATCCACAGGACAGTGACCTGAGAACCTTATTTAAGGAACATGTTAGAGAAAACAATACTGAAAACAAGGAAGAAAGAAGGGAAGATTTGCAAGTAACTGAGCAAGAAAAAAAATGATACAGGGGATGTTTCAAAGAAAAAATCTTAAGATCGTGAAACATGGCGACCAAGTAATGCTCAAAGATTCAAGGAAAAAAGGAAAAGAGAATATAACTTCAGAACCAAAAGTTATGGTTCTAAAATCTTTACCTTACCCACCGAAGGATCAAATTAAAAAGATAAAAACTAATAAGAAGTATGCTCGTTTCCTTGATAATTTTCGTTATATTCATGTCAATATCCCTGTTATAGAAGCCCTAATCAACATGCCTACCTATGGAAAGTTTCTGAAAGATATCCTATCAAACAAAAAACGGTTAGAAGAATATGAGAATATATGCCTCAATGAAGAATGCTCTGCAATATTACAACATAAGTTACCGCCTAAACTTAAAGATCCTGGTAGTTTTACCATTCCATGTGAGATTGGAGGATTTCTATTTAAAAAAGTACTATATGTGATCTCGGAGCAAGTATAAATCTCATGTCTTATGAGGATTATAGGAAAGTAGGTATAGGAGAGCTTTCAAATATTGAAATGACCCTTCAGATGGCAGATAGATCGATTAAACATCCTAAAGGAGTCATCGAGGACGTGTTGGTTAAGATAGACAAATTTTACTTCCCAGTGGATTTTGTAGTTATGGAAATGGAAGAAGGATATTCAGCGCCACTTATTCTAGGTCGTCCCTTTCTAGCTACGGGAAGAATGACGGACGTTTTCTAGGCTATTACAATCCTTACCGGCAATGTACCGGGTCAAATCGTAGTGCTAGTATGGTGAGTCAGGTGTCGAATCCTCAGGGAACGTGGTAATTCTTTTAAGTGTGGTTAAACACCAAACAGCTATTATTATCTCGATCTAAATCGCAGGTTTCTTATACGAATTATCCTTATAACTAGAAACAGAAAATAAATACATAAATTAAATTCTAATCTAATGCAACTTATACATATAATATATAGATAGATATATAGATACCAATATATTTATAGAACTAGCCAAGATATATGTAATTGAATTATACAATCTTTTTAATCCAATGGATGTGCTCGATCTTCCTTTTATAGAAGGTCTAATTGAATACGTGAAACGGTGCACTCCTCAGCTCAACAGTTTCCTCTCACGAGCGGCGTCTGAAATCGTCATATGTCTCATCAATCGTCAATATCATCCAAAGCATAGGTCACTCCCGTTTTGTCATACGAGCAATGTTTCGGATATTGATTAAAAGATAAATTAACGTAATACGATATTGAGCACAATTTTAATAAGATTTGTTTTTCTAGGACAAATCGCTTTGAGTAGAAATAGGATTCCGTTGTCACGTTTTCACTCGGCCATTTTTACCCTCCGGTTTTTCTACCTTTTTCACGTAACCTAACTTCACCGCTTAGTACGTCATTAAATTACGAAGGGATTCATATTGATCAATTACGTCAATACGAATATTTTCAAAACGTTCAAGTAGAAAAAGATTCAACGGATTCAATTTTAATCAATTTTAGTTATAGTCATCATCCATTTTCCTAAAAAGATCGAAATATTTCAATTACATATCTTGGCTAGTTATTAGATTTAGCCTACTAACATTATAAAGACAAATATAAAAACATTAGAAAGTTACCAGATTACAATTGTAGCGTCAGAGCCGTATTCTCCGGAAATAGCAACTCCTTTAACAACAACGAGCCTTGATAAACCCTCTAAGTATTACAACGATACTTATACTACATTATTATTTCGGCAGAGTGCCTTTTACGGTATTTACAGAACTATATACTAACTAAAGATAAGATATATATATATATATATATATATATATATATATATATATATATATAAGTGATATATATATTGGTACCCCTCCAAATGTTTGCAAATGAGGAGTATTTATAGGCCGAGCGCGAGGGCGGGCGGCGCGTGCGAGTCGATGCGGCGCGTGCCGGTGCTACAGTACATATTCTCTCCCCGACAGAGCCCATGTGCGGTGGCGAGAGATTCCGGCGCGTGCGGTCTCTCCTCCGATGCGTCTTTGAACTTTGGACAATATCTGGCTTCGGTTTTCCACTGTTTCGATTTTAATTCTTCAGTTTTCCATTACACGTACCCTGAAACAGTCAAAAATACGAGCCACAGTAATTCTGACCACAAAATCATAAGTTTTATTAAATTTATAACGATAATATCTATTTATAACGATTTAGATTTTTATGAGTTTTTAGATATATTTTTATAGAATTTATACGATATTATCGTAAATACGATATAAAAAGTCATATAATATAGTTATATTTTTATCATACATCAACTACTCCCCACTTAGCTTTTGATCGTCCTCGAGCAAAATAAGCGATAATATATAAAATGTTATAATGCAAATAATATAGTTCTTCTAGACTAAATTTCTAACTTAGCAACGTATGCTGTCAACATTATAATTATATTAATTTTATCCATCTAAGATTATTAAAAAAATAAAAAGTGTGTATAACTTAATAGATTAGTTATAAAATATTATCTAAATGAAATTCTACATGAATTACTTAATAAATATAAATAAAACACTTAGAATAATTCTATAATCGCCACTGTATGATTTATCGGAATCGAGGACTAAGTCAAGTAGTTGGCAAAATGGCTTATAACGTTCAGGCTCAGGGCATTTGGCTAATCGAAAGGATAACAAAGGAAAATCAAAAGAGATAGAAGCAAGTCGTACGTACTTACACCTTCAACTTTCGATCCAAAAATATCTCGATCAGTAACATCCTGACACTGTTTCTAAAAAAATGGTTCTAAAACCATGATGATTTTTTTTTCAGAATACTAACATATCCGAACTCATTACCATAATCGACTATCTTTCAAGCGTCATGAGGTGAGAACAAATACATCAGTACCTAACTATTCCAACTTTTTTCTTTTTTCTAGAGAATAACAGTTTTTTGATAAAAGATTGCCTTCCGAATAATATTTATTCCAATCTCAGCATATACCATTACTGAATTTCGATGTCATCACCGCTATCCATAAGCACATACTAAACTTGCGGGATTTCAAGGAAATGTAGACCATTTTAAGTTAAGGGTCGGTTATATCTAGTTAATCATAATGGCTAATTTCGAGTGAGGTCTTGATCACTCTACAAGGCTGAGGTGGGGACAAAAATTAGAAATTATGTTCGGGTAGGCTTATTTGGCCATAGTTAGTCAAAGTAATGCCAAAAATATCATCATTCCTAATCCGATTCCAACTTAATACTTGTCTTGAAAAGAAAATCATTCTAAAATTTCATTATAATTATAAGTAACTTTTGTCTAATTTCATAAAAAAAATATTTCATACTATTTATCTAGGTATACATACTTAAAATATTGATAAAAATCTAAAATAGACATAAATAATATAGAAATAATATATCGAGATTACTTTACTTAATTAAAAATTTATTCTATCCAAATATACTATCCATATTGTAATAATTATATATTATTTCATTTATTTCCTTAAGAATAATTAAACTAAGTGCATCAGTAATTGATATATTAAATTCATTTTATTATTTTATTTACTAACCAATCTCTACTCCCCACTTACGAATTGGCATCGTCTCGATGTGTAATGAGTAGTAAAAAGTTGGTTTAGGAAATAAAATAAATTTTTATAACGGTTGAATATGTTATGTGTCATACAGACGAGCGTTTATATAATATAGCATGAAAGAAAAAAAGCATAAATTCAAAACATGTAATTATATCATAAGATTAAAACTAGCAGAAAAATACAAATTACTAAAACTATTACGAACTTAAACCGGAAAAACTTACACTAAGTTACACTAAGTTACACTAATTTAATCTAAACTAATGTAGTCTAAACTTATAGTCTTTCTGATACTAAGTTATTTTTATTTTCTACTGTCATTATTATTTCTTCCCTTCTCACTATCGACATATCATCTAATTTTCTCCACTTGACGATCCTCCCGGAATATCAACTGGTAAAAGCCCAACCTGAGGAAGGCGAGCTGGAAAGTATTCATCTGCTGCTCTTCCGGTACTCTAGCCAAACGAACACAAATTAAAATCACCATGCAAACGGCATAGGTCAGTCCGGATCGGTCTTCTTCCAAATGCAAAACTAACAAATGCTTTCAATCAATACTCCCCAATCTATAACAGCTCCAATCGTGATAGCATTTAATAGTAACATTTCATCATCAGTGATTTCCGAGAAATCATCAGTTGGATAAACTCGCGAATTGATGAAACGTTTCCATGTTCTTAAATGGGGAAGTAAAGCGGTTGTGGAGACATTTCTATCCCTATTAGAATGTTCGAATAAAACTTGATAAGATTCCGAACATTTAGTAATAACTCCGTCAGCAGTATCAAGTCTCCAGTGAAACTCAAAATGACTGGATGGTGATGTTTGGACTGGTGGTATAAAGAAAATTTGATTTATGATAGCGGAAGTAAAAGGAACAACAATTCCTCTAACTGTAACAGACTGTGTTAATTCCACAGTACTAGCTTCTGAAAGTACAGAGTAAAATTCTCTTACCAACGTAACATTAATTCTACCTCTGGGCATACGACAAAAATACTCCCACCCATCTGCTTCCATCCTCATGAATGCCCAATTATCCACTTTTCGAAAGTTTAGACCTTTTTCAATCAGCACCGGTGACTGGTTGAAATTGGTTATAAAAGGGTTGTGAACTGGATTATTCATATAGTTGTAAGGAACGGGGTGGAAAAACAGAGAATAAAAGTCAGGAAGTACTGAATTTGGGGTATGAAGAGGAGAATAACTGTTAACTGACGAATGATCAGACATTTTATACGGTCTTTATAAGAAAACGAGAAACTTTATGCACTGAATTAGCAATTTGAGGATTGAGGCATCTGTTTCCTTATATAGAAATGATGAAATGAGATAGAAACAACTTTGAGGAAGGTCGGTAGTACACCAGACCGGCGCGGGCCGGGTTAGTACCGGCGCGTGCCGGTGCTACAGTGCCCGATCACAGATTATTGCATTTTAGGATGTTCTATCAGGTTCAATCAGTTTGTATGCATGTATTTTTTATCTAAAACATGGGGAAAAAGTTTAATAAAATAGAAACAACGGAAAAAAACGTAAAACTGCGAAGTGCACTAACCACAGAGTGCATCAAATAGTCTAAAACAAAAAAGAAAAGAAATCCAACCATAGTATATCGCAACATGTCATAACATACGAAAAGTTAACTTAAACTACTCATCTTCATAGTAATCCTCATTTACGTCAAAAGTAGAGTCGAAATGAGCTGAAAATGATCCAAACATACTAGAAGTAAAGTCAGCCGCTTGAGACTGAGTCGTACTGACATCATAGTTGAACTGTTGTGGATCTGTTGACGTAGATGCTTGAAATGTATCTTGAGTCTGCCTAGTTGTCATTGTCACCGAACTTTCCAATCCAAACGAGCCGAGACCTGCTGTCACATCTGCCACTGAAGTTACTCCTCCCATGCCCATGGATGTATCAAATGAACTCAGAAACATACCACCTGTCCTACTGAGGCAGCGGAATAAAATCCTGGAATATAACAGGTGGTGGAATAGGGGGAATCCAATCAGGTAGAGTATAGGGATCAGGCTGATTCTGAGGATACGTATCAGAAATTTCTGCAAACCTGGGATCTATATTATTTATGAAGGCCCTGTGACCTCTCTGGCCAATCCTTAAATCCTCAGCCCACTGCCGATTTTTCTCAAATCCTAAAGCTATGTTGGCATCAGTCCTAGCCTGAGACTGAACAATATGCTGAAACATAGCCTCAATGTGGCTATTATGGCCCTGAATCAGCTGAGGCTGTCGAGGAGCTCGAGGTGCAGGAGTACGAACAGGAGGTGGAGATGGTGATGGCTGCTGCTGGCGATTGGGGTTGTTATAATCTATTCTACCAGCAGGCAAGGCAGTTAATTTCAGACCAATGGATGGAATATAAGGAGACATGATCCTATCTGAGGGTAAAACTGGAACTTCAAGGGTAGTACACAAGGCAGAGATAAGATTAGGGAACGGCATACGTCCCGATCGAATTCGACTTTTAGCAAAATCACATGCCTTGGAAAAGATAAGTTTCCCCAGATTTATTGGAACATCTTTAACCATAGCCCAAGCTATGACAACATCATCACGACCATAAGCACATACATGAGTGGAAGGGGTTACATTATGTCCTAAGAATTTCTTGATTGCCCTTATATCCCTTATACAGCGTCCATAAGCAAACCTATTATCTATCCAAGTGGCTGAGGGATCAAAGGCATGCTGAGCCTCAAATGCTTTGGCCTGGAGAGCAACAGGTTGGCCTAAATTCCAAACAGCATGGTAATCCTCTTCATCAGGTATTTCACGTATTCCACAGAAAGCATTTATCATTACAGGATGAAAAGTAACATTAACTGTCCTAAGTGGAACATAAGTCAATTCTCCAATGGTGGCTGGATCATAAGTAGATAAAACAGAATAAAACTCAGCTACCATGGTTACATTGATATTGTCAGTACGTTCCATGGCAATCTC
Organism: Gentiana macrophylla; assembly: GCA_026214975.1. Lineage (NCBI taxonomy): Eukaryota > Viridiplantae > Streptophyta > Magnoliopsida > Gentianales > Gentianaceae > Gentiana > Gentiana macrophylla. The sequence goes on along the minus strand of CM047808.1, from coordinate 7,109,596 downwards.
CATCCATTCTCTATCAGTAAAAATTTCTTTCACCTCCTTTCCTAATGAATCAAAGTCTATACCACGTTCCAACCAAATCCTACATTTACTCAAATACTCATTATACGCTTGCTTAGCCTCTGCACTAGCAGTGTTCTCAAAAGAAACGGATTTTTCTAAATCAGTCAACGGTCTTGGTTCTATAACCGGTACTACAATAGGTATATCTTGTTTCCGTTTTTTCGGGTTTCTCCTAGATGATGAGGCCATCTACGAAAGTGGTATGACAAAATAACAACAAAAACAACAACAAGCAACAAACACAAATAAGTACTTAGACCAAATTTTAAAAAATTACAATAAAGAAAACTAAAAGCTTGATAAAAATTGAAATGATTTATCAATATATATATATTGTTACCGTATAGAACTAGAAAGCGTAGATAGTTGCCGGAATAGGTGGTGGCCGCCGGAAATGTGTTGACAAAAGAGAGAGCTTTGCTTGCAAAATCTATCCTTTTATGAAATGGTGATGAATTTATGTAGTGGAATGGAAGAGAAGATGATTAATTTAGTAGTTTGGGATAGAAAAATTGGTGAAAAGTGATGAAATTTTTGAAGAGGGGAAAAGGGGTGGGGCGGCTTTTTGGGTTGAAGAAATGAAGAAGATGGAGATGATGGAATTGTTATGTTCATTTAGGTTATAAAGCTAACGAATCGAACCGAACTATTATCGACTCGAATCGTTAGTAATTACTCGATTCTCTTTTTTTTTTGTGTAATAATTTAAATTATATCATAGAAATATTTTTATAAAAGTCATAAAATTGTTTCATGATAAAATAAATTATTACAATTTTTTATAAAAGCTTAAAAAAATATTTTTGGTATGATAATCCTTAATTATATCATATAAATAAGTTTTATCATAAATTTTTTATGAAGTCTTAAAATTATATAAAAAAAACAAAACATAAACTTAATCTAATTCTACTCTCATCATTCATAAATCTTCAAGATTTCTATAATAATGGTCCATCAACCTTTCTCCTAGAAATAATGCGTTTGAATTCTCTCTTTGTTGTCCATCGGGATTTTCGGATAACCACCTAGTCGTTCCCATCTTAATTACATTCAAACATTCATCCTGGGATTTGGTTGTGCTGTCTTCACATTTTCCATTATGTTCACTTTTTCCACAGATTCTACATCTCTTTAGAAATCTTGCCCTTCTCTTTATAGCACTTCTCGATTTTCCATTACAAAGATCTCTTTCTCTGATTTCGCGTATTAGCTCCTTGTTCAAGTTAAAAACTAAGGCTTCTATTCTGAAGGCAACATCTTTATCTAAACCTATTTTTAAAAGTAAAATGTAAACTTCTATTCTATCTAAGAAAGGCATCCAGTTCTTTTACGTCTATCCGGTAAAAGACGAAACAAATTTAAAATACATAATAAAAAGTAAATTAGAAAGATAGTACCCGTAATCGGGTGAACTTAGTTTTCCTGCTTTTTAGTTTTGCGGCGGATCAATTAGCAACATTACTTCCTTTTTCAATGAGATCCCTTCTCCTTCCACAAATAATTTTACCCTGTGGCCATTGGCTATAAAAGTTGTACTTCCATCAGTTAGTTCTACAGCTCCAGATTTGTAAACCCGTGTTACTCTAAATGGACCCGTCCATCTTGATTTAAGCTTACCTGGAAACAACTTTAAACGTGAATTGTACAAGAGCACTCGATCACCTACATGGAACTCACGATTATATATTCTCTTATCATGAAAAGATTTCGTGCGTTCCTTGTAGATTCGAGCATTTTCATAAGCATCGAGGCGAAACTCTTCTAGTTCTGTTAACTGAAGTAATCTATGATCACCGACAGCCTTAGGATCGAAATTCAGAAATCTAATAGCCCAAAAGGCTCAATGTTCTAATTCAACTGGGAGATGACAAGATTTGCCAAAAACTAATTTATAGGGAGAACAACCTATTGGTGTTTTAAAGGCTGTTCTGTACGCCCATAACGCATCATCTAGTTTAGCTGCCCAGTTTTTACGATTTGAGTCTACTGTTTTCTCCACGATTCTTTTGATTTCTCTATTCGACACCTCTACCTGCCCACTTGTCTACGGATGATAGGGTGTTCCTAACTTATGCGTTACACCATATTTTTCCATTATCTTAGTGAATGGTCGATTGCAAAAGTGTGACCCTCTATCACTAATGATAGCCCTCGGAATGCCATATCTAGTAAATATATTCTTTTTAAGAAACCATAGCACCACCTTGGTATTATTAGTGGGAACAGCTTCAGCTTCTACCCATTTCGAAACATAATCTACCATTACAAGAATAAATCTTTTTCCAAAAGAAATAGGGAAAGGTCCCATGAAATCTATACCCCATACATCGAATAATTCACATTCTAAAATTGGTTGAAGAGGCATTTCATGTTTTTTCGATATATTTCCCCATTTTTGACAAAACTCACAAGATTTAACATATGTATAAGCATCTCTATAAAGTGTAGGCCAATAAAAACCACATTGTAAAACTTTAAAAGCAGTTTTCCAACCTCCATGATGACCTCCTGCCTCACGATCATGACAAAACGATAAAACACTTAAAATTTCATTATCAGGCACACATTTTCTAATTATCCCATCCGAACACTTACGGAAAAGGTCCGGTTTCTCCCAGTAATAAAATTTTAAGTCGTAAAAGAATTTCTTTTTCTGTTGCCAAGTCCAATGAGACGGAATGTAATCACAGGTAAAATAATTAACGATATCTCCAAACCAAGGTGACATTTCCTTAGAAGGAATTCTATTCTTTAACAATTGCATGGCTGAAGGAGTATCGATTCTAAACAGTTGTTCATCAGGAAATGAATCTTGTATTTCATTTCCCAGTCCTTCGTCATTTTCCATTCTACTTAGATGATCTGCCACTACATTTTCACTTCCCTTTTTATCTTTAATTTCAATATCAAATTCTTGAAGTAACAAAATCCATCTAAGAAGACGTGGATTAGCATCCTTCTTACTCAGTAAGTATTTCAACGCTGAATGGTCTGTATAAATAATGACCTTAGAACCAATAATGTAAGATCGAAATTTATCTAAAGCAAAAATTACAGCCAACAGTTCTTTCTCTGTAGTTGCGTAATTCAGTTGAGCTGCGTTTAATGTGTGAGATGCATAGTAAATTGCCTTGAGTACTTTGTTATATCGTTGACCTAAGACAGCTCCTACAGTTAAATCACTTGCATCACACATTATTTCAAACGGTAAGTCCCAGTCTGGTGCTACCAGCACTGGTGCAGTAGTCAACCTCGCTTTTAGGGTCTTTAATGCTTCCATACATTTATTATCAAAGTTAAAAGGTACTTCCTTTTCAAGCAAATGACTTAGAGGCTTTGCTATTTTTGAGAAATCTGCAATGAATCTCCTATAAAATCCTGCATGTCCAAGAAATCCTCTTAGAGTCCTTAAATTGACTGGTGGAGGTAATTTTTCAATTACTTCGACTTTAGCTTTATCTACCTCGATACCTACTTCAGAGATTCGGTGTCCTAATACAATTCCTTCCGATACCATTAGATGACATTTTTCCCAGTTTAAAACTAAATTGGTATCTTCACAGCGTTGTAACACTCGTTCCAAGTGCAACAAACATTTATCGAAAGAATCTCCGTAAACACTAAAGTCATCCATAAAGATCTCTAAGAATTTCTCAACCATATCAGAAAATATAGACATCATACATCTCTGAAATGTAGCTGGTGCATTACATAAACCAAACGGCATTCTTTTATATGCGAAAGTTCCATACGGACAAGTGAAAGTAGTCTTTTCTCTATCTCCTGCTGCAATGAATATTTGTAAATATCCTGAATAACCATCTAAGAAACAGTAATATTTATGTCCACTTAAACGTTCCAGCATCTGTACGATGAATGGAAGTGGATGATGATCTTTCTTAGTATGATCATTAAGTTTTCGAAAATCAATGCACATTCGATATCCGGTAATCTCTCTTGTCGGAATCCATTCATTTTTATCATTCTCTTTCACTGTGAAACCTCCTTTCTTTGGTACCACTTGAGTTGGACTCACCCATTCACTATCTGATATGGGAAAGATTATCCCCATTTCTAATAGTTTAATAACCTCTTTCTTAACAATTGATTGCAAATTTGGGTTGAGGCGGCGTTGTGGCTGAATACAAGGTTTAGCGTCTTCCCTTAGAATAATTTTATGAACGCAAATCTCAGGGCTAATTCCTTGAATATCAGCTACTGTCCAACCAAATGCTTTCTTATGCTTTTTCAACATTCCAAGTAATTGATCTTCTTGTAGCTTAGTTAAGGTTGATGAAATAATAACTGGTAATAGATTATTAGTTTCAAGAAAAGCATATTTCAGATTTAAAGGAAGTGGTTTCAACTCCAGATTCCTTGGTGGATCTTCTACTGAAGGTTTTAAAACTGGCCCTTCCAGTTCTAATTCCAGATACTGATGCCATGGTGGTTTAAAAGCAAAACTTCCTTTATTCAGATAAAGGATTATCTCTTTCATCTCAGTGTCCTTCTTATTTTCTTTATAGATAGACAATGCTAGGCATTCTTCTAATCTGTCTTCATAGGCTGGTAATTGAATATCATAGACATTGTGTATGTTATCTATAAAAGAACATGATTCTGGTGATCTGTACGGATGGTTCATAGCTTTGAATATATTGAAAGCAACTTCATCTTCATTGACTCTTAGTATTAATTCTCCTTTTTGGACATCGATTAACGTTCTTCCTGTAGCCAAAAATGGACAACCTAGAATAAGTGGCGCTGAATATCCTTCTTCCATTTCCAAAACCACAAAATTAATCTACTGGAAAGTAGAATTTGTCAATCGTAACCAAAACGTCCTCGATGACTCCCTTAGGATGTTTAATCGATCTATCTGCCATCTGAAGGGTCATTTCAGTATTTGTAAGTTCTCCTATGCCTAGTTTTCTATAATCCTCATAAGACATGAGATTTATACTTGCCCCAAGATCAAATAATACCTTTTTAAATAGAAATCCTCCAATTTCACAAGGAATTGTAAAACTACCAGGATCTTTCAGTTTAGGTGGCAACTTATGCTGTAAAATTGCAGAACATTCTTCATTGAGGCAAATATTCTCATATTCCTCTAATTTTTTCTTGTTTGACAGAATATCTTTCAGAAATTTTCCATAGGCAGGCATGTTGATTAGAGCTTCGATAACAGGAATATTAACATGAAGATGACGAAAAGTATCAAGGAAACGAGCATACTTCTTATCAGTTTTTATCTTTTTAATTTGATCTTTCGGTGGATAAGGTAGAGATTCTAAATCTATAACCTTTGGTTCCGAAGTCATTTTCTCTTTTCCTTTCTCCTTAAATCTTTGAGCATTACTTAATCGCCATGTTTCAGGTTCTTGAGCTTTTTCCTTTAAAATATTCCCTGGATCAATCTCTTCTTCAGATTTGTTCAAATCTTCCTGTTTCCCATCCTTGTTTTCAGTATTATTTCCTCTAACATGTTCCTTAAATAAGGTTCTTAGGTCTTTGTCCAGTGGATCTTTTAGAATTCTAGGAACTTTGACCCAGTCATCCTTACTTTCAGGTTCAACATATCTATTTTGTTCTAGGAAATCTTCAATAATTTGTTCTTCCTCATCAGTGAATTCAAGTTCATTTTTTCTCTCATCATTTTTACCATCTAAATCATCTTCTACTTCATTATTTCCAAAGTTTTCTACTCCATTACTACCACAAAGTTTCCTACTTCTGGTAACTACAACATTTACCTCTCTTGGGTTTCTTTCAGTGTTACTTGGTAATCCTCCTGGGGGTCTACTGTTTTTACGTTCACCTTCCCTACTCAAATGATCTTCCATATTTCTTAATGAGGCTTCTATTGTTCTCATTCTGGTGTCATGTCCACTCATAGATGTTTTTATTGTACTCATATCCTTAGTGACTGTACCAATAGAAGTCATCATTGTTTCCATATTTTTAGCTTGAGTAGACACTACACCCATCATATTCTCCATTAGTTTCTCCCATTTTTCAACTCCTTCTGCAGGTTGAGTTGAACTTTGAGTTACTGGTATACTCTGAGTGGTGTGCTGAGGATAGGATCTAGGTAATGATTGTAAATTCTGCTTAGAGGTATCTCCCTGATAAACTTGATTGTTAGATGAATTTTTATATGGAACTGGATACGGCGGTTGTCCTTTCTTACTAGGGTTTTCAGACCAACGAAAAGTTGGGTGATCTCTTCTAATAGCATTAAACGAGTTTGAATATGCATTGTTCAAATTCCTATGCTGTTGAAGAAAACTTACCTCCTCTCTTGAATATTCTCGTTGGTTCTTCAATTCCCCGATGACATATTATCATGATTTGAGTATTCGGTTGGTGTACTATTTTCTAACTTAGGTTTTGTTAGATTGTAGGCCATCAAATTTCCTACTCAAATTCTCCAAGTGTGCTAGAATTTCCGTATTAGATGTATATTCTCCTGCAAAGCTACTTTTCCGGTGCTAGAACCGGTTTCCATATTCTCGTTATTTTTGGAAATCTTTTCTATAGCATCGTAAACTACTTGGGCTTCACTCATCATTAAAGAACCACCACATGCATGATCTACATCTGCACGTGAGTCTTTCCGTAATTTACGACAGAAAAGTTGGATTTGCATATCTAAGGAATAACCATGGTCGGGACAAGCTCTTAAAAGTTTTTAAATCTCTCCTAGGCATTCCCAAGCGTTTCTTCAGATCCTTGTCTAAAGTTAGCAACCTCGACTTTTAATTCCAAATTTCTACCAGGAGTGAAATATTGTTTCAGAAATTCAGTTTGAATATCCTCCCAACTAGTAAGTGAATGATGTGGAAGTGACATAAACCAATCTCGTGCTCGTCCTTTTAAAGAAAAAGGAAACATAGACATCCTCGTTAACTCACGATGAGCACCTTGACTTTTGGCTGTATTGCACAATTCCTCGAAAAGATAGAGATGATGATGAGGATCTTCATCATCCTCTTCTAGAAATTGGGCTCTTGTGTCAATTAAACCAAAAAGATGAGATTTAATTTCGAAATTGTTCGCTCCTTCATTGGGTAAAAGAATGGGATTATAGTCTGGTTCCTTCTTACGGTTTGATCACAGATAGGTCTCGGGTTTGGTGGGTTAGGATTATTATGATTATTCTGGTTCCGATTATGATTATTTCTATTATTAGGGTTTTGATTATTATTAAGGTTAATAGGGTTTTGTCCATGTCCTATAGCATGATCTAGTCCTGGTTCGGTGTTTCATCACTAGTTTCGGCCATTTTCGTATTTCGATTTGAAGATGATTCGTCGATTTCCGACTAGTATGACCTCGCTTACTCTCTACTCTTAACTGCCTTTCGTAAGTGTTTATGTCAGGCTTATAAGGAGTGAGTGGGGCCTTACCGCTTCTGGTCATCAACTATCGAAAATAGAAATAGATAGTAGTAAAGATTGGTAGCTTACCTATAAGGTAAGTACCAACGAAAAATAAAAAAGAAATGGGATAAGAAGAGTGTTGACTTATCCTCGAGATTTTTGAGCTGATACAAGTAGTAACCATAGACACAAAGAAAAATTAGCGACGTGTCCCCGGCAACGGCGCCAGAAAGCTGGCGGACGTTTTCTAGGCTATTACAATCCTTACCGGCAGTGTACCGGGTCAAATCGTAGTGCTAGTATGGTGAGTCAGGTGTCGAATCCTCAAGGAACGTGGTAATTCTTTTAAGTGTGGTTAAACACCAAACAGCTATTATTATCTCGATCTAAATCGCAGGTTTCTTATACGAATTATCCTTATAACTAGAAACAGAAAATAAATACATAAATTAAATTCTAATCTAATGCAACTTATACATATAATATATAGATAGATATATGGATACCAATATATTTATAGAACTAGCCAAGATATATGTAATTGAATTATACAATCTTTTTAATCCAATGGATGTGCTCGATCTTCCTTTTATAAAAGGTCTAATTGAATATGTGAAACGGTGCACTACTCAGCTCAACAGTTTCCTCTCACACGAGCGTACAAAACTGTCATATGTCTCATCAACCGTCCAATATCATCCAAAGCATAGGTCACTCCCGCTTTTGTCATACGAGCAATGTTTCGGATATTGATTAAATGAGATAAATTAACGTAATACGATCTTGAGCACAATTTTAATAAGATTTGTTTTTCTAGGACAAATCGCCTTTGGTAGGAAATAGGATTCCGTTGTCACGCTTTCACTCGCCATTACCCTCCGGTTTTTCTACCTTTTCACGTAACCTAACTTCACCGCTTAGTACGTCATTAAATTACGGCGATTCATATTGATTAATTACGCAATACGAATATTTTCAAAACGCGTTCAAGTAGAAAAAGATTCAACGGATTCAATTTTAATCAATTTTAGTTATAGTCATCATCCATTTTCCTAAAAGATCGAAATATTTCAATTACATATCTTGGCTAGTTATTAGATTTAGCCTACTAACATTATAAAGACAAATATAAAAACAACAAACATAAATACATTAGAAAGTTACCAGATTACAATTGTAGCGTCGAGCCATATTCTCCGGAAATAGCAACTCCTTTAACAACAACGAGCCTTGATAAACCCTCTAAGTATTACAACGATACTTAGCTTCAAAGAAAATTTGATTTATGAAAATTTGGCTATGTTTGGACTGGTGGTATAAAGAAAATTTGAACAAATATGAAGACACTATTAAGATTTGTTTTTCTAGGACAAATCGCTTCGGTAGAAATAGGATTCCGTTGTCACGCTTTCACTCGGCCATTACCCTCCGGTTTTTCTTTTTCACGTAACCTAACTTCACCGCTTAGTACGTCATTAAATTACGGGCGATTCATATTGATTAATTACGCTCAATACGAATATTTTCAAAACGTCAAGTAGAAAAAGATTCAACGGATTCAATTTTAATCAATTTTAGTTATAGTCATCATCCATTTTCCTAAAAAGATCGAAATATTTCAATTACATATCTTGGCTAGTTATTAGATTTAGCCTACTAACATTATAAAGACAAATATAAAAACAACAAACATAAATACATTAGAAAGTTACCAGATTACAATTGTAGCGTCAGAGCCGTATTCTCCGGAAATAGCAACTCCTTTAACAACAACGAGCCTTGATAAACCCTCTAAGTATTACAACGATACTTAGCTTTTTCCATATTTTTAGCTTGAGTAGACACTACACCCATCATATTCTCCATTAGTTTCTCCCATTTTTCAACTCCTTCTGCAGGTTGAGTTGAACTTTGAGTTACTGGTATACTCTGAGTGGTGTGCTGAGGATAGGATCTAGGTAATGATTGTAAATTCTGCTTAGAGGTATCTCCCTGATAAACTTGATTGCTAGATGAATTTTTATATGGAACTGGATACGGCGGTTGTCCTTTCTTACTAGGGTTTTCAGACCAACGAAAAGTTGGGTGATCTCTTCTAATAGCATTAAACGAGTTTGAATATGCATTGTTCAAATTCCTATGCTGTTGAAGAAAACTTACCTCCTCTCTTGAATATTCTGTTGGTTCTTCAATTCCTGATGACATATTATCATGATTTGAGTATTCAGTTGGTGTACTATTTTCTGAACTTAGGTTTTTGTTAGATTGTAGGCCATCAAATTTCCTACTCAAATTCTCCAAGTGTGCTAGAATTTCCGTATTAGATGTATATTCTCCTGCAAAAGCTACTTTTCTGGTGCTAGAACCGGTTTCCCATATTCTGTTATTTTTGGAAATCTTTTCTATAGCATCGTAAACTACTTGGGCTTCACTCATCATTAAAGAACCACCACATGCATGATCTACATCTGCACGTGAGTCTTTCCGTAATTTACGACAGAAAAGTTGGATTTGCATATCTAAGGAATAACCATGGTCGGGACAAGCTCTTAAAAGTTTTTTAAATCTCTCCCAGGCATTCCCAAGCGTTTCTTCAGATCCTTGTCTAAAGTTAGCAACCTCGACTTTTAATTCCAAATTTCTACCAGGAGTGAAATATTGTTTCAGAAATTCAGTTTGAATATCCTCCCAACTAGTAAGTGAATGATGTGGAAGTGACATAAACCAATCTCGTGCTCGTCCTTTTAAAGAAAAAGGAAACATAGACATCCTCGTTAACTCACGATGAGCACCTTGACTTTTGGCTGTATTGCACAATTCCTCGAAAAGATAGAGATGATGATGAGGATCTTCATCATCCTCTTCTAGAAATTGGGCTCTTGTGTCAATTAAACCAAAAAGATGAGATTTAATTTCGAAATTGTTCGCTCCTTCATTGGGTAAAAGAATGGGATTATTAGTCTGGTTCCTTCTTACGGTTTGATCACAGATAGGTCTCGGGTTTGGTGGGTTAGGATTATTATGATTATTCTGGTTCCGATTATGATTATTTCTATTATTAGGGTTTTGATTATTATTAAGGTTAATAGGGTTTTGTCCATGTCCTATAGCATGATCTAGTCCTGGTTCAGGTGTTTCATCACTAGTTTCGGCCATTTTCGTATTTCGATTTGAAGATGATTCGTCAGGATTTCCCTGACTAGTATGACCTCGTTTACTCTCTACTCTTAACTGCCTTTCGTAAGTGTTTATGTCAGGCTTATAAGGAGTGAGTGGGGCCTTACCGCTTCTGGTCATCAACTATCGAAAATAGAAATAGATAGTAGTAAAGATTGGTAGCTTACCTATAAGGTAAGTACCAACGAAAAATAAAAAAGAAATGGGATAAGAAGAGTGTTGACTTATCCTCGAGATTTTTGAGCTGATACAAGTAGTAACCATAGACACAAAGAAAAATTAGCGACGTGTCCCGGCAACGGCGCCCGAGAAAGTCATGCGGACGCTTTCTAGGCTATTACAATCCTTACGGCGAAGTACCGGGTCAAATCAGTAGTGCTAGTATGGTGAGTCAGGTGTCGAATCCTCAGGGAACGTGGTAATTCTTTTAAGTGTGGTTAAACACCAAACAGCTATTATTATCTCGATCTAAATCGCAGGTTTCTTATACGAATTATCCTTATAACTAGAAATGTAAAATAAATACATAAATTAAATTCTAATCTAATGCAACTTATACATATAATATATAGATAGATATATGGATACCAATATATTTATAGAACTAGCCAAGATATATGTAATTGAATTATACAATCTTTTTAATCCAATGGATGTGCTCGATCTTCCTTTTATAAAAGGTCTAATTGAATATGTGAAACGGTGCACTACTCAGCTCAACAGTTTCCTCTCACACGAGCGTACAAAACTGTCATATGTCTCATCAACCGTCCAATATCATCCAAAGCATAGGTCACTCCCGTTTTGTCATACGAGCAATGTTTCGGATATTGATTAAACAGATAAATTAACGTAATACGATCTTGAGCACAATTTTAATAAGATTTGTTTTTCTAGGACAAATCTGCCCCCGGGTAGGAAATAGGATTCCGTTGTCACGTTTTCACTCGGCCATTACCCTCCGGTTTTTCTACCTTTTTCACGTAACCTAACTTCACCGCTTAGTACGTCATTAAATTACTGGCGATTCATATTGATTAATTACGCCAATACGAATATTTTCAAAACGTTCAAGTAGAAAAAGATTCAACGGATTCAATTTTAATCAATTTTAGTTATAGTCATCATCCATTTTCCTAAAAAGATCGAAATATTTCAATTACATATCTTGGCTAGTTATTAGATTTAGCCTACTAACATTATAAAGACAAATATAAAAACAACAAACATAAATACATTAGAAAGTTACCAGATTACAATTGTAGCGTCAGAGCCGTATTCTCCGGAAATAGCAACTCCTTTAACAACAACGAGCCTTGATAAACCCTCTAAGTATTACAACGATACTTAGCTTCTGAAAGAAAATTTGATTTATGAAAATTTGGCTATGTTTGGACTGGTGGTATAAAGAAAATTTGAACAAATATGAAGACACTATTAAGATTTGTTTTTCTAGGACAAATCTGCCCCCGGGTAGGAAATAGGATTCCGTTGTCACGTTTTCACTCGGCCATTACCCTCCGGTTTTTCTACCTTTTTCACGTAACCTAACTTCACCGCTTAGTACGTCATTAAATTACGAAGCGATTCATATTGATTAATTACGTCAATACGAATATTTTCAAAACGTTCAAGTAGAAAAAGATTCAACGGATTCAATTTTAATCAATTTTAGTTATAGTCATCATCCATTTTCCTAAAAAGATCGAAATATTTCAATTACATATCTTGGCTAGTTATTAGATTTAGCCTACTAACATTATAAAGACAAATATAAAAACAACAAACATAAATACATTAGAAAGTTACCAGATTACAATTGTAGCGTCAGAGCCGTATTCTCCGGAAATAGCAACTCCTTTAACAACAACGAGCCTTGATAAACCCTCTAAGTATTACAACGATACTTAGCTTTTTCCATATTTTTAGCTTGAGTAGACACTACACCCATCATATTCTCCATTAGTTTCTCCCATTTTTCAACTCCTTCGCGCAGTTGAGTTGAACTTTGAGTTACCGGTATACTCGAGTGGTGTCTTGAGGATAGGATCTAGGTAATGATTGTAAATTCTGCTTAGAGGTATCTCCCTGATAAACTTGATTGTTAGATGAATTTTTATATGGAACTGGATACGGCGGTTGTCCTTTCTTACTAGGGTTTTCAGACCAACGAAAAGTTGGGTGATCTCTTCTAATAGCATTAAACGAGTTTGAATATGCATTGTTCAAATTCCTATGCTGTTGAAGAAAACTTACCTCCTCTCTTGAATATTCTGTTGGTTCTTCAATTCCTGATGACATATTATCATGATTTGAGTATTCAGTTGGTGTACTATTTTCTGAACTTAGGTTTTTGTTAGATTGTAGGCCATCAAATTTCCTACTCAAATTCTCCAAGTGTGCTAGAATTTCCGTATTAGATGTATATTCTCCTGCAAAAGCTACTTTTCTGGTGCTAGAACCGGTTTCCCATATTCACTTCGAAATTGGTATTCTCCGGAAATAGCAACTCCTTTAACAACAACGAGCCTTGATAAACCCTCTAAGTATTACAACGATACTTATACTACATTATTATTTCGGCAGAGTGCCTTTTACGGTATTTACAGAACTATATACTAACTAAAGATAAGATATATATATATATATATAGAAGTGATATATATATTGGTACCCCTCCAAATGCTTGCAAATGAGGAGTATTTATAGGCCAGGGCAGTAGGCCGGCGCGTGCCGGGTCAGTACCGGCGCGTGCCGGTGCTACAGTACATATTCTCTCCTGACAGAGCCCATGTGCTGGTGGCAAAGAGATTCCGGCGCGTGCCGGTCTCCTCCGGTGCGTGCTGAACTTTAGACAATATCTGGCTTCGGTTTTCCACTGTTTCGATTTTAATTCTTCAGTTTTCCATTACACGCATACTCAAAAGCACCAAAAATACGAGCCACGATAATTCGACCACAAAATCATAAGTTTTATTAAATTTATAACGATAATATCTATTTATAACGATTTAGATTTTTATGAGTTTTTAGATATATTTTTATAGAATTTATACGATATTATCGTAAATACGATATCAAAAGTCATATAATATAGTTATATTTTTATCATACATCAAAGAACATTAATATATGTTCAAAAAGGTGAACTAATATTAAGAGTTAATGAGGATGAAGTTGCTTTCAATATCTTCAAAGCTATGAACCATCCATACAGATCACCAGAATCATGTTCTTTTATAGATGAAATATCTACTTTCTGTGATGTCAAATTACAAGATTATGAAGATAGACTAGAAGAATGTTTGGCATTGTCCATCTATAAAGAGGATGAAAATGATACTGAAATGAGAGATATAATCCTTTATCTAAATAAGGGAAAAATAACACCCATGGCATCAATATTTGAAATTAGAACTGGAAGGGCCAGTTTTAAAACCTTCAGTAGAAGAACCACCAAGGAATTTGGAGTTGAAACCACTTCCTTCAAATCTTAAATATGCTTTTCTTGAAACTAATAATCTACTACCGATTATTATTTCATCAACCTTAACTGATTTACAAGAAGATCAATTCCTTAGAATGTTAAGACAACATAAGAAGGCATTTGGATGGACAGTGGCAGATAATCAAGGAATTAGCCCTGAGATTTGTGTTCATAAGATCATTCTGAATGAGGGAGCTAAACCTTGTATTCAGCCACAACGCCGCCTCAACCCAAATTTGCAAACAATCGTTAAGAAAGAGGTTATTAAACTATTAGAAATGGGGATAATCTTTCCCATATCAGATAGTGAATGGGTAAGTCCGACTCAAGTAGTTCCAAAGAAAGGAGGTTTCACAGTAAAAGAAAACGATAAAAATGAATGGATTCCGACAAGAGAAATTACAGGATATCGAATGTGTATTGATTTTCGAAAACTGAATGATCATACTAAGAAAGATCATCATCCATTTCCATTCAACATCCAAAAGAAACTCAAAAGAAACTAATCCAAAAAGAAAGACAACATTGTTTAAACGTGAAACAACTATTTTATGAAAGAGATAAAAACTAAAGAACTAAGTCTTCAAAAGCTCCATCTCACACGTCATCATCAAAGAATTCATCAACAGTGGCAACCTGTTCATCTTCTTTGGGGAAAGGGAAAGACAAACACAAAGTAGCGGGGTAAGTACATAAGTACTTAGCAACGCGTAGAAGATCGTATAACTTGGGTCTTATAGAGAAATAAAAGCAATGCCGTCTTTTATTAATTCATTCCGTTATTAACCCTAGCTAACTATCATATTATGTTCATAGCATAACATGAGGTTCCAAAAGGTATCTATCTTAGCTCAAGTTTGTTACATCATGAATAACAAGGGCACTACGTCTAGTAATAGGATGTACTAGGACAACTGGGTGCAACCTACTTAGAGACACGCTCTAGTAGCCCCGGGAATATCTCGAGTCCCGATAGTGTGATGACCGCGAGTGCACCAGACGCTTTATCCGCCAATCGATTGACCGGCGTGGGTACGAGTCTACTTTGTCTAGTCGAGAACACATCGCGATATTGTACTATGCCTTACCAAGAATTGCATGATGTTTAAGATTTTAAACTAACACATACGTTTGATTAGATGTTTAACTAGCCACCTAAGTGTTTTCAAGTAAGCTCCCTCACATAAACTACTCTCATTCCTAGACCACTAGACACGGACAAGGCCTAGAAATTACACAGACATCGATAAACTCTAGCTTATCGAAGCACAAGGCAAATCCAAAGCTTTCGACTGTCCCACACTTCATCTTTTTAGGGAATTCATATGGTGCCAAAACTAAACGCATCAAAAGCTAATTCAGGGCTTTGTCACATAAGGTTAAGCAGTAAAAACATAATTATGACGCCTGAAACCAAGCTGACACGATAAAACAATGAGAAAAATGGATCAAACAGGTCAAACGCCCGTTTGCCCTTGGACGCCTGTCCACCAAACCCAAACGCCCGTTCATGAAAATCAGCCACATCCTGTATCAAAAATCCGACCTCGAACGCCCGTCCAGAAATCCGGACGCCCGTTTAAAAGACAAACGCCCGTTTGAATTGCAGACACTGCAAACACACGTCCGCCTGGGTTTTACCCAGAAAATCTGCAACTTTCAACTCGCGATTTCTACCCCAAATTCAACCCAAACTCCAACTTAAACAGGTTGTAAACACTAAGAAAAACATACAAATTGCCTTATAACCTTACGACACCTTAATCATACGATAAGAACACCACGTTACCTTAAATTGTGTGGCACAACGATCCAAAGCTTCAACCCGTCAAAAGTTTAACCTTTAACTCCAAACCTATAAACGATCGAACCAAAACCGATCACTACGATGTTTACCCTCAGAAAAACGCAGTTTAAAACGATGATGAAAAACCCTAATAACAAGAACGAGAGGGGGAAAACTTACGTTAGCGGATTTAGGGATTTTTGATATCAAAACGATCCTCGTCTCGCGGTGATCCTTTCTCTCTTGATGAGTCTGATGAAAAGAGCAACGGATTAGCCTCAAGATTGAAAGCTTCTTCTCCCTTTTTTTTTTCTCAAAAACTGCGCCTCTCTTCTTTTTTTTTTGTCAAACAACAACTAGGTTAATTAGGATTAGTTTTCCTTTTATAATCCCAATTATTTATTTAAATCCTTAATTATGAAAATCCTTGTAAATCCCTTTTTTCTCTTTTTTTTAAATTAAACAACATAATATTCTGATTTTTGCTAAAAAACCGGATTGCCCTTTTTCAAAAATCGGGATATTACAGTTTTGTACGGAAAATCAACGTAATTCATTTTCAAATTCACTTTCACTAGTGAAATGTCGTTTTTGACATAAATCTTTTCTTATAGTAATGATATCGAACTAAATCCGAAAATGAAGAGCAAGAAAAAAATAAAAAATGAATAGTGAAATTTTCATCATGTTTGGAGATCTAGAACAAAAGATATAAATGTTTAAAAATGAATTGGAAAAAGCAAGCACACAATTGCAACAACAGCGCCCATGCATCGAATTTTTTCCCCTTTAAGTTATAAATGTTGTAGAAGTAGTCATGCTTTAATTCAAAAAAAATGTAGAGCTTAAGCTCATCCCAAGTGGTTAGCCACCTGGGTTTACCCTGGCCTCCAGTGGGAGGACCAGGGTTCGATTCTCCCCTCCCCCACATTTCGTTTCGGAAAAAAAAAATTCAAAAAAAATGTAGTCATGAACTATGTAAATCTTATTAGGCTATCTTTTACTTAAAAAATCTTTCAAAAAAAAATGTTTTTTTCCCTAATTTTCCATTATTATTTTGCTTGAAAAACGTGTTTTTAAGTTATTTTACTAAATACATATTAAAACACAGGTTTTTTTAATTTATATTTAAGGAGTCTCGGTAGGAGGTAGTCTCCACCGAAAAATTCCTTCTCTTGCCACTCCCCACTCCTAGGACGAGATCACATATCTAAGTTGTGAGTCTAATTTCAATGTTTAAGTAGGAACTATGTCATTTCATTTGCATTTAGACAGATGCTCGTCCATGTTGTACATCTTAAAATCACGCATCGATTCCTTACCCATAAAGAAATCACTCGTTGATCATTCAGTGCACGGTCCATTATTTCCCAAGGCTAGTAAATAAGTGCAAGCACTAGAAATCAAAAGGATCGTGGAGAAAACAGTGGACTCAAACCGTAAAAACTGGGCAGAAAGACTAGATGATGCATTATGGGCATATAGAACAGCCTTTAAAACATCGATTGGTTGTTCTCCTTATAAATTAGTTTTTGGTAAATCTTGTCATCTCCCTGTTGAATTAGAACACCGAGCTTTTTGGGCTATTAAATTTCTAAATTTTGACCCTAAGGCTGTCGGTGATCATAGATTACTTCAGTTAACAGAACTGGAAGAGTTTTGCCTCGATGCTTATGAAAATGCTCGAATCTACAAGGAACGCACGAAATCTTTCCATGATAAGAGAATCTATTGTCGTGAGTTCCATGTAGGTGATCGAGTACTCTTATACAATTCACGTTTAAAGTTGTTTCCAGGTAAGCTTAAATCAAGATGGACAGGTCCATATGAAGTAACTAAAGTCTACAAATCTGGAGCTGTAGAACTAACCAATGGAAATACAACTTTCATAGCCAATGGCCACAGAGTAAAGTTATTCGTGGAAACTGAAGGGATACCTCAAGCAGAAGAAGTAATGTTGCTTATCGACCCTCCAGGGGATTGAAAAAGCAGAAAATCTAAACTCAGCCGATTACGGGTACTATCTTTCTAACTTTTATTTATGTATTTTAGTTTTAATTAGCTTAGTCTTTTACCAGCTAGACGTTAAAGAACTGGATGGTTTTTTTAGATAGGATAGGAGTTTTTAGATTACTTTTAAGGTTAGGTCTGGATAAAGATGTCGCGTTTAAAATAGAATCCTAAGTTTTGAAAATAAACAAGGAGATGTTAATCGAAACCAGAGAAAGAGAGCTTTGTAATGGTAAATCAAGGAGTGCAATAAAGAGAAGAGCAAAGTTCTTAATGAGATGTAGAATCTGTGGAAAAAGTGAACATAATGGAAAATGTGGAGAAAGCACAACCAAATCCCAGGATGAATGTTTGAATGTTATTAAGAAGGGAACGATTAGGTGGTTATCCGAAAATCCCGAGGGAGAACAAAGAGAAAATTCAAACGCATCATTCCTAGGAATAAGGTTGATGGATCGATATGATAGAAATCTTGAGGACCTGAGGATGAAAGGATTAGAATTAATCTAAGTATTGTATGTTTAAATTTTAATTTCAAAACTAAAAAGAAAAATTTTATAATAAACCTATTTTTACATCATATAAATAATTTTATAAAACATAATTTTTTTCTATAAGTATATTTATATGGTGTAATCTAGGATTATTATATAAAAAATTATATATTTCCAATTTCATGTTTTATGTTAGAATTTTATAAAGTTTATAAAATTTTATAAATCTTTGTAATAAACTTGTTTTACATCATATAAATAATTTTATAAAAAATAAATTTTCTATAAGTATATTTATATGATATAATCTAGGCTTATTACACTAAAAAAACGGATTTCAATATTTGGGCGCGAACCGGAACACACCCGGCACGCGCCGGAACACCATAACCTAAAAAAACACGCCTTTTTCTTCTTCCTCCCCCCATTTTTTCTGCATTTTCGGCCGAACCCTTTTCTCCCCACCTCGAAAATTCATCACTTTCACCCCATTTTATATCACAATCTCCTTATTTCTTCATCTTCTCTTCACCTTAGAAGAAAAAAATTCATATACATTGCCTCAAGGTTGGATTTTTCCAAAACAAGCTTCTCTTGAAACACAATTCCGGCGACCCACCATTTTTTCCGGCACCTAACTAGTTTTTCTAGCATTATAAGGTAATACTATATATATATATATATCTATCATTTCAATTTTTCTTAAATTTTCAGTTTTATAAATTTTTAATTTTGTATTTTTTGTCTAAGTAATTTGTTGTTTGTTGTTGTTTGTGCCTTATCAATTGCGTAGATGGCCTCTTCATCATCATCTAAGAAAAACCCTGCAAAAAAACGAAAACCAGACACCCCTATCGTAATGCCCGTTCATGAACCTAGAGCTTTAACTGAGTTAGAAGAAGCAGTATCTTTCGAAAAGACTGCTAGTGCTGAAGCTAAGAAAGCATATCATGAATATTTCAGTAAATGTGGTGTTAGGTTGGAACGTGGTATAGATTTCGAATCACTAGGAAATGAGGTGAAAGAAATTTTTGCCGATAGGGAATGGTTAGAAATTGCCTTAGAACGTACTGAAAATATCAATGTCACAATGGTAGCTGAGTTCTATGCTGTTTTGTCTACCTATGATCCAGAGACTAGTGGAGATTTGACTTATATTCCTCTTAGGATGGTTAACGTCACTTTTCATCCTGTTCTGATAAATGCTTTTTATGGTCTCCCTGAAATACCTGATGAAGAAGATTATCACACTGTTTGGATCTTAGGCCAACCTGCTACTCTCCAGGCCAAAGCATATGAGGCTCAGGAAGCCTTTGATCCCTCAGCCATTTGGATAGACAATAGATTTGCTTATGGACGCTGTATAAGGGATATAAGGGCAATTAAGCAATTCTTAGGCCAGAATGTTAGTCCTTCTACTCATGTATGTGCCTATGGTCGGGATGATGTTGTTATAGCTTGGGCCATGGTTAATGACATTCCAATCAATCTGGGGAAGCTTATCTTTTCAAAGGCATTGGATTTTGCTAAAAGTCGCATTCGATCGGGACGTATGCCGTTCCCTAATCTTATCTCTGCCTTGTGTTCTACCCTTGAAGTTCCAGTTTTACCCTCAGATCGAATCATGTCACCTTACGCTCCACTCATAGGTCAAAGATTAACTGCTTTGCCTGCTGGTACAATCGATTATATTAACCCAAATCGCCAGCAGCAGCCACCTCCACCTCGTACCAGAACACCACCATTGTTTCCTCAAGCCTCTAGACAGCCACAACCGATTCAGAGCCATAATAGCTAGGTTGAGACTATGATGCAGCATATTATTCAGGCACAGGCTCGAACTGATGCAAACATAGCCTTAGGTTTCGAGAGATCTAGGCAGTGGGCTGAGGATTTGAGGATTGGTCAGAAAGGTCACAGGGCTTTCGTGAGGAGTATAGATCCCTCCTATGCAGATATTTCTGATGCACTACCTCAGTGTCAACCTGATCCATATACTCTGCCTGCCTGGATTCCACCAATTCCACCACCTGTTATATTTCAAGCTTATACTCCATCAACTCTAGGACAAGGTGGTCTGTTTTCAGGTACAGCGGATGCTTCTATGAGTATGGGAGGAGTTACCTCAGTTTCAGATGTGACGGCTGGTCTTGGTTCGATAGGATTGGAAGGCTCGGTGACGATAACGACTATGCAGACACAAACCACTTTTCAAGCATCTACTTCTGCTGTTCCGCCTCAGTTCAGTTATGGATTACATAAGACTCAGTCCCTAGGAACTGAATTCGTTACTTCTGGGCCGTTTGGAACATTTTCAACTCAGTTTGATTCATCTTACGATGTAGATGTTGACTTTGGTCTGGATGAGTGACTTTGATAAAACTTTTTCATTTGCTTTAATGTATAACTATCTACTTTGGTTTGATTTTGTACTTTTACGTACTTTTGAATTTTAAATAGTTTTGATGCACTCTACGGTTAGTGCACTGTTTACGGAGATTTTTATGATTTATATTTCATTATTTCGTAACAATTTCCTTTGTATTTTATTAATTTTTATAGAAAATTAAGTGTTTAATAGAATTATTAAGCAAATGAATGTGGAAATTATTAAAGTGCAAAGTCGGGTTATTTACGTGATTTTATTAGCAATTATCTATTTATATATGTGATGTTACACTTTGCACGTTTGTATTATTGTAGGTACAACGAACGCATGTCGTGGAATGAGTCAAAGAGTCAAGGAATTAAAAGAAGCAACATTTATTTGGAGATTAAATGGAAGGCGAAATAGGGATTATATTTTTATTAGGGTTTAGGGTTTTATTTTTAAAAGAAAAGAAAAAAGGTTAATAATTATCCTAGGTCGGCGAGAACAAGCATAAAAGGGCGATCATTGGAAGCAAGACACGAGAAATCATCTGGGAACAGAGACGGCACAAAAAATCAAAAAAAAAAAAGAGGTTCACTCGGTCGACCGAGTGCCCCTGCTCGGTCGACCGAGCCATATTATATATATATTTTTTTATTTCGTTCGGTCTGAGGATGGTCAGAGGCTGAGGCCAATTTGAACGAGCTCTGTGAAACCGATCGTTGCAGCAACTTGATTTCTACTCTTTTGGATTGTTTGTGAGTTTTAATAAGATTGTATCTTTCCTATGTTTAATTTGTTGTTATGCAATTTTATCGATGGATGTTTTGCATGCTGATTGTTTAATATTTGATGAGAATTGATTGTTAAACCTAGATCACCATAGTTAAGATTAGATTTTTAATCTAATTAGCGATAGTTGTTAGGTTGAACATCTAGGTTACGAGATTGAATAAATTTCACACCTTGATAATTAAAGCGTTAATCTTTTGAATCGATAGATGAAAAAGATTGATAGGCGAATTTTTCTAAGAGATTAGAAATTCATACTTATGATAGGTGAACCACAATTTTTATTAAATCATCACTAGCCAACCTTAGAGAAGAAATTGAGGGTTGCAGGATCGGTGGATCATTGCTTGTTCGTTGTTAAATTTATTGAAAAAAATCATTTGTTATTATCATAGTAATCTTATAATTTCTATTGAGTTTTAGTTTATATAATAGAATTATTTTCGTTATTCGGTTCGCAATTATCTTCGCTGGCTTTAGATTTTTAATCTTCTGTCCAGTTTAACTTTATTGGTTTCATTACTAGTTCATTTTGTTTTGTTATTTTAGTTGTAGTCTTTCAATTAGGATAGGACGTTTTTACTTCTCGTGACAACTTTAGGAAAATTAATCAAACTAGACAAACTACGATTCCCTGCACTTGGGGTAAACCGGATTTCTTTTATTACTTGTTATATTTTGCTTAGCATAAAATCCGAGACAAGTTTTTGGCGCCGTTGCCGGGGAATCGGTACGGTTGTCTAGTTTTTGTTATTAATTTTTCGTAGGTAGGTGCCTGTAGTATTTCTGTTTACGTAAAAAAAAAAAAAATCGTTCGGTCGACCGAACCCTGACACTCGGTCGACCGAGTGTTTAAAAAAAAAATCTTTCTTTTCTCTGTTGCTGTTATGTATTAGTCCTACAGTTTTCTGTTCTGTTCGTTTTTCGTTTTTCGAACCTGTTTCAAGTTAGTTTAGTTTTGTTTTTATTTATCGAATTTAATTAAAATATTATACCTTAGGGTTTCTAATTGTTTATTTTTATTTTTGTCTTGCAAAAATTAAAAAAAAATAAATAAAAATGTCATCTAATCCTCCACCTAGGATTGAGGAGGTGAATATGCAAAATCAGATCGCCATGCTGCAACAACTAATCCTATGCTCCAACAGGTGGCAGCTCTCACAATATCCTCTAATCCTATGAATCAGAACCAGTCATTTCCACAGAACTCTCATGTTCTGTTCTGTGAAAGTTGCTGTCAACCTGGCCATGTGGTTGGCCAGTGTCAGTTTGTTTCCACTCCTGCGTATCAAGTCAATACTTGTCCCGAGAATCGGGGGGTTCATCCGATCACGTGCCGGACATGTGATAATGTGGACATGCCGCTCGTTTACATCCTATGGGTGGGCGAACGCCGGTTAATGCTTTCATTGGCCAAAGAAAATCGTAGAGATTCAACAATCACTTCTCGGCCAAAGCAATTTTCAAAATCGTGGTTTTAATCAAAATCCGAACTTCAATCGAACCATAATATGAATTTTCCTAATCAGAATCAGAGGTTCAACCAGAACTGGCCGAACAATCCAAATCCTATGTTTCAAAGTCGGTCTAGCCAATCTGTTCCACAAAACTTTCATAACTCTCAAGGACCCCTCAATCTAGTGATTTTGAAGCTAAATTGGACGCCTATGATAATTTCCAATTCCTTCTTAGTACACTTAAGAATCTTTAGAGACAGCTCGGACAAGTAGCTGACCAAGGCCAATGCACTGATCTAGTTCCCACAATCCCTTATGGTGAAGAAGAGGTCAGTGATATGAATTTAAGATCCGGCACTCAACTTAGTGGTCCCCCGGAAGTAGAAGTTTCAAGCTTAATGGATTCATCTTTCTTGGGATCCGATGCTCGTATGCCATCAATTGATGAGAGGTCTTATGGACATGGATTTAATCACATTCAAGTGAGATGTTCGTATTGTGGTGGAAACCATTATGAGACTCAGTGCAATGGAGGTTATTCATCCCACCAATGGAATACTTATAACAATTATGGTGCAAGTGATGAGAATCAATTCCAATATAGCCACAACTATGCACCAACATACAATGGTGGGAGGAGTAACTATCCTTATTCTCCGTGGGGTCAAGATCAAAGCAATTGGCAACAACAAGTGTTCCCCCACTCAGAGCCCAAGTCTAACATTGAAATTTTGATCGAGGAATCTATAAGGAGCAGAGAGAAATTTTCTAGAGAAATGGCACACCTATTGCATCCTGCTCTAGAAAAAAGGGAACTGACTTTAGGAGAATTAGTTGCACATAATCGCCACGTTATTGAAGATGAAAGGGAAACGGAGATGATGGCGATTCAAGAGCAGGAGGCCGACCTTGAAAGTCGTGGGGATGAAAACTGTGATCCTTATGAGATCCCACCTTGTCTTGATCTAAATGTCTTCGGTGATGATTTCTCGAAGACCGCTGAGTGTTTAGACCTCCAAATAAACAAGAGTGAAACCACATGGAAATTTGAACCATCTTCACAAGATAACGGTGCAATAATTCCAGATTCAACATTGATGAGCCAAGAAAAAGATGAAAATGGAGGTAACACTATTGTTCTTGATCCTAAGTCATTTAATAAAATTAGTTATCCGTCCTTGAACAGCGATATTGAATTCATTAATGTTGAGCATATCGAGTATATAAATGTCGCACCTCTAATAGTCCATGATTCTCTTAGATGTCATGAGCATTGATAAAGAGATCAACAAATTGTTGAGTGACACTTATTTCCTTAGAGCTAAAATGATTATTCACTTTTTAAGAAGACATGATTATAGGATCCCAATGCTATATCTTAAAATCCTTGTTAATATCCTTGATATGTGGAAAAAATGCAAAGGGATGCCCTTCTTTGGTTTTGTCCTCCTTGAGAATGGTGTTTACAGATAGTCCAACTGAAGACTATAAATTCAGAATGTGTTTTTCTTTTATTTTATTTTATTTTTCTTATTTAGTGAATAAATAACGGAATATAGTTTTCTTCTCGGTGCGTTAGTCTTGGTTTGTTTTGTCTTGTGTCGTCTTGGGTTTTGGTCTCGGTTTTTGTGGCCAGGTAACTTGCATAAGCGGAACTTGCAAAATGAATATGACCTCCCTCCTGCGTTTGACATGCTTCATCGCCTAATCCGGATTGTAGATTGGGGCGACATCTATAAAGATTAGCTTGGGCTAGTGTTTGTGTTTCTATTTTCTTCGTGCATCCCAGTATTCTTTGCATTATTAGTAAGTTGCATCGCATTTTGTTGCATTGTGTTTGTGTGTCTGTCTTATCATTTTGTTGCATCTAGCCTCGCTACTTTATAGTATCATTTAAGGCACGCCTACACTTTCATTTGGCGTTTGGTTTTTCTATATACACGTGTTGGACCTATTTGTATGTCAAGCCTCCGTGGTTTTATATTTGACGCTTAGATGCTCTGTGTTTTCCTTCTACGTTTTATACCCAATACCCCAAGATACCTCGATATTACATTTGTGCACTTACATTTCACATAGATTCGGTTATTATCAATTTTTTGCATTGCTTCTGCTTTGTTCCATGATATTGCCTTGTCTATCATCTTTTGTGCCCCTATCCCCGAGGTACGTTTTGTTTTCCCATGTGTGCAGGATATTTGCGATAGCGTTTGTGAGCTTTTAGATGAAATTAGTTTACCGGTGGATGGTCCACAGTTTACTGCTTTCCTCAAGCATTTCTGGATCTGACTCATGACCACTTCCAGAATTGCCACCTTCGAATTACAACCAACTAAGTTTTTCTTATTTTGCATAACGTGAGGACATGTTGTTGTTTAAGTGTGGGGGAGGGATTGGTTGGTTGTACCTGCAAATGTGCTTAATCTATTATGATTACCATGCTTAAAAAAGAGCTAAAAATTTCTAAATTTTTTGAATTTTGTCCCGAGCAGGTACATATTTTGTTTGGCTTACTAGTGTTGTGGTTTCCAACCGTGGAACATTATAGTCATTGATGCTTTATACTCTATGTTTAGTAGGTCAGATGTCTCACCCGACATACATTCACGTAGCCATGTTAAATGACGAGCTAAAATATAAAGCTGTACCCATTTCGATTAGTAATATTTGATCTTCTTATAAGGATCTTGTGCTTAGTGCTAATGTACGTGTCATGGGAATTATAATAGTTCGTATTTAGAATCGGAGTAAGACATACTGTGAATGTCCTAGGTTTGAATGTGATAAGTGAAACGTAACTACTGTGCTTGGGGAAGTTGTTTTTAAAATGAAAAAATGGGTGTGTCGGAAGCTGGTCGATGATTTGAGTGAGGTAGGTCATATCACGAATGTCCTATACCACTATGATGACCAAAAGCTCACGACAGTCAGAAGAAGCTGCCTTATGATTTGAGTAAGGTAGGGCATATCTCGAATGTCCTATTCTGCTATGACGGGCAAGAGCTCATTTCTGATGTGCGTATATATGTGAAAGTTAATTGAATCAACTTACATAAGGGAAGTGGCATGTTCCAGTGGAAGACTTAGTTATCGCCTACCTTATCCCCAGTATAAACCGACAGGCATGCTGTAGGGAATATCCTCTGAGTATGTCAGAAAGGTCCTAAACACATTCTATCATCCTTTTCAGGACATGTTACATTTTGTAGGGTACATGTTATAAGTATCATCATCTATTTCTAGTTTAAATGGGTATTTGCTAGTTGCTTGAAAAGTTTCAAGTTTGGACTTAGTGGAAATTTTATATGGCTCTACACACACACCGGGGTGAACTTCTAACTTATTAAATACACTTTATACTTGCTGAAAATGTCTATATTTATTTTTGGTTGGAACTTTGTGGTACAAAGTAAATGTAAGCCTTGGTCTTGTTCTGTCTTGCTCAGGACGAGCAAAAGCTAAGTGTGGGGGAGTTGTTTACGGTGATTTTTATGATTTATATTTCATTATTTCGTAACAATTTCCTTTGTATTTTATTAATTTTTATAGAAAATTAAGTGTTTAATAGAATTATTAAGCAAATGAATGTGGAAATTATTAAAGTGCAAAGTCGGGTTATTTACGTGATTTTATTAGCAATTATCTATTTATATATGTGATGTTACACTTTGCACGTTTTTATTATTATAGGTACAACGAACGCATGTCGTGGAATGAGTCAAAGAGCTGAAGGAATTAAAAGAAGCAACATTTATTTGGAGATTAAACAGAAGGGCGAAATAGGGATTATATTTTTATTAGGGTTTAGGGTTTTATTTTTAAAAGAAAAGAAAAAAAGGTTAATAATTATCCTAGGTCGGCAGAACAAGCATAAAAGGGGGGAAGTCATTGGAAGCAAGACACGAGAAATCATCTGGGAACAGAGACGGCACAAAAAATCAAAAAAAAAAAGAGGTTCACTCGGTCGACCGAGTGCCCCTGCTCGGTCGACCGAGCCATATTATATTTTTTTTTTATTTCGTTCGGTCTGAGGATGGTCAGAGGCTGAGGCCGATTTGAACGAGCTCTGTGAAACCGATCGTTGCAGCAACTTGATTACTACTCTTTTGGATTGTTTGTGAGTTTTAATAAGATTGTATCTTTCCTATGTTTAATTTGTTGTTATGCAATTTTATCGATGGATGTTTTGCATGCTGATTGTTTAATATTTGATGAGAATTGATTGTTAAACCTAGATCACCATAGTTAAGATTAGATTTTTAATCTAATTAGCGATAGTTGTTAGGTTGAATATCTAGGTTACGAGATTGAATAAATTTCACACCTTGATAATTAAAGCGTTAATCTTTTGAATCGATAGATGAAAAAGATTGATAGGCGAATTTTTCTAAGAGATTAGAAATTCATACTTATGATAGGCGAACCACAATTTTTATTAAATCATCACTAGCCAACCTTAGAGAAGAAATTGAGGGTTGCGGGATCGGTGGATCATTGCTTGTTCGTTGTTAAATTTATTGAAAAAAATCATTTGTTATTAGGGGAAAGGGGCCACAAGGACAAAAAAATTAATAAATGAGTCTGGAAGGACAAAAGTAACATTTTCATGATTATAAAAGACAAAAATCACAATTGTTACTTTAAAATTGTTACTTCACGTGTTAATGTTACTTTGTGTTTCACAATTGTTACTTCATATTTACTCTATTCCACATTTGTTACTTCATATTTGTTACTTTATAATTGTTATTTTTGTCCTTATTAAATTACAGTTTCCTTCTATCCCGATTTTTTGATAATTTTGTCATTCTGGACAAAAATCTATTGTTATTATCATAGTAATCTTATAATTTCTATTGAGTTTTAGTTTATAGAATAGAATAATTTTCGTTATTCGGTTCGCAATTATCTTCGCTGGCTTTAGATTTTTAATCTTCTGTCCAGTTTAACTTTATTGGTTTCATTACTAGTTCATTTTGTTTTGTTATTTTAGTTGTAGTCTTTCAATTAGGATAGGACGTTTTTACTTCTCGTGACAACTTTAGGAAAATTAATCAAACTAGACAAACTACGATTCCCTGTGAGTTCGACTCCGGTTTTAATCATTATACTACGATCCCTGCACTTGGGGTAAACCGGATTTCTTTTATTACTTGTTATATTTTGCTTAGCATAAAATCCGAGACATGCAAGTTTTAATTTATTTACAACTTTTCATATTTTCTAGCTTGATTAGAATTTTTATTACATGTTTTAGATCATAATATATATACATACATAGAAAAAAAACATGCTGAGACAGTTTGCAAGGGAAAACTCTCTGTTAGTGAACAGTGTGCCCGGCACGCGCCGGAACTCACCCGGCACGCGCCGGAAAGGTGTGCTACCGACATACACCAGATTTTTTCCTCATTTGCTCAGTTATTTCTATAAATAGACAACAGATCAACAACCCAAAAAGGCACCTAACTCCAAATCGCTTCTTATTTCTTCTCCGAAACGGTATAAAATGTCTGATCCTTCTTCAGTAAACAGTTACTCTCCCCCGCATACTCCAAACTCCGTCCTTCCTGAATTTTATTCTTCGTTTTTCACTCCAATTCCCTACAACTACATGAATAATTCGGCTCCGGACCCGTTTTTAAGCAATTTCAATCAGTCTCCATTTTTACTAGAAAAGGGTCTAAACTTTAGAAAAATGAATCAATGGGGATACATTAGGATGGAAGGAGATGGTTGGGAGAAATTTCGCCGTATGCCGAGGGGCAGAATCAACGTTACTTTGGTTAGAGAATTTTATTCGATTCTATCAGAAGCTACTACTGTGGAGTCAACTCATGCTATTACCATTCGAGGTTTTGTTGTTCCTTTTACTTCTACTATAATCAATCAAGTTTTCCCCATACCACCAGTTCAAACAACGCCAGCCAGTCATTATGAGTTTCGGTGGCGGCTCGATACTGTTAATGGTGTCATTAACAAATGTGCGGAATCTTTCCAAGTCTTATTCCCACATTATAATAGAGATCGAGATGTTTCAACAGCTGCCTTGCTTCCCCACCTACAAACGTGGAAACGTTTTATCAATTCACGAGTTTATCCAACCGATGATTTTTCGGACATCAGTGATGATGAGATGTTACTGTTATATGCAATAACAGTGGGTGCAGTTATAGATTGGGGGGTGCTCATTCACAAGACTGCTGTTAACATTGCGTTAAGAAGAAGACCATTTCGTCAGCCTATGCCTTTTGCATGGCTGATTTCAAAAATCTGTGTTCGTTTAGCTAGGGTACCGGAAAGAGCTACGGATGAAATCTTTCCAGCTCGCCTTCCTCAGGTTGGGCTGCTTCCAGTCGATGTTCCGGGAGGATCTTCAAGTGGGGAAAATTAGATGTTTATGTAGGAAGTAATAATAGAAGTTTAACTTTTTAGTTTAAGAATAAATTAGTTTAAGTTTTTTAAAGTTTAAGAAGCTATTTTCGTAGTTAACTTGTAATTTTCTTTTAGTTGTTTTAATAATGTAATATATTTCTATGTTTTTAAAATTACTATGTTTTTTTCTTTTCTGCTTTAAATATTTAAACGATCGTCTGTATGACACATAAAATAATTCAAACCGCCATAACAATTCATTTTTACTTCTAACCAAACTTTTTACTACTCAAGAGAGACATCGAGATTTATGCCAATTCGTAAGTGGGGAGTAGAGTATGGTTAGTAAATAAATTGAATTTAATATCAAACGCTTAAACACTTAGTTTAATTATCCTTAAGGAAAAAACGGAATAATATATATTTATTATAATAAGAGTAATATATTTGGAGAGAATAAGTTTCTAATTAAGTAAAGTAAACTCGATATATTATAACTATATTATTTATGTCTATTTTAGATTTTAACAAGATTTTAAGTATGTATACCTAGATAATTATTATGAAATATTTTTTTCATGAAATTAGACAAAAGTTACTTATATTTATAATGAAATTTTAGAATGATTTTCTTTTGAAGACAAATTATGAATTTAGAATCGGATTAGGGATGACGATTTTTGGCATAACTTTGATTAACTATAGCCAAATGACCTACCCGAATGTAATTTCCATTTTTTGTCCCCATCTCAGCCTTGTAGAGTGATCAAGACCTCACTCGAAACTAGCCATTATGATTAACCTCGTTATAACCGACCCTTAACTTAATTTGGTCTACATTTCCTTGAAATCCCGCAAGTTTAGTATGTACTTATGGATAGCGGTGACGACATCCAAATTGAGCGTCGATGCAATAAAATGGCAAGAGATGAGATTGGTATTATTATTCGGAGGACATTTCTATAAAATCATATGTATTATGATTGTATGTTTGTTGTTAAAATAAAAAAAAAAAAAAAAAACCCTTGATTTCAAATAAAACCATTTTGTATCAAATAAAAAGGTCATTGGAGTTCAATTTTGAATCAGGATATTACTGATCGAGATATTTTTGATCGAGAGTTGAAGGTGTGATGAAGCGTCATTTACTTGCTTCTTTCTCTTTTGATTTTCCTTTGTTATCCTTTCGATTAGCCAACGCCCTAAGCCTGAACATTACAAGCCATTTTGCCAACTACTTGACCTGATCTTTGATTCCGAAAATTCATATAGTGGCGATTACAAAGTTATTCTAAATATTTTATTTATATTTATTAAGTAATTCATGTAGAATTTCATTTAGATAATATTTGATAAATAATCTATCAAGTTGTACACATTTTTTATCTTCTTAAAAATCTTAGACAGACAAAATTAATATAACTATAATATTGACAGCATACGTTACTAAGTTAAAAATTTAATCCAGACAAACTATATTATTCGCATTATAAATTTTTATATATTATCGCTTATTTTGCTCGAGGACGATCAAAAGCTAATTGGGGAGTAGTTGATATATGATAAAAATATGACTAAATTATATAACATTTTATAACGTATTAACGATAATATTATAGAAATTTCATAAAAATATAACTAAAACTTATAAAATATAAATCGTTTTAAATAAATATTATCGGTATAAATTTAATAAAAATTATAACTTTTGTTTTCAGATTTACTGTGGTTCGTTTCTATGTACTGATACATGAAACATATGATGAAAAGAAAATACAAAACTGAAGAATCGGCATCGAAAGAGTGAAAAACCATAGCGGATATTTTGACAGTTCGGCACGAACCGGATTAAACCGGCACACACCGGTTTAAACTCATCATTACATCACATGGGTCTAACACAAGGAATCTGAAGTTCATTACACTCGCCCGCTGCCGAATGAAATGCCTGCCCGCGCCGCCCATTGACACTCTGCCTATAAATACTCCTCATTTGTCAAGATTAGGAGTGTATATATATATATATATATCTCTCTCTCTCTCTCTCTCTCTCTCTCTCTCTCTCTCTCTCTCTATATATATATATATATATATATATATATATATATATATATATATATATATATATATATATATATATATATATATATATATATATATATATATATTATCTAATCTAAATTCTGTAAATATAGTAGTAGGCATTCTCGCCATAAATAACGTAGTATCGTTGTAATACTTAGAAGCATTATCGAGATTGTTGTTTCAAGTCATTTGTTACTTTCGAGAGGATTAGCTCCAATTCAACATTTGTAATCGGTAATTTTCTAATATTATTATGTTTGTTGTTTATATACGTATCTATATATTAGTTATAATGATAATAGGCTAACTCTATATCTAGCCAAGATATGTAATTGAATTATTTTGATATTTTTAGGGAAATGGATGATGACTATATTAAAAACTGATTAAAATCGATTATGATGAATCTTTTTCTACTTGAACTTAATGACACGTTCGTATTGACATAGCTAATCAATATAAACAGAATCGTAACCTAATGATGAACCCACCCGCAGAAGTTAGGATATGAGATCATGGGTAGAAAAACCGGAGGGTAAAAATGGCCGTATGACAAACGGAATCCTATTTCCTACCCGGGGGCAGAATATTTGTACTTGAGAGATTATTACGTTAAATCACCTGTTTAATCGAGAGATCTTAAAGATTGGCCGCATGACAACCGGAATAACCAAATTTGAGATGACATTTGACAGAGGATGAGACATATGACAATTTCATACGCCGCGTGTGAGGAGGAATTGTTGAGCTTAGAGATATACTGCTTCACATGATCAATTGGACCTTAAAAAAGAAGATCGAGCACATCCATTTAACTAAAAAAGAGATCATAATTTGATAACATTATCTTGGCTAGTTTCTAAATATTATTAGTATCTATTATATATTGGTATATATATATATATATATATATATATATATATATATATATATATATATATATATATATATATATATCTATGTATTTATATATATTAGTTATATATCTATATTAGTATTATTTATATTATGCATTTATTTACTGTTTTCCTAGTATAAAGATTATTTATATGGTAAAACTGCTGACTTAGATTGAATTAATAATAGGCTTTTCAACAGGTGTTTAACCACACTCTGAATTACATTTCGTTTCCTCGAGGATACGACACTCACTCTCGCCACACTAAAGACTACACTTTGACCTTAAGACATCGCTGTTAGCACTGACATTTAGTCCTAGAAAATCTGACGTCAGTGGCTAAGTTCTGCTAAATTTAATTATTTATTTGTGAGGTTTTCTGTGTTGAAATAATTTTTTTCTAGTAATGATAGCACTTATTATTTTGGGGACAAGAAGGCTAATATGAGGCAAAGTTTATGTTGATAATTAAAGATTTTTAATTTGGAAATCAACTTTGTTAATCATTTTCAATTTAAGTGGTTCTCATTTCTAACTTGTAATTGTTATTATGTTATAACTTAATGAGATGAAGTGTTGAAAAGTACAATAACTCTGGAAATTTTGTATTCATGATTAACCAAAAACCTTCACTATCACAATAAGATTAGATTTGGTTGATAAAAGATATGCCAAAATAGGCAATTAGTAGAAAAAGATATTGAATTTATTACCAAAAGATACAATGAAGTGTTTCTTGTGTTTAAAAAGAGTTTGATTTTTATAAAATTTAATGACAATGCTACCCTTTCGGGTACTTTAGCGAGAAGTCCGGATCATATGCAATGAACATGTTTCAATGGTTCATTTAGTGAAACATTACCACTTTCAACGGTATCATCGAAATTCGGTGAAATAATCGATTTTTAATACCTTATTGGAATCATCGGAGGATGTTCACCGCGATAGAAGAATTTTTTAGATTAGGCAATGAAGAAAATTAATTAAGTGGTGTATTCAACTAAGCAATAATCAATAATCCAATGATAATGCGAACTGGAAACGAATCTGAAGTATCAGGGGCCCGCTTCGAGGTAATCATCTTCTCTGGCTCATTTGTATGAATTCCCTCCCCACGGCTGGCACACTTGCTGCGAGACATATCATTGAAAATGATACTTGTACCTCATGTGGTACTCATAGTGAATCGATTTTACATATTCTTAGAGATTGTTGGTGGGTCGTGGGATGTGGAAAGAAATTGTCACCACCAACATTGCAAGAATTCTTCAATATATCATGTTGTCCCAGACGACTCGACGAAGTGTCCCAAAAAAGATATGCATGAAGAATAATGATATTGTGTTTTGGAGACTTCTCTTCCGGAGCTCATTTCAATCATTTATTACTCAAGCGTAATGAAGAGTTCCACCACACAGATCGGCATAGGCCTCCAAATCGGTGTTCATATCTCAAATTGTTTCGGAAAAGACGGTAAATACATTTAAATTTGGCGATAGCTTAAGATCGCACTTGGTTCTCGTGATCTTTTGATGTATAGTTTTGTTTCTGCTTTTTATTTTAAACGCTTGTACAGTCTTACTCAATTTTGTTATATATAAATATCCGGTTTATACCAAAAAAAAAAAGGAGAATTAGGAATAAGGACAGTTTTTGAAATATTTTTGAGTAACAGGACAACCACATATTTTTTATTGGGAGAAGGACACTTTTTATAAATTCTATTGGGTAAAGGACAAGACCAAAAAAAAAAATATGCGCCCAGCTCCATGCGTACAGCGTACCTGTTCTTTTTTTTTTTTTTTTTTTTTTTTTTTTTTCTCCGATTTTTGAACGCTTTCATATCTTTTGATCTGAGATCCAAACGCGATAAAAATTTCATCAAATTTTATTTTTTAATGCTCTTCGCTTTGAGACTTGGTTCGATATAATTACATCGCTTTTCAAGAGATTCACTCACAAAATTCACTCAATGGATCTCCTGTGAATCCTGAAAATCGAGAGAATATCGATGATTGAATTTAAATGACAAAAAGTCAATTTCGACAAATAATTTTCTCAAATCACGCCGGAATATATTGAATGTAGTATCAAAATAAAGAGCATGAAAAAATAAAAAATTTGGTGAAAGAATTTTCAAATTTGAAGTTATAGATTAAAAGATATGAGTGTTTAAAAAAAATGGATGAAAAATAAAGTATGTTGTTTTTTTTTGTGGAGAATGGCGGCAGAAATATAAAAAAAATAAAAAAAAATAGTTTTGTCCTTTATGCAAAAGTTTCAAAAAGCTGTCATTTTCCCTAATTAATGAAATATTTGTGTCATTCTCCCTCATTAACCAAAAAAAAATTAATAATCCAAGTCGTGCAATTAATTAATTGGCCGGAGATGCCAAATTGAGGTAAAGAATACAACTGGCAAATGACAAAAATGGGCCAAGGTGTGTCTTTCTGCGAGAAAATATAAATTTAGGTCATTGTAACACTATTTATTTTATTTTAGGTTGTGTCATAGTCAGATCCGACATTTTTTTAGGTTGCTTGCGTGAAACTTTCCCTCGCCCGCAGTGGAAATTTTCTTTCATCCCCGCTGAAATTTTCCTCATCCGGTTGAATTTTCTCCAAAGACGCAAATTCATTATTATGGAGAGGAAATTTCCACGGGACGAGGGGAAATTTTCCACGGACAACTTAAAAAAAAATGTCAGGTCTAATCCGACCTGAAATGAAATAAAAGGTGTTACTGCGACCTAAATTTATATTTTCTCTCTTTCTGCTTGGCACCTAAAGGGCCCTAATTATATATTACTCTAACAAAAAAAACTTGGAACAAATATGTCAAGGAAAATGATATTTTCATTTCATTTTATGCATCCCTTAACCGTTTTTCTGTAAATAACAAAATAACTAGACCTGACCGGTTCGGCCCACAAGACAACCTCCTGTTCGGTTAAAAATGGAACCTGAATCGCCGGTTCCACTTTCTAATGCGGTTCTCGAACCGCCGGTTTAGCGGTTCCTCGTCCGGTCCGGGTCTCGGCGAGCCTCGGTCGACGGTTCGAGATCATGGTTCGATTACGGTTCGATCACGGTTCCAATCCTTGTTCCAAAAATTCAATTTTTTTTTTACAAAAATTGTATAACTTACGTTAAAATTAATAATAAATTCTAATTAGTTATTAAACTATATGTAATATTTAATTTCATAAGTGTTTTAAAAAAAACACACGGCTTGTATAATATTTAATTTCAACCAATCTATATATAATATTTAATTTCATAACTTATATTCTAGATAATTTTGCATGATGTATGAAAAACAAACGTGATACATTAAAACATGAAGTAATGGTCTACTATTGAATGTTGGGGGAATGATGGAGAATGACAGAAATATTTCATCAATTGAGTAGAATGACAGTCTTTTGAAACTTTTGCATAAAGGACAAAACTATTTATTCACTCGTGAATTCACTTGTGTTCAAATTCATTGCTTAAATTATTCTTTGAAATTCACTAATTTTCAAAATTCATCGTCGAAATTCATTGATTTTCTGATTCACTATTGAAATTCACTGATGAAATTCACTGATTTCGGGATTCACCGAGGAGATTCAACGATTTTCTAATTCACTATTTCATTCTTCATATAAAATTATGTAGTTGTCATTCTCCCTATAAAAATATATAGTTGTCCTGTTACTTAAAAATATTCCAGATTATGTCCTTATCCCCAATTTTCCATTGAATGTTAAATTTCAACGTAAACTTGTAAAAAATACACACACAATATGTATGTTTTGTTAACAACCCCTATTATATGCAAATGAAAAAACAAAAGTATGTGAAAAGTTATCAGTTAATCACTAAAATATAAATAAACTACAAGTCTACAACTCGAAAATATATATTGTAATCATTACTTAAATAATACTTCATTAAATCCGAAATTTTAAATAAACTAGCTTTAGATTGTTTTAGATATCTATATCTATATCTATATATATTTGAAAAGAAGGTTTAACCCGTTTATCCAATTGACCCGCTCCAAACCCGTAATTACAAAAAAATTAATCTAAAAGAGATATAGAATCATCACCGAAATTACAAAAAAAATAATCTAAAAGAGATTAAAAAAAAATTAAAAAAAACCCAACAGATATTTCAAAAAAAAAAATCAAAAAAAATATAAAACAGATATACACCGAAATATATTTAAAAAAAAAATCTAAACAACGCGCAGAACCCGTCCAGATATTACAAAGAAAAAAAAAATCTAAAACAGATAAAAAAAAAATAAAATAAAAAAAAAACCAACAGATATTAAATTCAAAAAAAAAATAGATATTAAAAAAAAAAACCAGCTATTCCACGGTATTAAACAGATATTAAACCCGTCACTGCCGAATCTCCGATATCTTTTCCAACATCTTTATCTCCTTGCAACAAATCATGTACACCCCTCCATATCATTTCAAATTTTGGATGTAACAAATTTTCAGATTCGTTGTAACAAATCATCTACATCCGTCCGTATCATTTCAAAATTTTATTTAAGGAGAAATAAAATTATTTGAGATGTTCTTCCTTAATTGGTGCATGATATGGTGATCGGGATTCTCCATTTAATTGAATGGTTTTGAAGTAAGTGTGATTCACATCTTTTGGGGCCGGCCTGCATTCTCCATTTAATTGAATCAGTGCGTTGAAGCTTTGAAGAAGAGCTTTATGTTTTGTAATGTATATATTGGTTATCTGAACCATTTTATGAGATATAATCAATTTTTATCTGAACCGTTTTATGAGATATTTATTGTTTATCTAAACCATTTCCTAATTGTCCTAATTATATGATAGGCGGATGGATGAAAATGCTTAAAAATTGGATATTGTTGTTTCTTACATTTATGCTGGCTTAAGAAATTTCAAAATAATTTCCATATACCTTCCCGATATCTAGATTATCGGTTGGATTATTTTATTTTATTTTATTTTTATCTCGGCTCTTCTTTCCAAGTAATTTCCTATGTTATGAAGATTTGTTCAAGATACTTTGGACATCTCTGAGAGCTCCAATCCGTACGTCCAATTCACGACAACAATTTATAAGTTTACTTATTTTTTGCATTTTATTTTCCGTAATTTCTTCCGTAAATTACGGATATGTTCTCAGTAAATCACTCCACAATACAATTTCACAGCTTGCAGCCCGATCATGCTCACACATTTTGTTATTTTTTCAGAGTAAAATAGTCTTATTGGTATCCATATCTAACACACTTGATATCCGTATCATAGGTGCATAGTTGATTGAAGATAATAAGAAGATAGAGTATTCAACATATCACACAATCTCAATATGAGGTTGGTTGTGTCATCATAGATCATGTGGTTCGATCATTTGTTGTTGCTAAATTTAAGCGGGAATGATGTTTTTTAATCAAGCAATTACATTGTGTTTTCATTTTGAATATTGTGTTTCAATAATTGTTGATCATGACAGTTTTATTAACCATTTAATCTTTTCCTCGAAGAATGCAAGCGGTAGGAGTTGTAGTGCGTAAAATTTGGGTTGTGTTTAGCGATTCACATTTGCAATTCATTCCACTTCTAACCTACTCTATGACTGTGGAATTGGTCGTCTTTATAGAACTTTCATTTTTACTTGGGCCTTTTTTTTTTAAAAATGTTTGTATTTTCTTTGAGTTCTAATCGATCAAATGATCTTTGTATATTTCAGACTTAATCAAATCCAGATGTGTGTCGTTAAAGCTTCATTCCACTTCTAACCTACTCTATGACTGTGGAATTGGTCGTCTTTATAGAACTTTCATTTTTACTTGGGCCTTTTTTTTTAAAAAATGTTTGTATTTTCTTTGAGTTCTAATCGATCAAATGATCTTTGTATATTTCAGACTTAATCAAATCCAGATGTGTGTCGTTAAAGCTTGCAGCATCGAAAAATCCTTTAATGCTCTTCTCTAAAGTTATTTTGACATTGAGATGTTGTAATTAGGAGCCAACGGATATAAATGCAACCAATTTTTTTTTTTTTTTTGGGAATATGCCCGGTTACTATTCTTATGCATATGTATATGTAGTATAAAAGTAAGAATATGGTGCCAAGTATAAAAGTAAGAATAATGTAATGTCTTTTTTAAAAGAAAGATTAATTGTTATTAGGTTTCTTTTTTTGTATCTATTCATTCTCATTAATCTAGCATAACTAACAATTTGACTTGATAGGTGAAACATTTTCGCATAGTGGGTGTTATTGAAAGTATAAATACTGATAACATGTTCCACGAGTCGTGCGTGGAATGTAAAACAGAGGTGTATGACTGCAATGGAAATAACGTGTGTTTTACATGCAATGACATTGTCCCCTCCGTCGTCAGGTAAATAACCATTTTCTACTCTTATTTATTACACTCTATATTATAACAATATTTATTACATACTGCTTTTATGTAGATATCGCGTTCAAACACGATAATGTGATTTAATCGGGTCCTTTGACAATATGCTTGACTGGTGGAGGTGCTGAGTTTCTTCTCCACTCTACACCTTCGTCCCTACAGAAAAATATGAAAACAGTGATTTAAGCAGCTTTTTCATCAAATTACATTTCAAATTATAAGTCTATTTTTAGAAATGGTAAAATTAAAATCTATATGGATGATAGGACGATGGACATCGACGTTTCGAGCAACGAATACAAAGATTATTGGGAACCTCATACACATTCGTTCTACATGCTCCAACAACGTCAGATTCTACGGACCCACCAGAAACTGCATTTGTGATGAAAGTGGATTGGGGTGAGGCCTATGCTCATGCTTTCAAACGCATTCAAGAAAAAAACCGTACAAAACGTAACAAGTTTTTTAATATTATTATTGTTATTCATTTAAAGGCATTATACATTTTTAACTCATTACAATGCCTCAACTGTTAATTTTAGGCAGTGGTTTAATTTGAATAGCTTGGCGGATGCTAACAAGATTAAACACTGTTATTGTTTCATTTACGTTTTGTTTTGGAAACATATGAACAAGACAAGATGTTTCATTTTTTTGTATCGTCGCTTAATGATTGCGAATAATGTCACATTTTCATTATGCTATCTTTTAATTTATATAATTTAAACGTCCCATGTATGCATCGGGTTATTATTGCTAGTTATAAAATAAAAGAATGCATCAGATAAGTAATTACATTGCAAGTCAATGTGCTAACGGTAGTATAAATACACTTCACAAAATATTTACAAGAATAAAATTCTATCGTAAATCATTAGAATATTGGTTAAATTTATTTAAAATTGGAATGTTGGTCAAAATTTGGACTAATAAGGACTAATTAGTTCTTATAGACTAAATTACCCCCAATTAGTATTTTTGTGATTTCCTAAATAAAAAAAAATCGTGTTTAATTGCCAAACAAGATGTGCCGTGTTTTTAGGAGGTGGGTGATTACTGATCAATATCTCAAAGTTCACTATTTGCTGATATGTTTCGTTCATTTTTTTTTTCTTTTCCATTTCCTACCAATTTAGCACTACTAATCTCAGTGCTGCAACATGTCTTGATACATTTACTGACATTACATGAAAAATGAAGGGAAAAAAATTCATACTCACAATGGCATATGTCTATTAGCATAAAATTCGAAGATTTACCCTTTATCATTCGTCTCTTCGTCCGTTTCCGTCTCTGATTCGTGCGAGTCAGTGGCACTGCTCCCATATTGCTGCTCGATCATTTCCATCTATGCAACCGGTATTTTCGGTAGCTACTAACAACCGATTGAAGGTGGATTGAAGACAATTTTTGCTCTTCAGATTCAGGAAAATCCGACTGATTTTTTCCTCTTCCAACAGCAACATTATTGGAAGAAAAGCAGTTTTTTTTTATAAATATCCGACTGATTTCGTGGGATTAAGCAGTTAGGATATGTGATTATGCGAAAATCATGAAGGCTGTTGCTCGGATTTTTCTGACCTGAAGTCGTGAGTTATGGAAAAAAAATTAAATCGTGGAAGGAGGTTAGGAAAGGGTAATTTGGTCAGCCTTTTTATTATTGTCCTTCTGAACAATTAAAAAATTAACTTGTCCTTTTCTCCTATTATTTTATCTTTCATGTCCTTCAGACATGATAAAGTCGATATGCTGGTAAAGTCGATATGCTAGCACCAGTCTTGCGCAAAAGTAATCTATGATTAGCCATATTTGGCTTGTGAGATAGGTCCGATCTGATATTCCAGGAAATAATATATAAGCAACCATACTTGGATTAATGCTAGCTTCGACCTAAGCCATCATGCAAGGGAAAATAAAACCGTGTATCATTAGTAAAATTATCAACAAAATTATGTAATATATGAAACCATCACTTGACGCAATTGGGGATGTCCAAACGTGAGTGAAAATAATCTCTAGGGGATGGGAATAACATACAATAGAAGTAGCAAAAGAAAGTATGTGATTTTTATTCACTAAACAAGCAAAAGAATAGGGAGAAGCAGTTGTGGTGGAAATTTCTAGACCATTTCGACAAAGAATAGCTTGAAGAATGAGAATACTTGGTGACCAAGACGCACGACATCAAGACTTTTTGATGTTTTATTCATTGTGAAAAGTTAGAAGGGGGAGTTCAGCCATTCATACAATCCATATTTAACAACCCACATTTAACTTGTGATTACAGAACCCACCATATTAAGAGATTTGACTTCCTTCACCTCACAACCTATGCTTTGGAGATGAGCCCCTCCTCTTATATGGGTTTGGCCTGATTTCTACACTGTGATCGTGAGCGGGAGGTCATGGGATCAATCCTTGCTTCCAACATTGTTTCCCAATTATATTGTGCAAGTGTTGGATCTCTTTGTTGGACTTGTGTGCGCTTTTATATGCGCTTTGTGTGCTTATGTTGGCCAGGCTATATGCCCACACTTGAGGGGGCGTGTTAAAAGTAATATAAGGAAATATAGTAGCGCCTTTACTAACACCAATTGATTTTAGTACAACGGCAAGCGCTTGATATTAACAGGTGTGAAGATCCTTCAAGTAAATTGAGAGGGTAAGAGTTCAAAAGAAATATTATGGGCCTGACAAAGCTAAGAGATAAATAATAAATTAAGAGACATTCTGGGAATCATCCAGCTTAGCTAACTGCGTAGTTGCAGTAACCCTTTACAAGTAAATGATTGCGGAGATTTTGTAATCACATTGGCAATTTGCAACTTCGATCACTTGAATTCGAAGCTTCATTCATTCTTTTTAAGGTCATGAATGATATATTTCCTGAAACTTGAACCGCGAGAAGGGATACTGGTAATTTTCATATCAAAGTTTTGTTCTTGAAATTTGCACTGCTAATTTGGAGTTTGTGTGCAGTAGATTGTGTTTAATAATATATATTTTGGGTCCTTGTCTAAGGAATGTTGTGATTCTTCATGCCAAGTTTTACATTCATGACATGTTTTCCTTTTACCAAGATGTTCATGCAATTAGCATTTTTCTGAATTTAAAAGAATGTGATTTTTCGCTCCGTATCCTTTATACTTGGTATTCATGACAGATCGTGGCTATCGGAGCTACGACATTCCCCATAGTTCTTCTAAAACGACAATGGCATATGTTTATGATCGTGCTAAATTAGATGTTAAAAAGTATTTTACTTTTTTTTTTTTATTTTTTTTTATTTTTTATTTTACGACAACACTAATATTGTAATTTTTATCTGGTGAGGAGCAAAGATGAGGCCCTTGAAGTTGAGAATCAATTTGGCTGGCATAATTGCTAATAGATTTTTGGGTTTTTCTGACAAGGTAATAAAATGTACATATTGGGAAAAGTTTATTAACTCTTCAAAATCAATTTGTTGTACAAAATTATAGTCAGTAATTCTTGTACATTGCCCCATTTGGCACTCATATCAACTAGTGATTTACATACTTGTTTGCCTTTCGATTACATTTCTTCTTGCAATCAATTCTTTTTGTTGATACCAAACATCCAAACATTTTCTTTGTTTTGCTGTTTTCTGTTGATCAATAATTCTGTTTGCAGAAATGAAAGATACGACTTCTAGAATTAATACGGTATGAATCTCCTCGTAAAAAAAAAAGGGGAGGGGGGGATTAAATCTCACAATATAAAACATCTCAAGTCTCGTCGTATATACCGAGCGAGTTGTAAACAAAAAAAAAAAAAAAAAAAAAAATTCACAAGTGGTGTTATTTTTTGTCAACTTTAATATTGACAAGAAAGAGCTATCCCTTCCAAGAGAAGCATCTGTCTACTTTCAATTCATATGGCCAGATCGAGGAGCAGAGAAATCAAAGGAGAAGCCAAAATTTAGCTTTCATTGCCTACTAGAGCCAAAAACACTTTGTGAAAAAATAACTTGAAGCTCCTCATTACCAAAGTCTTCTTGCGATTCCTGTATTTCAACAACTGAAGAAGCAACAGATTTGGGTGATGCATAAACTTCAATCCTCTTCAAGGTAAGCATTTCTCCAAAACAGGGTGGTATTGTTTTCAGCCTATTGCATCCAGCCACGATAAGTACCTCCAAGCTAGGAAATAATTAATGCTGAAACAAATTTAAATTTAAACAATTAGGGGGAAAAAAAAACCAATTTATTTGGGATCATCTTCATTACTTCATCTGACTCGAATAATATGCCAATAAACAAAGAAGATGAAGTTTCATGAGACTATCTAAAAACTCCAATGACATGAATTTGAGGAAATTTCATACTGCTCCCGGATAATAACTTAATGCTGAAACAAATTTAAATAACAAAGTATTACTGTTGTATTCAATCATGATTGCACAAGTAGTAGTAGTATATGAAGTTGCAAATCATATGACTGAGAAAACAGCAATGAAAATCAGAATGTTTGCCTAAAATATATGCAGATTTTGCATTAAACAATTAGGGGGGAAAAGAAAAACCAATTTATTTGGGATCATCTTCATTACTTCATCTGACTCAAATAATATGCCAATAAACAAAGAAGATTAAGTTTCAATGACTGAGTAGAAAAGCATATTATGTGCAATCAATCCCACTGCCCCTGAAGAATGGAGTTGAGTACCTTATTATAAAAGCCATCTATTCTGAAAGGGGATATAAATCCCACTGCTGAAGAATAACTTGAAGCTCCTCATTTCCAAAGTCTTTTTGCGATTCCTGTATTTCAACAACTGAATCAGCAGCTTTATGTGATCCGGGTCCACAAACTTCAATCCTCTTCAAGGTAAGCGTTTCTCCAAAACAGGGTGGTATTGTTTCCAGTCGATAGCAGCTCTTCACGATAAGTACCTCCAGGCTAGGAAAAGACTCTACATACGCAATCCATTCAGCCAAATCTAAACTCTGCAGTTTCAAAAACTTAAGCTTTGGGAATTCTGTATCTTCCATGTCCCACTTAGGCCCATCAAAGGAATGACCTAGTAGCTTCAAAACCTCAAGACATGGCATTCTACTAATCACTGATAAGTATCTCCAGTCTAACTGGCAGCTTGTTAATGATAGTTTCTTGAGAGATGAAAGAAAGTTAAACGAACGTAAACATGCCTCCCCCACATAGCTAACCTTCAGTGACTCAAGTTTACTAAGAGAGTCCAGTTTCGGAAAACGTATACTCGAATTTTTCAAAGAGAAGATGCTGCGACAGAAGCTCAGTTTTCGAAGAGAAGGTGACCTTTGTAGAAAGACTTTTAATTTTTTTGTTGAGGAGACATGTAAACATGAAAAGCTTTCCAAGTTAGCCATTTGGGGGTGGGAATGGGGGTATGCTTCACGTTTTTTGACACCCGAATTACTTAGGTAACACTGATCGACACGTACATGCCTAAGCCTTGTCAAGTTCCGAAAGCTTCGGGCAAGTTCTCAGAAACTTTCGTGTCCTCTAAGAATCGTAATTTCAGATTCCAAAGAATTGGATATGAAATTGTTTAGAGTAATACTAGAAATTGTTCTACCGCACAATACTGGAGGAAATGAAATCGACATAAATCTCAGATGAACTACTGAATGCATCTCTCTTATGAAACAGTAATTGCAATCTAACTCTTCCAAATCCATCACTTGAACATATTTCAAGTTGCTAAGATCATAACGGTCATGATTAGGAATTTTCCATTTACACTTAAAGAGCAGAGATTGGATATTTGGACATATATCTGTAGCATCACTGACATATTTCCCTTTCATATGCTTGCAAACACGATATGGATTACGTAAAGTGGAACTTGATGAATTAGAAGCCTCGTCTTTGACCATTAATTGGAAAATGTTCTCCTCTTGAGCCTTTCTTTGAC
Source organism: Gentiana macrophylla (assembly GCA_026214975.1). Lineage (NCBI taxonomy): Eukaryota > Viridiplantae > Streptophyta > Magnoliopsida > Gentianales > Gentianaceae > Gentiana > Gentiana macrophylla. The sequence goes on along the minus strand of CM047808.1, from coordinate 7,064,878 downwards.
AGAATTCATGCACTAGATCATGAATCCAACAGCTTTTGATCCCACCGTATGAACTTTTCTCATCAGCAATCACAAGGCTTCTATCAACTAGATCACTTAAGTACTCTTTAGCCACATTTTTCAAGTTTACCCTATTGGAATTCTGCACAAATCCCTCAGCGATCCATAATAATGTCAACTTATTCACACGAATTAATGTATCTTCAACAAATGCTCCAAAATAGAGAAAGCATGGCTTCAGATGCTCTGGTAAATGTTGATAACTTAATTCTAACACGCTCATAGAATCTTCCATTAAAACATAGGAACTTGTTGTTTCAGAAATTTTATTCCACCAACTTAGACTTATTTCAGTTCTAAGAAGACCTGCGATTAAAACAATTGTCAAAGGAAGGCCTTTGCAATTCTTTGAAATCATCTTCCCAACCTCTAAAAAAGTTGGTGGGCAACCTTCTCCACTGAATGTCTTCTTTCGCAACAATTCCCAACTTTCTTCAGCAGACAAAAGACGCAGGTGATGAAGGATACAATCTTCTTTGGCTTGTAAAGCAACATTACAATTACGTGTCGTGAATATAACTTTACTTCCATTTTGGTTATTCGGAAGTGAGCTTTTAACTTCGTCCCAGGACTTGACGTCCCAAATATCGTCAATTATAATAAGGTACCTTCTGCCTAAGAGACACTTACGGAGCATGTGAGCCAAATCCTCTTCCTTCATATCATACATTTTCTCATCCTTTCCCTTAATATCACCAAGAATATCGAGCAATATCCTTCTAGTACTGTAAACCTGGGAAACAATACAATAAGCAAACACGTGAAAGTGATTCCTAACGGCAGGGGCATTGTAAACCTTGTTAGCCATGGTAGTCTTCCCGAGGCCAGGCATACCAACAATAGCAACAATGTCAAAAACCTTAGACCCATTTATAAGATTTCCAACTATTATGTCTACTTCCTCCTCCAAACCCACCATCACTTCATTGAAACCTGAAGCCCGGGGACCTTTTGGGGCTCTATTTGGAGCAACGGCTGAACAATGGAGGGTTGCAGCATCGTGCGTCTTTCTACCTTCAATCTTCTTAAGCTTGCTGTTAACATCCTTAATTTCTCCTAGGACCTTCATAAGATGTGCCATATTATACCATAATGGATAGCCGCCATCGAACACGAATTGATGGCATACTGCTTTGGTATGCCAAATCGATAACATTTAACCAAATATCCTGCAGGCTTCTTCCCGCTTCTTTTGCCGCTCAAAAGATCATCGAGATAAGGCCTCAAAGACATTAGTTCCTCCTCAATTTTGATAATTAAATTCTTTGCTAAAGGGATAAAATAGGGATCTCCTTCCAGCTTCCCCTTCAAGAACCCAATATTCTGTAAGAGGAAGTCGAAAAATCCTAGACCGTTGGTCTTTGGGAAATCATACGAAAATGAATCCCGGTCATAAGCCTGTAGAATCTTACCCTTTACTTGTTCAACATTCCTCGTAAAGTCACTTAAACATGTATTTGCCTCGGAGAAAGTACCATTCATGTCATGGACAGAGTAAACAAGATACAAATCCTCTTTGACAAGAACCTCAATTTCTTTGGTTATCATCATCCAATCTTCATCCCCTCGATGCTCATCAGGTGGTTCAGCTAAAAATGATATAACAAGCGTTAAAGATTCTTGAAGAATTAAAAAATCGTCCTTCAAAATATCCACTAGATTCTCGAGGAGAAGGTCAAGGAGGACTTGAATAATCTGTCCCAAAGGAAGAGGGTATAATCCTCTCAACTTCATTTCCTCTAAGAATCTAATGTAAACGGCCTTAAAGACTGGGACACATGGTCTGTACTGCTGCAGCACAGTAAACAACAAAACATTCAGTTGTGTTGTCATTTCTTCATCTACTGCTTTCACCCAATACATAAATACTAGGCTTGCTGAATATTGAGCGAGAACATGAACATTTAACGCTCGCAATTCCTTGGAATCCCCCAATTGAACAGGAGCGAGATTAAAGAGATTATGCAAAAATGTTACCTTCTTCTCGAGGGTTGCGATTTGATCGTTGAACGGAAGATTACGGTCCTCGAGAATATCATCCGAAAATTCCACAGTCAAGCTGTTCATAAGAGGATTGCATGTCAATGAGTACCGTAATAGAAGTTCACACGGTTTTTTAAATTTTCGCTTACAATTCTTTATTCTTTTTTGCAGATCCAGGATCCATATTCTGCTTTTGATATCATCTTTTGTGATTTCCGAAGTGGAAAAAACAAAATGTTGATATGTTGATATTCCCCACATATCTTCACGAGTACGGTTTACAGGTATTAAAATATGGCTGATTTCTGCATCAGTATCATCCAATTTGGAAAGGGACCAGAAGAATATCTTCAAGAATCTTAAGCCCGATTTACAATATCCAATCTCTTCCACCATCTGATCAGCCCGATCTTCTGAAAAACATTTGATCTTCCTTGTTTTATATAGGGTAAGTTCTGAAATCAAAGAAGACAGCCCTTCAAGTGGGGAAACTTCTGAAATCAAACGTTGCCTTTCTTCAAGTGAAGAGAGCTCTGCAAGACAAGAGTCAAACACTTCCAAAACATCCAAATCTCTTTCCTCTGTTTCTTCTTTCTCCTCCTTTACTTCTTTCCTCTCCAAATCCATTTCCTCTCCTTTACCGTTGAAGATTGCCCACGAGAATCCTTACAATCTTTCTTTTTTCCGATGGGAGCTTGATCTATGGGCCTTCTGCACCTTGTAAGTTATTACTGCTTTGAACAAATTGACTTCCAAAAACATTTACTAGTCTCAGGTTGTTGTGGCTGCATTTCTTGGGAAAATCTATCCAGACTGTCCGTGGTGCACTGACCCACGTGACAGTCTCTGATTGGTTGGCTGTATTAAATGGAAAAAATGTTTGGAAGGAACCGAACCTATTGAAAGGAACCGAACCTGCTTTTGATTAAAAACTCTATTAGTCTATTACACGGCTAACTAAAAGACTTTTTGTGTATTAATTTACCACTTCTGTGTATAAAATTAGTTGGAACCAAAAAAAAAAGTTTGCATTATAACTATTTTTATATTAAAAAACACAATATTAATAAGAGTTTATTTTTCCATAACATAAAATAAATTTCTTTCACCTGGAAGATCTGATATTTAAATCTATATATCATGCTGTCGTGTCAATATTTTTCCGTTATTTACACGCGACCGACACGCTTCAACACACGTCGGCTGATCAAAAATTATTATTGAAAATTTTAATATCCAATACACTTTCGACATACCGCCGACACTTCCCCACACTCATTAATAATTTTTTTCAATTTTCTTCCATAATAACATTAACAATTCAGGTTTATTTGACTTTTTTATTGTATATATATATAACACGTGTCAGTGACGAATTCTTAAATTTTGGGATTAACCGTATCACTGTGTTCGTGTAGTTTGGTGTCCGTGCTACATATGTTTTAGGTGGAATGAAGAAAAAAAAGACTAATAAATGTTGATTTAGTATTCGAAAATGACCCTTATATAGGGACAAATGTGCTACAAATTTTCAAGTAATTCTTTTTCATGATACAAGTGTCATATAAGTTCTTAAAAAATGTTATTCATAATATCATTTTTTCTTTTATCTTTGCATGGTATATATATGGTGAAAACAAGTAAATATATAAGAATATGATACATGCTAATTGATAAGATATATAAAAAAAAAAACCCAAAATAAATGGGAGGCTTATAGTTTTAGTTTTTCATAATGTGAGCTTATCTTTTAGGTTATCGAAAAATAAACTCTTATTATAGGAATATAGTAAACTCATTAATATATATATATATATATATATATATATATATATATATATATATATATATATATATATATATATATATATATTATGCTGTAAGAAGCAATGCCCAAATTCAGTCATTGCTAAGGCCTCAGGACTACAAAAAAGGGTGTGTTATAGTGTTGTGTTATTCTTTCAGTCATATATATAGAATATTAATATTATATTGATATGAATAACATTCAACTTTTCAAATAAAAAATAAGATCCAAAGAAAACTGAATAAATAGACAAATTAAGATATGTAACAAACTTTATTAATATCTAAAATAGATATTCGAAATTTATATGGTTTCAAAAGACCATACAAAAATGTGTGTGATGTTCAAAATATTACAATTTGTAAAATTTGATTGTTTATCAACAAAAAATACATCACTAAATGTGAATATTATTTGTCAAATTATAATCAATGTTGAAAATCTCGAATCTTAATGTTTTTGTGGAAGAAAACTGAAAAAAAAAATTGTTCAGAAGTATCGGGAAGTATTGGTGACATGTCGGGAGTGTCGATGACATCGAAAGTGTGGCTTGATATTAAAATTTTATATGACAATATTTTAATCGGCCGACATGTGTCGGAGACATTTAGGTCGCGTGTCTTGTGGGAAAAGTGTCGGACACGGTGTACGACACCTGTCTACGGATTTTATCTATGCAAAACAAACAAGTAATAAATTTATAATCCGGTTAACCCCAAGTATAAGGATCGTAGTACTAGTGGTTAATGCCGGGTCGATCCTACGGGGAACTAGACGATTGTGGTTCCTAGTTTTTGTCTAACTAAACTATGTCACGAAAAACTAAACTAAACAGCGATTAAAACAAAACTAAACTAAACATATATGCTGAAAATAAACTAGACAGAGGACGAAATCCAAAGCTAGGAAAGTTTGGTTGCGAAAAAATTAATCTAAAGGTGCAATAGAAAATAAACTAACTAAACAGTTCAAGTTTCAAGGATTAAATCAAGTTCAAAACGGGCAAACGAGTATTGATCCACCTATCCAACAAACACTAATCTCTCATCCCGATTATACTGCAGTTTCTATCAAGTTGTGATTCATCTTATCAAAGGTATGAATCCTACTTTCGTAGATGATTCGCCTATTAATTTCTATCTTTCGATTTACGGAAATTAACGCGTCATAACATAAACAAAGATGTGAACTTTAACGTTTTAACCTAGATGTTCAACCTATCAACTTTTGTTTGACATAGATTAAAGATCCATTCCTAAATCATGGTGATCTAATGTTTATAAAGAATTTCATCAAATATAAAACATCATACATGCACATCTTTCGATATAAATGCAATTAATCATCATAAGACATGATAAAGGAAACAACTTGATTAAAAACTTACAATATAACCGAAGAATCAAAATTAATGAACGTTGGATGGCTTCACAATGCTCGTTTGATTGAGGCCTAGCCTCTTAGCATCCTTGAATAGCTCGAATTGTTGAAGTAAATTGCATAAATTAAACTAATTTTATCTAGGAATTGAAGAACATAAAAATTGATAAAAGCGAGTAAAAACGCACTTTACAAAATTACTTTGGGTTTAGGGTTCAAGATTGTAAATTTTTGATGCCTCCGTGTGAAAAATAGGCAAGTATTTATAGATATTTGAGGCGGTTTCACTAAGTCGGTCGGATGGACGAGCGTTCGCTATAACGGACGCTCGTTTGAATTTCTTGAACTCCCTCGACGCCGCCCGTCGACTTCCGCTCAAACTCTCTCAGTATCAAAATCGCTTTTATGGACGCCCGTCTGAATTGCCGACGCCGTCCAAAGATGGATCTTTGCGATGGACGAACGCTCATGCCGCTTTGAATGGGATTCTTGCATACTTATCTATTTCCTTCATTCCAAATCATCATTATCTCTTTCTTCAATCACTTAGCTCGAATTTTAATTTCTTTAAATCATCATTTGAGCACAATAAACATACCTATAACACATGGAAAACATCGCAAACTGTAATAGTATTCAAATAATTATATTTCAACCATAAAATCACATAAACATATCAATATTGCGATTAAGTCTTCAAAATATCGTTTGCTCAATATTTCAATATAAAGACCAATTATTATGCAAATTACACAATATAGAGGGGAAAACATCGTAAAATATATCCTTATAATTCATAGATTTTCACCCTTAACAACTCCCCCACACTTAGCTTTTGCGCGTCCCGAGCAAAACAAAACGAAAAATTAGGCTCGAGAAAGGAAAAAAGGCATCTAAACAGATATAACATATATTTAATAACTTAGGTGTTCACCATCGTGTAAGTGCATAGCCGTAGAAAACTTCCACTAAATCCAAACTTGAGGAGCTCAAAGTAAAACTAGCTAATACCCCCTCGTAGAATAGTAATAAATGACACTCATAAGATGTACCCTACAACGTGACATATCCCGAAAAGAATGATCGGATGAACCTAGGGCCTTTCTGAAATACTCAGAGGATAATCCCTACAGCATATCTATCGGTTTATACTGGGGATAAGACTAACGAAAACTAAGCCTTATATTCATTTCATAACAATATCTTAGTTGATTGAACTTATTCACTTTTTAAACACACATTAGAATAAGCTATTGCCCTCATAGTAGAATAGGACATTTCGAGATAATACCCTACCTTACTCCAATCATAAGGCAGCTTTTTCTAACTGTCGTGAGCTTTTAGTCATCATAGTGGAATAGGACATACGTGGTATACCCTACCTCACCCAAATCATCGACTAGCTTCCGACACACATGATAGATTCATTTAATTATTCAACTTCTCATTTGACATTAGTTACGTGTTACTTATCACATTCAAACATCTAGATATTCACAGTATCTCATACTTTGGATCTAAATACAAACTATCATAAGTCTCACGATATATACGTAGCACTAAGTACATGACTTATAAGAAAATCAAAAACCACTAATCTAAAAGGGGTACAACTTTATAAAAGTAGCTCATCGTTCACTATGGCTCGTGAAAAATAGTGTAGGTGAAACAACTAACTTATCAAGTACATGAAATATCGCATAGATGACTATAAAAACAACGAACTTCAAATTGAATTGCCTACTCGACAAAACAAAACAAAAGTGTCGGAAAATTTCAAAAATTACGCCATTTTGCATAAAAACAATCCAACGTATTAAACAAACGATACGCATAAATACAAATCGAACTATCCTCCCCACACTTAAAAATGCAACATGTCCTCATGTTGTGCGTAAAAAAAAAGGATAAGAAACTTAGTCAGATGCGCGTAGAAAATCGAGATGTTGGTCAGGCCGGAGCATGAAAGAAACAACGCTCGCAAAAGCGTGGAAAAACGTCCAAACGTAACTCAAACGATTACTCGACAAAAACCACCTCTGCAACACTCGACAAAACAACAGAATCTCGAGGGAAAACGGGGTATAATAACATAATAATAAAGTGAAACGGAGTAGAATAAAGAGATATAACAATAAGCGTCCTCCAAAAATCATCATAATGGCAACCAAGTTCAAACCTAAGTACGGGATGCTAGACAGCTTACATGATTTAAGCAAATAAAATCACGCCTACGATAAACGACAGTAGCGAGAAAAGTAGAAAGTACAGAAATCATGAAAGCATCAAAAGTAAAGTAGTCAAAGTCATCGTACAACCAGATCGAATGTGGAGAAAAGTAGGAAATACAACAAGCAGAAAATGCATAAAAATCTCAAGATTGCTCGGGCGGGATCGGATCATCAGACGGAGGAATAGCAGCAGAATCACCAGCAGGAGCATCAACAGGAGGAGGATGTGAAGTAGGTGCAAAGAACAATGGACGCCGCCTGCGTGCGTAGCTCAGGCCGTAGTAGGCGTGCGTGTGGTCTACCGGGGCTCATCCTCCTCATCGTCAGACGACTCTCGAATCACAGCTGCAATCGCCTGCTCTATGTCGTCATCGAAACTATAATCCATCAAGCTGTGGTCATAAATCCGCTCATCCCTCGGCAGTCTACCCTCAAGCACACACTGAAGTAAGGTGACAAGGTTGTTCTCAGATGTTCCGATGATCAAGCATCCACCGCCTAAAAGCGTAGGCCATCTTGAAGCCGCATCCGCACCGATGGAGAAATGGTAGGGGACAGAGTACCGGAGGTGGGGCGCCTCGCACTCACCCGTGGCGGAGCTTTTTCTTCGAATGGGGGTAACTCTTTGTCTTGTGATCCGACGATACTCAAAGAACCCCAAGATCCAAACATAACCGATGCATCAAATGGGTACTATCAAACTCCGGGTAGATACATTCGGTTCGCCAAAATGTCATCAAACAAAGCCTCGCCCGACATCAACATTCAACCCGAAAACCAATGCATACAACATCCCAAGATCACCGATATAGAAATGTGTGAGATTATTCTTAGGAATCAACCGACTGGATAAACCGACAAGAGAGACTCTCCAATCCTCGGTCCAAGTCGTGGTGATTAACTCCTTCCTATCACCATTCGGTCTCATCACCCATGCCACATCCGGACAAACTTTCAATCGCAGCTCCTCCATCGGATCCTTACCCTCCTCATTTTGCCGTCTAGCGATCTCCTCCTTGTAATCCAAGCCTTTAAACGCCGGCAACTTATATTTCCGGTTGATCACCTTGGCGGAAAAAGGAACTTTGACACCTCGAACCATCACAAAACCGTCATCCAAATCCGTCTCAGAACAATTCGCATAAAACTCCCTCACTATAGAATCATTGACTGGGGTAGGAGGAATTTTCAGTAACTCATCCCATTTCCGAGCCTTTAACGTCTTCACAAATGCGGGATCAACTTGCAGTGTCTTGACCTCTCTGTCAAAGATCATACTCCTAGTCACATAATCCTTAGTGTAGGCACTATGAGCTCGTGGATTTAAGAATCGACGGGGCATAGCAAGAGGGACAACATTCTTAGCTTTCTTCTTAGGAGGGGGTGCATGTGTAGCTTCGGTTTCACCTCCTCCTCCCCGGCGACATCCTCGCACTAACCTCGGCTTTCTGAAGATTCACCACCCCGAGTGCCTCGAGACATCCTAACGAGAGGGACCTCATCATCTTCCTCGCCTTCAGAATCGGAAGGGAATCATCTCTTAACTCACCCCTACGTTGTTTGAGACGTCCCAGAGGTTGCTCGGAGGACAACACCTTGGTTTGGAACAATTGTGGAGGGATCAAACTCTAAACGCTTCCGCTTACCGCTCTCTGTTTAGGGTAAATTTATAGTGTTTTTATCGATATATTTGATATCAATTTTCCCCGTATATGGATGTTTTTCATAGAAATCGAGCCTTATAATGAGATATTGAGTAAATGGTGTTTTTAATAGGTTAATTGCAAAATGTAACGATTTATGTGCTTAAATTGTGATTTTATGTTATTTTGGGATTGTGTTACGCTTTGGTATATTTTCCTATATTGTAGATACATATTTTGGCATGCAAGAGGATTAAATGATGAGGTTTTGCATGGAAGAGAAGTGAAATGGAAGGAAGATGGAGATAAAGCTTGGAATGAAGCTTTCAAGCAGCCGAACTTCCGATGCAGTTCTTGATATGATATACACTGATTTTACTCTCGACCTCAAGAGAAGATTTGTAGGGCTTGAATAGAGGATTCTATAGGATTTTGAATCACTTCATTCCGACTTACGAGGCCCGAGATATGAGCGTTACAAGTTTGGATGCTGTTGTTGAAACTCTTCGAAAATGTCGTAATATACTGTGAATACGACGGGCTAATCAAAAAGGCGTTTTCAAGAAGAGTCCTTAATGAAAGTTGTAGAGTTTTCCGAGGGCTTAATTATGACATTCGGATCATAATTTTTGGAGGTCTACAACTCAAGATATGAATTTTAGAAATCTCCTACCTAAATTAGGATTAATCCAGCCGCATGCAATTTCCTAAATACATTGATACAGCCGACATTAGCATACAGCCGCCTCTCTTTATTCCCTATAAATATATGCATGTATTCAAACCCTATTTTCATATTATTACAATTATTCAAGCAGCCGCAATTTACCACAAAGAAGCAAATGCAACTTGAGGCTTAATTTCGGTCACCCGAGCCTTGTGCTCGGGTGATCCGGGGTTAGATTAGATGTAGTTTTTTGTTCGTTTGTTGATTCGTGGTGCTCAACCATTGTATAAACTATGTGAGTTTAATCTCGTTTTTAATTTATTCAATCTCCGTTTATTTTTGTGATCTTTAATTTATGTTGTATCTTTTTATGTTTATGATGCTATTGTGTGAACTTATATCGAGAGATTGGTTTACTAATTGATATGTTTACAACATACGAAAGTTGCGTAAGCTAGATCACCATAGAAAGATATGATTTTTAGCCGTTAATTAGTGACAAATTAATTGGTTAATTATCTAGGTTGTTAGATTCTAAAATACGAGAGTTAATCTGAATCTACGCCTTCGTTTTGTATGGAATATCAGTCTCAACATTCGAGAGAGGAGAGATAGATAATTGAATTCACTAAGGAATTAGGAATTTGGATCTCATGTAAAGGTGAAACCACAAACTGAATTAAAATCATGAATTGAACTAGGATTGAGATCACATAGGTTTGTACTTTGTTTGATCCCATGTTTCCTTAGGTTAGTTTGTTTATTTTATTCCTTAGGTTAGATTATTTGAATTATTTTCTGTTTGTATGTTTTGTCTTTCGTTTATTTGTTTTCTTGAGTAGCAATTGGTAGGATTAATAGATTAGATTTAACATCCCAATTCCCTGTGGATCGACCCTGTACTTACCCTACTATGCTATCAACTACCCGATATTTGGTCGGTTAGGAGTTAGTTTGCATGTTAAGTATAGGTTTATAAATTTTCTTTTGTTTTTATGATGCAAAATCCTCCTAATAAAAGTGGCGCCGTTGCCGGGGAATCGGTAACGGTTGTCGGATTCTTTTAGGTATAAATTTTTATATCGATTTTAATTTTTATTTTAATTTTAATTTGTAGGTCTAAATTCTAGAATTACGTTTATTTTTGTTTTCGTTTTACCTTATTTTATTTAATTTTATTTTCCCTTCATTAATTTTCTTAGCTTGTGATAATTTAGATTTGTTTCTATAAGTTGTAGATTTATTTGTTTTCATAAGTTTCTTTTTAGTTTCCATAATTGTTTTTATCTCGTTTTTAAGTTTGTGATAACCTTAGTTTTTAGGTTTCCGTAGTTGGACGAGCGTTTAATAACTCGAACGCCCGTCCACATCTATTCTGTCTTCTGAACGACCGTTCATTAACCTGAACGAGCGTTCACCCCTGAACGAACGTCCACTAACACTGGACGCCAGTTCAATCTTTTCAATCATCACTTCTTCTCTTCTCTTCTCTCTTTTCTCTTTCTAAACCTTTTCTAATCAACCCTAAGGTTGATTTCTTCTTCTTCCTTTCTTCTGGTTTATGCAAACGAGAAGTAAGAAGGGACTTCTAATCTTTGACCCAGAACCTGAACGATCTATCTTTAGAAGGAGACTTCTTCCTGATCTTGACGCCATGGCAGATCAAGATCCAATTCAAAATCCTCCCAATCAAATTCCCGACCCCAAGCTCGCTTTAAATTTAATCCTTCAAATGGATGCAAGCTCAAGAAGAATAAAGAAAATCAAACAAGTCGGCATAAATCAACAACTCCAACAATTTCGCCAAAAACCAAATTTAATCAATCGAACCAGACCCCTACACCCCATATCTTAATCAAGATTTTCTTGAGGGCATAGACTATTCGTCCCACGACATGGGAGGAGCGAATTTCGATCTAAAGAACGGAGTGGTTGCGCTAGTTCGAAACGCCTCTTTCCATGGTATCTGTGCGGAAGATCCACACGACTTCTTATCCACATTCGCACAAATTTGTGAAGCGTGCCATTATCCTGGTGTTGATTCGTAGATCGTAAAGTTGAAGCTATTTCCTTTTGCTTTAAAGGGTGAAGCAAGTCGATGGTTTAAGTCATTAGCACATCATTCCCTTCATACATGGAATGATGTCAAAAGAGCCTTCGCTCTCAAGTGGGTTTCACCAGGCAAGATTATGGATATGAAACGGGAAATATCTACTTTTGAGCAGCTAGAGGGCGAGAGTGTTGGTAAAGCTTGGGAGAGATTGAATCTTTTAATGAGGAAATGCCCCAATCACGGATATGACGGACATGAGTTCTCGAATCGTTTCTATAGAGGCGCCTCTCGGCCGAATAGAGACTATCTTGACTCCACACTCATGGATCTTTCTTAGGGGGAGTGATGAGGCTCGCTATAGAGTGGCTGAGACGATAGCCAAGAACAATATGTGGTCGACTCCCAAGAAGACCAATGCCGTCAAGAAAGAAGCTGCTAGCAATCCTGATACACACTGTTGGTTGCTCAGATGGAATTGATAAGCAAGCGGTGCCAATCTTCAGCGCATCTTACGATCTGGGAATGCAGCCAGGGCCGGAGATGACGGAAGAAGTAAATCTAATGGATAATCAAAACCAACCCTTCCGAAACTTCAATCAAAGCCAGAACTACTCAGGATTTCAACGACAAAACTTCAACCAAGCCAAGTTACCACCGGCCCTTCGACCGAACTCTTTCAACTCAAACTATCAAAGGCCGCCTCCTAACCCCAAAGGCCTCAAGGTGGATGGAACCAAAATCATACCACTCAAAATCATACCACCTCATGTGTCCCTCAACACAAATTCGATGAGCTGGTGGACATGGTGAAGACCTTGTCTACTAGCGTTAAAGCGATTGAGAGACAAGTTGGTCAGATGGCAGACCAGCAAGCAAGCAGACCTCACGGTAAACTTCCGAGTTATACCGAGAGAAATCCGAAAGCTTATGTGAATGTTTGCACTGCCATTACACCTCAGTGGGAGTATGGACAAGAAGAAGAGTTGAATGAAGTAACTTTGAGAAGTGGTAAGAAGGCTGGACCCGGCAAAGTGTCGGGAAACGAGTAGCCCCTCCTGACGCCATAAGTTCAGGAGGGGGAAATCAGAACTCTAAAGCCGAAGAAAGCGACGATGAGGAGGAGCTTAATGAGAATTCTTCGGGGAACGACATTGATTCTGATGATGAGGAAAGAAAGGAAAGTCAAGGGGCGGTACCCCTGACTAAGAAAAAGGAAGAAAAGTTTGTGAGATGGAAGGATAAGGAGGATGAGGCGGTGAAGAATCAAGCTACAATGAATGATAAAGCCCTTCCCTATCCACCTAAAAGGAAAGAGACCGCCCTCACCAATGACAAGCAATATGATGGAGTGAGGAGGATGCTTAGAGACACTCAAGTTAGTATGCCCTTAGCCGAGGTTTTATCTCAAATGCCTAAATGCTCTAAGTATCTAAAAGAATTTCATGGGAGTAAGAGAAAGCTTCGGATGGGGTCAGAAGTGCTCTGAAGATTGCGCGATGCGAAAAGTCATTTGATTAGCGAGGTGACCTCGCACCTTCAATCTCTGTGAGATCGAAGGCCACCTATTCAAAATGTCTTATGCGATTCAGGGGCCTCCATTAATGTGATGCCATTAAACGTATGCAAAAAGCTCGAGCTAGATAAAAGGATGTGGGAACGCCCTATCTCTCTTCAGATGGTAGATAGATCTAGCCGGTCTGCAGCCGGTTGTGTAGCTAATGTGCTCCTTCAAGTTGAACATTTAATCTTCCCTACCGACTGGGTTATTCTAGACTATCCACCTGATAAGGAGATGCCTCTGATTCTAGGCCGAACTTTTTTAGACACTTCTAATGCTCTCATCGACTTCTGCAAAGGACAGATTACTCTTAGAGTCGATGACACATCCGTTACCTTCACACAAGGGACATATCCTGAAAGAGCCGTAATTAATGAAATATCGTTTGTTGAAGCAATTTACGAGGATGAAAAAGATGCCTACTCTGAAGAAGCAGAGGAGTTGACAGAGATAGGTGTTTTTGAAGTCATGGACATTGAAGATCAGGCTGACTACGGACCACCTTCTAACTCATTACAGGCAGTAGTCATTGACGAGTCATCTTCACTCGCTCACACTGAGCCTGTTAGTAAGTTAGAAGCATGGAGATGCCCAGAAACAAACGATGATTTCAAAGAACTAAGTCCGGAAGACTTCAACCCTGGTGAAGAAGAAGCTCTGATGGGTAGTTGGGATGAGGTAGAATTTTGGAAAGAAACTGCCCATTGGGAAGTAGATGATTGGGAGGAGTTAGCAGAAGAGCTTAAAGACGAGGAGTTAAGAAAAATGATCGAACACAAGAAAAAGGAAGCAAGTGGTGACAGAAGAATTCCTATGGATGATTTGGTCCAGTACCTTTCTGGGGTTACACCTTGGGAAGATGAGTTGTTCTTCAGTCAACCCCTCCAAGCTCACAAAGAAAAAGGTGGCCCTTTAAAGTCAAGTATTGAGCAACCACCTACTGATTTAGAGCTCAAACCGCTTCCGAAACACCTTAAGTATGTCTTTCTTAAGGATGGAGATAAATTGCCTTTGATCATTTCTTCTAAACTCGATCCTGAGCAAGAAGCACAGCTGATAGAAGTGCTTAAGAAGAACATCCTCACGTTCGGATGGCAAGTGGGTGATATCCGAGGGATCAGCCCAGATGTATGCATGCATAAGATCCGAACGGAGGAGGGAGCTAAAAAGGTAAGACAACCTCAGCGAAGGCTGAATCCGCATATGCAGGAGGTTGTTAAGAAAGAAGTTATAAAGTGGCTTGATATGGGAATTATTTATGCCATAGCTGATAGCGAGTGGGTTAGCCCTACTCAAGTTGTGCCAAAGAAGGGCGGAATCACAGTCGAAAAGAATGAAAAAGGGGAGGAAGTTGCCTTACGACTCGTGACAGGCTACAGAGTCTGCATTGACTACCGTAGGCTAAATGAAGTCACTGCCAAGGACCACTTTCCCCTACCCTTCATTGACCAGCTTATCGAAAGACTGAGTGGTCACAAGTATTATTGTTTCCTCGATGGATACTCTGGTTATTTCCAGATAGCCATCGATCCCAATGACCAGGAGAAGACCACATTTACCTGTCCATCTGGTACTTTTGCGTTCCGCAGAATGCCATTCGGCTTGTGCAACGCACCAGCGACTTTTCATCGGTGCATGTTAGCCATTTTTGATGGACTTGTGGAGCAATGCATGGAGGTCTTCATGGATGACTTCTCAGTCTACGGCGACTGCTTTGATGAAATCTTAAAGAATCTAGATATGGTACTCCAACGTTGTGTTGAGAAAAATCTGGTGCTTAATGTTAAGGGTGTTTTTGTACGGTTTTTAACATTATATTTGATAATGATTTCCTCCGTATTTGTATAATTTGCATAGAAAACGAGTGTTTAAATGGTTTATTAAGCAAGTGAGTTTTTAATTAGTTTATTCGCAAAATGAGGTTGTGTACGTGTTTTGATTATGGTTTTATGAGTATTTGGATTGTGTTACGTTTTGCGATGTCTTAATGTGATGTAGATACATGTTGGAGGCTAAATTGATGATCAAATGTTGATATAATTCGAGCTAAATCAAGATAAAGATTGAAGAAGGAAGAGATAATGATCAAGAAACCGGAACCAGGCACTTCATGGGGATTTTGTCCACACTTGTAGGCACTTTCAGGGAAAGTTGTCTTGATGAAAGTTGTAGAGGATTGAAATAGCTTTCCAACGCATTTTGAATCACCTCATTCGAGCCCTAGAAGTGAAGTTATGAGCAAAATACTGAGCTGAGTAGTGGACGGGCGTCCATAAAAGTGAATCGCGTCCGTAATCGTATTTTACATTCGAGAGAGTTCAGACGCGTTACGAACGAGCGCTCATTCTCCGTTCATAGAGGCTGGACGAAAGGTCCAAGATAGTGGACGGGCGCCCACGGCACCGACTCAAATAAACCGACCTAAAAATCTATAAATAGGCGCGTTTTACCAAACCCTATACATACAATTCGATCCCTAAACCCTAGGGAGCAGCTTGGCTGCGTTTTACTCCTTTATTTTCCGCTTTTATGCAATAAAACATCTAGATTAGATAGTTAGATTTATGTTCTTTATTCCATCAATTCGAGTTTGCATAAGGATGCTGGGAGGCTAAATCCTCCTTGAACAAGCGTTGTGAAGCCGTCCTTTTCATGGGCTTTGATCTCTAGTTCGTGATTATTTTGTGAGTATCTATTAAAGTTGTTACTTTTATCATGCTTTTATATGTTGACTGCATGCTATATCGAAAGATCCGTGCTTTTGTTTATTGTTTGCTTGATGAAAGTCATGTTAACCTTAGAACACCATGATAAAAGTTTAGACCTTTAATCTAATCACAACGAAAGTTATTAGATTGAATCTCTAGATTAGAAATTGAAAGATTTCACGCCTAGGTTAGAAAGACGTAATCTTTAACATCGAAAGATAAAAGATTAGGAAACGAACTTGTCTACGAGAGTAGGAGTTTATGCCTTCGATTAGGTGAATCACGACTTGAGTAGAGATCACGAAATAATCCGGATTAGAATTGAATGTTGATAGGATAGGTGGATCAATTGCTTGTTCGTTCGTTATAATTTGATTTAATCCTTAAAACTTGAATTGTTTAGCTTTAGTTTACTTTTCTCGCACTTTAGTTTAGTTTATTTATCGCTTTCAATCTTTCCTAGCATTGGATTAATCTCCTCTGTCTAGTTACTTTTTCTGCATATTTGTTTAGGTTAGATCCGTGACATAGTTAGTTTAAAACAAAAGCTAGGATTCACATTCGTCTAGTTCCCCGTAAGATCGACCCGGCATAGCCTCTACACTACGATCCTTATACTTGAGGTTAACCGGTTTATTACTTGTTGTTTTGTATTGATAAAATCCGGGACAAGTTTTTGGCGCCGTTGCCGGGGAACCGGACGGTTGCCTAGTTTTTGTTTTTGTTTTTGTTTTTTTTCTTTTAATTTGTAGAATTTATTTTATTTGTTTGCGTTCATAATTAGTTAGTTAGTAGTTAGATTAGTTGTTAGAAATCGATCCTCGTAGTAAATCTTTCCTTTTGAAATCAAGTTAGATAATTAGTTTGATACTCGCTTTCGCTTTCATACTGCTTTTATGTTCTTTCGTCGTCTCAGATTGATCCGGACGGACGCCCAAAGATCACCGAACGCTTCGCCCAATCAAGTCTGCTCTCTTCCTACTCGTTATCTATTCGCTCTCTGAACGAAAGGCCCGCTTAGTCTCGAACGCCCGCCCAGCTTCTTCTTCCAGAAGACGCCCGCCCGATTAATTGGGCGCCCGTCTGCCTTGTCTCGCCATCGCTTTTTTATTTTTATTTCAATTAGGTTTTCTGCTTTTTCGTAGGTAAGTGTCGTGTAGGTAGGTTTCTTAGGTTGAATCATCGACTCCAAGTTTTCAACGATCAAATTTTTGGATAAAAGGGTTCGCTTTTAGCACTTGATAGTATTTTGGCCATAACTTTCGCTCGAGTGTCGGATTGGCGCGCAGACCCCAATTCGAAAGCTCGTTCGACGCCGACGACGTGGCAGACCGCCGGAGGCCGTCCGACACCGCTTTCGAGGTCAAAATCCACTGTTTTCCCTTCCATTTTGGGCTCGTAAGATTTCAACACGCTTTTAGTGTTTCTGCTTTTCTGCTTTTAAATTTTTCGTCGTTAAGTTTCGTAGTTTTTGATTCCTCTAGGTTTAGTTATCCTTTCCTCCATGCCTGATCTGTCCTTTCGCTACTTTCTATCCTTTCTTGCTCAACACCTTGAGTTGGTGTTCGGTTTATGCAAACTCGTAGTCATAAGGGACCACTAATCTATTCCCCTGACCCCGAGCGGACCATAGTCCGACCCAATAGGCGGAGACTTCCTTTCAACGAAGGAAACGCTCTAGATCAAGAATTTGAGCAATATCTTTCAGGAGAAATCGAAAGAATAGTAATAATGGCAGCGGAAGATAGACGGACGCTGGCCGACTATGCCATGCCCGGCACAATCACCATCAACCCGGCTATCGCCATGCCTACCATTATCGCTCCAAACTTCGAGCTTAAACCGGACTTATTCGGATGATGCAAAGATGCATCAATTTTCCATGGTTTCCCATCCTGAAACCCCCACACTCACTTACACACATTCTGCAAATATGCGGTACTACCCGTATCCAAGGTGTAAGTGAGGACGCCATCAAGTTTAAACTATTTCCATTTTCCTTACGGGGAGGCACTCGAGTGGTATCACTCTCTCCCTCTCAAATCCATCACTACGTGGGCGGAGCTCGAGAAGGAATTTCTAAGTCAATACTTTCCTCCTTCAAAATGTGCCCACTGTCTCGAACGAAATCTTCACATTCCGTCAGCTGGAAAATGAGTCATTCTTTGAGGCGTGGAAAAGGTTTAAGTCTCTCCTGCGAAAGTGTCCCCATCATGGCTTGCCAAAGCAAAGGCAAGTCCATACTTTCTTCAGCGGATTGACCGAGCTCACCAAGGGCATGGTCAATAGTTCCTCTCAGTGGGGCATTTCTCAAGAAAACACCTGATGAAGGATGGGCATTGTTCGAAGACATTGCCAAATATAACTATGCCCCATCCTATCAAGCTATTCAGGCACCTCCTCCTCCTCCCAAGGTCGAGGAAGTGACTATGCAAAATCTGATTGCCATGTTGCAAAAGCAAATGGCTAACTCTCAAAGCAGACAACATCCCAAATTGTTCCTAACTGAGTAATCGGACTCTTTCGTTTCCACGTAACTCTCGTGTTCAGACATGGCATCTTTGTCGACCGCCATATGATCGCCAATGTCAATTTTCTTCCCCCTCTGCTCAGCAAGTCAATGCTGTTCATGACTATGGACAGCATAATCCAATCACATGCCAAGTATGTGACAAAGACGGGCATATCGCTCGCTTCGTCCCATGATTGGGCGTAATGCGTAAATCAATGCTTTCTCGGCCGCATAAATCGTAGATTCAATAACCACCTCTCCGCCGTATCAGCTTCCAAAACCAAGGGTTTAATCAATCTTCGGATTTAATCTTAATTCGAACTTCAATAGCAACCCTGGTTATAATCGTAACCCAAGCTATAATTCTTCCAATCCACAACAAAGGTTCAATCGAAATTGGCCACCAATTCTAATTTCGCATTCCAAAGTCGGCCAAGCCACCATTTCCCGAAACTTTCAAAATCGTCAAGGCACCTCCCACCAGATTTATATAAAAGCCGAATGGAGTTCATTTCGGGAGGAGCAAAGCAGATTTACGAAAAGCCTTGAGAGGCAAATCGGGCAATTGGGTGAGCGCTTAGCCTCTGACCCCAGGGCATCCGCCCAGATTTCTTGAAAAAACCCAAAAGGCGGTCAAGTCGCTCACGCCGATTTAAGCAACAACCAATGCACCGACCTCGTGCCAATAATGCAATACGGTAAAGAGGAGGCCGGTCACGATGAACTTAAGAAGTGGTTCTCAAGTTGGTGGTCCCCCTGGCTTCCAGGGAAACCACTAGCCCCTCCTGCCGCTGATAGGGCAGGAGGGGAAATTGAGCACCCATCATCCCTCGGCCGCAGAAGGCAAATCGTCGTGGGTGATCCTCGATGGAAGAAAGAGGAGATTCCTCAAGTGGCTGATCCTTGAGGAATAAAGAATCAATTGGAAGTCCTCAGGTGGCTGATCCCCTGAGGAGTGATGAGTTAAATGAGAGTCAGGTGGCTGATCCCCTGACTAGCAAAAAGAATGAAAAGACGATTCGATGGAAAGATCTGGAAGACAAGGCCGTTAGTTCGCCCTCGAAGAAAGTATTTTCCGTGGAGGATTTGAAAAAGCTTCCCTTTCCACCTAGAAAGAGCAACATCCCATTGAGCGAAGATAAGAAGTATGAAAAGGTGCTTAATTTGTTGAAAAATACTCAGGTAAATCTTCCATTGTCAGAAGTTTTGGTTGAAATGCCTAAGTATACTAAATTCATCAAGGATGTTGTTTCTTCAAGAAGAAGTTAGCGTAAATGGATCGTGCAATTGGTGAGGATTGTTCAATGATCAATTATCCGGACTTACCAATCAAAAGAGGTGACCCGAGAAAATTCGTGCTCACATTGCGGATGGGAGGCTTAGTCTTTCCAAATTCTTTATGTGACTTGGGTGCATCCATCACCGATGCCATTGTCTGCGTGTGTGAGCAAATGGTTTACAAAGTCTTCTAGAACCCACTTCCATGAACCTTCGGTTCGCGATAGATCTTCTAAGAAAGCTTCAGGATTCTCGGAAGACATTTTAGTCCGGATCGATAGATTTACCTTTCTGTTGATTGGTACGTCTTAGATATGGGAAAGATGAGAAAGTCCCCCGATTCTTGGGAGACCTTTCCTATCCACACTAGGGCCCTCATCGATTGTGATGGTGGGCAAGTAACTATTCGAGTTGGTGACCAAGAGGTGAGCTATAGTGTCTCTAAATCCATTCAAGTACCCTCCGGTTCTCCAACCGGCTTTTCGATTGAGAGTCATTTAATGACTTCAATGACTCAGTATGGACGAGCAAGTCAAGGTCGTGGAAGCGAATATGAGCGATTGATCGATAATCTGAATAGTCATGGTATGGTTAATCTAGACCAGCTTAGCAAAATGATTTTGAGGATGAGCTAAGAGAAGAAGCCTTGGCAAGAGGGACCACTAAGTAAGCTCAACGATGTTGAGTTGAAGAGTGGCGATCTTAAATCAAGTCTGTGAGGATCCTCCCGTAGATTTGGTACTCAAGCCGTTGCCTAAACATCTTAAGTATGTGTTTTTAAGAGAAGGTGACAAGCTTCCTTTGATCATCTCTGCCAAGCTATCTCGTATAGAAAGAGCTTAAATGTTAAACGCCTTGCGCAAAAATGAAAAAGCCTTTGATGGCGGTGGGAGATATCCGAGGATATCTCCCGACATCTGTATGCACAAAATCAAGACGAGGAGGGTGCAAAACGAGTTTTAGACAAACCTCGAGAGAAGACTCAACCTCACATGCAAGAGGTAGTCAAGAAAGAAATTATCAAGCTTCTAGATATGGGTATCATTTACGCCATTGCAGATATGGTGAATGGGTTTCCCGACTCAAGTAGTTCCCAAAAAGGTGGAATTACGATTGAGAAAAATGAGAAGGGAGAGGAGATAGCATTGAGGCTCGTTACAGTGCCATAAGGTCTCAGATTGACTATAGAAAACTCAATGAGGTCACACTGAAAGATCATTTTCCCTTCCATTCATAGACCGTGATGCTTGAGCGTCTGGCGGGGCACGATTCTATCGCTCTCCTGATGGATATTCGGGATACTTCCAGATACCCATCGATCCCGTTGACCAAGAGAAGACCACTTTCACATGCCCCTATGGTACATTCGCCACAAAGCGGATGCCATTTGGTCTCAGAATGCCCACCACCTTTCAAAGGTGTATGATGGCAATCTTTGACGGGCTAGTTGAAAAGTGCATGGAGATTTTTATGGATGACTTCTCGGTCTTTGGTCACCCTTCGATGATTGCCTCGATAATCTTGATCGGGTGTTGTCAAGATGTGTGAAAAGGACTTAGTGCTTAATTGGGAAAAATGCCATTTCATGGTAGATGAAGGTATAGTCCTTGGCCACAAAGTGTCCGCCAAAGGTATAAAGTAGATAGGGCCAAGGTAGAAGCTTATTGAGAAAATGAGTTATCCTAAGAATGTTCGGGAAGTCCGAGGTTTTCGACATGTCGGGTTTCTATGGGAGGTTCATCCAGACTTTTCAAGGATCGCCAAGCCCCTGCCTACCTTACTAAAAGAAGACGTTACTTTTGATTTTGATGATAGTTGCAAGCACGCGTTGGAGGAGCTCAAAAATCGCCTGATCTCTCGCTCCAATTTTATTTCACCGACCGAACTTGCCCTTTTGAGCTTATGTGCGATGCATCCAACTATGCCGTTGGTGCGCTTAGGACAAATAATCGAAGGAAAGTTCCACCCTATCTATTACGCCACCACACGCTGAATCCTTCGCAGTTAACTATACGACTACCGAAAAGGAATTATTGGCCGTAGTGTTTGCTATGGACAAGTTCCGTAGTTACTTGTTAGGTGCTCAAGTGATCGTGTGGATCGATCACGCCGCTTTGCGGTCTCGATGACTAAAAAGGATGCTAAACCGCGCTCATCGCGTTGGATAATCGACCCTACAAGAGTTTGACGTTCAAATCAAAGACAAGAAGGGCAGTGAGAATGTAGTAGCGGATCATGTGTCTAGGATGTTAAATGAGGAAAAGAATGAACCAGATGATATAGATCTTTACTTTCCTCTAGAAAACATCATGTTGATCGATGGCCGTTCTCCTGATGTTCCTTGGTACTCCTCCATTGTGAACTACCTTCATGCCAAATACCTTGATCCTCGAAATGTCTTATCAAGAGAAGAAGAAGTTCTTCTCGATATGAAATATTTCGCTTTGGGATGAACCTTACCTTTTCAAGATCTGCAAAGATGGTTTGCTGAGGAGGTGTGTTCCCGAATCTGAGCAACGCGATATAATCGAGCAATGCCATAGTGGACCCACAGGTGGTCACTTTGGTCCTTGGAAAACCGTTGCTAAGATCTTTCAATCCGGTTTCTATTGGCCTACGATCTTTAAAGACACGTAGCTTTCAGAAGCTTGTGATCGTTGTCAAAGAACCGGAGCTTTGACAAGGCGATTTGACATGCCTTTGAAACCCATCCTTGAATGCGAAGTCTTTGATGTTTGGGGCATCGATTTTATGGGACCATTCCCATCATCTTGTGGCAACAAATACATCTTAGTCTGCGTTGACTATGTTTCGAAATGGGTGGAGGCAATTGCCACTCCTCACAATGATCATAAAACGGTAATGAAATTCCTAAAGAAAAATATCTTTGTGAGATTTGGATGTCCACGTGCCTTGATCAGTGATGAAGGGACACACTTTTGCAACCGACCTTTGGAAAAAGTCCTCGAGAAGTATGGCGTTCGCCATAAAACCGCACACCATATCATCCGATGACTAGTGGTCGTGGTTGAGCGAAGCAACCGTAGTCTTAAGAAAATCTCGGAGAAGACGGTGAATAGTCATAGAAAAGACTGAGTGCAAGTTGGACGATGTACTTTGGGCATATAGGATCGCTTATAAGACCCTATGGGTACATCGCCCTATCAAATGGTTTATGGAAAGTCATGTCACCTGCCAGTTGAGTTAGAGCACAGGGCGTATTGGGCTACCAAATTTCTTAACTTCGATTCCCAATCCTGTGGCAAACATCGACCGCAATGATTGCATGAATTAGACGAATTTAGACTCCAAGCTTACGAAAGTGCCAGATTAGTAAGGAAAGAGATGAAACTCCTCCACGACGCGAAAATTAAGAAGCGAGAATTCAAAGTCGGAGAGCAAGTGTTACTCTATAATTCCAGTTGCATTTGTTTCTGGAAAGTTGAGGACACGTTGGTCCGGTCCTTTCGAGATTCTCCAAATCATTCCCGGAGGTGTGCTAGAATTACGAGGTTATGGTGATCAACCGCTCGAGTTAATGGTCGAGGTGCAAGCACTATATAGGTGAACATAAAGAAAAGCCTTTGATTGTTAAATTCCTCAAATCCTCGGGTGTGGGACTTCAAGTCAACCCTTTTGACGAAGTTTTCACCCTATTTGTTTTCCGAGGATGACGGTTGTGTTAAATCAAGAAGTTCTAGCGGTGTAGTCTTGATATGGAAGAGTTTGAAAGGGAACGACAACTTAAACGTCATCAGAGGAACCGGAGAAGAGAGAATACAACCATGGGGAAACTTAGAAAGGTATGGAGAGCTTTCAAAGATTTTACCCCATGCGTTAGATGCTGTTTCTGCAGCCACACTACGGACCGGAGCTTAAACGAGGTAGTGGCTGGCAGAAAGGT
This sequence comes from Gentiana macrophylla, assembly GCA_026214975.1. Taxonomy (NCBI): domain Eukaryota; kingdom Viridiplantae; phylum Streptophyta; class Magnoliopsida; order Gentianales; family Gentianaceae; genus Gentiana; species Gentiana macrophylla. Next base: position 7,041,094 of record CM047808.1, on the reverse strand, counting down.
TAAATGGCCTGATCCAGGCTGAGCTTCACCTGTGTCGAGCTAACGACATAAACCAATAGCGCCACTAGGGGGCACCCTAGATATCTGTTTTTCTTTTGTTTATTTTCTTTTGTTTTTCTTTTGTGTTTCTTCGTTTTGTTTTAGTCTAGTTAGGGTTTTATGTGAATCTGCTCTGTATTTGTAGTTGACGGTTGGATGCTCTGCACTTTTCCTTGGACGATGATTTTTCCATCTAATACGATTCTCTCTTGTGTTTCATATGATATAATTCCCCCTATCCCCGAGATGCTTTTCGTGTTTGTCAAGTGTGCAGGATAGTCTTGATAGCATTTGTGAGTTTCAGACGATGTCAGTTTTCCGGTGGATGGTCCACAATCTACTGATGTCTTCGCACATTTCTGGATTGGACGTACGCCACTTCCAGTGTTGCCCTCTTTAGAACTACTATTAGCTAAGTTCTCTTTTCTTTTATTTTGCACACCATGAGGACATGTTGTCATTTAAGTGTGGGGGAGGGGAATGGTCGCTATGTATCGACCATTTGGTTAATACATGATATTACATGATATTATTTCTATGCTAAAATGAGCTAAATTTTAAAAATTTTTGTTTTGTCTCGAGTGAGCAATGCATGTTTTTGTTCGGTTTGTTATATTCATTGATGCTGTATGCCGTATGTTCCGTAAGTTAGTTGTTTCACCCGAATTATATTTCACGAGCCATAGTGAATGATGAGCTATTTTTATAAAGTTATACCCCGTTTTGGATTAGTAGTTTTTGATTATCTTATAAGTCATGTGCTTAGTGCTACGTGCATATCGTGAGATTTATGATAGTTTGTATTTAGTTCCGTAGTACGTTATACTGTGAATATCTAGACGTTTGAATGTGATAAGTAACACGGGGCTAATGTCAATTAAAAAGATAAGTTAATAGTTGGTTAATAAGGGTGTGTCGAAAGCTAGTCGATGATTTGAGTGAGGTAGGGTATACCACGTATGTCCTATACCACTATGATGACTAAAAGCTCACGACAGTTAGAAAAAGCTGCCTTATGATTGGAGTAGGTAGGGTGTTATCTCGAAATGTCCTATTCTCGCTATGAGGGCAATAGCTTGTTCTAATGTGTGTTTAAAGTGAAATGGCTAAATCAACTAAGATATTGTTACTGAAATTGAATATAAGGCTTAGTTTTCGTTAATCTTATCCCCAAAGATAAACCGATGGATATGTTGTAGGGATTATCCTCTGAGTATTTCGTAAAGGCCCTAGATTCATTCGATCATTCTTTTCGGGATATGTCACGTTTGTAGGGTGCATCTTATGAGTGTCATTTATTACTAGTCTACGATGGGGTATTAGCTAGTTTTACTTTGAGTTCCTCAAGTTTGGATTTAGTGGAAATTTTCTATGGCTTTGCACACACACGGTGGTGAACTTCTAATTTATTGACTATGTGGTATATTTGTTGAGGTGTCTATATTCTTTCCGAGCCTTTATCTTGTTTTGTTTTGCTCGGGACGAGCAAAGTTTAAGTGTGGGGGAGTTGTTAAGGGTGTTTTTGTACGGTTTTTAACATTATATTTGATAATGATTTCCTCCGTATTTGTATAATTTGCATAGAAAACGAGTGTTTAAATGGTTTATTAAGCAAGTGAGTTTTTAATTAGTTTATTCGCAAAATGAGGTTGTGTACGTGTTTTGATTATGGTTTTATGAGTATTTGGATTGTGTTACGCTTTATGATGTCTTAATGTGATGTAGATACATGTTGGAGGCTAAATTGATGATCAAATGTTGATATAATTCGAGCTAAATCAAGATAAAGATTGAAGAAGGAAGAGATAATGATCAAGAAACCGGAACCAGGCACTTCATGGGGATTTTGTCCACACTTGTAGGCACTTTCAGGAAAGTTGTCTTGATGAAAGTTGTAGAGGATTGAAATAGCTTTCCAACGCATTTTGAATCACCTCATTCGAGCCCTAGAAGTGAAGTTATGAGCAAAATACTGGAGCTGAGTAGTGGACGGGCGTCCATAAAAGTGAACCGGCGTCCGTAATCGTATTTTACATTCGAGAGTTCGAGACGCGCTTACGAACGAGCGTTCATTCTCCGTTCATAGAGGCTGGACGAAGCGTCCAAGATAGTGGACGGGCGCCCACGGCACCGACTCAAATGAAACCGACCTAAAATCTATAAATAGGCGCGTTTTACCAAACCCCTATACATACAATTCGATCCCTAAACCCTGTGGGAGCAACTTTGGCTGCGCTTTTACTCCTTTATTTTCCAGCTTTTATGCAATAAAACATCTAGATTAGATAGTTAGATTTATGTTCTTTATTCCATCAATTCGAGTTTGCATAAGGATGCTGTGAGGCTAAATCCTCCTTGAACAAGCGCTGTGAAGCCGTCCGCTTCAACAGCTTTGATCTCTAGTTCGTGATTATTTTGTGAGTATCTATTAAAGTTGTTACTTTTATCATGCTTTTATATGTTGACTGCATGCTATATCGAAAGATCCGTGCTTTTGTTTATTGTTTGCTTGATGAAAGTCATGTTAACCTTAGAACACCATGATAAAAGTTTAGACCTTTAATCTAATCACAACGAAAGTTATTAGATTGAATCTCTAGATTAGAAATTGAAAGATTTCACGCCTAGGTTAGAAAGACGTAATCTTTAACATCGAAAGATAAAAGATTAGGAAACGAACTTGTCTACGAGAGTAGGAGTTTATGCCTTCGATTAGGTGAATCACGACTTGAGTAGAGATCACGAAATAATCCGGATTAGAATTGAATGTTGATAGGATAGGTGGATCAATTGCTTGTTCGTTCGTTATAATTTGATTTAATCCTTAAAACTTGAATTGTTTAGCTTTAGTTTACTTTTCTGCACTTTAGTTTAGTTTATTTATCGCTTTCAATCTTTCCTAGCATTGGATTAATCTCCTCTGTCTAGTTACTTTTTCTGCATATTTGTTTAGGTTAGATCCGTGACATAGTTAGTTTAAAACAAAAGCTAGGATTCACATTCGTCTAGTTCCCCGTAAGATCGACCCGGCATAGCCTCTACACTACGATCCTTATACTTGAGGTTAACCGGTTTATTACTTGTTGTTTTGTATTGATAAAATCCGGGACACTTAACTGGGAGAAATGCCATTTTCTAGTCGAAGAAGGAATTGTTTTGGGACACAAGCTGTCCAGTGCTGGTATCCAAGTTGATAAGGCTAAGGTTGAAGCCATTGAAAAGATGACGTACCCTAAGACAGTGAAAGAGGTACGAGGATTTCTAGGACATGTTGGCTTCTACAGGCGGTTTATTAGAGATTTTTCGACTATTGCCAAGCCTTTATCAAATCTTTTGAAAGAAGATGTTGATTTCTTGTTCGATGCGAAGTGTAAAGAAGCTTTCAATTGTCTGAAAGACAAGCTTATCAGTGCCCCTATTTTAGTAGCCCCCGACCGACCAAGCCTTTCGAGCCGATGTGCGATGCCTCAAACTACGCCAGAGGCGCAGCTTTAGGACAAAGAGTTGATAAAGGTTCAGCCCATTTATTATGCGAGCCGCACTTTGAACCCGGCTCAATGCAATTATACCACAACTGAGAAGGAATTCTTAGCTGTTGTTTTTGCCATTGACAAGTTTAGAAGTTATCTTCTGGGGTCTCAAGTTGTTGTTTGGACCGATCATGCAGCCTTACGCTACCTTATGGATAAAGCAGACGCTAAACCAAGGTTACTTCGATGGATTCTGATTTTACAAGAGTTTGACCTTGTGATTAAAGATAAGAAAGGTAGTGAGAATATTGTGGCTGATCATTTATCTCGCTTAGTAAATGAGGGTGCTGAGAACAACAATGAAATAGGCATTGATTTTCCGACCGAGCAATTGATGAAGCTTGAAACGGTTAGGCCATGGTATGCTGATTACGTTAATTACTTGGCAAGTGGTCATTTAGAAGACATGACGTATCAGGAGAAGAAAAAGTTCTTTTCCGACCTTAAATATCTCGTATGGGAAGATCCTTATTTGTTCAGGGTTTGTAAAGACGGGTTGCTTCGAAGGTGTGTTCTGAGCATGAGCGATGGGATATCCTAGAACAATGCCACAATGCGGTCCCACTTTGAGGTCACTATGGAACACCGAAGACGGTTGCAAAAATCCTTCAAGCCGGATTCTACCGCCGACTCTGCTTAAAGACGCAGGCCTTTTGTAAAGGTTGTGATAGGTGCCGAGAACCGGACGGCAGAGTAGTAGGATGGAAATGCCACTTAAACCTATTCTTGAATGCGAAGTTTTAACGCGTTTGGGGCATAGATTTTATGGGACCCTTTCCATCTTCGTGCGGTAATAAATATATCCTCGTCTGCAGGTTTACTATGTTTCCAAGTGGGTTGAAGCCATAGCTACCCAAACTAATGATCATAAAGTCGTGAAGAAATTCTTGCAAAAGAATATCTTTACCGATTCGGGTCATTTGTCCGAGAGCACTCATTAGTGATGAAGGTACCCACTTTTGCAATGCGCCACTTGATAAAATCCTTGAAATATATGGTTTCAAACACAAAGTTGGTACGCCATATCATCCTCAAACCAAAGGGGCTGTTTCGAGGTAAGCAACCAGAGCTTGAAAAGAATATTAGAAAGACCGTGAACAATAATCGATCTAATTGAGTCTTAAGTTGGATGACGCGTTGTGGGCTTATCGTGACGGCATTTAAAACCCCGATGGGCACGTCACCCTTCCAAATGGTCTATGGCAAAGCTTGTCATTTACCAGTCGAACTTGAACACAGAGCTTTCTGGGCAATAAAATTTTTAAATTTTGATAGCCAACTCTGTGGGGAGAAGAGACTATTGCAATTAAACGAGCTCGACGAATTCAGACTCAGAGCATACGAGAATGCTAAGCTTAGCAAGGAAAGAACAAAGATACTCCATGACGCTAAAATCAAGGACCGAGAATTCAAAGTTGGTGAGATGGCTTTACTCTATAATACTAGACTTCACCTGTTTCCAGGTAAACTCAAGTCTAGATGGTCTGGTCCCTTTGAAATTCTCGAGGTTAATCCTAGTGGAGTAATTACTTTGAACGGGTATGGTAATCAAGCTTTTAAAGTGAATGGCCATCGACTTAAGAAATATTTTGGGCAACCCAAGGAAAAGCCTGAGACTCTTTATTTCCAAAGAAGAGATGAGAGTATAGATGTCCTAATTTGTGAAGAGATTCCCTCTTATTTCTTTGAGTCCGATGATGACATCCCTACCCCTACCTGTGAGGAACCTTCTCCTGAGATTCCTGAGAATGTTAGCACACCTATGCCGATCATCCGCAAGAACAAGAAGAAGAGAGTCAGTGTAGTTTGGAGAAAAGTTTAATAATCTTATTGCGCACTTGACGTGTTGTTGTGGTGAAAATCATTTCCGCCCCAGTACCCCTGATTCCGATACTGAGGTGGCGGTAGTCAAACCAAAGTGGCCCGATCCGGGTTGATCTTTTGAAATCTGTGTCAAGCTATTGACATTAAAAGAGCGCTCTTAGGAGGCAACCTAGTTATTTACTTTATCTTTTTAGGTTGTTTTATTGTTTTAGGAGTAGTACTTTAGTTGATTAGGTGTTGATGTTTCTTCTTCCTACATTCATTGTAAGTGTTTTGTGTTATGTGTTGCTCATATACACCTTGTACCCCGAGATTATATGGTATGTCGAGTGTTGCAGATACTTTTGAGCAGGTTCGCAAGCTTTTATGTCCAGTGTTGTTGATTCAAGTTGCAGCGGTTCATTCATGCTCCGGCCTGACCTCTGCCAACTTTCATCCGACAACCACTGTTGAAACCAGCTAAGTTTCTTTTTCTTTTCTTTGCACATTCTGAGGACATAATGTGATTTAAGTGTGGGGGGGTAACATGGGTATGTTTTCATGCTATATCTGGTAATATGAGTTAAATTGAGAAGAAATTTAAATTGATTGAAACTAAATGCTTGCTAGTTGTAGTTTCCTAACGATGATGGTATGTGACTTAGTGAGATAATTATAGCATGTCTTTACTTTTATGGAGATAGAATTCGTTTTTTTCACGTTCACGAAAGCCTTTGATATTGACGCAAGATTTTCGACCTATATCCTTTCATTGTTTTGATGAGTATCTTAGGAAGGTCAGTATAGTAACACCTTAGTTAGACCGTGTGCTGTGAATATCATAAAGTTTGAATGTGATGAGTGAGATGTAACTTATGTCTTTAAAAAGTGAATGAATAAATAAACAGTGGATTATTAATAAATACGTTTGTCGGAAGCGGTCGATGATTTGAGTGCGGTAGGGTATACCACGTATGTCCTATACCACTATGATGACCAGAAGCTCACGACAGTCAGTTTATAGCTACCTTATGATTTGAGTAAGGTAGGGGATTATCTCGAAATGTCCTATTCTACTATGATGGGTAAAAGCTTATTCTGATTTGCGTTAATTTGAAAATTTTGAAAATGATGAATAAAAATAAAGTGAAGTCTTTGTTATCATGGATCTTATACCCAGTAGAACCGCATGATATGTTGTAGGGATTATCCTACTGAAAGTGGTGGGAAGGCTTTGAGTGGAGCTATTACTCGCTTTATATCTAGGATAGTCATTGGATTTTGGGAGGATACTTCTTTGAAAGGCTTGTTAAATTTGAAAGGGCTTGTCACACATACACTGAATCTATCTCTGTGATGGTATTGTTTGCTATAGTTGTTGTATCTTTTGTTACGTGAGTTAGAGATCTATGTGGATTGCATGGAAGTTGAGCTATAGTTTTGATTGTTTTGTCCGGGACGAACAAAAGTTTAAGTGTGGGGGAGTTGTTCTCGGTGAAATTTATGGTTTTTATCGCATTTTTAGAGAACAATATCTTTCGTATTTTAGTAATTTTTAGAGAAAATTATGTGTTGAAGGCTTGAATTTGAATAATGGGTTTAAAAGTATCAAAAGTGTAATTTGGGCGATTTTATGTGTTAAATTGATGGAATTATTATTATTTGAGTTTTACTACATTTTGCAATGTTTATTTATCATTTAGGAGGTTTAATTTCGAGTGCATAAAGAGGATAAATGAAGCTCAAGTCGAATTATTCAAGATAGAGTTGGAATTGGCTTGAAGAAATTGGATAAAGATGAAGAAATCCGACCCTCAGCATCTTGGACGAGCGTCCGCATCCCGTCCATTCCAGACGGGCGTTTGATAAAGTGGACGAGCGTCCGGAATTGTATTTTACATTCAGAGAGTTCAAACGGAGGATGAACGAGCGTTTACTCAGCGTCCAGGCATTCTGGACGGGCGTCCGGATAGGCAGACGAGCGTCCTCTGCCGACCTTCCCTCAGCCGACTTAAGCATCTATAAAAGCAGCGCATAAGGGCCGCCTAAAACCCTAATTCTTTTGCCACGATTCATACGCATAAGTTACACCAAAAAGCTGCGCCTTAAACCCTAAGGAGCCGCCCTTTTCTTAGAGATGAATTTCTCCAACCCAACAATCATCCCCAACATGATTGTTGGCTAAAAGCCTTGCAGTGAGTCGACGGAGGAAGCCTATCAACAACAAGATCAACTAGAGGAGTTTGATGCTTGATGTGTAGTGAGTTTAATTCATAGTTTTTCATTACTTTGGATCTGTTTTATATTGTTTAAGTTTTATTGAATTAAGATTTGATGAAACGATCTATGTTTATTTGACGCTTGAATCAATATATGAAAGTATGTTATTTAAGTTTGATTTTATTCAAAGTAATGCATCTAATCATGTTATAAGAGATTAAGCATGTTTAGTTGAGTAAAAAGTTTGGAAACAATCTTGTGATTGAGTTTTGATTGCTGTTTAGTTTGTTTGAAAAGATAAACGAAACCCTAGAATTTGGTTAAAGAAGTTTGATTTGAATTCGTGAAAAATCACTACTAAAAACTGTGTCTTTTTAATCACCGTCTGGTTGGATTGTTGGTTGATAGGTGGAATCTAGTCGCCTCGCTGTGTTTTCCCTTAATTGTTTGAATCAAATCGTTAGATTAAGTTTAGTTTAAGTTCTAGTTTGATAAACCCTAGTTTTCTGCAAGTTTTCTGCACTTTTCTGTTTCAGTTCGTAGTCAGACGTTCGTCCGCAATAGCAGACGCCCGTCCGTTAGATTTAGTTCCCAGACGCCCGTCCATCAAAGTGAACGCTCGTCTGGCTTTCTGTTTTCTTATTTTCTGCTTGTTTTTATTCCTGTTTTAGTTTTAATTCTTAGGTTTAGTCTTTAGTTAGTTCTAATCTTCGTTTATATAGATAATTGTGACATAATCGATATAGGTTTATACTTGAATTCGATAAACATTCCATTCCCTTAGGACGACCCGATAACATCCTATACTACGATCCTTATACTTGGGGTGTTTCGGTTATAAATATTAAAACGAGTTTTTACCGAACACTCTCCCTAGCTAACCCTTTACCATAATGTTTCATAACCGCCTTCTCACGCACCATTGTCAAACTTATATCTAAACCAAACAATTCACACAAATGGTTACCCGTTTATCGTCCAAATCGGGATTTCAAGCAAAGCATACCACCAACAACCACCACAAACGCACCACATCATCATCATAACCAGAATTTAGGGAAGAAAAGGGCAACAAACAGAAAATAGAACAGTATGAGTGCATATTCAAGAAAATGAGTCGAGCCGAAGATCGAACTCACAAAAACTTGAATGGAATCGAGAAAACTTGCTATAGACTTACCCAACGTTATGAGGGGATGATGATCGAACAGATTAGAAGCCCAGAAACACCAAGATTGGCCACCAAAATGCCAACTTTTGTCAAAATGGCCGCACTGAATAAACTCTGATTCTTCAAATTTCGTTGATTGTTGGAGGAAATGGACTGGATAAATGAAAAGAGGGTGCAAAGACCGTTCTTTTGCAACAAGAATCGTCAAATTTGGTTCAGAAACGAAGATTTGAGGTTTGGAGAAGGGGGAAAGTCGGGTTTCACTTTTGAAATTCGCAGGAAAATGAGGGTTCACGCCTAGAACAGGTATATATAGGCTCAGAGTGGACGCTCGTCCATCCTGACGGACGGGCGTTCACTAGTAACCGCATGAACTGGACGGGCGTCCATAAATTCAGACGCTCGTCCATAGGGCATTTTTGAATACAGGATAGGATGGACTTTTGTAGACGGGCGTCCACTATCTCGGACGAACGTCCACAAAAATAGTAGACCGGACGGGCGTCCATATTCATGAACGGGCGTCCACCAGAAAAAAAATCATAACTTTTCACATATACCCTAAATTGAAATCGAAGTGCAACTCTTATTAATATCAAATAAAATTCACAAGTACAATGATGAAAGATTAAAAACACAAAATAGCTTAGAAGAAAATAAAAACATAACTAAAACAGTGGGTTGCCTCCCACCAAGCGCTTCCGTTTTACGTCGGGGCTCGACGAAAACCAAACTAACTAAGAAATCACTAGCCCGCGTAGATCTGGTCCCAATCCACTAAGCGAATGAGACGTCGAAGCATGTCGATAGCCGGAGGAAAGTCGTACTTATCCTGCAAACACCAATCCTCACCAGCTACCTCAACACCTCTGAAATGCTCAGCCCGCAGCACTAGTGCCAAATCCGTCAGCATAGGATCATTGAGGATCGTGTAAGGACGCCCTATGGCCTCCTCGCAACTCCTCGATCGTGAAATCGCTGCCTCCCGAACAAGGTGGAACTATGATAACGTGCGTGATGGTCTTAACTGAGTGCTAATGTCAAAATCTACATGAAGAACTATAGTGCCTCCCGGTCCATCATCTATCATGATCGGCGGGATCCGACTAATGAGTGGAAACTCCTCAGGGCGAACTCCGTAAAGATCCATAACTAGAAAGCAACTACTGACAGATAGAAACATAAAAGCTTAGTAAAACTAACTAAAACAACATACGAAAGCAAAAAGAACTAAGGAAAACTAAAACAAGATTGGATATCTAGGATGCCCCTAGTGGCGCTTTTTGGTTTATGTCGTTAGCTCGACACCATTTAAGCTCACTGGTCGCCATTTTACTTGTCCGCCCGCCATTACCTCGTTTAAGTTCGATCGATTGTGGTCGCAGAAAACGACACTTAACGCATGGGATTAATGCTTTGACCCTTTTCCGAGATCGTTGAACCTTTCCCATGGTCGACTTTCTCCTTTGTAGATTTCTCTGATGACGTTTAAGTTGTTGCTCCCTTTCATATTCCTCCATATCCCAACTACCAGCTAGAACTTCTTGTGATAGACCACTACCGTTATCCTCAGAAAACAGATTGGGTGAGATCTCGTCAGAGTCATCGACTTCATTAACACCACATCCAAGGATATCGAGAAATTTAACAATCAACGGCTTGTCTGTAGGTTCACCAATGTAGTGTTTGCACCTCTGACCATTAACTCGAAACGGCTGGTCTTTATAACCGAGTAGTTCTAGAACGCCTGCAGGAATGATTTTGAGAATCTTAAAGGGGCCGGACCATCGTGTCCTCAGCTTTCCAGAAAACAAATGTAATCTGGAATTATAAAGAAGAACTTGTTCCCCTATTTGAAATTCTCTTTTCTTAATTTTGGCGCCATGGAGGAGTTTCATCTTATCCTTGCTTATCCTGGCGCTTTTAAGTAAGCTTGGGAGTCGGAACTCGTCTAACTCATGCAATTCTTGCAGTCGATGTTTTCCACATGACTGGAATCAAAGTTAAGAAACTTTGTCGCCCAATAAGCCCTATGCTCTAACTCAATCGGCGGATGACATGGCTTGCCGTAAACCATCTCGATATGGAGATGTACCCATAGGGTTTTATAAGCGATCCTATACGCCCATAGTGCATCATCCAATTTCAAACTCCAGTCCTTTCTATGACTGTTCACTGTCTTTTCCAGGATTTGCTTGATGCTTTGGTTGCTTCGCTCAACCTGACCGCTAGTCCACCGGATGGTATGGTGTGCCGGTCTTATGGCGAACACCATACTTTTCAAGAACTTTCTCTGAGGTCGGTTGCAGAAATGCGTTCCTTCATCACTGATCAAGGCTCGAGGACATCCAAATCTCACAAAGATATTTTTCTTTAGGAATTTCATGACCGTTTTATGATCATTGTGAGTTGTGGCTTGAGCCTCCACCCATTTCGAAACATAATCAACGCAGACTAAGATGTATTTGTTGCCATACGATGATGGGAAAGGTCCCATAAAATCGATGCCCCATACATCAAAGACTTCGCACTCTAAGATGGGTTTCAAAGGCATGTCAAAACGCCTTGTCAGAGTTCCGGTTCTTTGACACCTATCGCAAGCTTTACAGAAGGCTTCAGATTCTTAAAGATCGTAGGCCAATAGAAACCGGATCGAAGATCTTAGCAACCGCTTTCAAGGACCAAAGTGACCTCCAAAGGGTCCACTGTGGCATTGCTCGATAATCTCTTGTTGCTCGATTCAGAACGCATCTCCTAAGCAAACCATCTTTGCAGATTTTAAAAGATAAGGTTCATCCCAAACGAAATATTTCATATCGGAGAAGAACTTCTTCTTCTCTTGATAAGACATTTCAGGTCAAGATATTGGGAATGAAGATAATTGACGATGGAAGAATACCATGGGACGTCCGGAGAGCGCCATCGATCAACATGATGTTTTCAGAGGAAAGTAAAGATCTATATCATCGGGATCACCCTTTTCCTCACTTAGCATCCTAGAAACATGATCCGCCACTACGTTCTCACCGCCTTTTTATCTTTAATTTGAACGTCAAACTCTTGGAGGGTCGTGATCCAAAGCCGTAAGCGCGGTTTAGCTTCCTTTTTGGTCATGAGATATCGCAGCAGCGGCGTGGTCACCCACACAATCACTTGAGCACCCAAAGAAGTAACTACAAAACTTATCCATAGCAAAGACTACGACTAATAATTCCTTTTCGGTTGTCGTGTAGTTAACTTGAGAAGGATTCGATGTGTGATCGGCATAATAGATAGGTCGGAACTTTCCATTAAGCTTTTGCTTTTAAGACTCGCACTAACCGCATAGTTTGATCGTCACACATAAGCTCAAAGGTAAAGTTCGGTCGGTGAAATAAGAATTGGAGCGGAGAGATCGAGGCGATTTTGAGCTCCTCAAACGCGTGCTTGCGCCTATCATCAAAATCGAACTCAACGTCTTCTTTGAGTAAAGTAGACAGGGGCTTGGCAATCTTTGAAAAGTCCTGGATGAACCTCCTATAGAAGCCGACATGTCCGAGAAAACCTCGGACTTCCCGAACATTCTTAGGATAACTCATCTTCTCAATAGCTTCAACCTTGGCCCTATCTACTTCTATACCCTTGGCTGACACTTTGTGGTCAAGGACTATGCCTTCATCTACCATGAAATGGCATTTTTCCCAATTAAGCACTAAGTCCTATTCCACACATCTAGATAACACCTGATCAAGATTAGCAAGGCAATCATCGAAGGATTGGCCGAAGACCGAAAAATCGTCCATGAAAATCTCCATACACTTTTCAACTAGCCCGTCAAAGATAGCCATCATACACCTTTGAAAGGTGGCTGGGGCATTGCAGAGACCAAATGGCATCCGCCTATAAGCGAACGTACCATACGGGCAGGTGAAAGTGGTCTTTTCTTGGTCAATAGGATCGATGGGTATCTGGAAATATCCTGAATATCCATCCAGGAAACAGTAGAATGCGTGCCCCGCCAGACGCTCAAGCATCTGGTCAATGAAAGGAAGGGGGAAATGATCTTTCATTGTGACCTCATTGAGTTGTCTATAGTCAATACAGACTCTATAGCCTGTAACGAGCCTCAATGTTATCTCCTCTCCCTTCTCATTCTTCTCAATCGTAATTCCACCTTTCTTGGGAACTACTTGAGTCGGGAAACCCATTCACTATCATTATAGCATAAATGATTCCCATGTCCGTAAGTTTGATGATTTCCTTTTTAACAACTTCTTGCATATGAGGGTTGAGCCTCCTCCTGGTCATCGTACACACTTCGCACCCTCGTTCGTCTTGATCTTGTGCATGCAGATGTCAGGCGATATACCTCTTATATCTCCTACTTGCCAACCAAAAGCTTTTTCATTTCTCTTCAAGACGTTGATTAATTTCATCTCCTCTAAGCGAGACAGCTTGGCGGAAATAATTAGTGGAAGCTTGTCGCCTTCTCTTAAAAACACATATTTCAAATGCTTGGGCAACGGCTTCAGAACCAAATCAGCAGGGGGGTCCTCTAAACTCGATTTAAGATCTCCACCTTTCAACTCAACATCACTGAGCTTACTTAGTGGTCCCACCGCCTCAGCTTCTCCGTATAACAATTCATCTCCGAAATCAGCTTCTAGATTTTCTAGACCTACCACACCATGAGTATTCAATTTATCCATTAGTCGCTCATATTCGTCCTCTACGGCCATGACTTGTTTATCCATGAAATCAGTGAAATCGTCAGTCATATCATCTATGGAAAAGCCGGTTGGGGATCCAGAAGGTACTTGAATAGATTTGGTAACATTGTAACTCACCTCTTGGTCACCAACTCGGATTGTCACTTGCCCACCATCACAATCGATGAGGGCTCTGGCTGTAGATAGGAAAGGTCTTCCAAGAATCAGGGGAACGTTTTCATCTTTCTCCATATCTAAGACGTACCAATCGACTGGAAAGGTAAATCTATCAATCTGAACTAGAACGTCCTTCAGGATCCCTGAAGCTTTCTTAGAATATCGATCAGCGAATTGTAGGCTCATAGTTGTGGGTTCTAGAAGGTTTTGCAGACCGAGCTGTTTGCACACAGACATGGGCATAAGGCTTATAGAGGCACCTAGATCGCACAAAGAATTAGGGAAGACTAGGCCTCCCATTAACACTGTAAGCACGAACTTTCCAGGGTCACCTCGTTTTGTTGGTAAGTCTTCATAATTTATCAAGGAACAATCCTCACCAATTTGCCTTTCCATGCCTGCTAACTTCTTTTTCGAAGACACAACATCCTTGATGAATTTTGTATACTTAGGCATCTCGACCAAGACCTCGGATAGTGGCAGATTTACCTGAGTATTTTTCAAAAGGTTAAGCACTTTTTCATATTTCTTATCTTCACTCAGAGGGATGTTGCTCTTTCTCGGTGGAAAAGGGAGTTTCTTTAGATCACTCTCAGAAAAAATCTTCTTTGAGGATGCACTTACGGCTTTATCCTCCAAGTCTTTCCACCGAACAGTCTTTTCAGAATTTTTCTTAGTCAGGGGGTCAACCTCCTGACTTTCACTTGAGTTCTCAGTCCTCAATGGGTCAGCCACTTGAGGATCTGCTTTTCTCTGATCTCTCGGGGGTCACCCACGAGTATTTCTTTGCAAATGAAGGGGGATTGTTGGTGCTCAGCTTCCCCTCCTGCCTTATCAGTGGCAGGAGGGGCTAGTGGTTTCCCTGGAAGCCAGGGGGACCACTAAGCTGTGTACCGCTTCTTAAACGCATGGTACTGGCCTCCTCTTTACCATATTGCATTAATGGCACGAGGTCAGTACACTGGCTGCTGCTTAAGTCAGCCTGAGCAACATGACCACCCTTAGGATTTTTCTCAGTAAAGCTGGGCAAGTGCCCTTGGGGTCTCGATGCTAAGCTGCTCGCCACCACCGCCTATCTGTCTCTCAAGATTTTTATTCGTACTCATTAGGAGCTGAATATTCTTGTTTTGCTCCTCTCTAAATGAGTTCCATTCGGCTTTAAGATCAGTTGAACTTGAAGGGCCTTGAGAGTTTGGGAAATTTGAAGAGTATGGCTGGCTGGGCCGACTTTGATAATTAGAATTGGAATTAGAAGGCCAATTCTGATTGAACCTTGGTGTGGAATTGGAAAAAATCAAGTTTTGGTTCTGATTGAATCCAGGGTTTCTGTTGAAGTTTGGACTCTGATTAAAGCTCGGATTCTGGCCGAAGCTTTGATTTTGAGCATTATTCTGGCCAGAGAATTGGTTATTGAACCTCGGATTAGACGGCGGAAAAGCATTCACTTCGCGCGATTCATCCAATCATGGGACAGAAACGAGCAGTGTGCCCCGGATCATCACACACTTGGCATGTGATTTGATTATACTGTCCATTATTATGAACAGCGTTGACTTGATGAGCAGAGGGGGGTTGAAATTGACACTGGCCTGACATGTGGCCAGTCTGACAACAATTTTCGCAATACAGAACCTGAGAGTTCTGTGGAAACGAAAGAGTCTGATTACTCGGATTAGGAACATTTTGGGATGTTGTCAGTTGAGAATTAGCCATTTGCTTTTGCAACATGGCAATCAGATTCTGCATAGTCACTTCCTCGACCTTGGGAGGAGGAGGAGGTGCCTGAATAGCTTGATAGGATGGAGCATAGTTATATTTGGCAATGTCTTCGAACAATGCCCATCCTTCGTCTGGAGTCTTCTTCAAAAACTCCCCACCTGATGAACTATTGACCATGCCCTTAGTGAGCTCGGTCAATCCGCTAAAGAATGTATTGACTTGCCTTTGCATCGGCAGGCCATGGTGGGGACATTTTCGGAGGAGGACTTGAACCTTTTCCAAAGAATCAAAGAAAGACTCATTTTCCTCCGACGGAATGTGAAGATTTCATTCAAATCTCGGGCCGTCTTTGATGGAGGGAAATATTGACTCAAAAATTCTTTTTCAAGTCCGGCCCAGGTCGTAATGGATTCCGAAGGGAGAGAGTGATACCACTCTAGTGCTTCCCCTCGTAAGGAAAATGGGAAAAGTTTGAGCTTGATTGCATCCTCACTTACACCTTGGATACGGGTAGTACCGCATATATGTAGAAATGTGTATAGGTGAGTATGGGGGTTCTCTGATTGATAGCCGTGAAAAATCGATGCATGCTGCATCATCTGAATAAGTCCTGGCTTTAACTCGAAAGTTGGAGCAGTAATGGCCGGCATAACGATAGCCGGGTTGATGGTGACTGTACCGGGCATGGCATAATCGGCCAATGTCCGTCTATCTTCCGCTGCCATTATTACTATTTTTTTGATTTCGTCTGCAAGATTTTTCTCAAATTCTTGATCAAGAGCGTTTCCTTCATCGAAATGAAGTCTCCGCCTATTGGGTCGGACTATGGTCCGCTCGGGGTCAGGGGAGTAGATTAGTGGTCCCTTATGACTCCGAGTTTGCATAAACCGAGGCCTAAAATCAAGATGTTGAGCAAGAAAGAAAAGAAGAGGGAAAGAGAACTATGAACTAAGAAGCTAAAAACTTGAACTAGAGACTTACAATCTAATCTAAGATCAAAACCTAGAGAAAAGAAAAAAAGAGAAAAGAAGAAGATGATGGAAGGAAAGAGGAACGGACGGACGTCCAAAATTATGGACGAGCGTCTGACCAGTTTTCAGAATGGACGGGCGTTCAAAATATGAACGCTCGTTCGTTTTTTCAGAAATCCTTTGGACGGGCGCCCGTAGTATGAAACGCTAAATCTGCAGTCGAGTTTGATACAGATTGAAGAATTTTTCATGGACGGGCGCCCATAAACTAAACGCCGTCCGATCAAGCAAGAAGCTGACGGGCGTCTGGTAAAACGGACGCCGCCCAATCGTCCAGCGTAAACGATTAGAAAAAGCAGAGCGTGGTAAATGCGAAAAAGCAGTATAGATTAGAGCAAAGATTTTATATTAACTACTAACGAAACACAATTAAAACGCATGCATACAAATGAACAAAAACAACTAAACTATTAACCACAAACAAATCAAAAGATCTAACCTAAAAACAGGGTTGAAAACAAAATAAAAACTAGAACAAAAACTAGGCAACCGTCCGGGTCCCCGGCAACGGCGCCAAAAACTTGTCTACGGATTTTATCTATGCAAAACAAACAAGTAATAAATTTATAATCCGGTTAACCCCAAGTATAAGGATCGTAGTACTAGTGGTTAATGCCGGGTCGATCCTACGGGGAACTAGACGACTGTGGTTCCTAGTTTTTGTCTAACTAAACTATGTCACGAAAAACTAAACTAAACAGCGATTAAAACAAAACTAAACTAAACATATATGCTGAAAATAAACTAGACAGAGGACGAAATCCAAAGCTAGGAAAGTTTGGTTGCGAACAAATTAATCTAAAGGTGCAATAGAAAATAAACTAACTAAACAGTTCAAGTTTCAAGGATTAAATCAAGTTCAAAACGGGCAAACGAGTATTGATCCACCTATCCAACAAACACTAATCTCTCATCCCGATTATACTGCGGTTTTACATCAAGTTGTGATTCATCTTATCAAAGGTATGAATCCTACTTTAAGTAGATGATTCGCCTATTAATTTCTATCTTTCGATTTACGGAAATTAACGCGTCATAACATAAACAAAGATGTGAACTTTAACGTTTTAACCTAGATGTTCAACCTATCAACTTTCGTTTGACATAGATTAAAGATCCATTCCTAAATCATGGTGATCTAATGTTTATAAAGACTTTCATCAAATATAAAACATCATACATGCACATCTTTCGATATAAATGCAATTAATCATCATAAGACATGATAAAGGAAACGACTTGATTAAAAACTTACAATATAACCGAAGAATCAAAATTAATGAACGTTGGATGGCTTCACAATGCTCGTTTGATTGAGGCCTAGCCTCTTAGCATCCTTGTATAGCTCGAATTGTTGAAGTAAATTGCATAAATTAAACTAATTTTATCTAGGAATTGAAGAACATAAAAATTGATAAAAACTGAGTAAAAACGCAGCCTACAGCCGCCCCTAGGGTTTAGGGTTCGAAGATTGTAAATTTTTTGATGCCTCCTGTGTGAAAAATAGGCAAGTATTTATAGAGATTTGAGGCGGTTTCACTAAGTCGGTCGGATGGACGAGCGTTCGCTATAACGGACGCTCGTTCGAATTTCTTGAACTCCCCTCAGACGCTCGTCCAGCTTCCGTTCAAACTCTCTGTATCAAAATCGCTTTTATGGACGCCCGTCTGAATTGCCGGACGCTCGTCCAGCATGGACGCTGCATGGACGAACGTTCATGCTGCCTTGAATGGGATTCTTGCATACTTATCTCTTTCCTTCATTCCAAATCATCATTATCTCTTTCTTCAATCACTTAGCTCGAATTTTAATTTCTTTAAATCATCATTTGAGCACAATAAACATACCTATAACACATGGAAAACATCGCAAACTGTAATAGTATTCAAATAATTATATTTCAAGCATAAAATCACATAAACATATCAATATTGCGATTAAGTCTTCAAAATATCGTTTGCTCAATATTTCAATATAAAGACCAATTATTATGCAAATTACACAATATAGAGGGGAAAACATTGTAAAATATATCCTTATAATTCATAGATTTTCACCCTTAACAACACCTAAATTAGAATATCGATATATCCTAGGAAAAGAGTTATATTTTATGTTATGGGAAAGTAAACTTATAGTGTTTTTTAATAGAAAAAATAGTTATAATGTAAATTTTTTTTTTTTGGTTCTAACTAATTTTATATACAAAAAGTGTTGCTCTTTAAACAAAAAAATAAAAAATAAAAAATAAAAAATTACTCAGAAAGTCTTATATTAGTTACCTGTGTAATAGAGTCCTTTTTCTAAACAGAAAAGCAAAGAGGATCGGTTGCTTTCCTTCCCAAATCTTTTTCCATTTAATACAGTCAACCAATCACAGACTGCCACGTGTGTCAGTGCATCACGGACGGTCTGGGATAGAATTTCCTGCATTTTTATTCTCAAAGAGTTGATATTCTTAACCGGGACAAAGGGTCAACACGCTATTAGCTCAATTTGACATTTAAAAACAATCTGGTGCCATTAAAAAAAAAAAGGCCCTTTTAAAACTCCAAGTGCATTTGATGAAAATCGAGCATTTCTCAGTACACCCCTCTTTAAAAAAATGAAAATCCAGTAATGGCTTTTAAAATGTCGATTCGGTGTGATGAACTAGTAGAATTGGAAACGTTAAGGTGAAAATAAATACTCCCAATATATGTGCATAACACTTGAATTGACTTTTCGGTTTTTAAAAGGTCGGCTCGGTGTGATATATTAAATGTGGTGTACCAGTAAAATCGTCGTGGTGGAAATACATATTTCATAAATTATTAAGCGTTTTCAAGATAGAATAATGATTTTAGCGATAAAATTGTATGAAACACGGATACATGTTGCACCATATGACATAGACATTGAGACACAGTTAGTTTCAAAATTTAAATACTCAACACGCCGGCAACATGTGTTATAGCCAAAAATAAAAGCTGATTGACGAGAAAATTAATAAATGTGCAGAAAATGCCAATTCTTAACAATCAAATATTCAAATGTTTTACTCCATGCCAAATGCAGCAGCATTTAGTCGTTTTCGACGATCAATCAAAAGATGCTGCAGACAGTGGCGGATTTAGAAATTTCGTTCAGCGGGGTCTGTAAATCTTTTATGAAGTAAATAATTTGTTTCACGGGGTCCGAAATATTTTTCTATAGGTAAAATGTAGAGTATTCTTGTTTTCAATGGGGTTCGCGGACCCCATTGTATTACATGTGAATCCGCCTCTTCCTGCAAGACATTACACAGACAGAGAAATGCTTGCATGAGATTCGACGGCCTTGGTTTAGTATTCATTATACTTGCGCAACATATTGTCAGAAATATCCATGAGAGCGTTGTCTTCAACACTTACAATTCATTGAAATATCCATGCATTACACTAGAATCTTGTTCTTGTGTGTACACTTTGTGTTTTTTTTGTTTTGGATCGTACTAACACGCAGGTAATTGAAGAAGATGACTCCAGCAATAATGTGAAAGCTCGCAAACCGAAATCTCGAAAATCAAAGGAAAAGGTCAAGAATCGTGTGGATTGGTGGAAATTGTCTAATCTCTGTTGGAAACCGGTGTTAAAGAAGAATGCGGTGCGTGAGGATGACCCACCACCAGTGCCTTAAAAACTGAAGCACGGTAAAGTCTGGCTATAGACTATAAATGTAGTCAATCACGGGTACTATCCTTCCTATTTACTCCTTAAGCATTTATTTTCGGTTGGTTCATGTGCTTAATTGTTACATGCTTTGGTGAGTAATTGTTAGAAGTATCCTGTTTTGTTTAGTATATTATATTAGTTAATCATCATCATTTTGGTTGTTCAAGTTTGTCGAGCAAACGACGTTAACCAAAAGCGCTACCGAGGGCAAATTTCCGTAAAATGTTAAATATAATAATTACTCATACTTTGGATAATACTTTGCGAATACTTGGATTGATTTTCATTTTGTTTCACCAAGTCTTAGGATGAATGTTTGAATGTCATTAAAAAAGGGAATGATTAGGTGGTTATCCGAAAATCCCGATGGAGAAAAAAGAGAAAAATTCAAATGCGTCATTTCTTGGACTTAGATTGTTTATCTACCCTTTTGCATTACACTGTCACACTCCACATACTTTTATTTTATTTGCACACACAATGGTCATAACTTTGACCCACCCACCCACCCTTTAATATCATCCGAGTATTTGTTTTGACTTGTTTTAGTGCACCATTGCTTTCCCAACAACTTATTTACACTCACTTTACATTGAGGACAATGTAAGTTCGTAAGTGGGGAGTGGAGTCGTTGGTCTAGCAATGGCGTTAATGTTTATTTTGTATCAATAAATCTCTTAGTTTTCAATTTTTTTCGAACATTATTTAGTTGATTAAAATAAACTGTATAAGGTATATATTTCATGGGTTTGAAGATGTAATGATCGATTTGGATGTGTATAACCAATGTGAACCGTAAGTGCATTGTAAATCCAATAATATATTTGTGTAACATGAATCTTTCACGTAAGCTTTTGATATTGAAGCGAAAAATTTTAAACTGTATCCATTCAGTATCCTAGTGGTTATTCTAGAGATAGCAGTAACTTAGTACCTAATTTTTGAACGTGTACTGTGAATATCTGAAGGTTTGAATGTGATAGAAATGATATAAGTTAAGGAAGAATACCAAAATAAGATGAAATATTTATATGTCGGTTGTAGCTATCAATGATTTGAGTGCAGTAGGGCGTTATCACGAAACGTCCTATATCACTATGAGGTTTAAAAGCTCCCGACTGCCTGATGATAGAAGTCCAGCTAGGGTGTTATCACGAAACGTCGTATTGCTGGGAATGAGGGCATATGCTACACATGTGGAAAAAAAAAAGTTAGATAGGTATTAATGTATTCGATCTCACCTCATGACGCTTGCAAGATAGTCGATTTTGGCAATGAGTTCGGATATGTTAGTATTCTATGAAAAAAATAATAAGAACAGAGCATGGTTGAAAACTTAGTTATCTTCTGACTATCCCCAGTATAAACTGAATGATATGCTTTAGGGATTATCCTAATAAGTACACAGGAGGACTTTGTGTGGAACGGCTACTGCTTATACCTAGGAAAGTCATTAGGGATGTCTGAATGGATATTTGTGTGTTTTGCTTGATTTATTCAAGAGAGGATAGTGGGAATTGAAAAGGCTTGTCACACACACACTCTGTTATACATTTATATTGAGGTTAACGCCTGGTTGTAATTCTAATGGTTGTATTATCTAGTTGTTCCTTATATCTTCTATCTTCATGAATTTATCTCTTATTCATTTTGTTTTATCGCTTGTTTTGATCGAGGACGACCAAAAGCTAAGTAGGGGGTTGTGATGAGAGATAAATTTATGATCGTTTTTATGACATTTCGCCCCATTTCTGATACCATTTTGAACATTATTATATCAAATCAAGTCATAAATGCTATATTTTATCTAAATATGTAAGTAGTAGTTATTATATAAATTATCGTATTTTTATAAGTTTTTGTTAGTTTTGTACCGGTTTTAGTAACCGGAGTGTCGTGTCTGTTTTACGTGGGTATTTTCTGTTTATTTCTTTGCAGAATCCTAAGATGAACTGAAATCCCGAGTATAGACACTTTTTGAAGTCAATTCGAGTCGTTGGAAGGAAGTTATAAAGCGTCACTAAGTCAAATGATCAAAAGGTTAATCGTTTCTTAAGAATGAAAATCCCGAGTATCGATGGGAATTGCCTATCAAAACGGCATTTTCTGAAGAAGTGGCCTTAATGAAAGTCGTAGATCTTCATATAAATGTTCCGATGCACTTTGAATCACGTCAATTGGACTTCTAGAACTCAAGATATGAAACGTCACTAGATCAAGTGGTCAATCCCGAAAACGACACGTATTGGGAATGGCTCGTCAAAACGACGTTTTCAGAGAAAGTGTTCTTCGTAAAAGTTGAAGATCTTTGTACAAGCTTTCCGATGCAATTTGAATCATGAAAATTGGAGGTCTACAACCAAAATGGTGGTCAAGTGGCTACTTGATTCGTACTACTGGAAAATGCCGAAAAAGACTCGTAATACAAATGGCTCATCAAAATGACGTTTTCTGAAGAAGAGTCCTTGATGAAAGTTGTAGAGTTTTCCGAGAGATTTCTAATGACGTTTAAATCACGATTTTTAGAGGTCTACAACTCAAGATATGAATTTTAGAAGTTTAATATATAATTATATAACCGCTGCACATGCAGTGATCATTGCAAATGATGTTAGCCGGCCCGGTCCGGCCATTTCCCGGCCCAGTCCGGCCTTTCCCCCTTTTTCTATATATACAGAGCAGATGGGATGAAAACATTGGCCCCTTTCTTCCCCATTTCCCCTCTTCTTCTCGTCCCCTTCCTTCTTCTTTTTATTTTTTTGATCAGATCACACATATATATATATATATATACTTATATATATACACACACATCACACACATATATATATATATATATATATGTCTATATATGTATATATATGTTAGATCTTTTTCATCTCTTTTCTTTTATTTTATTTCGGGGGCCCGTATATACATATGTCTATGTATGTATATATGTTTTTATAAATAAATGTAGTACCGTTGTAATGCTCGAGAGAATTATCCGAGGAATTGTATTGAAGAAAGGTTGCTATTTTCAAGAATACGACTTAGATCTGAAGTAAACGGGTAATTTTATTGAGTTTTACTTTTGTTGTTCTATATTTATATATCTATATGTTTGTTTCTATATATTTGAGAACTTGTCGAATGTTTGGATCGAAAGGCCAAATTTGGTTGTAATAGAATTCTGTCATATTGACAGGAGGCTATTATGTTAAAAACTTCCAGCCGTTTAATCCATGACATTTTGACAGAATCTGATATATATATATATATACTATATCTATGTTAAACTAAAAATATATCTAGCCAAGATATGAATCTGAATTAGTTAATCTTTTGGTAAAATAAATGATCGACTCTGGTAATCATGATTAAAACCGATTATAATGAATCTTTTTTCTATTTCGCTACGTATCGATAATATATTCGGAATGACGTAATCAACCATGATGAATACCACATATAACTGGCGATGAACTCACCGCAGAAGTCGATATGAGTAAAAATAGAAAAACGAGGGTAAAAATGGCCGTCGATTAACGGAATCTATTTCCTACCCGAGGCGATTTGTCCCGGAAAGATGAATCTTATTGAAATTTGTACTCGAGATCGTAATAATGTTAAAATCACGCTTTAATTGAAACTACACCGCTTGTGTTAAATCGATCCGCTCGACAACCGGAGCCTCTTGAATAACATCGGCCGTCTGATTTAACGGAATAACCTCTTTTATCCGGGGTAGATTTGTACTCGTGACTGCTCGTACTAACTAAGATTAGCATGGGCGCTTGTGGACCTTGGATCGATGACATTTGACATATGACAATTTCATACGCTTTCGTGTGAGGAGGAGTTGTCTAGCTTAGGAGTACACCGATTCATATATAATTTACACCTTGAATAAAGGAAGATCTGTCTCATTTATTTCTACTAAAAGATATATTGATTCAGTAACGTATTCTTGGCTAGATCCAAAAATATATATTATATTAGTATTTATTTGTTTTATTTTCTGTTTTACTAACATCTAACATCTAACTACTAACATAATCTAACCCAGGAAAAAGTAAACTGCGACTTAGATCGAGTTAATAATAGCTTCTTGGTGTTTAACCCCACTTAAAAGAATTACCATGTTTTCCCTGAGAATACGACTGACTCACCGGACTAGAGCTACAATTTGACCCGGTACACCTGCCGTTAGGATCTCAGATAGCCTAGAAAAGGTCCGTCATATCCCTCTGAACAACTATTGTTCTTTGTTACTTTAGTTGCAAGAAAAGTTTTCAACATGAAGATTAAGCCGTATATACCGGATTTCAAGCTCGCGTTTGAGCATTTCTGTATACATGCAGGTGGACGAGCGGTATTGGACGAGTTGGAGAAGAATCTTGAATTAAGTGAATGGCATATGGAGCCATCAAGAATGACATTGTATAGGTTTGGTAACACTTCTAGTAGCTCTTTGTGGTATGAATTGGCTTATACAGAATCCAAGGGTAGGATCAAGAAAGGTGATAGGACTTGGCAGATTGCATTTGGTTCTGGATTTAAGTGTAATAGCGCGGTTTGGCGCTCGTTAAGGACGGTTAATCCCACAAAAGAGGAGAATCCATGGATGGATGAAATCGAAGATTTCCCGGTACAGGTGCCTCGGATCGTAGCCATTGGTTCTTGAGTTCTTTTTCGGACGCTTTTAGTGTCACCAGAGTGTTTTGACGTGGCCCCACGGTGGAAAGACGTTTTTGGAGCTTAGAACCGACTTTCACACGGTCTTTTTTGTGACAGTCGATGTTGGAAAAGTAGATTGTACCGTGGTCCAAGAAACGGTAATTTTTTTTTCTTTCTCCGAAACGAAATGTGGGGATGGGAGAATCGAACCCTGGTCCTTCCACTGGAGGCCAGGGTAAACTCAGGTGGCTAGCCACTTGGGATGAGCTTAAGCTCAACGGTAAATTTGATGTGGTGTGACTAAAAATGCCCTTTTTATTTTCTGAAATCGACTTAAAATGCCCTTATATTCTTTTTCAGAGGAAGTTTGATGATGATGATGATGTATTGCAGTTAATGGTGTGTGTGGCTAAGTTCTGCTAAATTTAATTATTTATTTGTGAGGTTTTCTGTGTTGAAATATTTTTTTTCTAGTAATGATAACACTTATTATTTTGGGGACAAGAAGGCTAATATGAGCAAAAGTTTATGTTGATAATTAAAGATTTTTAATTTGGAAATCAACTTTGTTAATCATTTTCAATTATAAGTGGTTCTCATTTCTAACTTGTAATTGTTATTATGTTATAACTTAATGAGATGAAGTGTTGAAAAATACAATAACTCTGGAAATTTTGTATTCATGATTAACCAAAAACCTTCACTATCACAATAAGATTAGATTTGGTTGATAATAGATATGCCAAAATAGGCAATTAGTAGAAAAAGATATTGAATTTATTACCAAAAGATACAATGAAGTGTTTCTTGTGTTTAAAAAGAGTTTGACTTTTATAAAATTTAATGACAATGCTACCCTTTCGGGTAGTTTAGCGAGAAGTCCGGATCATCTGCAATGAACATGTTTCAATGATTCATTTGGTGAAACATTACCACTTTCAACGGTATCATCGAAATTCGGTGAAATAATCGATTTTTAATACCTTATAGGAATCATCGGAGGATGTTCACCGCGATAGAAGAATTTTTTAGATTAGGCAATGAAGAAAATTAATTAAGTGGTGGATTCAACTAAGCAATAATCAATAATCCAATGATAATGCGAACTGGAAACGAATCTGAAGTATCAGGGGCCCGCTTCGAGGTAATCATCTTCTCTGGCTCATTTGTATGAATTCCCTCCCCACGGCTGGCACACTTGCTGCGAGACATATCATTGAAAATGATACTTGTACCTCATGTGGTACTCATAGTGAATCGATTTTACATGTTCTTAGAGATTGTTGGTGGGTGCGTGGGATGTGGAAAGAAATTGTGCACCACCAACATTGGCAAGAATTCTTCAATATTCATGTTGTCCCAGACGGGCTCGACAAGTGTCCTCAGAAAGATATGTATAAGAACGACAATATTGTGTTTTGGAGACTTCTCTTCCGGGAGCTAATTTCAATCATTTGTTACTGGCGTAATGAAGAGTTCCACCACACAGATCGGCATAGGACTCCGAAATCGGTGTTCATATCTCAAGCTGTTCGGAAAGCACGAGAAATACATTTAGCCTGGCATAGTTAAGACTGCAATTTGGTTCTCGCATCTTTTGATGTATAGTTTTTGTTTCTACCTTTTATTTTAAACGCTTGTACAGTCTTATTCAATTTTGTTATATATAAATATCCGGTTTATAAAAAAAATAATAATAATCCAAGTTGTGCAATTAATTAATTGGCCGGAGATGCCAAATTGAGGTAAAGAATACAACTGGCAAATGACAAAAATGGGCCAAGCTGTGTCTTTCTGCTTAGCACCTAAAGGGCCCTAATTATATATTATTCTTACAAAAAAAACTTGGAACAAATATGTAAAGGAAAATGATATTTTCATTTCATTTTATGCATCCCTTACGGTTAGGGTTTTATTGCTGATGATGTAAATATAAATAGTAGTAGTAAATAGTAGTAGCTAATACATAATGTAATTAGTTTATTTTGCATTTTACTTGCTGTTGCAATTAGCCATCATGGCCTAGTATAAAAGGACAGAACACTGTAAAACGACATGTTTTTTTTCTTTTGCAAATTAATAGAATACAGGAAGTTTTCTCCCGTTTTCTTCCTTTCTCGTATCCATGGCAGGGTCCAAACCCTAGCCCCCCAAAACCAGTTTGTTCACATGGTATCAAAGCGAATCAACGTTTCCGCTCACATCTCCATCCTTTTTTCTTCACTCGCTGCAATTTACATCAATTTCTGTTGATTCTTTTTTTGAGTTTTTTGCTGCTCTGCTTTTGTTCGAAAGTCAGCCATGGCGAATACGATTGATGCTGAAATCACTCCTTCGCATCCTCTCTACATGCATCCAAATGAAAATCCTTCAATTATTCTGGTCAGCCGCTTCTTACTGAAAAGAATTTCTACGGTTGGAGTATTGCCGTACGACGAGCCCTAATTTCGAAGAATAAATTAGGGTTCGTATATGGAACTCTTCCTTGCCCACCGGAGAGAAATAAACACTTCGGAGCCTGGAATCAGTGCAACAATATGGTGCTATCCTGGATACTTAACTCCGTTTCACCAACTATAGGCCAAAGCTTGCTCGGAGCCAACACTGCAAGGGAAGTTTGGATCGATTTGAAAGAGAGATTGTCTACGGGTGATTTCTTTCGTGTGTCTGATATCCAGGAGGAGCTCTATGCACTTCGACAAGGCAATTCATCTGTTACAGAATACTTTACGCGTCTGAAGATTCTATGGGAAGAGTTAATCATGTTGCGCCCAATTCCTCAGTGCGAATGTCGCACCACACAGCTTTTTAAGGATTATGTAGAAGCAGATTACATAATTGGTTTTCTCAGAGGCTTGAATAGCAATTTTGAACCAGTCAAGTCCAAGGTGCTTTTGATGAATCCTCTACCCAAAATTAATGAAGTTTACAATCTAGCAATCAAATTGGAGAGACAGCAGGGGCATGGAACATCTACTAATTCCCAGTTAGGAGTATCAACTATTCTGCAGAACAGCTTCAATGATTCCCAAGGGAATTTTGTGAAGCAAGAGCCACAGAGGAGATCAATGATAACTAATCAGCAGCAGGGCAACTATGGATCATAGAATAGAAAAAAAACTCCAGTGCACATACCGCCACAAGACTGGTCATACTGAGGACCGTTGTTATAAGAAACATGGGTTTCCTCTGGGTTTTCAAAATAGAAGGCAAGTCAACATGGTGCAGCAGGATTCCACAGACTTAACACCCTCTGCTGGACTAGATAATGCAGAAAAGAGAGCTTATGTGCCATCACTCACAGCTGATCAGTATGAAGAGATGATAAGGTTCTTTCAAAACATGAAGATGACTCAGAATACAGGGTCTGTACAACACATGGCTTCAGCTGCAGTATTGAACACCAATTTTACTCAGACAATGGCTGGTAAGGGGCATATTAAGTATGTTAGTAAGTGGATATTAGACTCAGGGGCCACTGATCATGTGGCTTGCTCCTTGGACTTGTTTGACTCATTTAAACCAGTGACACACAAACACATAACACTTCCTAATGGCACATCAGTACCATTCACTCATATAGGAGAGGTTCATATTACCGAGTCTCTTACGCTTCACTCTGTTCTATGTGTGCCTGCATTTTCATTTAATCTATTGTCCCTTAGTATCCTTACTAGATCTGGAAAGTACACTGTGACATTCAAATCTTCTTCATGTGTCTTTCAGGAAGTGAGGAATATGAGGATGATTGGTACAGCTAAGGAGAAACATGGGCTCTATTACCTTGAAGCCTCCTTTGCTCAACATTCCTCTGTTGCTCAATTCAGCACTCAACCTCCATCTTCTATGACTGATGATCAGCTATGGCATTATAGGATGGGCCACATGTCTACTCCTAGGTTGCAACTGATTCATCAGGATGCTCCCTTTGTTAGCATTCCTGTCAATAAACATTGTGACATTTGTCAAGTAGCAAAATTGAAAAGGAACCCCTTCCCTCACAGCACTAGTCATACTGCTAGTTGTTTTGATCTTTTGCATCTAGACATCTGGGGTCCAAATAGACACCCCACTTTCAATAATGAACGTTATTTTTTGACTGTGGTTGATGACTATAGTAGGTATTGTTGGTTATTTCTTTTACAACATAAATCTGAAGTTAGAAAAATCATGCATAATTTCTTTGAGTATGTTCTCACTCGGTTTCACACCAAGATCAAAATTTTTAGAACAGATAATGGGCAAGAATTCAACATGCCTGATTTCTATGCATCTAGAGGGTCCATCCACCAAACATCCTGTAATCATACCCCCCCAACAAAATGGTGTTGTGGAACGCAAACACCAACACATCTTAGCCATTGCTAGGAGTCTCATATTCCAATCTCAATTGCCTATAGGATATTGGGGTTTCTGTGTGTCCCATGCTGTCTATCTCATAAACATCTCTCCCACTCCACTGCTTCATAACTCCACACCACATGACAGACTATTCAATGTTCCACCCACTTATGATCATCTAAAAGTTTTCGGGTGCCTAGCCTATGCAGCCAATTTAGATCCTCACAAATCTAAGTTCTGTCCTAGAGGTATTCCATGCTGTTTTTTGGGCTATTCAACTACACAGAAAGGCAGTGTCCTTCTCAATTTGCACACTAATGCCATCTTTGTGTCTAGGGATGTGACATTTGTTGAGAATATTTTTCCATTTCATCCCATAATGTTTCCACTCACTCTGCAGATTTTCCCACTCTTTGCACTTGGCCATCTCTTCCTGATGATTCTAATCCTTTTCAATTGATCTCATCGATCATATTCGTTTCTATTGACATGGAACCTACACCATTTGGAACTCAAAGACTCTAACTCATGCGGATCCTATTAACCCGCATGATATGTCACACTCTCTATCGGGACTCAACCATCAAGCTCTCATCGACCTTTTTGCTTGCTTAGACTAGCAGACAACACAAAAGACCAACCTGGTCGCAAGATTATCATTGCAACCTACTTGCCTCCGGGTCAATCATCATGCACTTCACCTTCTATCCTCTCCAAGAACACTTGTCATATGATCAAATCAGTCTCCCACATATAAATCTTATGCCTTAAACATCATGGCCCATCCCAACCCCGTAAATTTTAATGAAGCTTCCCGATATCCTGAATGGAAGCAGCCATGCAACTGAGATTCAAGCCTTAGAGGAAATGAAACATGGACTCTAGTCCCCTTGCCACCACCCACTAAGAAGCCCATTGGTTGCAAATGGGTCTTCAAAGTCAAACACAACTCTGATGGGTCAATAGAACGTTATAAGGCTAGACTTGTAGCTAAGGGCTACACCCAACAAGCCAGGGTAGATTACTTGGACACTTTCAACCGGTTGCCAAAATGTCCACTGCTCGAACATTGTTAGTCAGTGCTTGAGCTTCTCAAGGCTAGCTCCTTGAACAATTAGATGTAAATAATGCATTTCTCCACTGGGAATTGCATGAGGAAGTCTATATGTTGCCCCCACCTGGTTCACTCCTCTCCTCTCATCTAGTTTGTAAGTTGCAAAAATCCCTATATGGTTTAAAACAGTGCAAGCCGTCAATGGAATGCCTAATTAACCTCCACTCTCCTCCAACTCGGTTACACTCACCCTTGCATGATTATAGCCTTTTTACCAAAGCACACAATGGCTCTTTCACTCGCCTTTTTAGTCTACGTGAGACGATATTGTCATAGCGAGCAATAATTCTCAGGAAGTTAGCCATGTTAAAGGTCATTTACATGCTGCTTTTCAAATTAAACATCTGGGTCCCTTGCGTTTTTTCTTGGGCATTGAGATAGCTAGGTCCAAGGAGGGTCTTATACTTAATCAAAGAAAGTACACCTTGGAATTACTTGAGCAGGTTGGTATGCTCGGATGTAAGCTTGCACTTACCCCCATGGACACCAAGCTGAAATTGGCTCATAATGATTCAGCCCCTTATTCTAATATTCGCAGTTACAGGACTCTCGTGGGTAAACTTATTTATCTCACTATCACTAGGCCTGATATTTCGTTTGTGGTGCAGCAATTAAGCCAATTTCTAGATGCACCAACTGTTTTACATTTCCAGGCAGCCCAACATTTGCTGCGTTATTTGAAGGCAACCCCTGGGAAGGGCATTTTTTACCCTGCTGTGAACCCTATTGAACTGAAAGCGTATGCGGACTCGGACTGGGCTGGTTGTGTCGAAACAAGGCGTTCTGTGACTGGTTATTGCATCTTTCTTGGTGGAGCACTCATTTCTTGGAGATCAAAAAAGTAACCTACCGTGTCCAAGAGTTCATCCGAAGCAGAGTATAGATCTCTTGCCATGGCCACTTGCGAAGTTCAATGGCTCCTATACCTACTGGCTGACATGGGTTTCAAACATGCCAAACCCGTGCCACTATTTTGTGACAACGATAGTGCCATCTACATCACTGAAAATCCGGTTTTTCACGAGCGTACCAAACATATCGAAATTGATTGCCACATTGTTCGTGAAAAGTATGTTGCTGGGATCATTAAACCTATGCCGATCCGTTCTCAATTTCAGCTGGCTGACTTGCTAACCAAGCCACTTGACCGTTTTGCACTCCAGAATTTGCTGCTGGGTCTTGGGACTAAAGATATTTACCGTGGCCCAGGTTTGCGGGAGGGTATTACTGATGATGTAAATGTAAATAGTAGTAGTAAATAGTAGTAGCTAATACATATTGTAATTAGTTTATTTTGCATTTTACTTGCTGTTGCAATTAGCCATCATGGCCTAGTATAAAAGGACAGAACACTGTAAAACGACATGTTTTTTTCCTTTTGCAAATTAATAGAATACAGGAAGTTTTCTCCCGTTTTCTTCCTTTCTCGTATCCATGGCAGGGTCCAAACCCTAGCCCCCCAAAACCAGTTTGTTCATAGGTTTAACCGTTTTTCAGTAAATAACAAAATAATATGCAAACATGCAAGTCACGGGGGGCATAATTTTGGCTGAAATAAAGTTACATGCATGCAATACAGGATTTTTTTTTTTTAAAATGCTGAAAAATAAAATATTTATCATTTCGGCGCTCATCTCAAACTATTTCCTCCGAATGGGTCCACGTCAGCATTGTTTAATGAAGCCACTTGTTGAACCTGCAGCTTTACCCTTTAATTTGAAAAATGTCAAAGCCGCTGGTTGAACCAACGGCTTTACCCTGGGGAAGCCTCTGCAATCCTGAGAAATTTTACAGATGACGAAGCCGCTGGTTGAACCGGCGGCTTTACCCTGGGAAAAAACGGTTAGCCTCTGCAATCCTGAGAAATTTTACAGATGAAGAAGCCGCGGGTTGAACCAGCGGCTTTCAAACTGGAATTCAAAAACCGCTGTGCCAACCAGCGGCTTTACCACAGCCTATTCCCAACACCAGCCTGCATTCTTTTTCAGCCCCAAAACAATATATTCAAAACCTCAAATTCTCAAAATCAACAATCCAATGTAAACCACATCACTAAAAGGAAAAAAAACAAATCAATTGCAAAAACACATTCATTGAAACTACGTCATTAAAAGAGAAAAAAACCATATTCCTTAAGGAAATGAAAGTTATTGTTGTATTACAACCAAAACAAAAGAAATGTTTGATCATATCAACTTGTTCGGTACGACTTTTCTTCGTCCTTCTACGTGAAGACGAACATTCTGTGGGTGTGTCTACCTCGCTCGATCGGTGTCGGTTGAGCCCTTGCCAAGTTCCTAAAGTCGTATCGCGGAAGTTCCGGGCTAGGATGTTCGACCTCTTCAGTTCGAGTTGGATCGAGATGTCCCCGCTCTTGTGTTTTGTAACACTTGAAGGACATCGATCGCATTTGTTGAACAAGCCTCACTTGTGACATCGGGGTGTCATCCGGCATGTTCGCAAGCAACTTAGTCGTATTTTGATAGCAGTAAACATTCCCTGCTGCCTGCGAAATGTGTAAACACAAAACAAATAAAACAAATTTCTATGTATGAAATTAGAAAACAAAATTTAAAATATACTTACAAGTTGTTCATAGTCGGCGCGTAGGATAGAAATTGTGTTGCGCTTTCATAGTTTTCAACAACGCTTTGCACTTTGAGGGCTAATAATGCGCCGGGTGATCTGACGGTACCACTGTAAGTACATATCATTGTGTTGAAGATAACCGTTGTAAGGAACACCACGTGGAACCAACGATGATTTACGATCGGCCCACAACTCAATATAAGCCCCGTGCTTAAACGCATAATCCGTTGTGTTTCCCCGCCTATCAAGCGTGTGCAAATGGACACCGTGTCACATTCATCGTGCACCGCTGGATGCCAACCGAATTGTCGAACTACTCATCCAGGATAATGCCATTCCACCACGCCAAAACAAATGAGTGGAGCAATTACAATCCACTCATCGGTGTCCTCAAAACATATAGGCGGAAGATGGCTAAGGATGTCCCACGTGTATGGTTGCCATGTGAACATTGCATCTGTCATAGTATCAAATGCATGTCTATAGGTTACCAACCCCGATAAATGATCGATATACGTCCGCTCAACTCGTAGCCACTTACATCCTAAAGGGTCAACTCCCGCTTGCATTTGTGACCCAAATGGATAGATAACTCCCGGTTGTTCCGTAACACGTGACTTAATCCGTGTAGGTCGACCAATGGTGATACGCTCCCATGACCACAGCTGTAACAGCACTAAACATCCACCGATTTCACTTGCCCCTTTCTTGCTTGCCACACATAAATTCCGGTATAAACAAGCGAGTACCCCACTCCCCCAGCTATATTCATGAAGTCAGTGCAAATCAACCACTAGAGGATAATAGATTAGTTGAACCCTATTTCCACTCTTATCCGGGAAGAGGACGGCTCCTATCAAATATAACAGATATGCTCTAACATACCTATGAATTTGTTCTTCGGTTGCATCCTCATCTAACCCTTGAAAATTATCTTTTAACCACGATAATTTCAAGGTATTACCTTTAAAAGCGCCTTCAGGTGGCCTTATACCCAATGTTTGCTCTAAGAGATCGGCCCATCGATGATTAGTTGTCCCCGTAATAGGTAAGCCACCGACCTTAAGACCTAATAAGACGTTAACATCTTGTAACGTTATGCCCACCTCTCCAATTGTCATATGAAATGTGTGTGTTTCTTGACGCCACCGCTCAACTAATGCGGTAATTAAATCGGCATTAATGGCGACAAATGACAACCTATGGATCCCATAGAACTGTGTCTCTCTCAAAAAATCAACGACCAAATGATGCACCTGATAATGTTCCTTTGACATAAGATCGTCCGACATACGAGAGACTTACACTCCTGCGCAAAAAAATGTTACTATTTTTTATAAAGAAACAAATTGTTATTGCGAAAAAGCAAACATTAACGATTATACCTCTCTTCCCGATGATGTCGCTTCGTTTCATGTTGACGTGTTAGAACGCTACCATTAATTGGTCCCGGCTCCATGTGATCTACATAAATAAAGCACAATTCATTAGTGACTATATAACAAATGTATATAATATAAACATGGTATACTAGAATAGACACATTAGGTACAAACCATTACCGTGAAGGACCGGGCAAATTAGATTGTTTCAATGGACAAGAGCGCTTGTTATGACCCTCGACATTACATAAACTACATGCAACCTTTGTCTTTGGTAACTCATCCATTTCATTACGGATTCTTTTAGATTTCGGACGTCCCTTGCCTCTTTTCCATGCGGGGTTGACTACTAGTACCGGTCCCGTCATTGTCTTCCAATAATCCTCGTCAGGCACAATTAGAAAGCATGGACGATAAGAACCAAAGTATTCCCACACGAGAACAAAGGGTCAACATATTGATCCGTGTCTATGGAGTCGAGCGACAAACCGCTATAAGATGAGAACATGGATAATGTAGGTTTTGCCACTTGTTACATGTACACGTCCTCTTCGAAAGATTCAACGTGTGACTACGATTAGCCATGCATCCATGATGATTACCTTGTCTAGTAACCACTCCATATACACCTTCTTGTATATTGAAACAAGTAACCTCATGGTGAGCGGCAGTTTCACTATTTCTCTCTGTTGGTCCCTTGAAAAGGCTTTGGTTAAGTTTAGAGGGGGGGGGGGGTGAATAAACTTAACACTTAAAAACTTTGGAGTTAACAAATTCTGCAACTTCAAGCAATCTACGATACTTCAGAGTTCTGTTGAGACTTCAATGGTCTCAATGATAGATGGTGAGTCACCGAAGTTTGGTTTGGTTGAACTTGTGCAAATGGATTTATAAAAGTTTAAGCCTTAAAATTAGTTGTTTAAATATGATACTAAGTATTGGATACTTAGTAGTGATTGTGTGTATATGTATCAGTATGCTTGTTCAGTATGTTGATGTTATGTAAGCTAAATACAGAAAGTAAATGCAGAAAGTAAGTAGGCAAGATTTATAGTGGTTCCAGGTGGTGTAATCCTGTCAGTCCACTCTTCTCCTGTGATGTTGGAGGAAATCCACTAGAGATCTTTGATACAGCTGTTACAAAGATTCCTAAGGTTTCTTGTCCTTCACCAATCACTATGGCTTCACAAACTGAAGACTGGGAACAGGTAGGATTGCTGCTCCTTAGTCTTCCACTGGTCCTTGAAGGGTAGGATTGCCTCTTCACC
The DNA here is from genome assembly GCA_026214975.1 of Gentiana macrophylla. Lineage (NCBI taxonomy): Eukaryota > Viridiplantae > Streptophyta > Magnoliopsida > Gentianales > Gentianaceae > Gentiana > Gentiana macrophylla. The sequence goes on along the minus strand of CM047808.1, from coordinate 7,005,671 downwards.
AAATCTCCACCACAAACAACAAATCCTTCACACAAGAGTGCTTCACTTTGTTTCAATGAGTTCTTTATAAAATAAAGAGTGAATCAATTAAATGATTCGATTCAAAGACTTGATTAGGATGATATAATCAGCAGCTTGCAGTCTTCAAGTGTGTATGCTTGATGTAGCTTGAACACAGAAATCACTTGAAGGATTTTACTAGATCAGTAGCTTTAAGCTCAGTAAGTTCAGTAGGGTGTAGCTCAGCAAGGTATCTCTTTATAGCTTGTTAATTTGTTCAATTTTCATCCTCTGTTTCTGACTTGAAAGTCTTCTATTTATAGGTGGGACAACATGTGACTTACATTTGAAATTCAAATGTAGCCGTTCCTTGTTTTTGTCCCATCTGTTTTACCTTCATCACTATTCATGGGGATCGACATCGTCAGATTACTTTTTGACAAAGGCATGATCATCCACCCGTTTGACTTGTATCCAATGGATAAAAATAGAGATCATCCCAACGTCCTTTTAATCTTAGCCTTTGATTTTCTTGATAAGTCAGAGGTAGTTGGCTGTCCTTATCCATATAGTCCTTCAAAATAATCTTGATTTAACCGAGGTAAATTATCAGCAGGTTCTCCAGTCTGCTGAAATATTAATCAGTCTGCTGATCAGCAATTTGCTGTGCATTAAGTATATTGCAGCTGATTCCTATTATCTAACTTTTAGTTTGTGAAGTTAGAGTACACCTTTTAATTATAACCAAGTTCCAAACATCATCCAACTTATGGAACTTAGACCTTCTACACAAGGTATATGTAATCAGTTTAGGTCATCACAGACTTGCCTAAATTCTGATTCCATATCCTTGACTTTAAATACTAAGTTTGATCCCTTAGCCTTCATTAATCGAGTTTGAACCTCACCTTGATCTTGGGTCTTGACAAAGAGTTCCTGACTAGTCTACTCGACCTATCTACCCTATCGACCTAGATCGTCTCAATGAACCAAGTCACCGACTTTTTACAAAGGCTTGTTTGATCAAACCTGTACAAAGATCAAACTCTAGTAAATCCTATACATCATATCTAGACATCTTTTTGCCTTTGCAAACTATAACAGCTAGTATGACACTCATCACCAAAACCTGAGGATTGTTAAAGTGTGTACAATGATTCTCAACAAGGTTCTTTTTATTAAAATCTGTCCAACAATTTCCCCCTTTTTGGTGATGATGTCAATACCCTCACTTACAGCAAAGCAAAAAGATTAAGAACAAAAACAGAATAAGCTTGGTTAAATCTCATTAAAATCAGTTGTTCAATTATTACATTCTAGATGCAGCAAGGATAAACATATTTCACTTTCTAAATCTGGGATCTTTCTTCATCATCTCTTCATACTCTTTATTGGCTTTTTCTTGTTGTTTCATAGCATCCCTGATTTCCCTTACTGTATCTTGCATCCACTGATTTTCTATGAAACTGAAGTCCACCCAACTGTTTAGGTCTTTCCATAACTTCCAGGCTTCAGCTATGGTTTTGGTTATCCCTTGCAAACTAAAACCACTTTTGATATACACATCTTTGAACTCATCCAATGAGACTCTTGCAGCTTCAGCAGATCCAATCCTTGGAAGTTTTTCACCAGTTTTAAGTCTTCTGGTGGCTCTCATAGCTTTCATCCTTGAATCCCAAAGCTCCATTTCCAAAAACCTATTAAGACCTTCAAAAAATCCCATATGGTTGAATGGTTTCTTCTTTTCATTCCTTAGCCTCTTGTACTTAGCAAATAAAGCATCAGTGAGTGTCAGTCTATGAGGTGCAGGTTGTTTAAACTCATTGATGTTGTCATCCCACTGTTTCTTTGCAAAGATCCTTGCTGCCTCTTTTGCTTGTGCTGAATTCCCTTCTTCCCCATTATTGACATTATCAACAAAACGCACACAAAGACCCATGAACACTTTCCTGTGTGAGTATCAGATTATGCAGTTGTCCTTCCATGATCTCACTCCTTGTATCAACTGCAGTAATCCTTGATTGCAGGGTCTGCTCTAGTAGGTTGATCCTCTCAGTAACTTTAGGATCCAATTCAGATTGTTGTTGTGCAAAAGATGAGGCTCAAGCAGTCTTGATGTTTCAGCAAGGTTGTCAAGTTTCTGATGGATAGAAATAAATTGATTCTTCAGAAATTTATCTTTTCCAGTAATTCCAACCTTGATGCCCCTCACATCTAATATCAGATTATTCACAGCATTTTGAGTAGATGTGAAGTTTGAAGCAATCGTGGCGATGAGATTGTCTGCTTTCATTTACCATCTTCATCGCTTCTTCAAATCTCTCTTCCTGTCTATCCAGCTTGTGTCCTTAATCGCTTGCATATCATGCCTTACAGTTCTTAACTCATTTAGCACTTCAACTGGTACTTCACTGGTCATTCTTCCACCAGTGACTTCATCAGCAGGCTCCTCCACATTGTACTGTGGCCTTTGATTTCTGATAACCATTTCCCAACTCCTATCCAATCCAGCAGGATTAGGTCCTTGATATTCATCCAGGATAGGATCAATGGCTGGTTCTTCAAAGATGGGAACAAATGCCTGTGGGGGTTCAACATCAAAATCTTCTTCTTCAGGCATCAAGAATTCCTCATCACTGAAGTCATAGTCCAGTAGCTGTTCATCCTCAACAACTTCAGCAGCCTGCTGACTATCTTTTCCTTTAATGGTTTTGTCTTCAGTAGGCTCCACTACAGCAGCCTCTTCAACAATAACAACAGCAGGGGTTTCCTCCAAACCCAAATCAGGTTCCAACCTTTGTCCAGGTGCTGTTTGAGACTCAGCAGCCTGTACCTCCTCTTCAATTCCTTGTGGATTGAATATATTGTCATTATCCACTTGGAAACCTTCAGCATGACCAATCTTGTGTAGGATGATGGCAGTTTTAGTGAGAGTGTCTTCAAAGTCAAATCCATCTTGATATTCAATGGACTCTTCATAACTGACACTAGGTTCATTAAAATCAACAACCTTTTCTCCAACCAAATCCTCACTCTGTCCAGCATCAGTTAGTGTAGTAGGCTTTACAACATGGAATGTACTTGGTGCATCAGTTAGCCTACTAGCACTCAGAGTAATACTTTCATTGATCAATGCCTCCAGATCATTCATGGTGAGATCCTGTAGGTCCTCATCCATTTCCCGATCTCTTGGCCTTGACCAGAGACTTACCGATCTCTCGTGAGTTTCTTGACCAATGGCTTCAGTTGTTGTTACTCTAGCCACTCCACTGGTCTCCCCAGGAAACATAGGGGTATCATCATCATCAGAATCTGATGAATCACTATCTGGTGTGAACTTTGAATCTCTGAACATAATCTTTCCATTTTTCTTTCCTTCATCAATCAGATCCATCAGCCTGGATTGCAACATGCTAGTATCTATCAAATCCAGTAGGCTGTCCACACCTAGCTGCTCAAATGCCCATTCTTCAAATCCACTCATTGGATCAGCAGCTGGTTTTTGTCTCTTGTAGAATCCAAACTTCCACTGAAAATAGTTTTGCAACTTTTTGAAGTTAGGATCTACTTTGTTCTTTTTGGATGCCTTCTCATAAGGCATGGATGGCTTCCTCATGGCAGGTTCAGCAGCTTGCTGACCTCCAAAAGCTTCAACAAGTAAGCTCATGGTTTCTGCAACAGATGCTTCAAAGTCAGTAGGTTGCTGAGACCGTACATTTGTACCTACTACTTACATCTGTTCAATACTTGGTTCCCCCTGACTTACATGCTCATCAAACAGGTTGGCGCAGACGCTTCTTCCCCGAGTTCTTGCAACAATTGCAGGGTCTTCAACCATTTCTTCAACTATCACAGCAGGTCCAGGTTCAGTATTTTGCTGTGATTCTTAAGTAGGTTGCTCAACAACAACCTCTGTATCCATATCAGGTGTAATAATGGTCAAGGGCTCAGCCTCAATGGCTTCTCCTTCTTCCATTTCATCATCATCCTTTTCTTGTTCTTTTAGAACTTCCAGGTTTTTCAGTTCTTTCCCCTTTCCATGCTTCTTCTTATGCATAACCTCCTTCATTCTCTTGGAAAGTGGTTCATCTTCTTCAATTTCAACCACAGTAGATTTTCTCTTTCTACTGAATTCTTTCTGTTGTCCCCTTAATATTTCAATAACAGTTTTCCTTGCAAAACAAAAGGTCAAGAACCTCCACTTGACCTCGTGGACTCTAAGTCTGTGGCCGCTTTGTTTCTTTGTTCTCTTAGGCTTTAGAATCTCGGTAATTTTCCTTGTGTCTCCAAATTTTCTTTTCGGTGAGGTTTCTTTGGTGCAAAGAGGCTTGATGATATCTTCTTGGTTTGCAAAACCTGCTCACCACCAGCATCACCATCATCATCATCATTGTCATCACCAGCAGCTTCCTCAGCAACAATTTCATCATCATCTAGACCAGGAATGGCATTATCAATCTCCTTCTTATACCTGGATTGATTGATGTTGTCAGGCTCAAGATCAGGAACCTTCAAGTGGTTCAGCAGGGTCTGAATCATCAAACCTAAGGGTAAGGCCTTTGATTTCCTTTTTCCTTCTTTATCTTCCTTGTGTACCTTCTTCATGTAATGAATGAAGTACCCAGCCCAATCAAATTTTCTGCTTTTACAGATGATTTCCATCAGCTCTATCTTGGGTCCTGATAGAGTGTCCATACTTCCAATCAGCCCTAATAAATTCTTTGCAATCAATTTGCTCAGCAGGTTGTACTCATATCCAATATGCTTTACATTGATGCCTGGAATGGTTTTGATGGCTGCATTTGTTTTGATTTGGTCAACAAAATCCATCTTGGACAGTCCCATTGCTTCAGGATTTGTTGGGGCATTTACCACTTCTTCAAAACCAAAAACTTCTCTCAGTAAACTGGGAGAAATTTCTAACTCCTCAGCATTCACTGTTGTTTTGAATGCTTCCTTTCCTTCTTCCACAACCATATGTTTCCAGAAATCACTGACATTAGTGTATGAAATTGTTTCTAATCTGATGTTAAGTACGTTCTCCAAACCAGCAATCCTCCTTATTCTTCGACCAATATTAATAGCCAACTCTGTTTGTTTTGCATCAACAACATAGTCTCTCACACTTTGGCTTGATTCGATTTGAACTTCAATCCTTTCCGCCATTGAAATAAGAAAAAGATGAAGAAGAATTATTCTCAAATCTGTGTTCACACAGAGTAGGATTTGCAGTGATAAAGTAGAAATTGCAAGTAGAGAATCCGCTGTGTGACAGTCTGATTAAATAGACAGTAGGTAGTTGAAACTGTCATTGCACGTACATTGAGGTAACCACGATTAAATTTAATTAATGCAGTCTTGACACGTGGCTTACAACTCCTCCATAACGTTTGTAACCGTTAGATCGTGTTAACTGAGGTAGTGAAGGATAAAATAAATATCCCGCCAATATGCCTTTTTGACTTTAATAATTTTGACCGAGTAACGTTCCATTCAGCAGGGCAATCCTCAAGCAGGTAGGTTCAATCTCTTCATCGATAAATAGGCTTCAAAGAAATCACGACAAATGTACTATCTTCGATCCTCGCTTTCTTTTTGTTTTGTTCAATTGATAATATAGAATGAGATTTAATACCAATGACTGATCTGTCAAGTGAGCTCACCCAAAATGACAAAGACCAATCCCATTGGCAACCTCACTTGCTCAATTGTTCAAACATAAGTACTTGGAATTGTTGATACCAATGACTAATCTGCTAAGTGAGCTCACCCAACATAGCAAAGACTAATCCCTTGGTGAATTCCAAAGACTGCCGAATATCACCAACCTTTATGATTCCAAGTTCAGTCCTTAACTTAGCAAATCTTTCACTATCAAGTGGTTTAGTGAAAATATCAGCAAGTTGATTCTCAGTAGGGACATATAGAACCACCACATCTTTCTTTTCAACATGATCTCTAATAAAGTGATGTCTCACATCAATGTGTTTGGTTCTTGAGTGCAAAACAGGATTTTCTGTGATTGCAATTGCACTAGTGTTGTCATACATGATTGGAATTTCCTTTTCTTCAATTCCATAGTCCCTTAATTGTTGCCTTAACCATAGTACTGCAGCACAAAGAACTTCCAAAGAAAGAATGTATTCACTTCAAGTTGAAGTTGATATAGAATTCGCTTGTCGAACCAGGAGACCATCTACTTCCCATTAATTGACAGGTTCCTGAGGTGCTTTTTCTATCAATTTTGCATCCAGCATAGTCAGAATCTGAGTAGGATATCACTTTGAAGCTTCCATCCTTGGAATACCATATCCCTACTCCCAAAGTCTCTTTAAGGTACTTGAGAACTCTCTTGACTGCACTTAAATGACTTTCTTTAGGTTTAGATTGAAACCTTGCACAAACACCTACAAAGAAAGGATATATCAGTCTGGCTTTGGCGCTAGTACAAAGAGACCGCCTATCATCCTTCTGTATAAGGTCTGATCAACATCTTTGCCTTCTTTATCTTCATCCAGTCTGATATTTGTACCCATTGGAGTTGAAATCCTGGCACTGTTTTCCATACCAAACTTCTTTAGCAACTCCTTGGTATACTTGGTTTGATGAATGAAGATTCCATCTTTCATTTGCTTGACTTGCAATCCCAAAAAGTAGTTCATTTCTCCCATCATACTCATTTGGAATTTACTCTTCATTAGATTTGCAAATTTTTCACACAGAAGATCATTTTCAGAACCAAATATTATGTCATCTACATAGATCTATACCAACAGGGTGCTGTTTCCCTCACTGATTCTGAAAAGTGTCTTGTCAATGGTTCCTTTAGTAAAGCCATTGTCCTCCAAGAATTGAGATAGAGTCTCATACCAAGCTCTTGGTGCTTGTTTCAATCCATAAAGTGCTTTGTTCAGTCTATACACTTTATCTTCTTGATCTTTAACTTCAAATCCAGGAGGTTGCTGAACATAGACTTCCTCCTCTAGAATGCCATTCAAAAATGCACTCTTGACATCCATTTGATATACTTTGAAGTTCTTATATGCAGCATGTGCCAAGAATAATATGATAGCTTCCAATCTTGCAACAGGTGCATAAGTCTCATCAAAATCTATTCCTTCTGCTTGAGAATAGCCTTTTGCAACTAGTCTGGCCTTGTTTCTTACAATGGTACCAGATTCATCAAGTTTATTTCTGTATACCCACTTAGTACCAATGATATTTGCATGACTTGGCCTTTCAACTAGTGTCCAAACTTGATTTCTTTCAAATTCATTTAATTCTTCTTGCATAGCAATTATCCAGTCTGGATCAGATATTGCTTCTTCAACAACTTTTGGTTCCATTTGGGATAGAAAACAAGTAAACATTGCTTCCAATTGTCTTCTGGTCCTTACACCTTGCTGCACATTCCCAATAACTAGTTCAGCAGGGTGATCCCTCAACCATTGTGGATTCTTGTTGGATTGATTATCAGGAACTTCATCTTCACTGTGGTCTGCTGTAGTTTCTTCAACAACAGGGGGTTCAGCAGATCCTTGAATTTCTTCAATTGTTTCTTCAGTAAAGTCACCAACAGGGTGTCCAGCAGGAGCAGTGTCAGAGACTTTTAAGTCATTGAATTTTTCCAAAACTTCAACACAGTCAGGATCAGTGACTTGTTGATCCTCAGCAGGTTCACAATCTTCATCTTCCATACCAGTGAACTTAGGTTCATCAAACACAACATGCATTGTTTCTTCATGTTTTAGTGACCTCTTGTTTAATACCCTGAATGCCTTGCTGACTGAGGAATATCCCAAGAAAATTCCTTCATCTGACTTTGGTTGGAAAGTCTTCAAATGTACCTTGTGATTTAGAATGAAACATTTGCTCCCAAATGGATGGAAATAGGAAATATTTGGTTTTCTCCCATTCCAGATTTCATAGGGTGTCTTCAGCAGCTTCTTGTTTACTAAAGTTCTGTTTTGTGTATAGCATGCTGTATTGACTGCTTCAAATTTAATATCTTTCGTAGCAATGCTTCACAAATCATTGTCCTTCCCGCTTCTTTAAAGTCCTGTTTTTTTCTTTCAAAGAACCCCATTTTGCCGAGGTGTACCAAAGTGCGGCCGACAAGTTGATGTAGTACACCATTCTCTTCACAGAATTCTCTTATCACTTTGTTGAGAAATTCAGTACCTTGATCTGATCTTATTTTAATTACTGTCAGACTTGTCTCATTTTGTAATCTCTTTAAAAGATTAGGCAAGCTTTTGAGAGTTTCACTCTTCTTGTTCATAAATACCACCCAAGTGTACCTAGAGTAATCATCCACAACTACTAGGGTGTATTTCTTTCCTGTTACACTTGTTGGAATTATAGGTCCAAATAAGTCCATATGTACCAGTTCCAACACTCTTTCTGTTGACTGTTTGGTCTTTGACTTGAAGCTTGACTTTATCTGTTTGCCCTGCTGACATGCATCACATATAGCATCCTTTTTGAATGTGATCTCAGGCAAACCAACCACCAGCTTCTTCTTCACCAAAAGATTAATATTATCAAAGTTCAAATGATTCAACTTCTTGTGCCACAGCCAATTTAGTTCTGATTTGGTGTGCACAATCGAGATGTGTCTCTGAATCTCAGTGAGACCACCCACACAACATACATATTCCGTTGTCTTCTTCCAGCTAGAACAGTCTGATCTCCTCTTTCACTAAAGACAGTACATTTGTCCTTGTCAAAAGTTACTTTGTATCCCATGTCACAGAATTGACCAGTGCTCAGCAGATTGTAATCCAGTCCTTCAACATAGGCAACATTTCTGACTGTTAATCCATTTCTTATCAATGTGCCATAGCCTCTTGTATAACCAGGCTTGTCTTTATTGCCAAAGTTCACCCTAGGACCATCCTTTGCCACAAAATCTCTCAGACAGTGCTTGTTCTTGGTCATGTGTCCGAACATCCACCACAATGTACCGATACCCTACAAAACAAAGTTAGTGCGCTTTTAGGTACCCAAACTGCTTTGGGTCCATGGTAATCGATGGCAAGCATGACCCTTGGCAAACTTCCATAAGGTCTTCTTCTAAATGTGTCATACTTAGGTTCATACATGAATTCTACACATCCATAAGTTTTAACAGTTGGTGATGTAGGAGCCACATATGCTTTCTGGCTTTTTGGTTTATAATGCTGCTTTGAGTGATTCTTGTTGCTAAAAACATTAACATGACCATAGGTTTGCTGTCTTCTAGGTACAGCTTTGTAGTATGAGGTCTGCTGAGGTCCCTGCTGAGGTCTTTTAAAAGTCCTCTCACGAGTCCTTTGTCGACTCCATTGCATAGGTTTTATCCTAGCAAAGATGGTCATACTTATTGTTTCTAACAATGAGTGCAGAAATATTCCAATCATCATCATGAGGAACAATCTACCTTTCCCCCTGAGATAAGTATCCCTTGAATGACTAACATTATTGGAATTTGGATTCTTATCTTTGGAATATTTCTGACCTTTTCCTTTTTGTGGTCCAAACAGACTTGGCGATGAGAGGGTCCGCTATCGATGAGTCTAGAAGGTACATCATACTTATTTTTGGATTTATTCTTTCTTTTAGATGCTGTAGACTTCTTTGACTTCTGATTTGGCCTTTTAGAAGTTTTATCAGTGGACTTCACTTGTCTCAAAGAACCCTTTCAGAAATTGGATCTTGTGCAGGTATAAACTTGGGACCAATTCTGGTTCCAGGTTCAGTACCCTTACTGGATCCATTCTTGTTAGATTGTTGATTTCCAAATCCAAGTCCTGTCCTATCACCATAGGGCTTTCCAGATTTGAATGCAGTGAATGAACAGGATGGCTCAGCAGAGTCAGATGCTACTGAGGGTTCAGCAGGCTTATGCTGATTCTGCTCAACCTCCTTTTCTTTTCCTTTGATAGAACTCAATTCAAATTTTCACCTCAAAACTTCGCTTGAAGAGATTCCTTTTCAGCCTTCACAATTTCATATCCAGATTGTATCTTCCTCAGATGAGTGAGGATGGCATCTAAAGTATCTTCATTGTCAAAAGTTTTAGGATTTAAGCCACAAGTGGATTCACAATCACTATCAGCAGGTGTGTTGACAGATACAGAATTATATACCTCTTCAGTCTCATCCATATCTGCCATTAATGCATAATCTTCCATTTCAGCAACAAGGGCTGTATCATCTGATTCATTTCCCTTTTCTGACTCTATTTCATAGCCAGATTCATCTTCAGCCACCATAGCCTTCTTGCCATGTCTTCTCTGTTGACTTTTGGTCTTCAGTAGGTCTGGACAATCAGGTCTAAAATGTCCAGGCTTCTTGCAGTTGAAACAAAGATAATCAGGTTCCTTGCCTTGTTTTAGCTCAGGACAGTCAGGTTTAAAGTGTCCTGGTTTCTTGCAATGAAAGCATAGATAATCATTATCTTTCCTTGTTTCTTCTTTCTTTCTTTCAGTAGGCTTCTTTGTAAAATTTCTTGCAGGGGCCTTTCCAGTCTTCATCATCCTGATTTTCTTGCTCAGTAGGGCAATTTGTTCTTGCATCTCATCCAAAGATATCATCCTGTCCTCCCGATGTTTCTTCATGATGTGAAGCACCAATGCAAATGGTTTTTGGCTCTTCCTTTCCAGTTTCAGGCACAAGCTTTTTGCTAAATTCATAAGCCTTTAAATCTGAGAACAATTTGAAGGTGTCTTCCTCTTGAAAATTTCTCATTTCTTCCATTGCAGTTACCTTCATTTTCCATTCATCTGTAGAAGGTAAGGCTTCCAAGATCTTTGAATTTATTTCCTCTTGTGAATACTTGACATTCAGCAGAGTCAACTCATCCATGATTGCATTGAATATTGACTCCATTTGCTCAATGGATTCATTGGATTTCATCTCAAATTTCTGGAATTTCTTCTTTGCAACACTGATCTTATTCTTCTTTATTGCATCAGTGCTTTCACATATTAACTGCAACTTGTCCCATAACTCTTTTGCAGTTTTGCAATCTTTGACCTTCATATACATATTGCTATCCAAGGTTCTGTAAATGATGTCAATAGCAATGTTGTTGAGATTTGCTCTTTTTCTGTCTTCTGCATTCCATTCCTTCTTTGGTTTAGGAATGTACTGAGTTTCAGTCCCCACTGTTACAGCTTTGGTGATCTCCAGTGGTCCATCAGTGAGTACATCCATCATCTCATCATGAGTTGCAGCTAAATAAGCCTGCATTCGACGTTTATACTCATCAAACTTATCAGAAGAGCACATCAACATTGTTCTGGCATATTGATTGTTATCCATGATGCAAACTTTGGAAATCAGTACTCTTGAAAGTCAGAAGTTTGAAAATGTTTTCAAAGAATTCTCACAAGCACAACAGCTAGGATTACTTCAGAGCAGAAGCTCTGCTCCGATACCAATTGTTGGTCCCTTGAAAAGGCTTTGGTTAAGTTTAGAGGGGGGGTGAATAAACTTAACACTTAAAAACTTTGGAGTTAACAAATTCAAACTTCAAAGATCTGGCGATACTTCAGAGTTCTTTGAGACTTCAGAGTCTGTTTGATGAGACAGTGAGTCTCATCGAAAGTTTGGTTTGCTGAACTTGTGCAGCGGATTTATAAAAGTTTAAGCCTTAAAATTAGTTGTTTAAATATGATACTAAGTATTGGATACTTAGTAGTGATTGTGTGTATATGTATCAGTATGCTTGTTCAGTATGTTGATGTTATGTAAGCAAAATACAGAAGTAAATGCAGTAAAGTAAGTAGGCAAGATTTATAGTGGTTCCAGTGGTGTAATCTCGTCACCCACTCTTCTCCCGTGATGTTGGAGGAAATCCACTGTAGATCTTTGATACAAATTGCTACAAAGATTCCTAAGGTTGCTTGTCCTTCACCAATCACTATGGCTTCACAAACTGAAGAGTGGGAACAGGTAGGATTGCTGATCCTTAGTCTTCCACTGGTCCTTGAAGGGTAGGATTGCCTCTTCACCACTTCTCCACCACAAACAATATCCTTCACACAAAGGCTTGCTTCACTGCCTTCAACAAGTTCTTTATAAAATAAAGATTGAATCAATTAAATGATTCATTGCAAAGCAGCTTGATTAGGATGATATAATCGCCAGCCGCGCCTTCAAGTGTGTATGCTTGATGTAGCTTGAACACAGAAATCACTTGAAGGATTTTACTAGATCGAGAGCTTTAAGCTCAAGAAGTTCAAGAGGGTGTAGCTCAAAGAGGTATCTCTTTATAGCTTGTTAATTTGTTCAATTTTCATCCTCTGCTTCGACTTGAAAGTCTTCTATTTATAGGTGGGACAACATGTGACTTACATTTGAAATTCAAATGTAGCCGCTCCTTGTTTTTGTCCCATCTTTCTTTACCTCCGTCACTATTCATGGGATCGACATCGCGAGATTACTTTTGACAAAGGCAAATCATTCCACCCGCTTGACTTGTATCCAATGGATAAAAATAGAGATCATCCCAACGTCCTTTTAATCTTAGCCTTTGATTTTCTTGATTAGTCAGAGGTAGTTGGTCATCCCTTATCCATGTAGTCCTTCAAAATAATCTTGATTTAACCGAGGTAAATTATCGCAGAGTTCTCCATCAATAAATATTAATCATCATTGATCAAGACAATTTGTCAGTGCATTAAGTATATTGCAAAAATGATTCCTATTATCTAACTTTTAGTTTGTGAAGTTAGAGTACACCTTTAATTATAACCAAGTTCCAAACATCATCCAACTTATGGAACTTAGACCTTCTACACAAGGTATATGTAATCAGTTTAGGTCATCACAGACTTGCCTAAATTCTGATTCCATATCCTTGACTTTAAATACTAAGTTTGATCCCTTAGCCTTCATTAACTGAGTTTGAACCCTCAGCCTTCAGTCTTCAGTCTTCAGTCTTCAGTCTTCAGTGTTAAGGGCAAATTATAGTGATTTTCACATATATTTTCTATATCAATTTCCCCCATATTTGGATTATTTTCATAGGAATTGTGCTTATAATTGATTGATTGAGTAAATGATGTTTTTAGTGGTTAAATATGAAAACGTATTGATTTATGTGCTTAAATGATTATTTTATGTTATTTTGGAAATTATTACGTTTTGGTATGTTTTTGATATTCGTAGATACACATTAATGGTGGAAAAGGTGATCCTAAAGAGTTAATTTCGAGTTGAGGAAGGATCAATCAGATTTATGGAAGATTTGAAGAGATAAGGAAAGAAATAAATCAAGATAAAGATGGAAAAATCAAGAAATTCGATTTCAAGTCAATATGGACGAGCGCCCATCCGGCGTGCACAGCGTTCAATAGTGGACGGGTGTTTGGTGAAGTGAACGAGCGTCCTAGAAGAGATTTTACATTCAGAGTCTCCAGACGCAAGCTGAACGAGCGTCCCGTATCCGTCCAAGCATTTTGGACGAGCGTCCGGATCACCAAACGAGCGTCCGCCGCCGCCTTTGCCTAAACCGACTTAATCTTCTATTTAAACAGCCGTCGCCCCAACCCTAATCCATCGATATTTTTCTTCACATCAAAAAGAGAGCACAGCCGCATCTTGGAGAGTTGAAGGCCGGTCACCCGAGCCTTGTGCTCGGGTGAACCGAGGTTAGATTAGGAGTCTTTTCTTTTCGCTTTTTCGTTTTAAGGATCAATCCTTGTACACAACTATGTGAGTTCTTCTTGATTTATTCAATTCAGTTTTTCTTCATGAGTTTAGTTCTTTTTGTATTTTTCTATGCGGTTTGTATGGCTATGTGAATAGATCGAAAGATTAGTTCACGATTGATGTTTATAATACGGAAGTTGCGTAAACGCTTAGATCACCATAGAAAGATAGGGTTTTAGCCATTAATGATGACAAGTTAATGAGTTAGATTCCTAGGTTGTTAGGTTCTTTAAAAACGAGAGTTAATTGAATCTACACCCGAGTTTTGTTTGGTAAATCAGTCTCAACATTCGAAAGACGAGAGATAGATAATTGAATTCACTACGAAAGTAGTCTTTCATAGCTTGAGAGATAAGTTCACTAAGAGATTAGGGATTTGTGTCTCGTGAAAGGGTGAAACCACAAATCGAATTAGAATCATGAGATTAACTAGAATTGAAATCACTTAGGTTTGTACTTTGGTTGTTCCCATGTTTCTTAGGTTAGATTTATTTGAATTGTTATTTGATTTCTATGTTTTGTTTTTCGTTTTTATGTTTATGAGTAACAATTGGTAGGATTAAGGAGATTAGATTGAACATACCTTTTCCTCGAGGATCGACCCTTTACTCATTACGCTTTACTAGCAACAACCCGATGTTTTGGTCGGTTAGAGTTAGTTTTGCATGATAGTTAGTGGTTTATAAATTTCTTTTGTTTTTAATGATGCAAAATCTCCGCAACAAAAAAGTGGCGCCGTTGCCGGGGACTAGGTGTCATGTTGAATCTAGTTAAGTTAGTTCTCGATTTTGTTACATTTATTTTTCGTTTTTAATAAAAGTAGCGTATACCAAATCGAGAGTTTTTATTTTGCCGTGTTTCGATGACCATGAGGTTAAGAATGTGCAAAAGTTTTTTACTCGATTTGTTTAAACGTGAAGTATGTGTTTATGTGTTTTCTGATCTAACCTATTTGTGCTTTAATTGAAAGTGGCTGCTGTGATCTGTGTTAATATGTGTTTTAAGTTTTTAGGGTTTGTCTGTATTTTCCTGCTGTTCTATGCATATTCGATGTCTGGACGAGCGTTTGGTATCTTGAACGCCCGTCCAGTACCCTAACATGCAGGTAAACGAACGTCTGGTTTAGTGGACGTTCGTCCGTCCATAAATGTTCAACTCTGCTCTGATTTGAAGAACCAGACGGGCGCCTCGCTCTACCAACGCCCGTCCGGCCTGCATAAGTGTGGAACGCCCGTTTGAAATTTTAAACGCACGTCCAGGTTCAATTTCTCTTGATTTTGATTTTTAATGCTTTATTTAACATGGTTACTTTAATACGAGTTTCTGTGGCTAAGTAATTTTACATAGATGTCCTAAGCTTGCATGTATTCATATCTTTCCATCTACGAATCCATGTTGAATAATTGATTAATTGTTGATTACTTGATTCATCTAGGCATGTTATAGTGACTGTCGGTTCTCGTAAGCTATAACTGGTCTATTTGTTAATTAGTAGCTAATGTCGGTTCCCGTATGCTACGTACCGCTGTGATGAATCTTTTAAGCTTTGAGACTTATGTGCTTTCTTTTTGTTTTTATGATTCATATGGGTAGCTACTGTCGGTTTTCCGTATGCTACGTCTTAGGCCATATGAGTTATATCTGTTTAGTATAGCTAACTGTTGGTTTTCCATAATGCTATCACCTTTGATAAGTCTTAAAGCGCGCTCTACATCGCATATAAACGGACAAAGACTGCTTTATCGTAACCTGTCATTATTTGGTAGTCGTTTATTTTATACATGTCGTGTTGCTAATTAGTGGGCTAGTTTTCTTTCTTTTATTTTCTTTTATTTTTGCATATCATTTAGATGCATATCATTTAGTTGCATGTCATCTAGTTGCATTGTTTTTGTTTTTATTTTTCTTTTATTTTTCTTGAGTGTAGTTAACTGTCGGTTTCCGTAATACTACCTCGTTTTTATTTTTAGAATTGCATATCATGTAGTTTGCATTGTACTTTATTTTCATGTAGTTGCACCTAGCCTACGAGTTTGTGATATTTTCATGTATATGTGTCCATCTTTATATGAGCTTAAATTTGAATATCTCTATAAATTCTTTTCCTTATGTGCTTTATTTGTATAAGTCTAATCTTTCCCCGTAGACTCTTTTGCAATCGATCAAGTCTGCAGGATACTTTCTATAGCGATTGTGCACTTTCACGATGAATTCAGCTTGTCCCGTGATGCTCCACGCTTCATCGAGCTATGCAAGCAATCCTGGTTCTTGTTGGTTCCTCCGCACTGCCAAAGATCCAATCGCCTAAGTTCTCTATTTATTATTTACTGTACAACTTGAGGACAAGTTGCAATCTAAGTGTGGGGGAGGGGATAGATGATTTATGTATCTACTTTCGTTTGCTCATATTTTTAGTATTTCTATGAAAAGTGCTTAATTTTCAAATTTTTGTTTTGTCCCAAGTGAGCATTGCATGTCTTTGCTTGAGTTTATATCATTTATGCTATATTCTGTATATTTAGTAATTTTAGTTGTTTCACCCGACACTCTTTTTCACATGCCATAGTAAATGATGAGCTAAATGTTGAAAGCCTACCCCATTTTAGTTGGAGATTTTTGATGATTATAGCATGTTTCTTTGCTTATGTACAATTCTTGAAAGTTTAGTAGTTTGTATTCTAGGATTAAAGTATGACATACTGTGAATATCTATAAGTTTGAATGTGATAAGTGAAACGTGATTAAGTCTTTGCAATAGTAATAAATTGTTTACTTGAGGTGTTATGCTCAATTGGTCTCAGGTTACTAGAAAATAATCTTTACCACTGCCAGCCAGAAATCTCTAAGTAAACATAATTTTAATTGGGTGTGTCGGAAGCTGGTTTATGATTTAGGTGAGGTAGGGTATACCACGTATGTCCTATTCCACTATGATGACCAAGAGCTCACGACAGTCAGTTTATAGCTGCCTTATGATTTGAGTAAGGTAGGGTATTATCTCGAAATGTCCTATTCTGCTATGAGGGCAAAAGCTTATTCTGATGTGTGTTGGAAAAATGTGAAAAAAGTGAAAATATTGAAATATATTATTATGAATAAGTAAGGCGTAGTTATCGTCGACCTTATCCCCAGTATAAACTGAAGGATATGTTGTAGGGATTATCCTCTGAGTTTGTCAGAAATGTTTTAGATATTCTCTACTATTTCTTTTCGGAATATGTATGTCTTGTAAAGTTCCTGTTATGGTTTTTTGAATATTTTTAACTTAGATGGGAAACCGGGCTAGTTTTGGTTTGAATAACTTTCAAATTGTGGAACTTAGTGGAAGTTTATTATGGCTAGGCACACACTCACGCGGGTGAACTTCTAAGTTATTGAATATACTTCATATTTGTATAGATGTTTATTTGTCTCGAGCTTGGCTTTGTTCTGTTTTGCTCGAGGACGAGCAAAAAGATAAGTGTGGGGGTGTTGTTAAGGGCAAATTATAGTGATTTTCACATATATTTTCTATATCAATTTCCCCCATATTTGGATTATTTTCATAGGAATTGTGCTTATAATTGATTGATTGAGTAAATGATGTTTTTAGTGGTTAAATATGAAAACGTATTGATTTATGTGCTTAAATGATTATTTTATGTTATTTTGGAAATTATTACGTTTTGGTATGTTTTTGATATTCGTAGATACACATTAATGGTGGAAAAGGTGATCCTAAAGAGTTAATTTCGAGTTGAGGAAGGATCAATCAGATTTATGGAAGATTTGAAGAGATAAGGAAAGAAATAAATCAAGATAAAGATGGAAAAATCAAGAAATTCGATTTCAAGTCAATATGGACGAGCGTCCATCCGGCGACAGCGTTCAATAGTGGGCGGGGCGTTTGGTGAAGTGAACGAGCGTCTGAAGAGATTTTACATTCGAGTCTCCAGACGCAAGTTGAACGAAAGCCCCGTATCCGCCCAAGCATTTTGACGAAAGGCGTCCGATCACCAAACGAAGGCCCGCGCGCTTTGCCTAAACCGACTTAATCTTCTATTTAAACAAATTGCCGCCCCAACCCTAATCCATCGATATTTTTCTTCACATCAAAAAGAGAGCACAGCCGCATCTTGGAGAGTTGAAGGCCGGTCACCCGAGCCTTGTGCTCGGGTGAACCGAGGTTAGATTAGGAGTCTTTTCTTTTTGCTTTTTCGTTTTAAGGATCAATCCTTGTACACAACTATGTGAGTTCTTCTTGATTTATTCAATTCAGTTTTTCTTCATGAGTTTAGTTCTTTTTGTATTTTTCTATGCGGTTTGTATGGCTATGTGAATAGATCGAAAGATTAGTTCACGATTGATGTTTATAATACGGAAGTTGCGTAAACGCTAGATCACCATAGAAAGATAGGGTTTTTAGCCATTAATGATGACAAGTTAATGAGTTAGATTCCTAGGTTGTTAGGTTCTTTAAAAACGAGAGTTAATTGAATCTACACCCGAGTTTTGTTTGGTAAATCAGTCTCAACATTCGAAAGACGAGAGATAGATAATTGAATTCACTACGAAAGTAGGCTTTCATAGCTTGAGAGATAAGTTCACTAAGAGATTAGGGATTTGTGTCTCGTGAAAGGGTGAAACCACAAATCGAATTAGAATCATGAGATTAACTAGAATTGAAATCACTTAGGTTTGTACTTTGGTTGTTCCCATGTTTCTTAGGTTAGATTTATTTGAATTGTTATTTGATTTCTATGTTTTGTTTTTCGTTTTTATGTTTATGAGTAACAATTGGTAGGATTAAGGAGATTAGATTGAACATACCTTTTCCCCTCGAGGATCGACCCTTTACTCATTACGCTTTACTAGCAACAACCCGATGTTTTGGTCGGTTAGGAGTTAGTTTTGCATGATAGTTAGGGTTTATAAATTTCTTTTGTTTTTAATGATGCAAAATCTCCGCAACATTCAAAGAGGTTCCCCGACTAGTCTCATCGACCTATCTACCCTATCGACTTAGATCGGTCTCAATGAACCAAGTCACCGACCTTTACAAAGGCTTGTTTGATCAAACCTATACAAAGATCAAACTCTAGTAAATCCTATACATCATATCTAGACATCTTTTTGCCTTTGCAAACTATAACAACTAGTATGACACTCATCACCAAAACCTGAGGATTGTTAAAGTGTGTACAATGATTCTCAACAAGGTTCTTTTTATTAAAATCTGTCCAACACTCTCGAGTTGAACCGTTATCTTCTCCGACCATTTCATACCATTACGCATCCTATTCCTTGCTACTTCACGTCGATCGACAAAGTATTTGTTTACTCGAGTAAAAGTAGCTTTCACAAGGGCTTGAATAGGCAGAAATCGAACCCCCTTTAACACACCATTGAAGCATTCGCATAAATTAGAGGTTTTGATACCGTATCTTAACCCGCCGACGTGAGCAAGAGACCACTTGCTTAAAGGAATGCCTTCTAACACACTCTTAG
This sequence comes from Gentiana macrophylla, assembly GCA_026214975.1. Classification (NCBI taxonomy): domain Eukaryota; kingdom Viridiplantae; phylum Streptophyta; class Magnoliopsida; order Gentianales; family Gentianaceae; genus Gentiana; species Gentiana macrophylla. The sequence goes on along the minus strand of CM047808.1, from coordinate 6,986,483 downwards.
CACGGGGATTGAGTGCACCGATCTTTTGCATCCCTTTATCAAATTTGTGAATTTGATGTTCCATAGCTGTGTTGATAAACATTTTTTTCAAATCCGTATTTTTGAACGTCTTTTGGATGTTGGATGCATGATATCTGATACAAAATCTATGAAAAGCATATGGCTCCTCCCAACCACTACCCTCTGTAGACAATGTTGATAGGATACCCGCATGCAGGTCAGAGATGACACAAAGTCCATGACGTTTTGTGACAAAACACCTTATGCAATCCAAAAACCAACTCCAATTGTCGTGATCTTATTGTTCAACTATGGCAAATGCTAATGGAAAAATTTGATCATTCGCATCAACTCCCATGGCAATCAACATAACGCCACGATACTTCCCGTATAAATGAGTTCCATCAATTGTGATGATAGGCCTGCAATGTTGGAAACCTCTGATTGAGGGGCCAAATGCCCAAAAAACACAATGAAATTGTTCAGTGTAAGGATCGTGGGTTGGCTTATTAACAAAATGCACCACGGTGCCCGGATTTGCTTCTTTCAAAGTGTTGGGGAGATTTTGCATCATTAAAACAAAAGAAAATTTATAAACCTACACTACCATGCAAAACTACCTCCTAACCGGCCGAATACCGAGTAGTTGCTAGTAAAGTTGGATAAGTACGGGTATCGATCCTCAGGGAAAAGGGATGTTAAATCTAATCTTATTAATCCTTAAATTGTTACTTATTCAAAACGGAACTAAAAACAAAAACGAAAAGTAAATCGGATGAGGATTGTTAATCCAAAGCCGTGAAGGATAAAAGCGATAAAAACTAAATCTAAACTACTAACTATAAAAGGAAATAAACAAGAAGATGAACATGGAGATTAACAATGAACAAACAAAATCATCCAATCCTTCAAACCCTCTATCTCTATCTAAGGTTATCTTGTGATGATTAACTAAAGATGTGGTTCACCTAATCAAAAGTATGAATCCTACTTCCGAGATAATTCGCTATCAATCAAAACAAGGTGTAAGATTTATTCAAATCTAGCAACCTAGATAATCAACCTATCGACTTCCGTTATGTCAAGGTTAAAAATCCAATCTTTCCTATGGTGATCTAAGTCCAACATGACTTCCATCAAAATCAAACATCGATAAGCAACCATCTTCCGATATACGTTGCATAACAAATAATCGCATAGGAAAAGATACAACATTGAGATAAAATCATAAAACAAACTTTGATAAAAGAACAGAAAAACCTGAATGAAAAAGGATTCAAACTGTTCGAACAATTTCAGCCCCCAAGCATGGAGTACATCGCAAAGACAGAAACAGAAAAGCAAAATAAAAACCTAATCTAACACCACCCCCTCCTCCCAAAAAGGGTCATGCCTAGGGTTCCTCTCTTATGTGTGGGTAACAATAGGAATCGAATTATGTATGAATTAGGGTTGAAATCGCGCTGCTATTTATAGAAAATCAGAGGCAGTTGCAACAGTAACGGTGCCGGACGCCCGTCCATAAGGTCGGACGCCCGTTCACTATTTTCAGCAACAGCATCCAAACTTGTAACGCTCATATCTCGGGCCTCGTAAGTCGGAATGGAGTGATTCAAAATCCTGTAGAATCCTCTCTTCAAGGCCTACAACTCTTCTCTTGAGGTCCAGAGTCAAATCGGTTGTTATCATATCAAGAACTTCGTTGCAAGGTCGTCACTACCCGGAATCCTGATTTTCCGACATCTATCTTGCTTGATTTCTTTTCCACTCGAATTTATCTCTTTAAAATCATCCTTTCCATCAACAATGTGTATCTACAATGTAGGAAAAACATACCAAAGCGTAACACAATCCTAAAATAATATAAAATCGTGATTTAAACACATAAAGCGCTACGTTTTGCAATTTATTATCTTTAAAACTCATTTGCTCAATATTTCAATATAAGGCTCGATTTCTATACAAATCATAAGAATATGGGGAAAATTGATATAAAATATATATATAAAAATCATACAATTTGACCCTAAACACAAAGCTTCCATGTAACGAGGAAGAGATTGGTAAGACTCCTCTCAATCTCCATAAAGAGCTCCTATCGCCTTTTGTTTTGCACTCCATGCTTTACCATAAGAGATCGTGAAGTTGAATTCTTTTGTTATGAAGGCTTTTAGTACACTAACTTTCACCCCAATCTGCTTGCACAAGAGGCTTTATAGCGTTCTTTGATAAACTCTCGCTTTAAATTCGGTGATCCATGGATGGTTTGTGAACCACATAAGAGTTTTCGTGGGGGCCTTTATAGGTGACGATAGTGAAGACATCCGATGCAACATTCTTTTGAGAGGCTCTTAAATACCAACTACAAGCAATTGGTTTCTTCCACATTTGAATGTGACGGTGTGAGGTTTCGATTCTGTGGTTTTATAGACTTGGTTCCTTTCGACATTGTATGTTGTCACAATTTGCCCCAATGCTTTTTTGTTGGCAAATTCTTGCCCCACCCCAAACTCACCACCGCTCTTATATTGAAAATCACTAAGTTATACCAACTGTTTAAATATTCTTCATCTATAGAATGAAGCTTAGTAAACTCGGTATCATGATCCGTTAATAATACTCTACTACCCCACTATCTTCATCCCGACTTAACAACAACATATCATCCTCGCCTTTCAATCTCATCCCTTCGATATTACCATCTAGTGATGCTTCATCAACATTATTAGTCGACAAAGACACAAACCAATTGGCATCCTCAACTTGACTAACAAGCATGTTGGTGAATGACATGTAAGGTTGTTCAATGGGTGTCAATTCAATATATAAATCCATAGAGGGGGCTTTCGATTGACACATGCTTGCCCACATAGCTTTTAAACCACGATCATTACTTAAAGCTAACACTTTATATATTTCGCACACTATGGAATTTCATCTTCACGCTTAGGTCAAATCTAGTACTATCAACCTCCATAAAGATCATATATCTCCTTCTTAAGCTCATTGATACCAATGTTACTATTGACAATAATAAAGGTTTCACAACCACCTTTGTAAGTAACATTTTCACCGTCAATTACTATTTCACCATTCCACCAACAAGTCAACGGATAATTATATATCTCCATCCCTTTAAAAACTAAATTAACTCCTACTTTTAACACCCTTTAATGAATTTCTAACATAGACTTCAAGATTACATCTCAAATCAAGCAAAACCTAAAACCAAATCCGCATACACAATATAAAATCGAAAACTAATAAAATTAAACAAACAACCTTCTACACATATCACAAATCGATGAATATCAACACTTATTCGTTATCCAAACAAGGAATGCTTTCAATTGGAACAAAAACGAAAAAAAAAAACTCGCGATTTTTTCACCTTTGATATGGGTTGGGAGAGAATTTCGATCTGAAATGGAGTAATTTGGATGATAAACTATGGATGAAACCTTTGATTTGGTTGAAGAAAGTAAGAATCTTGATGCTGAAATGGACTAATTTGAGTTGGGGTGGCGAAAATCAGCTGGGAGAGAATTTGGGGATATTGGTTTTAGGGTTGGAAATAAGAAAATGGGTGAAAATCGCGTTTTTATTTATATAATCATAAAGCTCACTTGCTCAACCAATGCTTCTTCATCTGTAAAATTTCTCGAATACAGAGGTTTCCGTTTTTTTTCAGGTAAAAGCCACTTGGTTGAATCCAATGGCTTTGACATTTTTCAAATTAAAGGAGAAAGCGCACAGGCTCAAATGTCGAACCATTAAACAATCTTGACGTGGGCCCATTCTAGGAAATAGTTTGAGGTGAGCGCCAAAATGATAAATATTTTATTTTTCAGCATTTAAAAAAAAATAAATTCTGCAATACACGCCATATGCTTTTTTCTTAACTAAAGCAGATTTTGTACGTTGTGATAATAACCTTACATTTTATATATTTTGTCGTATACTTCGTTTAAAATTGCCTTTTGATTTGCTCATTTTTTTTTGTTTGTCGTATGAATTATAATATATAAATATTGTTACAATTATTGACATGTGACACAACCTCAATTAATTTAAGATAATGTATACAAATAATGTAAATCGTAAATAGATACATACTTGACTATTTAACAAAAGGAGAAATGGGCCACTGGAATGACAAAAATAATTATAAATGGCAGACTACAAAAAAAAATCATTTTTGTGATAAACTTTTGGTGACAAGCAATACTTTTTTTTCACAAAAGAACTCTAGTAATGACAATAATTTTATTCTCACAAAATTTGTATTAGTTAGTGACAAAAAAAAATACGCCCTCACGAAAAGGCCTAGCCAGATTGTCACAAAATGGATTATCTCATCTTCACATTGTGTGATAATTTTTAAGATTAGGCTTTGGTGACAACTATCTTGAGCCGAATCGGGTTATATCATGTCTCGAACGAATCGAGTTCAATCTTATCTTTGTAGGGCTCGTTCAAGCTTGAAACAAGATTGGAGCTCTAGTTTATCTAATCAAGTCAAACTCGAAAGCTCTAGAAAATATCGATTCGGCTCGCCTCGGCTCGATACCTGAAAAAAACATAATTTATTTTTTTTGAGGGTATAATACGTATATATTACCAGCTGCAAATAAAATACTACTACCAGCCTCAAAATAAAAATAAAAGTTGAAAAGAAAAATCTGAAGGTCATTTTCTCTAAATTCGAACCCTAAACGTCATCGTCGCTCTGTCGCTTTACTTCTTTCCATCTGCTGCGCGAACGTTCGAGGATGAGGTGAAATCGTGGAGCGATCGGAAATCGATTCTAACTTCAAATCGCCGGCGATGAGCAATACGTCAGAACGGAAATCGATTCTGACTGCAGGTATTATTCACTTCAATTTCTGATTTCATTGAATTATCTTCGATTTCTGGTAAAATCGTCATGAGATGACCTTGATTTCATCACCAGCGACGAGCCATACTTAGTGTCGGCCTGAGGAAGAGGAGAGCACCAAGACGGTAGCAATGACAGAAGTGATACGAAGATTATGCTGGCCTATTACAGAGACAGTGACATAGCTGAAGTGGACACAATGTCCTGTTGACACGGAGGATTATATGGAAAATGATTGAAATTTCTACAGTTGATTCTGAGGTGTATCTTTTCCTTTCAATTTCATTCTGATTTGTTGTTGTCACATTTCCTCTCTTATTCTGGTCTATCATATATTGAATTTGTTACATGTCCTTTTGCATTTATTTCAGATTTGTTCCTTTCTTGTTTGGAATAGCTGATTTTCCTTCTGGATTTAACGAGACAATAAGGAAATAAATTTCTCAAAGTTGACTCGGTTGTCCATGAGGCATTGCAAATTTTCCAAATAAACAGACATCCAAGACATATGGCCATTGGCAGAACAAATGAAGGGTAATTTCTTGTTCATTGTTGGTTCATTCTAATTAGCTAAATTTGCATGTGCACTAACAACCGTCGGTGTAGGTGTTCAGTGTTTGGAATGACGAATAAGGCCGACAGTGTTGTTTATCATTTTGCTTTGATACTCATTCCACAAATTTGGCAGATTTTGTAAGTTTACATGAATGCTAAAGATGTTTCCTACTGATATTGCTCCCCGAATGTACTCTGATTTAATTTCCCTTCAAACTTGCTGTATAGCTTTGTAACTATATTATAACAACTTTACTCTTGTTCAGGTGATTTAAGGTATAAATTGTCAAGGAGGTATCACTTTGATGCTGAAAGTAGCATCTTTATAGTATATTTCGTATTTTGACGAAGAAGGCTTCGGTTGTTGGATTCGTAGTTGAAGGGCTTCAGCCAAAAACAGTGATTCCATACTTTGGATATGCTAGACCTGATAGAAAGGTAATCTTGTTTGAAATCTTTCATTCACCCTATTTTTGTCCTATTTGACTTCTGTGCTCAATTTTCTTTTCTTTTCTTCACTTTTTTCTTGTTTATGAAGTTCTCTCTGTGGCCTAGATAACACAATGCAATGTGCAAATGCACTGCACATGCTGTGACTATTTGCACATTATTACTGAAGCGGGAGCAGATCTTACTCTTGCCCGTGTTTTCTGTTTTGATGCCTTTTTCAGTAACTGAGCTCATACTTCATATATTTTCAGCCTTATTAGCTACCGTTTAGAGGTATATTGATGCTGATAATAGCAATTGGCATTTTTCAGTCTTCATTTGACCAAGCATGCAGAAATGTCGGAATCCTGTTTAGCAAGAAGGTAGATGTTGGCATTGAGGAACTTAAGCAGTCCAAGTATGTACGGGCACTTTTATTGGATAATGAGGGAAGAGCTCCAAATAATGCGGTAAGACAATAGTTATGTAGATGATATTATTATTGGCTGAATTCTCCAATTTATGCTTTTGAAAGTGGAAGCCAAACTCATATCTCAAATCAAGCCTCTCACTAAAACAGAAATCGGAGACTAGAAACGTGTAGTTGTGTAGGTTTGCTTGGAATTTCTTGATGAAGCATTAATTTGTTTCTTTCGTATCTTCAACCGAGGAGCGCCAAGCATTTTCCAAGATACTGGAAGAATGATTCGAACAAGTAGGACCCTTTACGTTGGAAATATTCCGGGTGATGTTCGTGAAAGGGAAGTTGAAGATATGTTGTATAAGGTACGTGTTTTCGCCTTTCTCCCAGGTCACACATTTCCCTTATTATTCGGAAATTTATTCAATTTCGGGGTTCCTAGTTTCGTTTTGATTGCAAATAAATTTTGTATTGTTAGTCTGATTCAAAATTGGAATGCTCTGTTCTTTTGGGTTTTTGCAAACTATGGCATTCTTGGCAGTTTTACATGGAGCTGTAGGTCATTGAATCAGGTCTTAATGGTATATGCACCCTCTGAACCGTGGATGGACTTTAACAGGGATTTCTTTCCTTATTTTCGTTTCTTTTCATTTTCCCTTGGCTTTATTAGTCTTTCTGTTTTTGTTACTTTCATTTCATATTCGATTTTGACCTCAGAACACAATATTTGACCTCAGAACACAATAATCAGTAGTCTTTAGAGAACTTAATATGCTTCTTCAAACTACAATTCAGATTTCTTTGAAGTGGCAGACTCCTCCAAAGACGGTGCTTATTTTAACGAAACCGAATTCAATATCTGTTCAAATCCCTCTGTTCACAAAATTGGTTAGGTAAGTCGGATATTTTGTCGTTTGTGTAATTTGTATATAACAGTCTACTTGATTTTTCTTATAACACCATCCAATAACTATTTAGACACACTACCATTGCTTTCCAAGTTACCGAGTCCGTTGTGTCTCATCAGATTCCAAGGAAAAGGATCTTGCTTATTATTTTTTGTTCTGGGATTTTGATGATAGGAATTAAGTCATCAAGTTGGTCTGATTTGGAGTGTTGCCAAAAAAGAGTTCTTCGACTTGGGAACTTCTCTTAGCTTTAAGGTGGGAACCATGATAGAGATACCTAGAGAGCTGCCTTGGTTGCAGATGAGGTAAATTGGAACTTTTGGCTGTCATTTTCACAAGACTTGGTGTGCTGAGTCTAAGTTGATGACAAGCAAAAAGGCTCTCTTTACTACTTTGTTGAAGCTGAATTTGACTCTGCAAATAACCCTTTGGTCTTATGGTTGAATGGAGGTAAATAAAAGTGGCACTTTTTTCTTTCTGAATTTGTTAAATCTGAACACTTTCCATTACTGTAGTCTTCTCAATGCTACTCAAGAATCTACCGATGTAGTATCACATTGACAATCGAATTTTTCACTAACAATAGATTTTACTGTGAAAAATGAATGATCAAGTGGGTGCCTTTTTGATTTGTTATTTTTTCTTCAATTTATTTGTTCAATCTTTTTGGGTTCATGTGAAGATTTGATCTTTTTGGTGTCAAATTGTCGTTAATGCAGAAGCAAATATGTTATATTTGGAAACACCAATTGGGGTTGGATTCTCTTATGCAGCTAATGCATCTTCTTATGGGACTGTGAATGATCAGATAACAGGTTTTTGTTTTTTTTTAATATTTTGTTGATCTTTGTTCTAAAGTACAAACTTTTTTGTGAAATTTTTGCTGAGTTTTGCTTTTTTGATTGCCTTTTTAGCTAGGGACAATTTATTTAATTTTTTAAGTATTTTTTGAAATTTTTAGAGTTGATGTTAAATTTTTGTATACTTGCAAATGATTGTTTTTTTTTTTTTTTTTTTTTTTGAATTCAGCAAATGATTGTTAATAATTATTTAATATTTTATTGTGTGTTGTATTATTTTTTTATTCTTCTGTAGGGTATGTGTATATTTTTTTAGGTTGATTATTAATATTATTATTATTTAATTAAAATTTTCAATAATAATAATAATAATAATAATTATTATTATTATTATTATTAGTTTTCTATTTGAATATTTATTTATTTATTTACTATTATTATTATTATTATTATTATTATTAAAATATGACTTCTAGTGACAAAGCTTTGTCAATATTAACCATTAATGTAAAAATGTGTTTATACTTTTTGGTGACAACAACACTGAATTAGTGATAAATTGTTCATTATTTTGTGACAAAAGTTTTGTCGCAAGAAAAACCTTCTGGTGAGAAAGATGGATTCTTGTCATGAAAAGCTTTGGTGACCAAAATATGAGATTTGTCGCCGTTGATCCCTTTTAATGACTAATTCACTGATCGTCACAAGAGAGGCCTTTAGCGTCGCTGTTTACACAACAAACGCCGTGACAAAAAAAATTTGTCACGATAGGTTTTACTGACGAAAATTAGCATTTTTCGCGACGAATTTGTTTGTCACGAAAAGGTCTGTTTTTTGTAGTGTGGGTCCAGAACGACGTTACTAGATTTTATGTAATTAAAAAGGACAAATTCGTAATAAATGGACAAAAATACTCTTTTACACATTAAACACGTAATAACGCTAGATAAAGTGTAATAACAGCCGAAAATGTAGTAACATCCAATGAAAAATGTAGTAACATCCAATGAAAAATGTGTAACAACTAATAAACAAGTAACAACCAAAAAACAAGTAGTAACAACCCATAAAATGTAGTAACGGTAAATAAACAAGTAGTAACAACCCGTAAAATATATATAGTTACATCAAAAAAATGTAGAAACATTAAAAAATTAACAGTAACAACCCTAAACCCTAAACTTTCTCAAAAAAAAAAAAAAATTACAGCCAGCTTCTCCGGCAACCATGGCCACCGTTAGCTCTTTCGCCGGTGCACATGGCCCCTGCTTCTCCGGCGTTCAAATCCGATCGTTCAGCTCCGGCGGCACAACCGTCACCCCTCTTTCTCCTCCCCAAATCCTAATCCCCAAATCGTACAATCTGATTCGGGTGATACAAATATGATCTTCTTGGCCGGAAATTGGACTCGGTTGAAGCAGTGGGCGGACGGTGGCAATTGCAAGACAAACCCGCTGCTCAACCTGTTGTTAGACAAAATTATCAGGTGAACGTCGGACGATCAACCCCTCCATCTCAATGCCTCCATCTCAAAGCCTCCTTCGGCCCGCCCATTAATTTTGTTTTTATGCAAATAAGCGTCGGCTCCTCCATCAACAAATTCGCCGACAAGATCTTTAACGGCATCTCCGCGCGCGATCACATAATGCTCCGTCCACCCCTTTTCGAGGGCATCTCCGGCATCAATGCACAAGCGGCCAAAAATTGGGGAAAAGGAACGCTGATGCCTTTTTGAAGGTATATATATATATATATATATATATATATATATATATATATATATATATATATAGACGAGTGTTTTTAATCCAATTACCCGCTAATTAAACCCCATACCCGTACTTTGACCCGCTCCGAATCCGGTTGTAACCAAAAAATTACACCACATTAATTACATTTTTTCCATTTCAAAATCTCAATTAATACTCCAAATCAAGAAAAAATCCCACGTTCCTTTTTTCTTTTCAAAACCCCACTTTACAATCTTATTTTGTAGAACATTACTACATAACGTAAATTGAGAAGGTGGTTCAATCTTATTCTTTGTTACAGAATAAGATTATTCTTTGTTGAACATTATTCTTTGTTGTCATGTGTGTTAATTTATTTGGAGAAGGTTGTTTTGGATTTTCAATGTGAAGTACTATTTGAAAAACAACGTAAATTGTTTTTATTCTTATAGTTCTTGGTGTTGTTGCAGGAATCGTCAAAATCGTCAAAAGGTTGCAGGAAGCTGGTACTGAACATAAAAGTTTGTTTTTGTCATAAAAAGGTAATGGAGTATTTTTAATCTACGGTTATGGATTCGTAAACGGCAATGTTCTATTTAGCTTAATAATTTTTTTTACTTTCGTTTGTATTTTTTCATGTGGATTTTTAAGTGGGTCGAAGAATAAAGTGCTGTTTGTTCATTTATTCAAATGGAAGGTCGGCAGCCGTAAAGCTGGTTTCTTCAGGCAAAAAGAACTTCAATTGCTCAAAGTGGTAACTATTCTTCATGCATTTATTCAAATTTCGGTCTACGTTTAACCTCTTTAAACTCTTCTGTATATTCATGGAGAATTCTTTGTGTTTTTCTTATTTTTCAATCAAGGGATCTTTTGAAAACACTTCTTTTACCCGAGCCGTTGTCTTTGCGTCCCTTGCCTTTTTAAATGTTAGGTTGAGCCTCGAAATTAAAATGGAGGATAATGGTAAAATAAAAAATGAGATAGACTCGGCAAATTATTTACTAAGAACTGCAAAACTAAGAAATATAAGAAGCTTTGCTTTATGATTTTGGGTATTAAGAAAATGAAAATACACTGTTGTAGTAGTTGATAAAATACCCACTTGATTGGGTTTTCGTTGTATGGTTTTTTTTCTCTGAACTTCATTTATGTTTTTTCATAGACTATAACAAAATTTTCGGAAAAAGTATATGTCATCAAGACATTAGATATTTTAAAATGACGGCGCATATTCGTTTCTCTATTGGTTTTTTTTGCTTCTCCCTAGGATGGAAAGACCAAGACTTTGAAGCAACCTAAAGCGAGAAGAAAGACTATGACCAGGTTTGTATTTTCACTTTTTCTTATTTCGAAAGCTCCATAAAGTTACCATGTCATTGAACTTTTTTTTAACAATATGTTATTGAACTCTAGATTATGCTTATTCACATGGACTTATCTTTTGAACTTGCATGTGAAATTCTGTTTGTTTCATTTTTTTATCATTAAATTAAATTTTGAAAAATATCAAAACTAAAATATGTCATTTAAAGCGAAATATGCAGACATTAAATACATCCGTATAAATTAATGAAAAATTTTCCTCAAAAAAAAATTTTAATGTGATTTTAGGAGATGATGTTCCTTTGGTGTACTTGATTTTTTTTTCCGTTTCAAAATGTAACATAATGTGAGCATATTTGCAATAGAACAAAATATTTGAATTTAGTTATTTTTGAAAATATAATTTAATGTAAAAAATTTTTGGCATTAAATGAGATACCTAATTTATACGGGATATTAATTGTCATATTTTAAATTTAACTATTTTTGAAAATTTTATTTGATGTAAGAATATTTAGCAATAATTGAGTAGGATAATTTATAGGGGTGTGATTAATATAAAAATATTTCGCATTAAATGACATATTTGAATTTAATTATTTTCAAAATGTAATTTAACATATGAATATTTGACATTAATTTAGGTGGCTAATGTGTAGACGATAATATTAATGTAAGAATATTTTGTCATAATTGAATTTAGTTATTTTTGAAAATGTTATTTAATAATGTAATATAACAATACCGAGCATCAATTGAGGTGGCTAATTTATAGGGATCGTGTTTAATGTGATAATATTTCGCATTGAATGACTTATTTGAATTTATTCATTTTTTAATATGTAATTTCATGTAAGAATACTTGACATTAATTGGAATATTTGAATTTTTTTTTAAAATGTAGTTTAATGTAAAAATATTTCACCTTAAATGGAATATTTAAATTTAGTTATTTTCAAAATTTTAATTTAATGTAAGAATATTTTCCTGTTTTTTTAGATGACTAATTTTTAGGGGATGTATTTACTGTGAGAATATTTTATTAAATGACATATTTGAATTTATTTTTTTAAATGCAATTTAATGTAAGAATATTTGGTATTAATTGGGGTGAGTAATTTGTGGAGGATGATTTTATTGTAAGAATATTTTGCATTAGTTGTCTTTTTTTAGGAAAATTTTGCATTAATTGTCATATTTGAATTTAGTTATTTATAAAAAAAATCAAAAAATAATTTAATATATGATTATTTTGTATCTCTAATTTGTATGAGATGATTTTTTATTGACTTATTTGAATTTATTTATTTTTCATAAATTAACTTAATGTAATTTTAGGGGATGATTTCATTTGGCTTATTTTAATTATATATATATATATAGATTCTTTTTCAAAATGTAATATTTGCATATTTGAATTTAGTTATTTATAATTTAATAAATAAATATTTGGCATTAAATGAGATAGCTAATTTGTTGAAGATATTAATTGTCATATTTGAAATTTAATTATTTCCCCTTCAAAAAGAAATTTAATTATTTCAGGAATTGTTATTTAATGTAAGAATATTAGAAATAATTTTGTAGGCTAATTTATAGGGGATGTGTTTAATGCGAGAATATTTTGCATTAAATGACATATTTGAATTTAACTATTTTTCAAAATTTAATTTAACGTAAGAATATTTGGCACTAATTGGGGTGGCTAATGTGTAAAAGATGATTTTAATATAAGAATATTTTGCATTAATTTTTGTAATTGAATTTAGTTATTTTTGAAAATGTTATTTAATAATGTAATGTAACAATTCTTTGTATTAATTAAGGTGACTAATCTCTAGGGATGTATTTAATGTGAGAATATTTCGCATTAAATGAAATCTTTGAATTTAGTCATTTTTTAAAATGTAATTTAATGAATTAATATTTGGCATCAATTGGCATACTTGAATTTATCATTTTTTTAAAATGTAGTTTAACGTAAAAATATTTCGCATTAAATGAAATATTTAAATTTAGTAATTTTTAAATTTTACTTTAATGTAAGAATATTTTCCCCTTTTATTGAGATGACGAATTTTTAGGGATGTATTTAATATGAGATTATTTCTCATTAAATGACATATTTTAATTTAGTTTTTTTAAAATATAATTTAATTAAAGAATATCCGGCATTAATTGTGGTGTCTAATTTGTAGAGGTTGATTTTAATGTAAGAATATTTTGCATTAATTGTCATATTTGAATTTACATTTTTCTCAAAATGTTTCAAAATGTAATTTAAGGTAAGAATATTTTGTATTTCTAATTTGTTTGACATGATTTTTTATTGACATATTTGAATTTATTTATATTTCATAAATTTATTTAATGTAATTTAGGGGGATGGTTTTCCTTTGGTGTGTTTGAATTTATATATATTTGTTTTCAAATTAATGTAAACTAATTTGAGCATATTTTCCATTGAAGGACATATTTCAATTTAGTTATTTTTAAAATGTAATTTAATGTAAAAATATTTGGCATTAAATTAGATAGCTAATTTGTAGTGAAGAAGCTTTATTGTAAGAATATTTTTTATTAATTGTCATATTTGAAATTTAATTATTTCTATTTTTTTTAATTTAAGACTTTTTAGCAATAATTGATGTGGCTAATTTATAGTGGATTTATTTAATTTGAGAATATTTTGCATTAATTAACACCTATCATCTTTAACAATGTCCATATGTCCACCGTTTTTTTTCTTTCCCTTTCATTGTGTGGAAGACCACCAAGTAGGATTTGGTCCGTCTTTGACTAACCTAAAATTTGTGTCATTTTATATGCAAATTGTCATATGATGCAATGCAAAGAAAGATACGCCAACTAGAAAATAACCGATGATACATATTAAATACCTTCGAGCCTACAAATAAGCATTTTTTCAGATGAACGGAAAATAAAATTATTTTATTATCGTTTGTAGCAGTTCACAAATCCTAAGGAAACCGATGTTGATTTTGTCTAATTTTGTTTTTGAATGTGTAGTGTACAAACTTATTGTACCACGGTGGCAACATTATTTTTGTGGTTGTGGTGGTTAAATCGCTTTGGCGTTTTAATCTTACTTTTAGTGCTTTATTTAAGTAGTAAATGCTATAAAAAATTAGAATATATTGTTTTCATTAGAATTTTTTTTAATATGTTTATTTTCTGAAATATCAATATTTTTTTGTATCACTTTAAACAATTAAACGTTTCAACGCTAAAGGGATAACTGGGGCTTTTCGCTTTAAGAACACTAATTCTCTTAAATTTTTAACATGTCATACATTTATACATATAAATGTGAGTTACTTTTAAAGTTATATACTTCCACAGACATGCATTTGGAGTTTTAGATTAAGATATATATATATATATATATATATATATATATATATATATATATATATATATAGTATTATGCTTTGAGCATTATTATTATATTTCAATACTTAACTGTCGGGCCGCCCTCTTTTTATCCCCAGCCCTTTAATTCCTATTAACCCATTAGCCCTTTTCTTCTTACCCAATTATATTTATTCTTATCACATAAAATATCAAAACCATATTTCCTATTTTATGGCCTAGAAATCTCCCTACTACTTCCAAAACCCCCCAAAAGTCTCCACCTACTAAATTTCCCCACTACTTCCAAAGCCTCCCCAAAAGTCTTGGAAAAAACTATATTCCCCGAAAGCTAAGTCCGGAAAAAGGCCCGAATTAAATCTGCACCGTTTAATTTTTTTGTTTTTCTCTGTCCTGTCTTATCAAGAAAGCAACAGGCGGCTGTGATGCATGTTCGGTGATGTTTCTGGGAAAAAAATCGGGACATGTATCCTTCTCCGCCTTTTATCACTCCACCGTCCTTGTCTCCTCCCCTTTCTTCAATGGTAAGTTATTGTGTGGTGTTTTGTGTGGAGACATCGTATGACACCTTATACACCACATAATTTGATTTTGTATTTAAATTGTGTAGTTCTGATCGTTTCATCCGCCACTTCATCTCAAATTCCTTCACCACACAATAACTTCCCTTCTTCAGTGCTTTGCCTATTCTGAAGCAATCTTTCTCTAACGGTTGCCAGCAAAAGTTACACCAAATCATAATTATGGTATGAGTTTTGCACCAAATTTTTTTCATCAACTCTAATGGTTCAACATCAAAAAGGAATATTTTTGGAATATTCTATCTTAAAACTAGTTATGGGTTTGGCAATCAAGACTATAACACTATTGGTGAGTTTAGTCGCTTGATGGGAGATAAAGACCCGGCTGATCCCGATATATCGGACTATTAATTGTTGTTATTGCGTAATTTCTATTAGTTATTGTTGTTTATGTATGATATGTGGGTTTATTTATTGGGGAAGGGGCCACAAGGACACAAAAATTAATAAATTGGTCTGGAAGGATAAAAATAACATTTTCATAATTATAAATGACAAAAATCACAATTGTTACTTTAAAATTGTTATTTCACGTGTTAATGTTACTTTGTGTTTCAAAATTGTTACTTTATATTTACTCTATTCCACATTTGTTAATTCATAATTGTTACTTTTGTCCTTATTAAATTACAGTTTCCTTCTATTCCGATTTCTTGATAATTTTGTCTTTCTAGACAAAAATCTATATTTTATTTCATGTAATTCCCTCTGCTTTCTATTATTATGTATTTTAATTGGGTTGTATTTCTGTTTTCAATGAAATAAATCTATGATTTGTGTCTTATACTAATTATTTGTATTCTCATTTTCTCAACATCTTTTTATTATTATACTTAAATTAATAGCTTTAATGATATAATTAACGTATAAAAATTATTGCAAACTTGAAATATAATTATTGCACACAATCCGGGGTTAAATGATTTTTTTTGGAAGGAAAATGAATTTTTTTAAGAATGGAATTTCAATTAGATTAAAAAGAAAAACCCCAAAAAAAAAAAGAAAAATAAAATGCTCTGATCCTTTCCAAAAGAAAAAAAAAATTAAAAAGCCTTCAGCAGTAATTGCCGGCTCCTTCAATTCACCGTCAAATTTGATGTAGCTTTCCCCTTCCCCACCAATTTGATGTATGATTTGCCTGTCCCTTGGAGCCAATTATTCCAAAGAACTTACTAATTTGATGTTGAATTTTTCCATGGTTGGAGATGCTCTAACGCCTAAATCTTTACCCTTCCATGAATCTCTTCCTCTTTGAAGTAACCGACCCGGTTTCCCTTCTTCTTTCATCCCCGAAATATCACTCTGAATGGAAAGTGATTTCTGCAACACTTTGGATTCTGGCATGCTTTAGTTCGCTGGAACAGATGCTCAAAAAGCTAAGGATCCGTTAAGGCAAGAAGCTTTTCTCTGAAGAATCTCTGCACTATTGAGGCCTATGAAGCTTGTTCTGAGGCAAGGATGTCTCTACATCAACCAAACAACATCCCGTGGAGTCTCAAATTCCATTTCAGGGAAGTTCCTTTCATCATTTTTGTCCTTTCAATGCCCATTTTCTTGTTGATGTTGCTCAATTTGTGATCGGGTAACTAAATGATTCGAATTAGGTTAAAAACAGTTAAAAGTAGTATGAATTTGGACTGAACTCTTTGAGAGAGCTGCCTACGTATCCAGTTCAAGTGTTGAAATGGAATCAAGTCCCCCTCGTGGTTCAGGGTCTTCCTTTTATATCTGTAGATCGTGATTTTTCTTCCTCACGTAATGGGGAGTTATTATCAGTTATCTTTAGACATTACCGGACATGGGTATTACCCACGTTTGTAAACAGTTAAGCCGTTATTGACTTGGTCTTCGTCATGCTCAGTCGCTTATTCTGTCTAGAGACATTTTCTGCGCAGAACATGGTGGAGTCCTGCTCCGACATTTCTGCACAGAACAAGGTGGAGTCCTGCTCTTTTGATTATTCTGTCCAGTGGTTTGACCCGGTCAGCGTCTGGTGAAGTCCTGCCTTACCAGCCCATTCATCTTTACCGTCTAACATTTATAATGGGCCTGGCCCAGTTACGAACAACCCGGCCTAGTGAGCCCATATATCATCATAAGTCCCCCCAGACTAGGGTTGGCGCGCTTCTGGTTGCCTCTAGTCTCGCAATTTTGAACTTCCGTCATTAATATATTTGAAGCGAGGCCAAATCACCCACTTATTATTATAATCAGAATCAAACATCACGCCGCTTCTACTTTTGTCAAATAACTACACTTCGTGCCAAGTAACTCTTTTATTTCAAATCTTTTTGAATCGCACCTCTGCAATTACAAGTAAGTCTCTTCTCTGTGTTATTCTTCTTTTTCTTCTTCTTTTTTATCCGTTATTTTTTCATGAGTTTGAGGGCCGATACTGCTTCTACTGATTCTATAGAAGAGTTATTTCACTCGCCGAAAAAGACTTCGATTGCCAAAGAAAGTGAAGAAGTGAATTCTTCTAACCCTATTCCTTGTTCTGAAACTGTCATAAACACCGATCATCCATCTTCTCTGATCTATTTAGGGAATACTTCCACTTTTGGTGATAACCCCGTGTGTCTTCTTCCCCCTCATCTTCTTCCTCCTGGTATTTTTACTCCTACCATGATTGTTCAACAATATCCGGAAGACCATTCTGCCTTTTTAAGCACCCTAAAACGGGAAATCAATCGATTTGACAAAACCAAAGCCATAATGGCCTGTCACGGCGTTGCTAGCAAGATGAACAAAACCTAGATGGCTAGTTTATTGAAAAGTTATAAAATTCGTACTGACCCTTTTGAAGTTGTTCTTCCCAAACCCACTGAATATGCTTATAGTCCCCTAGTAGATTTTTGTACCGTATATGCTGACCAACTGCATAGTGGCCTTAGGTTTCCTCTCCCTCCTGGCTATGTTGAGGTGCTGCGGTATTATAAGTTGGGAGTTGGGCAAATCCATCCAAATAGCGTCAAATTCCTAGTGGGGTTTATGATTTGGTGCCTCCTGAACACCATCCCCTTCTCTGTAAAATTATTTAAGAATTTTTACCAATGCAAACTAACACAGGGTAGTGGGGGATGGTACCACTTCAGTCGTAGAGCCGGTAAGTTAAATCAGATTGTTCCTTTATCTAGTAGAGATAGGACCAAGAAAAAGTGGCAGGAGCACTTCTTCTTTGTAAAGCATAACACCGAAGTGAATCTTGGCCGTTGGAACACATGTTCAATGAAGGATAAACTGGAAGATCTTATAGATTCTGCTCTGGTTGAATATCTTGCCAGCAATAAAATCACTCTAACTTTAGATACTTTGAGCTCTGCCTTGGTGAATGCTGCTCAGCTTCTAACCGTAGGTCCTACAGACTATGTGGAATTCTTCAAGGAAGAATACAAAAAATGTATGTTTTAATTTATATCATGTTCTTGTTTTTGAACACAATTTAATTATCTTCCATTTATATAGTGGCCAATGTAAATCATTTGATTGGCATTGAAATTGATGATGAGGAGGAAACGGATCAGATGCAGCAAGATTCTGAGTGGACTTTATCAGCCCTTCCAGAACACGGTGAGACTTCTGTTCAGAAGAAAACTGGGGACACATGCGCTGATTCTGTTGAGGCTGTCCAGAATACCGTTTTTACACTTGATCCTTCCGCCGTAACCTGCTTTGAGTAATATTGACACCGTAGAGTTACCTCGCGGAAGGGGTCTTCCCGTGACCAATCATCGGTATGGAAGCCGTGTGCCTTAAGGACCATCACTCATAAAAACAAGAAAAGGCACCGGTCAGCATCCTCTGGTAGTTCTGCCAGTGATTCCTCATTCAATTTTGAAGATATGTCTGTTGAAGACTTTGCTGATTCTGTAAGTAATTTTTGTAGGGCCTTTTATTTTATTCTCTTATTTTTATATTCTAAGATTCCTTCTTTTTGTAGTGCTACCGCCTGGGCAAGCCATTACATAAGAAAACTTCTAGCATGGCTAGAGAAATTTTCGCCTGCAACAAAAGGTAGTTTGCCAAGAAGAAAGTAATGCCAAGGTGATTAGCTTGGAAGAAGCCAACCTTGCTGATGTCCTCGCTTGCCGCTCGTCGGAGATTGAGCGATTGAAAGACAATCTTGCTAAGGTGAAGGTTTATTGTTCACCCAAGACAAAAAATTAAAGCTTATGGATCAATGAGCTGCAAAAATGACTGATGAGAGTCAACAGCACCTGGCCATGGCGAAGAAGACAAAAGCTGATTTTGAAGAAACTCGAGGAATATGGAAGAAGCTCCCGCTCGAGAATGTTGTCTAGAAGGTTGTTGCGAGAATACAAAGCATCTCCTCGGACTTATGGAAATTCAAATCATCTTGGCTCCCACTCTGCGTAGAGGATACACCCTCGGGTGTTGATGAAGCCAAGCCAGCTGACTTAGTGATTAGCACTCTGCCTAATCATAAGTTATATGATAAGAAAGCCGGCGAGATCTTCACTAAGCGGTATGATGAATATAAAAGTGGAGAAGACATCGTCCTCAAATATGCTGTTAAGGGTGAAAATCTATGAATTATAAGGCGATATTCCACGATGTTTTTCCCTCTATATTGTATAATTTGCATAATAATTGGTCCTTTTATTAGAATATTGAGCAAACGATATTTTTATAGATTTAATCGCAATATTGGTATAATTATGTGATTCTATGGTTGAAATATAATTATTTGAATATTACTACAGTTTGCGATGTTTTCCACGTGTTATAGGTATGTTTATTGTGCTCAAATGATGATCAAAAGGGATAGAACTCGAGCTATAAAGATTTAAGAAGGAGATAATGATCAAGTGGAGTGAGGAAAAGAGATAAAGATGAGAAAATCGCGATTCGAATAAATTGAACGAAGGTCCCATGGCCCCGTTCAGATGGACGGGCGTTTGATAAAATGGACGGGCATCCAGGAGGATATGTTACATTCAGGAAGTTTGGACGCAGGGTGGACGCTGGGGTGGACGGGCGTCTGAAGAAGATTCGGCCCGACTCGAAGTTCAAAGCAGACCAGACGAGCGTCCAGAAGGGTGGACGGGCATCCACGGCCGACTAAAACGCAACCGACCTAGTTTTTGACCTAGCCGACTTATTCTCCTATTTAAGCAGCAGCGCCCCAAACCTAGAAACACACATATAGAGATATTGAGAGAGTCGAAAATTCATCTTGAAATACAGCAGCATCTTTATTCTTTCTGTTTTTGTTTTTTTTCATGCAATCAAAACCACTTTTTGATTTCGAGATTATTATGAGTAGCTAAAACCCCTGGGTTGGACGAACGGGTGAAGCAATTCAAGGAGTGTTTGGGTTTTCTTAATTTTTCTGCGTTTGCAATCAACAGAAGGTTAGATTTTTACTGCGTTTATTTTGTGCTTGACATCGATAGATAAAGCTTGTGATATTCGTTTGATGATAGTTGAATCAAGTCTAGATCACCGCAATAGTAATCAGTTTAATCAATTTGTCTGAAAACGAAAGTTATCAAATTGTTAACCTAGATAATAGCTTCGAAAGAATTTATGCCTATCGTGCTTGAATAATCAATCTTTGATAAAAGTTGATAAACAAATTATCTAAGAAATTAGTAATTTGCATTGGGTATAGGTTAATCTTGGCCTTTAGTTGATTTGCATGCGTAGGAAGTTAGAAGCTTTTACTGCTATCTTGAATTGTGGATCCCTGTTCGTCTGCCTTTCTCCCCATTATTTGATAAACCTAGAATTGTTATTCGTGACACTTTTTGCTTAAACTTAAGAACACATTCAACCTCACGTTCCTCGTGGGATCGACCCGGAATAACCGCTTTACTACAAGCTTTGCACTTGGAGCGACTAACCGGATTTTTATTTCTTGTCTTTTTGTTTCATTTACAAAAATCCACCACAAGTTTTTGGCGCCGTTACCGGGGAACTTGGCACGGTTTTATGTGTTTTTAGCATAGGTTTAGGTAGATCATTCGTTGTTGTTTTAGTTAGGGTTTAAGGTTTTCCCTTAGTAGCTTCTTTTCTGCAATTTCTGCTTCTGTTCTAGTTTTTTCCGGTACCAAACGAGCGTCTGGAACCTTGGACGCCCGTCCGCTGGAAATTATCGATCCAATTCTATTTTTATTCAATCAAACGAGCGTCCATAATATTTGGACGCCCGTTCAGGTATTCTGCCTCTCAGACGAGCGTTTGAGTCACTAAACGCCCGTCCAGTCCGAATTCCACCCGGACGCCCGTCCATAACCTTGGACGTCCGTTTTTGCTTCAAACAGATTTTGTTTCCCTTTCTTTTCTTGAGTTTTTTTTTATTTCTTTAAGTTTTGTTTTATAGGTTTCGCTTCACCTCGTGTCCTAAACAAAATCTGACCCTATCTTTCTCTCCGTAGTTTGACTTCGTTATATGCAAACACGAAGTAAACAAGGACAGTTAATTTTTGAGCCTGAGCTTGAACGAGACGTAGTTCGAGTAAACCGTAAACGAAAAGTTCCCGAGCCCGTTCCGATTCCCGAAAAGGAAATCGAAGAGAGTTCGAGTGAAAACTCTTCTGAAGATAATCTCTTCTCCAACCTCTTCTTTGAGGAGGAAATTACTGTCTCAATGGCTCAAGCCAACCGTACCCTGGCAGACTATGCCACTCCCGGTGATGTGAACATTCGTTCGGCTGTGGTTATCCCTACCTATACAGCCCCGTTTGAGATAAGACCAGCCCTCATCCAGATGGTGCAACATGCATCAACTTTCTATGGGTATCAATCTGAGAACCCCTACACGCATCTTTATGTATTTCTGGGTATATGCGATACTACTCGCATTAAGGATGTCAGTCAAGACATCATTAAGCTGAAACTATTTCCATTTTCACTCCGTGGAGAAGCAATGGAATGGTTTAAATCTCTCCCTTCGAATCTATCCAAACTTGGGCCCACTTCGAAAGTCAATTTTGGCCCAATACTTTCCCCCGTCTAAGACAGCTCAATGTCTTAATGAGATCTCAAACTTTCATCAACTGAGTGATGAGTCCTTCTTTGAAGCATGGAAGCGGTTCAAAATTTTGCTTAACAAGTGCCCCCATCATGGAATGGATTTGCAGAGGAAGGTCCATACTTTCTTCAGTGGTTTGAATGAGTCCACTAAAGGGATGGTCAACTCCTCATCTGGAGGAGTCTTCTTGAAGAAAACCCCACAGCAAGGGTGGGAGTTATTTGAAGATATAGCTAGGTACAACTATGCACCCACGATCAATCACCAACGGTCCTGCATACTAAAATCGAAGAAGTCAACAACCGTAATCATGGTCAAATGATTGCAACCTGCGCAGCTCAACTTTCTGCTTTGACCATGACTAAAAATCAAAATCAACCCTCTCTCCAGAGAATGCACAAGTATTCTCTTGCGATAATCATTATCGATCGTCACATCAAGAACCACCACCGCATCACACTCTACCCCGGTTTTCAAGTCAATGCTGCTCAACAAACAAGGCAGTATGATTCCGTAAACTGTTATACCTGTGGACTTAGGGTCACATCTCTACAATATGCCCTTTGAATGGTGGGAATGAGAGATACAATTCTTCCGCCCGCAAAAAACCAGAGATTTTCAAACCGAATAACTCTCAAGGTCGAACTACAACTGAATAGAAATTATGTTCGAGAATCGTGGTTCGACCAAAACCGCACTCAGAATTCGGGCTATAGTCAAAATTCGGGACAGAATACCACTCGCAATGCCTACTACCAACACCCCAACTCGAGTCAAAGTTCAAATTCTCAACCGAAAACGAATCCAACCTGGCCCGCTAATCAAAACTCACAGCAGAACCGCCCTGATCAGGACTCCTCGGGTTCTCAGAACCCTCAAGGGTCTTCAACTTATGGTGCCACCCCTACAAGGGCAGAGTATGAAGAGCAACAGAGGACGATGAAGAACTTAGAAAGACAAGCAGATGAGATAGTTGAACAACTAGCCGCTGCACCCCCAAGTCGCCTACCGAGTTTTACAGAAAAGAATCCTAAAAGTGGGCATGCAGCCCAAGTTGAAGCAAGAACAAACCACTGTTCAGAGTTCGCACCCACTACTCCCTATGGACAAGAGGAGTCCAATGCTATGAATTTGAGATCCGGTACACAATTGCAACAACACCCTAGTTACAGACAGAACCAGGGAAACGAGTAAACCCTCCTACCCCTGATTCGGTAGGAGGGGAAGAATCGCAGTCCCCTGACCTGGATGAAGAGAAAGATGAAAATGAGATTGAAGCTGGAGAGAGATTTCGGGTGATTGAAAACCAAATTGATGAACCTGAGAAAGTCACTCAGGCGGATGATCCCCTGACGATTGAAAAGACTGAAAAAGTGGTGAGGTGGAAAGATCTTGAGGACAAAGCTATACAAGCTTCCTCCCCCAGGAAAGTCTTCTCCGAAGAAGAACTGAATAAGCTCCCATTTCCACCAAGGAAGCAAAACATTTCTTTATCTGAAGACAAGAAGTATGATAAAGTACTCAACCTACTAAGAAACACCCAAGTAAATTTGCCTTTATCCGAAGTATTGGTTGAAATGCCTAAGTACGCCAAGTTTGTGAAGGATGTCGTTTCTTCAAGAAGAAGTTGGGCGAAATGGAGAAAAGATTGGGAGAAGAATGCTCATTATCGCGACGGAGAGAATTCTGAAAGCGCGATCCGGGAAAATTTGTCTTAACTCGAAAATCAAGGATTTAAGCTTCCCAAATTCTCGTGTGATTTAGGAGCATCCATTAGTTTGATGTCTCTATCTGCGCAGAGACTACACCTTGACCATCTATTGGAACCTACCCCCATAAGTATCCAGCTTGCAGATAGTTCTTTCAAGAGAGCCGACGGAGTGCTTAGAGACCTTCTGGTCCAAGTAGACAGATTTACATTTCCTGTGGATTGGTATGTCTTAGATACTAAAGAAGAAGATACCCCCCTCCTCCTGGGACGACCTTTCCTATCTACTGCTAGAGCGTCCATAGATTGCGTTGCAGGATTTGTCACCTTACGCGTTGGAGATGAGGAAGTACGCTACAGTGTAGTTAAAGCTCTTAGTGCACCTTCTGAAAACCCCTCTGGTTTTGTGATTGAAACGTCAGATGATTTCACAGACTACACTCTGGACGAGCTAGAGGCTGCCTATGGAGAAGAGCTTGCTGAAGAGGACCCAGTGCTCTCTGAAAGAACTCTCTCCCCCTCAGAAGAAGTCGATTTGCTTGAGGCAAGAGTTTTAGCCCCTATCACTAAGGAAGATCTAAAACAAGGAGAAGCCAAGACCAGCTTAGAGGAACCTCCTGAGGACCTTGTTCTAAAACCTCTACCTCAGCATTTGAAGTATATCTTCTTGAGAGAAGGTGAGCGCTTACCTCTGATTATCTCATCTAAACTGTCAGCGGAAGAAGAAGCTGAGTTAATTGATGTTCTAAAGAAAAATGCGAGAGCTTTCGGTTGGCAGATAGGTGATATAAGAGGAATATCTCCTGACATATGTATGCATAAGATAAGAACTGAAGAAGGTGCAAAGCGTATAAGACAACCACAGAGACGTTTAAACCCACATATGCAGGAAGTGGTAAAGAAAGAGATCATTAAGCTGTTGGATATGGGGATTATTTATGCGATAGGCGATAGCGATTGGGTGTCCCACACTCGTAGTACCTACCTAAAAGGAGGTATTACAATTGAAAAGAATGACAAAGGTGAAGAGGTAGCCGTCGATTAGTCACTCGGGTGCAGAGTCCAGATAGACTATAGGAAGCTAAACGAGGTGACCTTAAAAGACCATTTCCTCTCCCTTTATAGACCAAATGTTGGAACGTTTGGCGGGCATGAATTCTCTTGCTTTACGGGCGGTTATTCAGTTATTTCCAAATCCCTATTGACCCGTAAGATCAAGAGAAAACAACCTTCACCTCGCCTTATGGTACTTTCGCCTTATAAGCGAATGCCCTTTGACTTTGTAATGCACCACTACATTTCAAAGATGTATGTTGGCTATCTTTGATGGACTTGTAGAGAAATGCATGGAGGTGTTCATGGACGACTTCTCGGTGTTCGCACATCATTTACGGACTGTCTTAAAAATCTAGATGAAATCTTGCAAAGGTGTGTGGAAAGAACTTGATTCTCAATCGAAAAGTGCCATCTTATGGTGACCGGAAGGGATTGTTTTAGGTCACAAGATTTCCGCTAAAGGCATAGAGGTTGATAAAGCTAAGGTAGAAACTATTGAAAAGATGAATTACCCCAGAAACACGAAGGAAGTAAGAAGTTTCCTTGGTCATGTGGGGTTCTACAGGAGGTTTATAAAAGATTTTTCAAAAATATCTAAACCTTTATCAACTTTACTGAAAGATGATGTCACCTTTAATTTCGATAATGACTGTCAAGGTGCCTTCAAAGAGCTAAAACAGCGTTTGACCTCAGCTCCTATCCTGATCTCCCCGGATTGGAACATTCCATTCGAACTAATGTGTGATGCCTCCAACTACGCTGTTGGAGCTGTATTAGGGCAAAGGATTAATGGTAAATTCCAACCTATTTCATACGCGAGTCATACCTTGAATCTAGCCCAAGCAAACTACACAACTACGGAAAAGGAACTGTTAGCGGTTGTGTTTTCCATGGATAAGTTCCGCAGCTATTTGCTTGGTGCCAAGGTAATTGTATGGATCGATCATGCAAATGCTATGCGTTACTTGATGAACAAGAAGGATGCTAAACCAAGATCTGAGGTGGATTCTTACACTACAAGAATTCGATGTTCACATCAAGGATATAAGGGGTAGTGAGAACACCGTAGCGGACCATATTTCGAGAGTATTACCAGTAGCTGAGGAAAATCCCTCGGACATTGATCTTTATTATCCCTTCGAGAGCATTATGAATATGGATGTCCACACCCCCGACCCCCCTTGGTATGCTTCGATTGTCAATTACCTTCATTCTAGCTATTTGAATCCCGAATTTTCTTACCAGGAGAAGAAGAAGTTCTTCTCTGATCTAAAGTATTATGTCTGGGAAGAACCATATCTATTCAAGATCTGCAAGGATGGGTTACTTCGCCGGTGTGTCCCTGAATGCGAGCAACAGGATATTATTGAGCAATGTCATAGTGGCCCCACTGGTGGCCATTTCAATCCATGGAAGACCGTTGCCAAAATCTTTCGTATTTTATTAATTTTTATAGAAAATTAAGTGTTTAATAGAATTATTAAGCAAATGAATGTGGAAATTATTAAAGTGCAAAGTCGGGTTATTTACGTGATTTTATTAGCAATTACCTATTTATATATGTGATGTTACACTTTGCACGTTTTTATTATTGTAGGTACAACGAACGCATGTCGTGGAATGAGTCAAAGAGCTGAAGGAATTAAAAGAAGCAACATTTATTTGGAGATTAAACAGAAGGGCGAAATTGGGTTTTATATTTTTATTAGGGTTTAGGGTTTTATTTTTAAAAGAAAAGAAAAAAAGGTTAATAATTATCCTAGGTCGGCAGAACAAGCATAAAAGGGGGCAGTCATTGGAAGCAAGACACAAGAAATCATCTGGGAAAAGAGACGGCACAAAAAATCAAAAAAAAAAAGAGAGGTTCACTCTGTCGACCGAGTGCCCCTGCTCGGTCGACCGAGCCATATTATTATTTTTTTTTGTATTTATTTCGTTCGGTCTGAGGATGGTCAGAGGCTGAGGCCGATTTGAACGAGCTCTGTGAAACCGATCGTTGCAGCAACTTGATTTCTACTCTTTTTGATTGTTTGTGAGTTTTAATAAGATTGTATCTTTCCTATGTTTAATTTGTTGTTATGCAATTTTATCGATGGATGTTTTGCATACTGATTGTTTAATATTTGATGAGAATTGATTGTTAAACCTAGATCACCATAGTTAAGATTAGATTTTTAATCTAATTAGCGATAGTTGTTAGGTTGAATATCTAGGTTACGAGATTGAATAAATTTCACACCTTGATAATTAAAGTGTTAATCTTTTGAATCGATAGATGAAAAAGATTGATAAGCTTAATTTTTCTAAGAGATTAGAAATTCATACTTATGATAGGTGAACCACAATTTTTATTAAATCATCACTAGCCAACCTTAGAGAAGAAATTGAGGGTTGCGGGATCGGTGGATCATTGCTTGTTCGTTGTTAAATTTATTGAAAAAAATTATTTGTTATTATCATAGTAATCTTATAATTTCTATTGAGTTTTAGTTTATAGAATAGAATTATTTTCGTTATTCGGTTCATAAATTATCTTCACTGGCTTTAGATTTTTAATCTTCTGTCCAGTTTAACTTTATTGGTTTCATTACTAGTTCATTTTGTTTTGTTATTTTAGTTGTAGTCTTTCAATTAGGATAGGACTTTTTACTTCTCGTGACAACTTTAGGAAAATTAATCAAACTAGACAAACTACGATTCCCTGCACTTGGGGTAAATCGGATTTCTTTTATTACTTGTTATATTTTGCTTAGCATAAAATCCGAGACAAGTTTATGGCGCCGTTGCCGGGGAATCGGTACGGTTGTCTAGTTTTTGTTATTAATTTTTTGTAGGTAGGTGCCTGTAGTGTTTCTGTTTACGTAAAAATAAAAAAATGAAAAAAAAAATCGTTCGGTCGACCGAACCCTGACACTCGGTCGACCGAGTGTTTAAAAAAAAATCTTTCTTTTCTCTGTTGCTGTTATGTATTAGTCCTACAGTTTTCTGTTCTGTTCATTTTTCGTTTTTCGAACCTGTTTCAAGTTAGTTTAGTTTAGTTTTTATTTATCGAATTTAATTAAAAGATTATACCTTAGGGTTTCTAATTGTTTATTTTTATTTTTGTCTTGCAAAAATAAAAAAAATTAAAAAAAAAATTGTCATCTAATCCTCCACCTAGGATTGAGGAGGTGAATATGCAAAATTAGATCGCCATGCTGCAACAGCAGGTGGCAGCTCTCACAATATCCTCTAATCCTATGAATCAGAACCAGTCATTTCCACAGAAATCTCATGTTCTGTTCTGTGAAAGTTGCTGTCAACCTGGCCATGTGGTTGTCCAGTGTCAGTTTGTTTCCACTCCTGCGTATCAAGTCAATACCGCCCGAATCGTGATGCGCTTCACCCGATCCACGTGCGGACATGTGATAATGTGGGACATACCGCTCGTTTCTGTCCTATGGGTGGACAGAACGCTGAAGTTAATGCTTTCATTGGCTAGCAAAATCAGAGATTCAACAATCACTTCTCTGGCCAAAGCAATTTTCAAAATCAGGGTTTTAATCAAAATCCGAACTTCAATCAGAACCATAATATGAATTTTCCTAATCAGAATCAGAGGTTCAACCAGAACTGGCCGAACAATCCAAATCCTATGTTTCAAAGTCGGTCTAGCCAATTTGTTCCACAAAACTTTCATAACTCTCAAGGACCCCCTCAATCTAGTGATTTTGAAGCTAAATTGGACGCCTATCAGAAGGAGCAAAATGATAATTTCCAATTCCTTCTTAGTACACTTAAGAATCTTGAGAGACAGCTCGGACAAGTAGCTGACCAAGGCCAATGCACTGATCTAGTTCCCACAATCCCTTATGGTGAAGAAGAGGTCAGTGATATGAATTTAAGATCCGGCACTCAACTTAGTGGTCCCCCGGAAGTAGAAGTGTCAAGCTTAATGGATTCATCTTTCTTGGGATCCGATGCTCGTATGCCATCAACTGATGAGAGGTCATATGGACATGGATTTAATCACATTCAAGTGAGATGTTCGTATTGTGGTGGAAACCATTATGAGACTCAGTGCAATGGAGGTTATTCATCCCACCAATGGAATACTTATAACAATTATGGTGCAAGTGATGAGAATCAATTCCAATATAGCCACAACTATGCACCAACATACAATGGTGGGAGGAGTAACTATCCTTATTCTCCGTGGGGTCAAGATCAAAGCAATTGGCAACA
Source organism: Gentiana macrophylla (assembly GCA_026214975.1). Taxonomy (NCBI): domain Eukaryota; kingdom Viridiplantae; phylum Streptophyta; class Magnoliopsida; order Gentianales; family Gentianaceae; genus Gentiana; species Gentiana macrophylla. Next base: position 6,957,479 of record CM047808.1, on the reverse strand, counting down.
ACAAGTGTTCCCCCACTCAGAGCCCAAGTCTAATGTCACGGATTTTATCTAATGAAAAAAAACAAGTAATAATATTTATAAATCCGGTTACCTCAAGTGTAAGGATCGTAATATAGGTTACTACCGGGTCGATCTTACGGGGAATCGGAGGTTGCTAATCCTAGTTTTTGTTCCAACTAACCTATGTCACGAATACTAAACTAAACAGAAAATAAAACGAACAAAATTGAACAAAGGTAACGAGAACGTAAAACTGGACAGAAGATAAGATCTAAAGCCAGGAAAGATACGGGTTGCGAACTAATTATCTAAACTAATCCTAATATGCAATAAAAGATTAACTAACTAAACAACTCAAGTTCAAGGGGTTTTAAATCAAATTATAACGGACAAACGAGCAATTGATCCACCTATCCTATCAACATTCAGTTCCTATTCAGATTAATTCGTGACTTCTAACCAAGTTGTGATTCACCTCATCTAAAGTACGAACCCTAATTTCTTAGATAGTTCATCTATTAATCTCTATCTTTCGATCTAAGATTAACGCTTTTTCTAACCAAAGATGCGAACTTTAACGTTCCTAATCTAGAAATCTAACCTATTAACTCTCGTTATATAGATCAAATAACTATTCTTTTATCATGGGGATCTAGGGTTTACATGACTTTCATCAAAGTAAAACAATCAAGCATGCACATCTTTCGATATAATTGCAATAAACATTCAAATCATGATAAAGAAACAACTTGTATTAAAAACTCACAAATTAATCAAGATTCGAATCTGAATAGTTGACGGATAGGCTTCACAACGCTCGTTCAAGGGCTTTTAGCCTCTAAGCATCCTCTTGAAAGCTTGAAATTGTTGAAGAAAAGAACATAAAACTAACTAATTTAATCTAGGATTTAAGTGCATAAAACTGAAGTAAAAGTATGTAAAAACGCAGCCTGATCCGCCCCTAAGATTAGGGTTTAAAGTAATGAGTAATTGGTCCCTCTAATGTGGAAATACGCAGCTGTATTTATAGATATCAAAGTCGGCTGTGCTGAGGCGGCTACTGGACGCCCGTCTGAAACCTTGAACGCCCGTCCACTCTTCCATACAAACTTCGAATCGGGCCGAGTCATGATCAGACGCCCGTCCTTCTTTAAATTGGACGCTCGTTCAGCTAAATTCCCAAGGCTCTGTATCAAGATGGACGCCCGTCCAATGAGTCAAACGCCCGTCTACTGGACGAAGATTCTGGACGCACGTTCAGCTGCTTGAAAGTCGATCTTCTCATCTTTATCTTAAATCGATTTCATCTTTATCTCTTCTCCTCTTCGTTAATCTGATTGTTAACCTCTTTTAATCCTCTTTTTGGTCGAAATTGTGTATCTACAATACATCAAACACATTTCAAAATGTAGTATCTTCCAAATAAACATAAAACCATCAATTTTACACATAAATCATACAATTTTGCAACTAACCCATTAAAAACATCACTTGCTCAATATTTCAATATAAAGCTCGATTTCTATGAAAAACATCCACATATGGGGGAAATTGATATAAATTATATCGTAATAAATCATATAAAATCACCCTTAACAACTCCCCCACACTTAGCTTTTGCTCGTCCCGAGCAAAACAAGACCAAAATCAAGGCTCGAGACAAAAACAGATATCTCAGACAATATAACATAGATTCCATAACTTAGATGTTCACCACTGTGTGTGTGCATAGCCATAGAAAACTTCTACTAAATCCAAACTTGAAAAACTTAAAGCAAACTAGCTGATACCCCCTTCAAACTAGCAATGAATGATACTTATAGGCTGTACCCTACAAAACGTGATATATCCCGAAAAATATGACCGAATGAATCTAGGGCCTTTCTGAAATACTCAGAGGATAATCCCTACAGCATATCTGTCAGTTTATACTGGGGATAAGATATACGATAACTAAGTCTTATACTTATTCAATTCATACCAATTCTTATAGAAGTTGATTTAACTATTTAAACACACATTAGAATGAGCTATTGCCCTGTCATAGCAGAATAGGATATTCGAGATTACCTTACTCAAATCATAAGGCAGCTTCTTCTAACTGTCGTGAGCTTTTGGTCATCATAGTGGCATAGGACATACGTGGTATACCCTACCGCACCCAAATCATCGACCAGCTTTCGACACACCCAATAATTCTTTATTAACTCAAATTTTTCTGATGACAATAGTTACGTGTTACTTATCACATTCAAACCTAAGATATTCACAGTATATCATACTTTGGATCTAAATACAAACTATCATAAGTCTCACGATATATACGTAGCACTAAGCACATGACTTATAAGAAAATCAAAAATCACTAATCCAAAGAAGGGTATAACTTTATAAATTAGCTCATCATTCACTATGGCTCGTGAAAAATAAATCTTGGGTGAAACAACTAACTTATCAAACATATATTATATAGCATAGATGACTATAAAAATAATGAACATTAACATGTATTGCCTACTCGGGACAAAACAAAAACAAAAATGTCGAAAATTTTTGAAATTTTAGCTCAATTTGCATAGACTCGTAACGAATTAAGCAAATGTATATGTATAGATACAGATCGAATCATTCCCCTCCCCCACACTTAAAGGTCAAAATGTCCTCATGTTGTGCAGAAAGTAAATAGAGAAAGAACTTAGCTGATTGTGCGTAGATAATCGAGACGTTGGTCAGGCTGGTGCATGAAAGGGCCAACGCTCTCGAAAGCGTATATAAGTCATCCAAACTAACTCAACCGATATCTCGACAAAAACGATATCTGCACTACTTGACAATAGAGAAAAATCTCGGGGAAAAACGGGGAAATATCATCGCAACACATGAAAAAGATAATGATAGAGCAAAATCGAATAGACAAAAAGATGTATCATTAAGCACAAGAAAAATCGAAATCGAGAACAAATGTCAAACATCAAAGTACAAAACAAAGTAGGAGATCGCCTTATGGCTTACATAATTCACATAACAGAAATACGCCTACGGAAACCGACAGTAGTGTATGAAAAGAAAAGTACAGTGAAAGAGTAACAAAAATAATAGGAGCAATGTCAAAGTACAACCATATCGAATAAGTACCAAATCAGAAAGTACAAAATCAAAACATCAAAAAATCTCAAAGCTGCCGCGGCGTAGACTCATCCGTGGGAGGTACATCAGCCGTAGAAGTAGTCGATGAAGGTCCCGGCTGTGGAGTGGGAACAGTAGTAGCAGTCGGTGCCTCCTCCTCCTCATCCTCAGAATCTTCCTTCTCAACTTGAAGCACATCTTCAATCGCTCGCTCGATCTCATCGTGGAAAACATAATCCATCGTGCTAGGCGTGAAGACTCTCTCATCCCTCGGCGGCCGGTCTTCGCTGATACACTTCAGAATCGTCAAAATGTTGTTCTGTGTATCCCGAATATCACCCATCCATTCCCGTAAACTGTTTGCCATGCTCAACCGCATACTGACTGCAGGAGATAAAGTATGAACGAATGAAGCCGCGGGTGGTGCAGAAGTAGACCCCGGCTCTTGCGTAGCCTCAACATGCCCCGAAGCCTTAACTTTCTCTCTCTGAATTGCTCTCGGGTTCTTCGGCTTATGATCCGGCCTATACTCAGGAACACCGGCATCCACACATAGGCTATGTATCAAGTGGGGGACTATCAAACACCGGGCATAGACTTTCTGATTGGTCGCGATCTCATCAAATAAAGCTTGCCCCACATTGACGTTTAAACCAAAAGTCAAAGCATACAACATACCTAAATCCCCAATATGGAAGTGCGTAAGGTTGTTCTTCGGTAACAACCGACTCTGAATGAACCGACACTGGACCTTCCAGTCCTCTGTCCATGTCGTCGTCACTAGCTTCTTACGATCACCTCCCGGCCTTAGTGTCCACGGAACATCCGGGCACACTCTCAAACGTAAAGCCTCTAACGGATCCTGGCCGGCATCCTATCTACGAACAATCTCCTCCTTATAGTCCAATCCCTCAAATGTTGCTAACCCGTACTTCTCGTTGATAACTTGCGGGGTAAACGGGACCTTGACTCCTCTCACCATCACAACTCCGGTTTCTAAGTTCGTCTCTAAACAGTTGCTATAAAACTCGCGAACTAGAGTATCATTCACGGGAGTAATGGGGATTCTCATCAACGCATCCCACTTCCTATCTCTCAAAAGCTTCACAAACGCCGCATCAACCTTCGCTTCCATAACCACCCTCTCAATCAACATCGTCCTTGACTGGTAATGCTTGGTATAAACCTCGTAAGCCTTAGGTTTGATGAATCTACGAGCCAAAGGGATAGGAGGATCGACCTAATATTTGTCCTAACCGGCTCAGCTTGGGTACTTGCTTCCTCCTGTCTAGGTACATCCGCAGTTTGAACCCTAGACGATGCTCCACCTCTCTGAACCCTAGGCAGGCTTATTAGAGGCACATCTTCCTCAGTATCCGACCCTGACGTCGACTCATCTCTCAGTGGTGCCCTAGCTTAACTTTGAACAGCCCTAGGAGGTTGGTCTCGTATATTAACACCTCGGTTTGGATCCACTACGGGAGGATCTACTGCCTTTCGCTTCTTACCGGCCTCCCTAGCAACACCATTTCCGTGCCGTTTCACAACCTCCTTACGCACCATGATTAAAGCCTAAGCTAAACCAAGACAATCTCAAATCAAAGCAAATAAACCACCCGTTTATCGTCCAAACGGGATTTCAAACAACCAAACCACACCCACAATCATCCAACAACCAACCATCATCACCACATCAACAACACAGCAAGAAAGAAACAACAGAACAAGAAAGAAAACCAAAATAAGATAATATTCATGTAGAAGAGCCGACTCAAAGATCGAACTCCAAAAAAAATGATGAACTTGAAAAAAGTTGTTAAAATCTTACCAAGTATAGTGAATAGATGATGATAATGCTGTGCAGACGTCCAAACAATGCAAATTCAAGCCAAAAATTGGATTTTTTTCTCAAAATAGTCGGACTATGCAAGGCTCTGATTCTCAAGATTGATTGTGTGTTGGAGTTTCTAATATAGAAAATCGAAAAGAAGGCTTTGAGAGGAGTCTAAAGCACTTTGAATCGCCCCAAATGGTTTAGAAACAAGGATTTTAGGGCAAAAAGGCGAGAAAAGTCGGGTTTTGGATTTTGAAATCAAGGTGCGAATGAATTTCATCAGTCGGAGGTTTATATAGACGAAGGGTTGAACGGGCGTCCAACTATGTGGACGGGCGTTCAGCATCGGATCGTTCAGGATCGTAAATGGTCGTCCTAGAGCTGCCTGTAACTCCTCGGTAGTAAAATCTCCACCTCCCGAACAGCGGGGAACGATAAGAACATAGGTGATAGTCCGGATGCGGGTACTAATATCGAAATCTACGTGCAAAACAATAGTCCCTCCCGGTCCATCATCTACTGTAATGAGTGGGATCCTCCTAAGGAAAGGTAACTCCTCTGGTAGTACACTGAGATCCATATCTAGAAAGCACAACTAACTGACAGATACAAACAAAAACTTAGTAAAACTAAATCTTAAACAACTAAAACAATAAAAAGCATAAAACAAACGTAACTAATATAACGATATCTAGGTTGCCCCCTAGTGGCGCTATTGGTTAATGTCGTTAGCTCGACACGTTTAAAGCTCAGCCTGGATCAGGCCATTTGACTTTTCTGCCAGCCACTACCTCGTGTGAGCTTCGATCAGTAGTGTGGCTGCAGAAACAGCACCTAACACATGGGGTTAATTCCTTAATCGCTTTCCATACACGTTTAAAGTTCCCCATGGTTGACTTCTTTCTCTTCTGATTCTTCTGATGACGTTTCAGCTTTTTCTTAAGCTGCTGCTCTCTTTCAAACTCTTCCATATCCCAACTACCAGCTAGAACTTCTTCAGAAGGACCACTACCGTCATCCTCAGAAAACAAGTCGGGTGAAAATTCATCAAACTCATTGACTTCTGAAGCACCACACCCGAGAATATCGAGGAATCGAACAATCAAAGGCTTTTCCTTGGGTTCACCAATGTAGTGCTTACACCTTTGACCATTTACTCGAAACGGTTGGTCGCCATAACCTCGCAGTTCTAGAACACCTCCAGGAATGATTTGGAGAATCTCAAAGGGGCCGGACCATCGTGTCCTCAACTTTCCAGGGAACAGATGTAACCTAGAATTGTATAGAAGAACTTGGTCCCCGACTTGAAATTCTCTCTTCTTAATTTTAGCGTCGTGAAGGAGTTTCATCTTTTCCTTACTTATCATGGCACTTTCGTAAGCTTGAAGTCTGAATTCATCCAACTCATGCAACTGCTGCAGTCGGTGTTTTCCACAAGATTGGGAATCGAAGTTCAAAAATTTGGTAGCCCAATAAGCTCTATGCTCTAACTCAACTGGCAGGTGACATGGCTTACCATAAACCATTTGATATGGTGATGTACCCATAGGGGTTTTATAGGCGGTCATGTATGCCCATAGTACATCATCCAACTTCAGACTCCAGTCTTTTCTATGACTATTAACCGTCTTCTCCAGGATCTTCTTTATGCTTTGGTTGCTCCGTTCAACCTGGCCACTAGTCATAGGATGATATGGTGTGCCAGTCTTATGACGAACACCATACTTCTCGAGTACTTTTTCCAAGGGTCGGTTGGAAAAGTGTGTTCCTTCATCACTGATCAAGGCTCGTGGACATCCAAACCTCACGAAGATCTTTTTCTTTAGAAACTTCATGACCGTCTTATGATCATTATGAGGAGTGGCTTGAGCCTCCACCCATTTCGACACGTAATCCACGCAGACTAAGATGTATTTATTTCCACAAGATGATGGGAAGGGTCCCAAAAAATCGATGCCCTATACATCAAAGACTTCGCATTCTAATATGGGTTTCAAAGGCATGTCAAACCGCCTTGTCAAAGCTCCGGTTCTTTGGCACCTATCACAAGCTTTACAAAAAGCTTCTGTGTCCTTAAAGATCGTGGGCCAATAGAAACCGGATTGAAAAATCTTAGCAACGGTTTTCCAAGGACCGAAGTGACCACCAGTAGGTCCACTGTGGCACTGCTCAATAATCTCTCGTTGCTCGGATTCTGGAACGCATCTTCTCAGCAAACCATCTTTGCAAATCTTGAAAAGGTAAGGTTCATCCCAAACGAAAGTTTTCATATCAGAGAATAATTTCTTCTTCTCCTGATAGGACAATTCTGGATCAAGATATCGGGAATGAAGGTAGTTTACGATGGAAGAGTACCATGGAACATCTGGGGCGCAGCCATCTATCAACATGATATTTTTTAGAGGAAAGTAAAGATCTATATCTTCTGGATCATCCTTTTCCTCACTGAACATTCTCGAAACATGATCCGCCACTACGTTTTCACTGCCCTTTTTGTCTTTGATCTGGACATCAAACTCTTGTAGGTTCAGTATCCAACGTAGTAAGCGCGGTTTAGCCTCTTTCTTCGTCATCAGATATCGCAGAGCAGCGTGATCAGTCCACACAATCACTTGAGCACCTAACAAGTAACTACGAAACTTGTCCATAGAGAAAACTACAGCCAATAATTCTTTTTCGGTTGTAGTGTAGTTTACTTGAGAGGGATTCAGTGTGTGACTGGCGTAATAGATTGGCTGGAATTTCCCTTCAATCCTTTGTCCTAGGACTGCACCAACAGCATAGTTTGATGCATCACACATAAGCTCGAAAGGTAGATTCCAGTCAGGCGAAATAAGGATCGGCACAGAGATTAAACGACTTTTAAGTTCCTCAAACGCTTGCTTGCACTCTTCATCAAAATCGAAGACAACGTCTTCCTTAAGTAAAGTAGACAGGGGCTTGGCTATCTTGGAAAAGTCTTGAATGAATCTCCTATAGAAACCGACATGTCCAAGAAAACCTCTGATTTCGCGCACATTCTTAGGATAACTCAACTTATCGATAGCTTCTACTTTGGCCCTATCTACCTCAATACCTTTGGCGGAGATTTTGTGGCCAATAACTATTCCCTCATCTACCATAAAATGGCATTTCTCCCAGTTCAGAACTAAGTTCTTTTCCACACATCTGGATAAGACCTGGTCAAGATTGTCAAGACAGTCATCGAAGGATTGACCAAAGACCGAAAAATCGTCCATAAAAATCTCCATACACTTTTCAACTAGCCCGTCAAAGATAGCCAGCATACATCTTTGGAATGTAGCTGGTGCATTGCAGAGACCAAATGGCATTCGCCTGTAAGCGAATGTACCATAGGGGCAAGTGAAAGTGGTCTTTTCTTGGTCAATAGGATCAATAGGTATCTGAAAATATCCTGAATATCCATCCAGGAAGCAGTAGAAGGCGTGTCCCGCCAGACGCTCAAGCATCTGGTCAATGAATGGAAGGGGAAAATGATCTTTCATGGTTACTTCATTGAGCTTTCTATAATCGATACAGACTATGTATCCAGTAACAAGCCTCAATGCTATTTCTTCTCCCTTCTCATTCTTCTCTATTGTAATTCCACCTTTCTTGGGAACTACCTGAGTCGGGGATACCCATTCACTATCAGCGATGGCATAAATGATACCCATATCCAAAAGTTTGATGATTTCTTTCTTAAATACCTCTTGCATATGAGGGTTGAGCCTTCTCTGGGGCTGTCTAACACATTTCGCACCCTCATTTGTCTTGATCTTATGCATACAGATGTCAGGAGATATCCCTCTGATATCTCCTACTTGCCATCCAAAGGCTTTCTCATTTTTCCTCAAGACGTTTATCAACTTCATTTCTTCTAATCGAGACAGCTTGGCAAATATAATCAATGGAAGCTTGTCACCTTCTCTTAAAAACACATACTTTAGATGTTTAGGCAACGGCTTCAGTACTAGATCTGCAGGGGGTCTTCTAAACTCGATTTAAGATCTCCACTTTTCAACTCAACATCACTGAGTTTACTTAGTTGTCCCACCACCAAAGCTTCTCCGTTTAACAACTCATCCTCAAATTCAGCCTCTAACTGCTCTAGATTGACCATACCATGATTATTCAAATTATCAACCAATCGCTCATATTCAGTTGCAACAGCCATGACTTGCTTTTCCATGTAGTCATTGAAATCATCAGACATATCCTCAATGGAAAAGCCGGTTGGAGGACCAGAGGGTACATGAATGGATCTGGAGACATTATAGCTTACCTCTTGGTCACCAACTCGTATCGTCACTTGCCCACCATCACAGTCAATGAGGGCTCTAGCTGTAGACAGAAATGGTCTTCCAAGAATCAGGGGGACATTTTCATCTTTTTCAATGTCTAGGACGTACCAGTCAACGGGAAAGGTAAATTTGTCAATTTGAACTAGTACGTCTTTCAGAATCCCTGCAGCTTTCTTAGAAGATCTATAAGCGAATTGAAAATTCATGGTAGTGGGTTCTAGAAGATCATTTAAACCCAGCTGTTTGCAAATAGACATTGGCATGAGGCTTATGGATGCTCCTAGGTCACATAAAGAGTTTGGGAAGACTAGGCCTCCCATCAGCACTGTAAGTACGAATTTCCCAGGATCACCTCTTTTGATTGGTAAGTCTTCATAACTGATCATTGAGCAATCCTCACCAATCAACCTCTCCATGTCTGATAACTTCTTCTTGGAAGAAACAACATCCTTGATGAATTTGGTATACTTAGGCATCTCAACCAAGACCTCGGATAGTGGAAGATTAACCTGAGTATTTTTCAAAAGATTCAGCACCTTTTCATACTTTTTATCTTCACTCAAGGGGATGTTGCTCTTTCTTGGTGGAAAAGGAAGCTTTTTTAATTCACTTTCAGAAAAGACTTTCTTCGAGGATGCACTGACAACTTTGTCTTCCAAATCCTTCCATCTCACAACTTTCTCAATCTTTCTAGTAGTCAGGGGATCAGCCTCTTGACTTTCATTTGATTCATCATTCCTCAGGGGATCAGCCACCTGAGGACTTCCAGCTCTTTCACCTCTCAGGGGATCAGCCACCTGAGTCTTTTCTTGCAACAGAGGGGGGTGTAGGTGCTCAGCTTCCCCTCCTGCCTTATCACTGGCCTAAGGCAGGAGGGGTTAGTGGTTTCCTTGGTGAGGGGGACCACTAACTTGAGTACCAATTCTTAAATTCATCGCACTGGCCTCCTCTCTACCATATGGAATTGAAGGTACGAGGTCAGTGCATTGACTATTGTTCAAATCGGTCTGAGCAACTTGACCGCCTTTTGGATTCTTTTTCATTGGCGACTGGCGGTACCGCCTGGGGTCTGTGGCTAAGCTGTTCGACCTGGTTGCCCGATTTGCCTCTCAAGGTTTTTCATTGACCTGCTTTGCTCCTCCCGAAAGGAGCTCCATTCAGCTTTGAGATCACTTGAGTGCGAGGGGCCTTGAGAGTTTTGGACATTCTGAGAATAAGGCTGGCTGGGCCGATTTTGGAAAGCAGAATTAGAATTGGCTGGCCAATTCTGATTGAACCTTTGATTAGAATTTGAAAAATTGGAATTCTGGTTCTGAGGAAAACTAGGGTTTCTATTGAAGGTTTGATTCTGATTGAAATTCAAATTAGGATTGAAACCTGAAGACTGATTGAAACCTTGGTTTTGAAGATTACCTTGGCCAGAGAATTGATTAAACCTCTGATTGGACTGGCCAGAGAATGCATTCACTTCGGCATTCTGTCCGTTAATAGGACAGAAACGAGAAGTGTGCCCCACATTGTCACAGTTCTGACATGTGACTTGATTATACTGTCCATAATCATGAACAACATTAACTTGATAAGGAGCAGGGGGATTAAATTAACACTGGCCAATCAGGTGGCCAGTTTGACAGCAATTATCACAATACAGAACATGAGAGTTCTGTGGAAAATGAGAAGTTTGATTGATCGGATTGGAAACTTGAGGTGTTGCCATCTGCTTCTGCAGCATGGCGATCAAACTTTGCATGTTCACTTCCTCAACCTTAGGAGGAGGAGGAGGTGCTTGAATAGCTTGATAAGAGGGGGCATAATTGTATTTGGCAATGTCCTCGAACAATGCCCATCCCTCTTCAGGTGTTTTCTTCAAAAACACCCCACCAGAAGAACTATTGACCATGCCCTTCGTGAGCTCGGTCAATCCGCTGAAAAAGGTGTTGACTTGCCTTTGTAGTGGCAAGCCATGGTGGGGACACTTTCTAAGAAGAGACTTAAACCTCTTCCAACACTCGAAAAATGACTCATTTTCCTTCTGGCAGAATGTGAAAATATCACTTAAGCATTGGGCTGTCTTAGAAGGTGGAAAGTATTGACTCAGGAACTCTTTCTCGAGTTCCGCCCAGGTAGTGATGGTTTCAGAAGGGAGAGAGTGGTACCACTCTTTTGCCTCCCCTCGTAAGGAAAATGGAAAAAGTTTAAGCCATATAGCATCCTCACTTACTCCTTGGATGCGAGTTGTACCGCATATCTCTAGAAACGTGTGTAAGTGAGTATGGGGATTCTCTGATTGAAACCCGTTAAAAATGGATGCCTGCTGCATCATCTGGATAAGTCCTGGTTTTAGCTCGAAAGTGGGTGCATTAATGGCCGGTAGAACGATAGCCGGGTTGACTTTGACTTCGCCTAGCATGGCGTAGTCTGCCAACGTACGTCTATCCTCAGCAGCCATTATTACGAAATCTTCGATTTCCTCGGCTAACTGATCCTCAAGGTCTTGCTCGGCTCTGTCAGCCAGAACCGCAGAACGGAGTATCCGCCTGTTTGGCCAGACTATGGTCCGATCGAGGTCAGGGGTGTATAGCAACGGCCCCTTTTGACTCCGAGTTTGCATAAACCGGACCAAAAACAAGTAATTGAAACCTAAAAACTAAAGATTAAAACCTAAGAAAAAGAAATAAAATTTATTAAGAAAAGAGGGCGGACGGACGTCCAGCGTACTAGACGGGCGTCTGCCTGGAAATTGGTCTGGACGGGCGTTTGGAGGTCCGAACGCTCGTCTGACCAGCAGAAATCTTGGGCGGGCGTCCAAATTTTATGGACGCTCGTCTAAGAAGGCAAAAACGGTTCAGAGTTGAAAGATTTGAGACAGACGGGCGTCCAATGGTCCAGACGCCCGTTTGGAAGAGAAGAAAACGAGAACGAATGCGAAAAAAGCGAAACGATGGGGGAAAGGCGAAGAGCGAAACAGAGATAGGAAAAGAAAAACGAGATAAAGTAGGAGAAACCTAATTGGATACTACAGAATGTAAGCTATTAAAAACCCTAATATCCTAACTATTAGGTAGCTAAAAACGAGAATAAAGCTAAATTAACCAGAAAACAAAAACTAGGCAACTGTCCGGTTCCCCGGCAACGGCGCCAAAAACTTGTCACGGATTTTATCTAATGAAAAACAACAAGTAATAATATTTATAAATCCGGTTACCTCAAGTGCAAGGATCGTAATATAGAGGTTACTACCGGGTCGATCTTACGGGGAATCGGAGGTTGCTAATCCTAGTTTTTGTTCCAACTAACCTATATCACGAATACTAAACTAAACAGAAAATAAAACGAACAAAATTGAAAAAAAAGGTAACGAGAACGTAAAACTGGACAGAAGATAAGATCTAAAGCCAGGAAAGATACGGGTTGCGAACTAATTATCTAAACTAATCCTAATATGCAATAAAAGATTAACTAACTAAACAACTCAAGTTCAAGGGGTTTTAAATCAAATTATAACGGACAAACGAGCAATTGATCCACCTATCCTATCAACATTTAGTTCCTATTCAGATTAATTCGTGACTTCTAACCAAGTTGTGATTCACCTCATCTAAAGTACGAACCCTAATTTCTTAGATAGTTCATCTATTAATCTCTATCTTTCGATCTAAGATTAACGCTTTTTCTAACCAAAGATGCAAACTTTAACGTTCCTAATCTAGAAATCTAACATATTAACTCTCGTTATATAGATCAAATAACTATTCTTTTATCATGGGGATCTAGGGTTTACATGACTTTCATCAAAGTAAAACAATCAAGCATGCACATCTTTCGATATAATTGCAATAAACATTCAAATCATGATAAAGAAACAACTTGTATTAAAAACTCACAAATTAATCAAAATTCGAATCTGAATAGTTGACGGATAGGCTTCACAACGCTCGTTCAAGGGATTTTAGTCTCTAAGCATCCTCTTGAAAGCTTGAAATTGTTGAAGAAAAGAACATAAAACTAACTAATTTAATCTAGGATTTAAGTGCATAAAACTGAAGGAAAAGTATGTAAAAACGCAGCCTGAGCCGCCTTTAGATTAGGGTTTAGAGTAATGAGTAATTGGTCCTCTAATGTGGAAATACGCAAATTGTATTTATAGATATCAAAGTTGGTCGTGGCTTGAGGCGACTCTTTGGGCGCCCGTCTGAAACCTGAGAACGCCCGTCCCACTCTTCCATACAAACTTCGAATCGGGCCGAGTCATGATCAGACGCCCGTCCTTCTTTAAATTGGACGCTCGTTCAGCTAAATTCCCAAGGCTCTGTATCAAGATGGACGCCCGTACAATGAGTCAAACGCCCGTCTACTGGACGGAGATTCAGACGCACGCTCACGCTTTGTGAAAGTCGATCTTCTCATCTTTATCTTAAATCGATTTCATCTTTATCTCTACTCCTCTTCGTTAATCCGATTGTTAACCTCTTTTAATCCTCTTTTTGGTCGAAATTGTGTATCTACAATACATCAAACACATTGCAAAATGTAGTATCTTCCAAATAAACATAAAACCATCAATTTTACACATAAATCATACAATTTTGCAACTAACCCATTAAAAACATCACTTGCTCAATATTTCAATATAAATCTCGATTTCTATGAAAAACATCCACATATGAGGGAAATTGATATAAAATATATCGTAATAAATCATATAAAATCACCCTTAACATCTAACATTGAAATTTTGATCGAGGAATCTATAAGGAGCAGAGAGAAATTTTCTAGAGAAATGGCACACCTATTGCATCCTGCTCTAGAAAAAAGGGAACTGACTTTAGGAGAATTAGTTGCACATAATCGCCACGTTATTGAAGATGAAAGGGAAACGGAGATGATGGCGATTCAAGAGCAGGAGGCCGACCTTGAAAGTCGTGGGGATGAAAACTGGGATCCTTATGAGATCCCACCTTGTCTTGATCTAAATGTCTTCGGTGATGATTTCTCGAAGACCGCTGAGTGTTTAGACCTCCAAATAAACAAGAGTGAAACCACATGGAAATTTGAACCATCTTCACAAGATAACGGTGCAATAATTCCAGATTCAACATTGATGAGGCAAGAAAAAGTTGAAAATGGAGGTAACACTATTGTTCTTGATCCTAAGTCATTTAATAAAATTAGTTATCCGTCCTTGAACAGCGATATTGAATTCATTAATGTTGAGCATATCGAGTATATAAATGTCGCACCTCTAATAGTCCATGATTCTCTTAGATTTGTCATGAGCATTGATAAAGAGATCAACAAATTGTTGAGTGACACTTCTTTCCTTAGAGCTAAAATGATTATTCACTTTTTAAGAAGACATGATTATAGGATCCCAATGCTATATCTTAAAATCCTTGTTAATATCCTTGATATGTGGAAAAAAATGCAAAGGGATGCCCTTCTTTGGTTTTGTCCTCCTTGAGAATGGTGTTTACAGATAGTCCAACTGAAGACTATAAATTCAGAATGTGTTTTTCTTTTATTTATTTTATTTTTCTTATTTAGTGAATAAATAACGGAAGATAGTTTTCTTCTCGGTGCGTTAGTCTTGGTTTGTTTTGTCTTGTGTCGTCTTGGGTTTTGGTCTCGGTTTTTGTGGCCAGGTAACTTGCATAAGCAGAACTTGCAAAATGAATATGACCTCCCTCCTGCGTTTGACATGCTTCATCGCCTAATCCGGATTGTAGATTGGGGCGACATCTATGAAGATTAGCTTGGGCTAGTGTTTGTGTTTCTATTTTCTTCGTGCATCCCAGTATTCTTTGCATTATTAGTAAGTTGCATCGCATTTTGTTGCATTGTGTTTGTGTGTCTGTCTTATCATTTTGTTGCATCTAGCCCTGCTACTTTATAGTATCATTTAAGGCACGCCTACACTTTCATTTGGCGTTTGGTTTTTCTATATACACGTGTTGGACCCTATTTGTATGTCAAGCCTCCGTGGTTTTATATTTGACGCTTAGATGCTCTGTGTTTTCCTTCTACGTTTTATACCCAATACCCCAGTATACCTCGATATTACATTTGTGCACTACATTTCACATAGATTCGGTTATTATCAATTTTTTGCATTGCTTCTGCTTTGTTCCATGATATTGCCTTGTCTATCATCTTTTGTGCCCCTATCCCCGAGGTACGTTTTGTTTTCCCATGTGTGCAGGATATTTGCGATAGCGTTTGTGAGCTTTTAGATGAAATTAGTTTACCGGTGGATGGTCCACAGTTTACTGCTTTCCTCAAGCATTTCTGGATCTGACTCATGACCACTTCCAGAATTGCCACCTTCGAATTACAACCAGCTAAGTTTTTCTTATTTTACATAACATGAGGACATGTTGTTGTTTAAGTGTGGGGGAGGGATTGGTTGGTTGTACCTGCAAATATGCTTAATCTATTATGATTACCATGCTTAAAAAAGAGCTGAAAATTTTTAAATTTTTTGAATTTTGTCCCGAGCAGGTACATATTTTGTTTGGCTTACTAGTGTTGTGGTTTCCAACCGTGGAACATTATAGTCATTGATGCTTTATACTGTATGTTTAGTAGGTCAGATGTCTCACCCGACATACATTCACGTAGCCATGTTAAATGACGAGCTAAAATATAAAGCTGTACCCATTTCGATTAGTAATATTTGATCTTCTTATAAGGATCTTGTGCTTAGTGCTAATGTACGTGTCATGGGAATTATAATAGTTCGTATTTAGAATCGGAGTAAGACATACTGTGAATGTCCTAGGTTTGAATGTGATAAGTGAAACGTAACTACTGTGCTTGGGGAAGTTGTTTTTAAAATGAAAAAATGGGTGTGTCGGAAGTCGGGTCGATGATTTGAGTGAGGTAGGTCATATCACGAATGTCCTATACCACTATGATGACCAAAGCTCACGACGATCGTAAGAAGTCGCCTTATGATTTGAGTAAGGTAGGGCATATCTCGAATGTCCTATTCTGCTATGACGGGCAAGAGCTCATTTCTGATGTGCGTATATATGTGAAAGTTAATTGAATCAACTTACATAAGGGAAGTGGCATGTTCCGGTGGAAGACTTAGTTATCGCCTACCTTATCCCCAGTATAAACCGATGGCATCTCAGAGAATATCCTCTGAGTATGTCAGAAAGGTCCTAAACACATTCTATCATCCTTTTCAGGACATGTTACATTTTGTAGGGTACATGTTATAAGTATCATCATCTATTTCTAGTTTAAATGGGTATTTGCTAGTTGCTTGAAAAGTTTCAAGTTTGGACTTAGTCGAAATTTTATATGGCTCTACACACACACCGGGGTGAACTTCTAACTTATTAAATACACTTTATACTTGCTGAAAATGTCTATATTTATTTTTGGTTGGAACTTTGTGGTACAAAGTAAATGTAAGCCTTGGTCTTGTTCTGTCTTGCTCGGGACGAGCAAAAGCTAAGTGTGGGGGAGTTGTTTATGGTGATTTTTATGATTTATATTTCATTATTTCGTAACAATTTCCTTTGTATTTTATTAATTTTTATAGAAAATTAAGTGTTTAATAGAATTATTAAGCAAATGAATGTGGAAATTATTAAAGTGCAAAGTCGGGTTATTTACGTGATTTTATTAGCAATTATCTATTTATATATGTGATGTTACACTTTGCACGTTTTTATTATTGTAGGTACAACGAACGCATGTCGTGGAATGAGTCAAAGAGCTGAAGGAATTAAAAGAAGCAACATTTATTTGGAGATTAAACAGAAGAGCGAAATAGGTATTATATTTTTATTAGGGTTTAGGGTTTTATTTTTAAAAGAAAAGAAAAAAAGGTTAATAATTATCCTAGGTCGGCAGAACAAGCATAAAAGGGGGCAGTCATTGGAAGCAAGACACGAGAAATCATCTGGGAACAGAGACGGCACAAAAAATAAAAATAAAAAGAGGTTCACTCGGTCGACCGAGTGCCCCTGCTCGGTCGACCGAGCCATATTATATATATATTTTTTTTTTATTTCGTTCGGTCTGAGGATGGTCAGAGGCTGAGGCCGATTTGAACGAGCTCTGTGAAACCGATCGTTGCAGCAACTTGATTTCTACTCTTTTGGATTGTTTGTGAGTTTTAATAAGATTGTATCTTTCCTATGTTTAATTTGTTGTTATGCAATTTTATCGATGGATGTTTTGCATCTTTGATTGTTTAATATTTGATGAGAATTGATTGTTAAACCTAGATCACTATAGTTAAGATTAGATTTTTAATCTAATTAGCGATAGTTGTTAGGTTGAATATCTAGGTTACTGAGATTGAATAAATTTCACACCTTGATAATTAAAGCGTTAATCTTTTGAATCGATAGATGAAAAAAGATTGATAAGCGAATTTTTCTAAGAGATTAGAAATTCATACTTATGATAGGTGAACCACAATTTTTATTAAATCATCACTAGCCAACCTTAGAGAAGAAATTGAGGGTTATGGATCGGTGGATCATTGCTTGTTTCGTTGTTAAATTTATTGAAAAAAATCATTTGTTATTATCATAGTAATCTTATAATTTCTATTGAGTTTTAGTTTATAGAATAGAATTATTTTCGTTATTCGGTTCGCAATTATCTTCGCTGGCTTTAGATTTTTAATCTTCTGTCCAGTTTAACTTTATTGGTTTCATTACTATTTCATTTTGTTTTGTTATTTTAGTTGTAGTCTTTCAATTAGGATAAGACGTTTTTACTTCTCGTAACAACTTTAGGAAAATTAATCAAACTAGACAAACTACGATTCCCTGTGAGTTCGACTCCTGTTTTAATCATT
Organism: Gentiana macrophylla; assembly: GCA_026214975.1. NCBI lineage: Eukaryota > Viridiplantae > Streptophyta > Magnoliopsida > Gentianales > Gentianaceae > Gentiana > Gentiana macrophylla. Next base: position 6,939,391 of record CM047808.1, on the reverse strand, counting down.
ATACTACGATCCCTGCACTTGGGGTAAACCAGATTTCTTTTATTACTTGTTATATTTTGCTTAACATAAAATCCGAGACATGCACGTTTTAATTTATTTACAACTTTTCATTTTTCTAGCTTTATTAGAATTTTTATTACATGTTTTAGATCATAATATATATACATACATAGAAAAAAAACATGCTGAGACAGTTTGCAAGGGAAAACTCTCTGTTAGTGAACAGTGAGCCCGGCACGCGCCGGAAAGATGTGCTACCGACATACACCAGATTTTTTCCTCATTTGCTCAGTTATTTCTATAAATAGACAACAGATCAACAACCCAAAAAGGCACCTAACTCCAAATAGCTTCTTATTTCTTCTCCGAAACGGTATAAAATGTCTGATCATTCTTCAGTAAACAGTTACTCTCCCCCGCATACTCCAAACTCCGTCCTTCCTGAATTTTATTCTCCATTTTTCACTCCAATTCCCTACAACTACATGAATAATTCGGCTCCGGACCCGTTTTTAAGCAATTTCAATCAGTCTCCATTTTTACTAGAAAAGGGTCTAAACTTTAGAAAAATGAATCAATGGGGATTCATTAGGATGGAAGGAGATGGTTGGGAGAAATTTTTCCATATGCCGAGGGGCAGAATCAACGTTACTTTGGTTAGAGAATTTTATTCGATTCTATCAGAAGCTACTACTGTGGAGTCAACTCATGCTATTACCATTCGAGGTTTTGTTGTTCCTTTTACTTCTACTATAATCAATCAAGTTTTCCACATACCACCAGTTCAAACAACGCTAGCCAGGCATTAAGAGTTTCGGTGGCGGCTCGATACTGTTGATGGTGTCATTAACAAATGTGCGGAATCTTTCCAAGTCTTATTCCCACATTATAATAGAGATCGAGATGTTTCAACAGCTGCCTTGCTTCCCCACCTAAAAACATGGAAACGTTTTATCAATTCACGAGTTTATCCAACCGATGATTTTTCGGACATCAGTGACGATGAGATGTTACTGTTATATGCAATAACAGTGGTGCAGTTATAGATTGGGGGGTGCTCATTCACAAGACTGCTGTTAACTTTGCGTTAAGAAGAAGACCATTTCGTCAGCCTATGCCTTTTGCATGGCTGATTTCAAAAATCTGTGTTCGTTTAGCTAGGGTACTGACGGACCTTTTCTAGGCTATACAGATCCTAACCGGCAGTGTACCGGGTCAAATCGTAGTGCTAGTATGATGAGTCAGAGTATCGTATCCACAGGGAAATGAAAGAATGATTCAAAGTGTGGTTAAACACCAAGAAGCTATTATTAACTCGATCTAAGTCGCAGTTTTTACTTTTTTTCCTCGGGTTAGATTATGTTAGTGGTTAGATGTTAGTAGTGCATAAAGTAAAACAAGTAAATAAATACTAATATAATATATATATTTTTGGAATCTAGTCAAGAATACTTTACTGAATTACTATCTCTTTTTTAGTAGAAATAAATGAGACAGATATTTTCCTTGATGCAAGGAGGTCAATTATATATGAACCGGTGTACTCCTAAGCTAGACAACTCCTCCTCACACGAGCGTATGAAATTGTCATATGTCAAAATTCCTCTGTCCAATGTCATCCTCAAGCTCGGGAACTCCGTTTTGTCATTCGGCCAATTTTAAGATTGATTCATTAAACAGGTGAATTTAACGTAATAATATCGTGAGCACAATTTTAATAAGATTCATCTTTCCCAAGACAAATCTGCCCCCGGGTAGGAAATCGGATTCCGTTGTCACGTTTTCACTCGGCCAATTTTACCCTCCGGTCTTTCTATTACGATCTCGTATTCTAATCGCGAGTTGTCAATTCATTAGATTACATTTCTAGTCAAAATCGAGTAGCTAAGTCAATTTTTAACATGTCATTACGTGCAAATAGAAAGAGATTCATTATAATCGGTTTTAATCATTATTACCAGAGTCAATCATCCATTTTACCAAAAAGATTAACTAATTCAGATTCATATCTTGGCTAGATATATTTTTATCTTAACATAGTAATATATATATATATATATATATATATATATATATATATATATATATATATATATATATATATATATATATATATATATATAAAACAACAAACATAATACTTGATAAAATTACCCGTTTATTGTAAATCTAAGTCGTATCCTCTGAAAATAGCAACTTCTTCAATACAACTTTCTCGGTAATCCTTTCGAGCATTACAACGGTACTACTTTTATTTATTCATACATATACATATATATATATACATACATAGACATATGTATACATACATGGGCCCAAAGATGATAAAATAAAAGAAGAAGAAGATGAAAGGGAGCCAATCTAAGGCATGGAAGAGGGGAAATGAGAGGGGAGGAGATAGCCAAGAAGGAGGCAAGAAGGGGCAAGATTTCTAGTGAATTATACATGTATATATAGGCCAAGAGGGGGCCAAAACCGATCTGAACCGGCTCTCAACCGGTTGAACCGGATATTCGGTTTGAACCGGCCAAAATATCTCATGTGTTGAGCTGTTCCGTATAATGCCCATAACTTGAGTTGTAGACCTCCGATTGATGTGATTCAAAATGCGTTGGAAAGCTCATTTGAATATCTACAACCTTCATGAAGAACTCATCCCCTGAAAATGCCTCTAAGTCGGGTCAAATGTCCGTCGAAAACTGGTTACGGTAGATGCATTTCAGACAATTGATCCGTTTGAACTCGTTAGCTTATGGCATCTTCTCCTATCCCTCAAAATACATTTTTAGGCTCAAAAAGTGTTGTTACTTAGGATATTTTGATAGCCTTGGTCACCAAGTACTTAACTTAGTGGTTAAGTTTGGGAAATAAAATATCTAGGCCTCCCAAGTATATTACTTAGTAGCTAAGTAATCCTTCAGTCAGGCAAATCTCTCGTTTCGTTATTCAATCTTCAGTTCTGTCTCCGCAGTAAATCTTATCTTTTTTACCTGAACACAAAGAAACGAACCGCGAGTAAATCTGACAACAAAAGTTCATAAACTGCGTTGAATTTTACTGACTCTTTTTAGGTTAATATTACAGTCTTTAGTTATGATATTTTTAGTTTTAACATAATAGTGATAAATAAAACGTTTATAAAATATATATATCAACACGACACTCCGGTTACTAAACCGGTACAAAATCTATTAAAACACAATAATTTATATAATAATTACTACTTATACATTTAGATAAAACTTAGTAATTATGACTTGATTTGATACATAAATGCTCAAAATGGTATCAGAAGTGGGGTGAAATGTCATAATAATGAGTGTCAATTTATCTCTCATCAGGTACCGGAAAGAGCTACGGATGAAATCTTTCCAGCTCGCCTTCCTCAGGTTGGGCTTCTTCCAGTCGATGTTCCGGGAGGATCTTCAAGTGGGGAAAATTAGATGTTTATGTAGGAAGTAATAATAGAAGTTTAACTTTTTAGTTTAAGAATAAATTAGTTTAAGTTTTTTAAAGTTTAAGAAGTTATTTTCGTAGTTAACTTGTAATTTTCTTTTAGTTGTTTTAATAATGTAATATATTTCTATGTTTTTAAAATTACTATGTTTTTTTCTTTTCTGCTTTAAATATTTAAACGATCGTCTGTATGACACATAAAATAATTCAAACCGCCATAACAATTCATTTTTATTTCTAACCAAACTTTTTACTACTCAGTAGACATCGAGACGATGCCAATTCGTAAGTGGGGAGTAGAGTATGGTTAGTAAATAAATTGAATTTAATATCAAACGCTTAAACACTTAGTTTAATTATCCTTAAGGAAATAAACGGAATAATATATATTTATTATAATAAGAGTAATATATTTGGAGAGAATAAGTTTCTAATTAAGTAAAGTAAACTCGATATATTATAACTATATTATTTATGTCTATTTTAGATTTTAACAAGATTTTAAGTATGTATACCTAGATAATTATTATGAAATATGTTTTTCATGAAATTAGACAAAAGTTACTTATATTTACAATGAAATTTTAGAATGATTTTCTTTTGAAGACAAATTATGAATTTAGAATCGGATTAGGGATGACGATTTTTGGCATAACTTTGATTAACTATAGCCAAATGACCTACCCGAATGTAATTTCCATTTTTTGTCCCTATCTCAGCCTTGTAGAGTGATCAAGACCTCACTCGAAACTAGCCATTATGATTCACCTCGTTATAACCGACCCTTAACTTAATTTGGTCTACATTTCCTTGAAATCCCGCAAGTTTAGTATGTACTTATGGATAGCGGTGACGACATCGAAATTAAGCTTCGATGCAATAAAATGGCAAGAGATGAGATTGGTATTATTATTCGGAGGACATTTCTATAAAATCATATGTATTATGATTGTATGTTTGTTGTTAAAAAAAAAATAAAAAAAAACCCCTTGATTTCAAATAAAACCATTTTGTATCAAATAAAAAGGTCATTGGAGTTCAATTTTGAATCAGGATATTACTGATCGAGATATTTTTGATCGAGAGTTGAAGGTGTGAGTGCGTACGACTTGCTTCTTTCTCTTTTGATTTTCCTTTGTTATCCTTTCGATTAACCAACGCCCGGAGCCTGAACATTACAAGCCATTTTGCCAACTACTTGACCTGATCTTTGATTCCGAAAATTCATATAGTGGCGATTACAAAGTTATTCTAAATATTTTATTTATATTTATTAAGTAATTCATGTAGAATTTCATTTAGATAATATTTGATAAATAATCTATCAAGTTGTACACATTTTTATCTTCTTAAAAATCTTAGACAGATTTAAATTAATATAACTATAATATTGACAAATATACGTTACTAAGTTAAAAATTTAATCCGCACAAACTATATTATTCGCATTATAAATTTGTATATATTATCGCTTATTTTGCTTCGAGGGACGATCAAAAGTTTAAGTGGAGAGTAGTTGATATATGATAAAAATATGACTAAATTATATAAAATTTTATAACGTATTAACGATAATATTATAGAAATTTCATAAAAATATAACTAAAACTTATAAAATATAAATCGTTTTAAATAAATATTATCGGTATAAATTTAATAAAAATTATAACTTTTGTTGTCGATTTCTTGTGGTTTCGTTTCTATGTAATCGATCAGAAACATATGATGAAAAGAAAATACAAAATCAAGAATCGGCATCGAAAGAGTGAAAAACCATAGCGGATATTTTGACAGTTCGGCACGAACCGGATTAAACCGGCACACACCGGTTTAAACTCATCATTACATCACATGGGTCTGACACAAGGAATCTGAGTCTGTTACACCGGCCCGCGCCGGAAGGAGCCCGGCCCGCGCCGGCCCACTGACACCTGCCTATAAATACTCCTCATTTGTCAGCATTGAGGAGTGTACCAATATATATATATATCATTTCTATATATATATATATATATATATATATATATATATATATATATATTATCTAATCTAAATTCTGTAAATATAGTAGTAGGCATTCTGCCAAAAATAACGTAGTATCGTTGTAATACTTAGAAGCATTATCGAGGATTGTTGTTTCTGAAGCTGTTGTTACTTTCAGGATGATTAGGCTCCAATTCAACAGTTGTAATTGGTAATTTTCTAATATTATTATGTTTGTTGTTTATATACGTATCTATATATTAGTTATAATGATAATAGGCTAACTCTATATCTAGCCAAGATATGTAATTGAATTATTTTGATCTTTTTAGGGAAATGGATGATGACTATATTAAAAACTGATTAAAATCGATGAATCTTTTTCTACTTGAACTTAATGACACGTTCGTATTGACATAGCTAATCAATATAAACAGAATCGTAACCTAATGATGAACTGACCAGAGAAGTTAGGATATGAGATCATGGGTAGAAAAACCGGAGGGTAAAAATGGCCGTATGACAAACGGAATCCTATTTCCTACCCGGGGGCAGAATATTTGTACTCGAGAGATTATTACGTTAAATCACCTGTTTAATCGAGAGATCTTAAAGATTGGCCGCATGACAACCGGAATAACCAAATTTGAGATGACATTTGACAGAGGATGAGACATATGACAATTTCATACGCTCGTGTGAGGAGGAATTGTTGAGCTTAGAAGTATACCGTTTCACATGATCAATTGGACCTTAAAAAAAGAAGATCAAGCACATCCATTTAACTAAAAAGAGATCATAATTTGATAACATTATCTTGGCTAGTTTCTAAATATTATTAGTATCTATTATATATTGGTATCTATCTATATATATATATATATATATCTATATATATCTATGTATTTATATATATTAGTTATATATCTATATTATTATTATTTATATTATGCATTTATTTACTGTTTTCCTAGTATAAAGATTATTTATATGGTAAAAACTGCGACTTAGATTGAGTTAATAATAGCTCTTTGGTGTTTAACCACACTCTGAATTACATTTCGTTTCCCTGAGGATACGACACTCTGACTCACCACACTAGCACTACAATTTGACCCGGTACACTGCCGGTTAGACCAGATTTAGTCCTAGAAAATCTGACGTCAGTGGCTAAATTCTGCTAAATTTAATTATTTATTTGTGAGGTTTTCTGTGTTGAAATAATTTTTTTCTGGTAATGATAGCACTTATTATTTTGGGGACAAGAAGGCTAATATGAGGCAAAGTTTATGTTGATAATTAAAGATTTTTAATTTGGAAATCAACTTTGTTAATCATTTTCAATTTAAGTGGTTCTCATTTCTAACTTGTAATTGTTATTATGTTATAACTTAATGAGATGAAGTGTTGAAAAGTACAATAACTCTGGAAATTTTGTATTCATGATTAACCAAAAACCTTCACTATCACAATAAGATTAGATTTGGTTGATAAAAGATATGCCAAAATAGGCAATTAGTAGAAAAAGATATTGAATTTATTACCAAAAGATACAATGAAGTGTTTCTTGTGTTTAAAAAGAGTTTGATTTTTATAAAATTTAATGACAATGCTACCCTTTCGGGTACTTTAGCGAGAAGTCCGGATCATATGCAATGAACATGTTTCAATGGTTCATTTGGTGAAACATTACCACTTTCAACGGTATCATCGAAATTCGGTGAAATAATCTATTTTTAATACCTTATAGGAATCATCGGAGGATGTTCACCGCGATAGAAGAATTTTTTAGATTAGGCAATGAAGAAAATTAATTAAGTGGTGTATTCAACTAAGCAATAATCAATAATCCAATGATAATCTGACGCGAAACTTAAACGAATCAAGATCGCGGCCCGCCGCTTGAGTAATCATCTTCTCTACTCATTTGTATGAATTCCTCCCCACGGTTGGCACACTTGCTGCGAGACATATCATTGAAAATGATACTTGTACCTCATGTGGTACTCATAGTGAATCGATTTTACATGTTCTTAGAGATTGTTGGTGGGTGCGTGGGATGTGGAAAGAAATTGTGCACCACCAACATTGGCAAGAATTCTTCAATATTCATGTTGTCCCAGACGGGCTCGACAAGTGTCCCCAAAAAGATATGTATAAGAATGACAATATTGTGTTTTGGAGACTTCTCTTCCGGGAGCTCATTTCAATCATTTGTTACTGGCGTAATGAAGAGTTCCACCACACAGATCGGCATAGGCCTCCGAAATCGGTGTTCATATATCTCAAATTTGTTCGGAAGCGAAAATACCTTTAATTTGGCGTAGTTAAGACTGCAATTTGGTTCTCGTATCTTTTGATGTATAGTTTTTGTTTCTGCTTTTTATTTTAAACGCTTGTACAGTCTTACTCAATTTTGTTATATATAAATATCCGGTTTATACCAAAAAAAAAAAATTAATAATCCAAGTCGTGCAATTAATTAATTGGCCGGAGATGCCAAATTGAGGTAAAGAATACAACTGGCAAATGACAAAAATGGGCCAAGGTGTGTCTTTCTGCTTGGCACCTAAAGGGCCCTAATTATATATTACTCTAACAAAAAAAACTTGGAACAAATATGTCAAGGAAAATGATATTTTCATTTCATTTTATGCATCCCATAACCGTTTTTCTGTAAATAACAAAATAACTAGACCTGACCGGTTCCGGGTCCACGCAGACAACCCTCCTGGTTCGGGCAAAATGGAACCGAGGCTATCGGTTCCGATTTCTAACGGCTCCTAGAACCGTCGGGTTTGGCGGTTCTGGTCCGGGTCCGGTCTCGATAGATTCCTGGTCGACAGTTCGAGATCACTCGCGATTCCATTGCGGTTCCGATCATGGTTCCAATCCCGGTTCCAAAAAATTCAATTTTTTTTTTACAAAAATTGTATAACTTACGTTAAAATTAATAATAAATTCTAATTAGTTATTAAACTATATGTAATATTTAATTTCATAAGTGCTTTAGAAAAAAACACACAGCTTGTATAATATTTAATTTCAACCAATCTATATATAATATTTAATTTTATAACTTATATTCTAGATAATTTTGCATGATGTATGAAAAACAAACGTGATACATTAAAACATGAAGTAATGGTCTACTATTGAATGTTTAATTTCAACGTAAACTTGTAAAAAATACACACACAATATGTATGTTTTGTTAACAACCCCTATTATATGCAAATGAAAAAACAAAAGTATGTGAAAAGTTATCAGTTAATCACTAAAATATAAATAAACTACAAGTCTACAACTCGAAAATATATATTGTAATCATTACTTAAATAATACTTCATTAAATCCGAAATTTTAAATAAACTAGCTTTAGATTGTTTTAGATATCTATATCTATATATATTTTTTAGAGTAAATAACAAACTAATTACCCGATTTTCACCTATTACCCGACCCACGCCCCGCTTTCACCTAAAATAAAAAATAAAGCGAAAATCATAAAACAAAGATGCAAACACACACCCGCTTCAAACACACTCAAATAGCCAACAAACCACAACGAAATTCCGAAAATCACTCATCAGTTGCGTCGGTTGGTTTATCTCACACATAATAATCTCACCAAACCTTATCATGATACAAGCGAAAATCACCAAGTGATGATCCAATCAACGTTTCAAAATTCAATCCTATTATCCGAATGCAATAAAAAATCTCCTACTACATTTAAATCATTTTTTCCCCTTCATGCGGTACAGAGGAAGCCCCAAAATGATCATCTTCAACCTCTGCTTTTCTGTTATGAATTAAATTCATTTGTTTTGCCAAATGATCTGGGTTTGTTTGTTTTTTTATATGATCTGTGTTTGTTTTAGTTTTTTTTTTTTAATCATTGATGTACAGACGCCAAGGAGATCGATATCGAATATTCTCCGGCATCCACCTCGTCATGTTGACACTCGCTTCCCATTACGTTGCATCTACAGCCAGTTCTATTAAGGATAAGACTTCAAAATGATTCAGATTGTTATTGAAGGTGATATGACACCAAATTTGCTAATTGAGCTTCCTCCAGGTGAGATCAACGTTTGAGACAAATCCCTAAAAACATGAAAAATTTCGGACATAGATTGTTTTTGTTTGAGCCTCACCCGTTTAGTTCTGCAATTCGAATTCCCGAACTCTTTGACAGCATTTTGTTGCGGTGAATTGTCTTATTTTGGCATCATGGACATCTGATTCTAAAGGAAAAAAAATTAGAATGCCTGGGTGATCCATTCAATTTATTTCGATTCAAAGATACACAATCATCGTATTTCATAACCGTAAAGTAGTCTTCGTCTTCTTTATTTTTAAGGTCTTTGTTGTTTGTTCTTTCCTTTTCATCTTTGTTCGTTAATCTAATATTATTCTTTCCTTTACATTGAAGGGATTACATGGTTAATGGATTGTGATTCAAAATTAATTTCCGTACAAGTTTTGTATGTTTTGGTTTAGTTATAAAATACCATTCATGCGATGCCACCCAATTGACATGACATATGCAGATCAAAATCAGGAAGTGATTGTAATACCGTCTAATTCTATGATCTTTCCAAGTTAAGAGAAGCAAGCCAGATGAGGCCCTGATTCAATGGTTCCCCATCCAGGATCGACTAGACATGTCAAATTGCATTCAGGTATGTAGAATCCTCGAAAATGTAACCATAAATGTTAAAGTATCCCACATTGATCCAATTTCCAAAAAAAAATCCCAATTGTGCCGAGCTTTCCTTTCCATTTTTGGAATGGAATATTTACGAAATCTCCATGAATAGGATCAACCCTATTCCATGGCATTTACACGAGGTTCCTCTTTAAGAAAGTCCCCGAGAGGGCTTAGTTGATCTATGATGTTTCATCTTTCATTTGTTTCGAGAAATCTATCGATCAATTCTGATTCTTGGAAACTTGGTGTAATTGTATTTTAAAATGACATGTAATTGAAAAATGGTGTAATTGTATTTTAAAATGACATGTATTATGCGACTGTCTTTTTAAGTGGTCATTATTGAGAAAGTTATAGTATTTTCTCATGATGTGTATTAATTGTATTTTGTGTTTCAATTGATCTTTTCTATGAATTAATAATAAAATGATTTTGTACATAGTTATGGAATTTTTCTGATCAAAATATATTTTTAGAATTATTGACAATTCTGTTGGTGAAGGTGGATGAGAGCTTTATCCCATTGGTCATTTATTAACATTTTGTTTACTTCATCGTAGTGAAGCATTTTTATTTGTGTTCACTTTGGTTGGTGTAAGGTGTCTTTCGATTCGATTCTCATATTTGCAGTCCAAATATTTACTTTTATATTACATTCAAATCATTTTTTGCATTAATTTACCATAGATTTAATTTTCAAACAAAATATATGTTGGACATATGTTGATAGGTCTTATGTAAATTGTTTTTTGATGTCAGATTTTTTTGGGGGATGATTGGAAGTTTTTTGTTATTAAAATTGTGAACATGCGCGAACCCATGGTTGGTGTAGGATTGTGACTTTTATGGACATGTCCTTGGCATGGATGCACGAGGGCTATTATATAGAGAAAGAACTAATAATAAGAGGTGATTTTATGGAACTTTTTAAGTACTTCCTGATGATTTCAAAGATCTTATACAGATTTAAAACTGAAAATGAAATGACGGTAAGGATTTAGCATTTATTTGTGTGATATAAGGTTGTGGAAATTGGCTAGCAGCTTGAAGTTGTCATTCGTCTTCCCCTGCATCTACTATCTCATAGATTAAATCAAGAGTACTATTATGCTTCCATCTCGAAGTTGAGCATTATATGAAAATACGGCATATGTCGTTGTATTCAATCTGTTTTACAAGTGAATGCCAACGGTTCTACTAATGGTTGTGTTGTAGTGTGGGTCATTAGGTCTTGAAAGATGGGATTGGATATCTAAGCAAGATCATGTTATCGAAATACGGAAGGCATTTTGATGTCAATCCGAAAGGTTGGAGATTGTTTGCAGATCTCTTAGAAAATGTCTGCATATGCTTGGAAATCTTGACTCCTGCATTTCCATATCTCTTTGTTCCGATTGGTCCTGTTGCTGAGAAGCGGGGACGTTCTACACCGCTTCAATCCAGGTAACCTTAACACGTCCCTGCCATTGATGATATCGGCTAGGTTGCATAAGTTCATATACATGAGTACAGATCTGTGGATATGGGGTCTTCGAAAAATCAGGGATATGGGTGCGGAGGGTATATAGTAAATATATACATAAGATAATACAAATTTTAGTTGTTTCCTTTAGTTTTGGTAATTTTCATCATTTTGGACAGCTTTTCATTCATTATTTGGCGGTTTTACTCAAATTTCAACATGGTTCCTCATTTCACATATTCAAGTTATAGATATGGATATCTGAATCATCTATCCAATTTTTAAAACTCACGCCCCATTTTTGTATCCTAAGTATCTGTGCTTAACTGTGCCGGATAAATGACACGTTACCCGTCAAAAGTATCCGTGCATCGTAGGACTTCGGTATCATGACCTTATGACCAATTCTAGCCACGTACTAAGGCAAGGGTTTAAACTGATAACATTTGCTTGATGACAGGCATCTACTAGGAGCTATTTTTATGCTGGCTTTGCTGCACAAAGAAACTTTGCAGAGGTACTTTGCTTTAGAATCAACTTTTAAAAAGTGGATTGTTTTCAATGTGGTGCTACATTAAAAACTCAATGGTGCTACTTTGCTTCTGTTTTATGTTTGTATGCATTTACATTCTTAAATTAATATTGTAACATCCAAAGTAACCTATTTTATAATTTGATTGTGCTTTCTACATGGGCCACTTTTGGCGGAATTAAGTGGAGTGGGGTGGGGTCACGTGACCCCAAATGAAATCTAAAGATTTTTGTAGTATTAAAACAATATAATTTTATTGCTTAAAAATATCGTTTAAGTGGTTAATAAATGTAGTTTTATGCTCCAATGACCCTACTAGAACAAAGTTTTGGATTCAAAATGTATTCATAGGCTCCGGTGACCCCACTGAAACAAATCTCTGGATCCGCCCCTCATGGGTGGTTCAAATGCTATACATGCATATTTATCAAGATATAAATATATCAATGATATTTGATCCTTCAAAGTACACATCATTTATTAAATGGATATACTCAACTTTAAAGAATGTTTCGTGAATATTTTATGTTTCATTGTTGAAGTTATGTGGGAAAGGGGAAAGGGTAGTGGGAGATGGAGTGATTTATGATTGTTTTATGAGAAAAAAAAATCAAGGGGGTTTAGAATGAGGCTAATGGAGAGTCTTTATAAACAACACATGAGTTACATACAATTGTATACTACATTGTGTCATTTCAATTGTTATCCAAGCAGGTTAAAAAATCATGTTCGTTTAGTTTTCTTAGCGTGTGGGTTTCTTTGAGTCTAAGGGATAAGATGGTGGCAGTGACGAGAATAAGTGGACCATGAGGCGTTGGTGTGTAAGGGTAGGGTTGAGGTGATTTATGATTTCTTACGATAAAAAAGTCAAAAAGGTAGGGACGTGTTCCTGCGAAAGAGCATTGTATCTCTAAATTAATATTATCATTTTTAATACACTTATCTTATCTCCGTGCATCGCACGGGTTCCCTACTAGTCTATATATATTTGAAAAGAAGATTTAACCCGTTTATCCAATTGACCCGCTCCAAACCCGTAATTACAAAAAAAATAATCTAAAAGAGATATAGAATCATCACCGAAATTACAAAAAAAATAATCTAAAAGAGATTAAAAAAAAAAAACCCAACAGATATTACAAAAAAAAAATCAAAAAAAATATAAAACAGATATACACCGAAAAATATTTTAAAAAAAAATCTAAACAACGCGCAGAACCCGTCCAGATATTACAAAAAAAATAAAAAAAATAAAAAAAATAAAAAAATCTAAAACAGATAAAAAAAAAAGGAAAATTAGGGATTAGGACATTTTCCATATTTTTTTCAATTAACAGTCCCAGTTAACAATTTTTATTGGCTGAAGGACATAATTAAAATTATATGACTAAATTGCCCTTGCTTAACCCATTCTTATCCTTTAGCTTTTGAGAAACTCATTGTCGGCTTATCTTTCTCGCTTTCGAAGAAACTCAATGTTGAAGACCAAAATTTACAGCGCCTGATTGATCATCGTGATTCTTGCATTCTTTCGTTTCCAAATTCGGTTGATTGATCATCTATTTCGAAGGATTCATTCTTAGCAGCATCTATTCATCAGGTTTATTTGCCAATTTTTTTTCTCTGCTTATTGGTCAAACGCAGTAGAGATCGGAAATCTGATTTTTATAAGTTAAATTTCAATCTTCTAATGAAATTGAACATAAATGTGATCTTCTTAAGTTTAATTCATTGTTGATCCTGATTTTGATTTTTGTTTGTGACTACTGTGTGTTTTTATGAGAAAAATGCGATTCACTGCTGATTTTCTCTGATTCCGTTGTAACCCCAATAGTAGAACAAAAATCTGAGTTTTATAAGTTAAATTTCAATCTTCCTAATGGAATTGAACATAAATCTGTGCTTCTAAAGTTTAATTCGTTATTCATCCTAAGTTTGATGTTTGTTTTGTGAATACCGTGTGTTTTATGAGAAATAATGTGATTCACTTCTGATTTTCTCTGATTTCTAAGAAGGTGTTTTCACCAAAAGGGATAAAACCCTTTACGAATCTTCGATTATTGATTTACAGAAATTCTATTATCCTTTTAAAGGTCTAAGGTATACATCTGTTGCTCTTGTTGTTTCAATTGTGCATTGAACTTGTTGTAACAGCTGAGTTTGCACGATCATGTTGGAAAATTTCCTGCTTAATTAATTTTTATTTTGAGCTTGTGCGTTTTGGTTTTCTTTGTGTTGACCAGAAGGGGAATAGATATTGCTTGTAATTAGCTCAATTTGGGAATCTTTGGATAGTAATTTGACGTGGGTTAGTTGATTTACCATGTGGGATTTTGAATCGAGTGAGGAAATTGTTTTATTTGAATTATTTGATGCTTTTTCGTAGATGGGTTCATAGTTACTCAAGAGAGTGGATGTAATTGCAAATGGGTCAATTCAAGAAAATTTTGAAAATTCCTGAGATGACTCCCCTTATTAAAGCACAGAAGCCAAATGGGGAGAGAGCAATTGCGAGTGGGAGGGGCATCTCATTTATTAGGATTATGTGGCTTAGGATGGGTTTGTTGCTTGATGGGGTATATATTTTGAATGATTTTTCGTTGATTGCAGTGAGAAAGTTATTGTGGTGTGCTATGGAAAGTTGCGAGCTTTAATTACTTCGACACAATGCTAATATGTCATCTAAGCAACGCTTTCGCTGGACTAATGAGCTCCATGAGCGTTTTATCGAAGCTATGACTCCGCTTGAAGTTTATGAAACAACCTTCTGTATGTTTGTGTTTAATTGCTTTGTGAATTAAGTATTTTAAATCATCTTGTATATACTGTACATAATGAGATTCTTTGGATTTATTTGTAGATTGTAGGTCCGCTTGTGCTTCATGAAATTCTACAATATGCCCAAGTATAGACAAGATATTAGCAGATTCATTTGTTGCATCTAAGAATTGGAGTATCGTAAATTCAAATGTTGAAGTGCTTTGAACACCATCTTGTATGGTTGACCTTGAGAAGTTTATTTGTTCTTGTAATGTTTAGCAATTGAATGGTATCCCATGTGATCATACGGTAGGCTGTAAAATGAAGGATGATCTTCCCTTACATGAATTTGTTGATGTTGGATTCCGTTCGAGTTCGTATGTTGCTTGTTATCAATATGCAATCCATTCTGTGCCGTTGGTTTACCAGCCAGTTGATTCCAATGTTGTTGTTTTACCTCATATTTCAAAGAGACAACCTGGAAGTCCAAGGAAGAGGCAGATTCCTTCTAGAGGTGAATCCAAACGGGAAATGATGCATGGTCGGTGCCATAAGTTGGGGCATCATAATCAAAGGATATGGGTTGCTTCTGTTATGATATAGATGACATTGCTTAGTATAACTCCACTACTCTACAAATTTTCATATTTTGGCTCATGCTTATTGTTTATACTTCTTAGTAGAGTGACTTATCTATATCCTGTAAATTTAAGAGGCCTTAGCTCCCATACAAAGTCTATGAAGTATATGTTTGTCTTTTATGCATTTTATTTGGATGTTCTGTCTTTTTGTGTTCGTAGAATTATGTTCATTATCGTATTATATGTTATGTAAAAAATGGATGCAGCAAAACAATCAAAAGTGATCAAAAAATTCCACCAAACTTTTGTTTTAATACTCTTTGTTTCGTTTTGAGAGTTTGTTTGATATTGTTACTCTATTTTTCAGGAGATCCACTATCGAAATTCACGAGTGAATATTAATAGTGAATTTTCGAATAACAGTGAATTTTAACAACGAATTTCGAACAAACGTAATTTTTGGCAGCACCATTCTAGTTATTGAAGTTATGACTCAAAATCATACATATACTAATCAACCAAGAGACAAAAAAGAAAAGATGATATAATAATTGAAATATGTAAACATTGATTAAAATAGTTGTTTCCTTCTCCCCAGCAATTCAAATCACTTCAATTTGGAACATACATATGAAAATAAGTCATTGTGTTCATTTGGCATCTACACAAATAACCTGCTGTAACCATAAATCCTAGCCAAACTTGCTGTAAACTCAATGAAGCCCAAAAATAAAATGAGGGATGTTGACGCCTTACAATGCAGCTGCCCAAGCCAAAAAGTCACATAATGCAGCACATGGCACTCTTCAACAACATCATTTTGACAGCACACTTCCAAGATTATCTAATGCAAATCATCAGCAGTAAGATCAAAATCTCTCGATACATATAATTGGTGCCAAATATGTATCAATTTGAATTGATTGGGGGTCGAATCGTATAATGGTGATAGTTACGGGGCCCGATGTCCTTTGCTCTTATAGTACCTCTAAATAATATGCCATATTTCAGCAAACTAAAATGACCCAGACTCTTTTAGATATGGAAGCAAAGACAAAGAAAAAGGGTTTGACAATTAGGTTCAAAAACATCAACATAATTTCCCTAAACGTCGTACATTTCAAAAAAGCAGGCTTCAGGGCTATATCTAGTGACAACAAAAGATACAGAGTAATTCTTCTTCCAATGCACCGATTTAAAAAACACGATCGCAAGAAGAAAGACATTACCCAGCTGGAACTAGCATCAAATCAGTGCGTAGGTCCTTCCATCTAGCCTACATAGACGAAATGTCAGCAGCACTAAGCAAAAATTTAACCACCACTTACTACAGCAATGACTATAAATACACTAACTTGTTCTGTTCCTCTAAAAGCAACAACAAGTCTTCTCCAATTTAAGTCACTCTAGAGTGCAACCTGCAGTTTGCAGACAATGAGTATCCATACAATATCAAGAGACTAGATTCAGATAGAGTACACTATCAAGATGTTAGCTTTGAACACATATGTAATGCAACGTGTACTTAAACGTCGGCATACCTGCGTGTCTGTGTTTGGATTATCCAAGAAACATATTTTTTCGAATTCAGACTTAATAAAGCTAGGGTGACCCAATGAAGTTGCTAGCATTGCCCAAGCTTCCATTGCACTCTCTGCTGTTGAAAAGAGAGCCCCCATTTCTTCAGCTTTCTTCTCATCCAATATCAATGCATTTGCTGGACCCGATAATGCCGTATTCTTAGGGA
Source organism: Gentiana macrophylla (assembly GCA_026214975.1). Classification (NCBI taxonomy): domain Eukaryota; kingdom Viridiplantae; phylum Streptophyta; class Magnoliopsida; order Gentianales; family Gentianaceae; genus Gentiana; species Gentiana macrophylla. The sequence continues at coordinate 6,922,153 of CM047808.1, read as the reverse complement.
TTTCAGAAGGTTTATTTCCTTCAGAGGATGGAGCATCTTTCTCATTATCATTTTGTCCAAAAATGCCTGCATCTTTGCCTATTTGAGATACCGTTGCATTAAGAACCATTAATGATCCCAAAACCCCTTCTGTCTGCTTTAACATATCCTGAGTCATTTTCTTCATATCAGTAAGAGATAAATGATTCATATTTGTAGTCTGAAGACCAGTAGTGGTTTCGTCCTTATTTTCTGTGGTTGCAAGACCAGATTCAACGTATACCGCCTCTGCAACTTTTTGTGATTGTATTGTCTTGAATAGGCTCTTCTTTTTTATTTTTAATGCACCTGCACCACCACCAGAAACCAAGAACTTGAACTTGAAACCAAAGACAGAAGAAAGGGAGACAAGAGAGCAAAACAACCGTTTGCACTCCCCATTAACTTGAAGAGTGCGTCCAGGAGTGAAAAGCCGATGTTTAGCGAAGTCTTAAGATTGGCAGCTGCATTGTATCCCGTAAAACCAGCAAACCAGTGACATTGTCTAAATTGATGCAGTCCAGATTAACGGAGTTCTGCAATTGACTCCCCAAATTGGCCAAACGGACAGCCACCGAATTACCTTCTAAACAGTGAATGAATTATAAAGTGCATTTGAGTGAATATTCAATACTTGGCTTAGTGAATTTTCTTAGTGAATCAGACTTTCAGGAAATAAAACATAAAAATTGAGACATGGTAGGACAATCAGCTACATTACTGTTATCAAGTGAACCAATCTTCATATAATAAGTGTGATTTTTTGAAATAAAGTTTAGTGAAACTCATAAGCACATCATAACATATATGTTCCACAAAGCACACAAAATATACAATGAATACAGTTTTCTATACATTCACTTTGTATAAACAAAATTCTCTTAGATTTCTCACTGAGAAAGCAATCTAGCTAATAGATTTCTCGTCCACTAGATTAAGTGAAATATAGCAGTGAATGTGAGTACTAAAACCTGCTGCAATAAAAAGCCTAGCAACATCACCATGATTCCAAGCAAAAATTGAGTGCACATTACAGTGAATTTGAGTAAATGTTCACTAAGAAACCAATCAAAATGACACAAATCTCATCTAGTAAATGAAGGGAAGCAGAGCAGTGAATTTGTCGATTTAGTACTTACTTAGTAATGCGTTCATCAGTTTTTTTTCTTCTGAGTTGCCTTCGGTCTTGTTTTCGCCAATTTCAAGCACTTGATTCACTTCTATTCCTCCCTGAATAGGTGAAAGGAAGATGCAAAGGTGAACTCAAACCCTATTTTTCAAAGAAATTGAATTTGCAGAATCGAAACCATGTACCTTCGAACTGAGATCTCTTTCAATAGTAACCCTTCGAAATTACTGAGGAAGTTCGTGATGTCATGAATTTCCCTCCAATTTTGCAAAGATTTCTGCTCCCTGTTTGGAAATCATAGTGAAGGTGGACAATTGGCGTGAATTTGGAAGTGGAACCCTAATTTTCGTAAATGGCGTGAAAGTGAGGCTGAGTTTGTTTTATTGATAAGGGTATAAGAGTCTTTTTGACTACATTTTTGTCCTTTATGCAACAATTTTTTAAACTTGTCCTATCCTTTAATTTTTTAAATGTTTTTGTCCTTGGGCCTCATTACCCCAAAAAAAAAACCAACAGATATTAAATTCAAAAGAAAATAGATATTAAAAAAAAAACCAGCTATTCCACGGTATTAAACAGATATTAAACCCGTCACTGCCGAATCTCCGATATCTTTTCCAACATCTTTATCTCCTTGCAACAAATCATGTACACCCCTCCATATCATTTCAAATTTTGGATGTAACAAATTTTCAGATTCGTTGTAACAAATCATCTACATCCGTCCGTATCATTTCAAAATTTTATTTAAGGAGAAATAAAATTATTTGAGATGTTCTTCCTTAATTGGTGCATGATATGGTGATCGGGATTCTCCATTTAATTGAATGGTTTTGAAGTAAGTGTGATTCACATCTTTTGGGGCCGGCCTGCATTCTCCATTTAATTGAATCAGTGCGTTGAAGCTTTGAAGAAGAGCTTTATGTTTTGTAATGTATATATTGGTTATCTGAACCATTTTATGAGATATAATCAATTTTTATCTCGAACTGCTTTATGAGATATTTATTGTTTATCTAAACCATTTCCTAATTGTCCTAATTATATGATAGGCGGATGGATGAAAATGCTTAAAAATTGGATATTGTTGTTTCTTACATTTATGCTGGCTTAAGAGCTCAAAATAATTTCCATATACCTTCCCGATATCTAGATTATCGGTTGGATTATTTTATTTTATTTTATTTTTATCTCGGCTCTTCTTTCCAAGTAATTTCCTATGTTATGAAGATTTGTTCAAGATACTTTGGACATCTCTGAGAGCTCCAATCCGTACGTCCAATTCACGACAACAATTTATAAGTTTACTTATTTTTTGCATTTTATTTTCCGTAATTTCTTCCGTAAATTACGGATATGTTCTGTAAATCACTCCACAATACAATTTCACAGCTTGCAGCCCGATCATGCTCACACATTTTGTTATTTTTTCAGAGTAAAATAGTCTTATTGGTATCCATATCTAACACACTTGATATCCGTATCATAGGTGCATAGTTGATTGAAGATAATAAGAAGATAGAGTATTCAACATATCACACAATCTCAATATGAGGTTGGTTGTGTCATCATAGATCATGTGGTTCGATCATTTGTTGTTGCTAAATTTAGCGGGAATGATGTTTTTTAATCAAGCAATTACATTGTGTTTTCATTTTGAATATTGTGTTTCAATAATTGTTGATCATGACAGTTTTATTAACCATTTAATCTTTTCCTCGAAGAATGCAAGCGGTAGGAGTTGTAGTGCGTAAAATTTGGGTTGTGTTTAGCGATTCACATTTGCAATTCATTCCACTTCTAACCTACTCTATGACTGTGGAATTGGTCGTCTTTATAGAACTTTCATTTTTACTTGGGCCTTTTTTTTTAAAAAATGTTTGTATTTTCTTTGAGTTCTAATCGATCAAATGATCTTTGTATATTTCAGACTTAATCAAATCCAGATGTGTGTCGTTAAAGCTTCATTCCACTTCTAACCTACTCTATGACTGTGGAATTGGTCGTCTTTATAGAACTTTCATTTTTACTTGGGCCTTTTTTTTTAAAAAATGTTTGTATTTTCTTTGAGTTCTAATCGATCAAATGATCTTTGTATATTTCGGACTTAATCAAATCCAGATGTGTGTCGTTAAAGCTTGCAGCATCGAAAAATCCTTTAATGCTCTTCTCTAAAGTTATTTTGACATTGAGATGTTGTAATTAGGAGCCAAAGGAATCCCCTGGATATGGCCTAGTGGTGAAGGTATGGGTGCGTAGTGCAACCTCTAACCTAAGTTTGAGGTCACGGTTCGATTCCGTGAATGGGGTTGATTTCCGATTGATAACACCCTTCAAAGTCAGAGGGTTTCAAAGGCAGCCCATGTTGGAGCTACTAGGTTACCTGATTAACCTCTCCTCATTTTCCTGTGGGATCGGGGGTGAGGGGACCCTTAATGGTAGGGTTTACCATTTTTTTTTAGGAGCCAAAGGATATAAATGCAACCATTTTTTTTTTTGGGAATTTGCCCGGTTACTATTCTTATGCATATGTATATATGTAGTATAAAAGTAAGAATATGGTGCCAAGTATAAAAGTAAGAATAATGTAATGTCTTTTTTAAAAGAAAGATTAATTGTTATTAGGTTTCTTTTTTGTATCTATTCATTCTCATTAATCTAGCATAACTAACAATTTGACTTGATAGGTGAAACATTTTCGCATAGTGGGTGTTATTGAAAGTATAAGGGCACTTGTACCAGGTGTTTTAATTTACACCACCAAAATAATATAAAATAATACATATTTCTATTATACAACATCTCAATTCAAAACACTCCACACCAGCATTTCTATCCATATATCTATAACATTAAAATATTTATTTTAGATATAGAACACCTAAAAGAACATCTACTACAAGTGCTTTTAGGTGTTACATATCTAAAATAAAATAGAAAACAAAAAAAGCACTAAAAATATGATCTACAGATGATGAAATATATACTTGTAATATTTAGGTATGGTGAATAGTGTTGTTCTATATATAGAACAACACTATTCACCATACCTAAATATTTTTAAATATAAATTTATCTCACGTGGTCATATATTTGACCAGTTTTTTGTTTTCTATTTCTATTTTAGATATAGAACATCTACTACAAGTGCCCTAAATACTGATAACATGTTCCACGAGTCGTGCGTGGAATGTAAAACAGAGGTGTATGACTGCAATGGAAATAACGTGTGTTTTACATGCAATGACATTGTCCCCTCCGTCGTCAGGCAAATAACCATTTTCTACTCTTATTTATTACACTCTATATTATAACAATATTTATTACATACTCTGTTTTTATGTAGATATCGCGTTCAAACACGTATAATAGACGTAATTGGTCCTTTGAAAATATGCTTGACTGGTGGAGGTGCTGAGTTTCTTCTCCACTCTACACCTTCGTCCCTACAGAAAAATATGAAAACAGTGATTTAAGCAGCTTTTTCATCAAATTACATTTCAAATTATAAGTCTATTTTTAGAAATGGTAAAATTAAAATCTATATGGATGATAGGACGATGGACATCGACGTTTCGAGCAACGAATACAAAGATTATTGGGAACCTCATACACATTCGTTCTACATGCTCCAACAACGTCAGATTCTACGGACCCACCAGAAACTGCATTTGTGATGAAAGTGGATTGGGGTGAGGCCTATGCTCATGCTTTCAAACGCATTCAAGAAAAAAACCGTACAAAACGTAACAAGTTTTTTAATATTATTATTATTGTTATTCATTTAAAGGCATTATACATTTTTAACTCATTACAATGCCTCAACTGTTAATTTTAGGCCATGGTTTAATTTGAATAGCTTGGCGGATGCTAACAAGATTAAACACTGTTATTGTTTCATTTACGTTTTGTTTTGGAAACATATGAACAAGACAAGATGTTTCATTTTTTTTGTATCGTCGCTTAATGATTGCATTGTGTCACAATTTTCATTATGCTATCTTTTTAATTTATATAATTTAAACGTCCCGTGTATGTGCACGGGTTATTGGCTAGTTATAAAATAAAAGAATGCATCAGATAAGTAATTACATTGCAAGTCAATGCGCTAACGGTAGTATAAATACACTTCACAAAATATTTACAAGAATAAAATTCTATCGTAAATCATTAGAATATTGGTTAAATTTATTTAAAATTGGAATGTTGGTCAAAATTTGGACTAATAAGGACTAATTAGTTCTTATAGACTAAATTACCCCCAATTAGTATTTTTGTGATTTCCTAAATAAAAAAAAAATCGTGTTTAATTGCCAAACAAGATGAGCCGTGTTTTTAGGAGGTGGGTGATTACTGATCAATATCTCAAAGTTCACTATTTGCTGATATGTTTCGTTCATTTTTTTTTTTCTTTTCCATTTCCTACCAATTTAGCACTACTAATCTCACTGCTGCAACATGTCTTGATACATTTACTGACATTACATGAAAAATGAAGGGAAAAAAATTCATACTCACAGTGGCATATGTCTATTAGCATAAAATTCGAAGATTTACCCTTTATCATTCGCCTCTTCGTCCGCTTCGTTTCCGTCTTCGATTCGTATGCGAGTCGGTGGCACCGCCTCCCATATTGTTTGCTCGATCATTTCCATCTATGCAACCGGTATTTTCGTAGCTACTAACAACCGATTGAAGGTGGATTGAAGACAATTTTTGCTCTTCGATTCAGGAAAATCCGATCGATTTTTTCCTCTTCCAACAAAGAACATTATTGGAAGAAAAGCAGTTTTTTTTGATAAATATCCGACCGATTTCGTGGATTAAGCAGTTAGGATATGTGATTATGCGAAAATCGTGAAAGGTCATTGTTGCTCGGATTTTTCTCGACCAAGTCGTGAGTTATGGAAAAAAAAATTAAATCGTGGAAGGAGGTTAGGAAAGGGTAATTTGGTCACCTATTTTATTATTGTCCTTCGAACAATTAAAAATTAACTTGTCTTTTTCTCCTATTATTTTATCTTTCATGTCCTTCAGACATGATAAAGTCGATATGCTGGTAAAGTCGATATGCTAGCACCAGTCTTGCGGAGAAGTAATCTATGATTAGCCATATTTGGCTTGTGAGATAGGTCCGATCTGATATTCCAGGAAATAATATATAAGCAACCATACTTGGATTAATGCTAGCTTCGACCTACGCCATCATGCAAGGGAAAATAAAACCGTGTATCATTAGTAAAATTATCAACAAAATTATGTAATATATGAAACCATCACTTGACGCAATTGGGGATGTCCAAACGCGAGTGAAAATAATCTCTAGGGGATGGGAATAACATACAATAGAAGTAGCAAAAGAAAGTATGTGATTTTTATTCACTAAACAAGCAAAAGAATAGGGAGAAGCAGTTGTGGTGGAAATTTCTAGACCATTTCGACAAAGAATAGCTTGAAGAATGAGAATACTTGGTGACCAAGACGACGACATCAAGCACTTTTTGATGTTTTATTCATTGTGAAAAGTTAGAAGGGGGAGTTCAGCCATTCATACAATCCATATTTAACAACCCACATTGGGAACTTGTGATTGTGTAACCCACCATATTAAGAGATGGACTTCCTTCACCTCACAACCTGTGTTTTGACGATGGCCCTCTCTCTTATATGGGTTTGGCTCAGATTTCTACATAGTATCGTGAGCGGGAGGTCATGGGATCAATCCTGCTTCTTCAACATTGTTTCCCAATTATATTGTGCAAGTGTTGGATCTCTTTGTTGGACTTGTGTGCCTTTTATATGCTTTGTGTGCCATGTTGGCCCTGGCATTATGGCCCACACTGCGAGGCGTGTTAAAAGTGCCGATAAGGAAATATAGTAGGCCTTTTACTAACACCAATTTGGTTTTTTTAACAACTGATGTTACGCTTGATATTAACAGGTGTGAAGATCCTTCAAGTAAATTGAGAGGGTAAGAGTTCAAAAGAAACATTATGGGCCTGACAAAGCTAAAGCTAAGAGATAAATAATAAATTACGAGACATTCTGGGAATCATCCAGCTTAGCTAACTGCGTAGTTGCAGTAACCCTTTACAAGTAAATGATTGCGGAGATTTTGTAATCACATTGGCAATTTGCAACTTCGATCACTTGAATTTGAAGCTTCATTCATTCTTTTTAAGGTCATGAATGATATATTTCCTGAAATGAAACTTGAACCGCGAGAAGGGATACTGGTAATTTTCATATCAAAGTTTTGTTCTTGAAATTTGCACTGCTAATTTGGAGTTTGTGTGCAGTAGATTGTGTTTGATAATATATATTTTGGGTCCTTGTCTAAGGAATGTTGTGATTCTTCATGCCAAGTTTTACATTCATGACATGTTTTCCTTTTACCAAGATGTTCATGCAATTAGCATTTTTCTGAATTTAAAAGAATGTGATTTTTCGCTCCGTATCCTTTATACTTGGGATTCATGACAGATCATGGCTATCGGAGCTACGACATTCCCCATAGTTCTTCTAAAACGACAATGGCATATGTTTATGATCGTGCTAAATTAGATGTTAAAAAGTATTTTACTATTTTTTTTTTTTTTTTTTTACGACAACACTAATATTGTAATTTTTATCTGGTGAGGAGCAAAAATGAGGCCCTTGAAGTTGAGAATCAATTTGGCTGGCATAATTGTTAATAGATTTTTGGGTTTTTCTGACAAGGTAATAAAATGTACATATTGGGAAAAGTTTATTAACTCTTCAAAATCAATTTGTTGTACAAAATTATAGTCAGTAATTCTTGTACATTGCCCCATTTGGCACTCATATCAACTAGTGATTTACATACTTGATTGCCTTTCGATTACATTTCTTCTTGCAATCAATTCTTTTTGCTGATACCAAACATCCAAACATTTTCTTTGTGTTGCTGTTTTCTGTTGATCAATAATTCTGTTTGCAGAAATGAAAGATACGACTTCTAGAATTAATACGGTATGAATCTCCTCGTAAAAAAAAGGGAAGGGGGAGGGGGGGATTAAATCTCACAATATAAAACATCTCAAGTCTCGTCGTATATACCGAGCGAGTTGTAAACAAAACCAAAAAAAAAAAAATTCACAAGTGGTGTTATTTTTTGTCAACTTTAATATTGACAAGAAAGAGCTATCCCTTCCAAGAGAAGCATCTGTCTACTTTCAATTCATATGGCCAGATCGAGGAGCAGAGAAATCAAAGGAGAAGCCAAAATTTAGCTTTCATTGCCTACTAGAGCCAAAAACACTTTGTGAAAAAATAACTTGAAGCTCCTCATTACCAAAGTCTTCTTGCGATTCCTGTATTTCAACAACTGAAGAAGCAACAGATTTGGGTGATGCATAAACTTCAATCCTCTTCAAGGTAAGCATTTCTCCAAAACAGGGTGGTATTGTTTTCAGCCTATTGCATCCAGCCACGATAAGTACCTCCAAGCTAGGAAATAATTAATGCTGAAACAAATTTAAATTTAAACAATCATCATACGGCTCCGGGATAATAATAACTTGAAGCTCCTCATTTCCAAAGTCTTTTTGCGCTTCCTGTATTTCAACAACTGAAGCAGCAGCTTTATGTGATCTATGGACTTCAATCCTCTTCAAGGTAAGCATTTCTCCAAAACAGGGTGGTATTGTTTTCAGTTGAAAGCAGCCACTCACGATAAGTACCTCCAGGCTAGGAAAAGACTCTACATACGCAATCCATTCAGCCAAACCTAAAATCTCGAGTTTCAAAAACTTAAGCTTTGGGAATTCTGTATCTTCCATGTCCCACTTAGGCCCGTCAAAGGAATGACATAGTAGCTTCAAAACCTCGAGACATGGCATGTTACTAATCACTGGTAAATATCTCCAGTCTAAATAGCACCATGATAACGATAGTTTCTTAAGAGATGAAAGAAAGTTAAACGAACGTAAACATGCCTCCCCCACAGACTCAACCTTCAGCGACTCAAGTTTACTAAGAGAGTCCAGTTTCGGAAAACGTATACTCGAATTTTTCAAAGAGAAGATGCTGCAACAGAAGCTCAGTTTTCGAAGAGAAGGTGACCTTTGTAGAAAGACTTTTAATTTTTTTGTTGAGGAGACAAGTAATCTTGAAAAGCTTTCCAAGTTAGCCATTTGGGGGTGGGAATGGGGGTATGCTTCACGTTTTTTGACACCCGAATTACTTAGGTAACACTGATCGACACATACATGCCTAAGCCTTGTCAAATTCCAGAAAGCTTCGGGCAAGTTCTGTAAACTTTCGTGTCCTCTAAGAATCAGAATTTCCAGATTCCAGCAATTGGACATGAAATTGTTTAGAGTAATACTAGAAATTGTTCTACTCCGCCATACTGGAGGAAATGAAATCGACATAAATCTCAGATGAACTACTGAATACATCTCTCTTATAAAACAGTCATTGCATTCTAACTCTTCCAAATCCATCACTTGAACATGTTTCAAGTTCCTAAGATCATAACGGTCATGATTAGGAATTTTCCATTTACACTTAAAGAGCAGAGAGTGGATATTTGGACATATATCTGTAGCATCACTGACATATTTCCCTTTCATATGCATGCAAACACGATATGCATTACGTAAAGTGGAACTTGATGAATTAGAAGCCTCGTCTTTGACCATTAATTGGAAAATGTTCTCCTCTTGAGCCTTTCTTTGACACTAGATCATGAATCCGACAGCTTTTGATCCCACCGTATGAACTTTTCTCATCAGCAATCACAAGGCTTCTATCAACTAGATCACTTAAGTACTCTTTAGCCACATTTTTCAAGTTTACCCTATTGGAATTCTGCACAAATCCCTCAGTGATCCATAATAATGTCAACTTATTCACACGAATTAATGTATCTTCAACAAATGCTCCAAAATAGAGAAAGCATGGCTTCAGATGCTCTGGTAAATGTTGATAACTTAATTCTAACACGCTCATAGAATCTTCCATTAAAACATAGGAACTTGTTGTTTCAGAAATTTTATTCCACCAACTTAGACTTATTTCAGTTCTAAGAAGACCTGCGATTAAAACAATTGTCAAAGGAAGGCCTTTGCAATTCTTTGAAATCATCTTCCCAACCTCTAAAAATGTTGGTGGGCAACCTTCTCCACTGAATGTCTTCTTTCGCAACAATTCCCAACTTTCTTCATCAGACAAAAGACGCAGGTGATGAAGGATACAATCTATTTTGGCTTGTAAAGCAACATTACGATTACGTGTCGTGAATATAACTCTACTTCCATTTTCGTTATTCGGAAGTGAGTTTTTAACTTCATCCCAGGACTTGACGTCCCAGATATCGTCCATTAGAATTAGGTACCGTTTGCCTAAGAGACACTTACGGAGCATGTGAGCCAAATCCTCTTCCTTCTTATCAAACATTTTGTCATCCTTCCCCTTAATATCACCAAGAATATCGAGCAATATCCTTCTAGTACTGTAAACCTGGGAAACAATACAATAAGCAAACACATGAAAGTGATTCCTAACGGCAGGGGCATTGTAAACATTGTTAGCCATGGTAGTCTTCCCGAGGCCAGGCATACCAACAATAGCAACAATGTCAAAAAACTTAGATCCATTTCTAAGATTTCCAACTATTATGTCTACTTCCTCCTCCAAACCCACCATCACTTCATTGAAACCTGAAGCCCGGGGACCTTCTGGGGCTCTATTTGGAGCAACGGCTGAACAATGGAGGATTGCAGCATCGTGCGACTTTCTACCTTCAATCTTCTTAAGCTTGCTGTGAACATCCTTAATTTTTCCTAGGACCTTCATAAGACGTGCCATATTATACCATAATGGATAGCCAGTTACCGAACACGAATTGATGGCATATTCTGTTTTGTATGCCAAATCGATAACATTTAACCAAATATCCTTTAGTTCTTCCTGCTCTTTTTGCCGTTCAAAAAGATCATCGAGATAAGGCCTCAAAGACATTAGTTCCTCCTCAATTTTGATAATTAAATTCTTTGCTAAAGGGATAAAATGGGGATCTCCTTCCAGCTTCCCCTTCAAGAACCCAATATTCTGTAAGAGGAAGTCGAAAAATCCTAGACCGTTGGTCTTTGGGAAATCATACGAAAATGAATCCCGGTCATAAGCCTGTAGAATCTTACCCTTTACTTGTTCAACATTCCTCGTAAAGTCACTTAAACATGTGTTTGCCTCGGAGAAAGTACCATTCATGTCATGGACAGAGTAAACAAGATACAAATCCTCTTTGACAAGAACCTCAATTTCTTTGGTTATCATCATCCAATCTTCATCCCCTCGATGCTCATCAGGTGGTTCAGCTAAAAATGATATAACAAGCGTTAAAGATTCTTGAAGAATTAAAAAATCGTCCTTCAAAATATCCACTAGATTCTCGAGGAGAAGGTCAATTCCTTGGAATCCCCCCATTGAACAGGAGCGAGATTAAAGAGATTATGCAAAAATGTTACCTTCTTCTCGAGGGTTGCGATTTGATCGTTGAACGGAAGATTACGGTCCTCGAGAACATCATCCGAAAATTCCACACTCAAGCTGTTCATAAGAGGATTGCATGTCAATGAGTACCGTAATAGAAGTTCACACGGTTTTTTAAATTTTCGCTTACAATTCTTTATTCTTTTTTGCAGATCCAGGATCCATATTCTGCTTTTGATATCATCTTTTGTGATTTCCGAAGTGGAAAAAACAAAATGTTGATATGTTGATATTCCCCACATATCTTCACGAGTACGGTTTACAGGTATTAAAATATGGCTGATTTCTGCATCAGTATCATCCAATTTGGAAAGGGACCAGAAGAATATCTTCAAGAATCTTAAGCCCGATTTACAATATCCAATCTCTTCCACCATCTGATCAGCCCGATCTTCTGAAAAACATTTGATCTTCCTTGTTTGATATAGGGAAAGTTCTGAAATCAAAGAAGACAGCCCTTCAAGTGGGGAAACTTCTGAAATCAAACGTTGCCTTTCTTCAAGTGAAGAGAGCTCTGCAAGACAAGAGTCAAACACTTCCAAAACTTCCAAATCCATTTCCTCTGTTTCTTCTTTCTCCTCCTTTACTTCTTTCTCCTCCTTTACTTCTTTCCTCTCCAAATCCATTTCCTCTGTTTCTTCTTTCTCCTCCTTTACTTCTTTCCTCTCCTTTTCCGTTGAAGATTGCCCACGAGAATCCTTACAATCTTTCTTTTTTCCGATGGGAGCTTGATCTATGGGCCTTCGGCACCTTGTAAGTTATTACTGCTTTGAACAAATTGACTTCCAAAAACATTTACTAGTCTCAGGTTGTTGTGGCTGCATTTCTTGGGAAAATCTATCCAGACTGTCCGTGGTGCACTGACCCACGTGACAGTCTCTAATTGGTTGGCTGTATTAAATGGAAAAAATGTTTGGAAGGAACCGAACCTATTGAAAGTAACCGAACCTGCTTTTGATTAAAAACTCTATTAGTCTATTACACGGCTAACTAAAAGACTTTTTGTGTATTAATTTTTACCACTTCTGTGTATAAAATTAGTTGGAACCAAAAAAAAAAAATTTACATTATAACTATTTTTATATTAAAAAACACAATATTAATAAGGGTTTATTTTTCCATAACATAAAATAGCTCTTTACCTAGGAAGTACCGATATTTTAATCTATATATCATGTGTTGTGTCCAATATTTTTCCGTTATTTAACGCGCGACCGATACGCCTTCAACACACGTCGGCTGTCAATCAAAATTATTATTGAAAATTTTAATATCCAATACACTTTCGACATACCACTGATACTTCCCTACACTCATTAATAATTTTTTTCAATTTTCTTCCATAATAACATTAACAATTCAGGTTTATTTGACTTTTTTATTTTATATATATATATATATATATATATATATATATATATATATATATATATATATATATATATATATATATATATATATATATATATATATATAACACGTGTCATGATTTAATTCTTAAATTTTGGGATTAACTGTGTACCATTTGTGTTACAGTAGTTTGGTGTCCGTGCTACATATGTTTTAGGTGGAATGAAGAAAAAAAAGCCTAATAAATGTTGATTTAGTATTCGAAAATGATCCTTATATAGGGACAAATGTACTACAAATTTTCAAGTAATTCTTTTTCATGATACAAGTGTCATATAAGTTCTTAAAAAATGTTATTCATAATATCATTTTTTCTGTTATCTTTTGCATGGTATATATATGGTGAAAACAAGTAAATATATAAGAATATGATACATGCTAATTGATAAGATATATAAAAAAAAATTCAACCCAAAATAAATGGAGCCTTATAGTTTTAGTTTCTTCATAACAGAGTTATCTTTTAGGTTATCGAAAAATAAACTCTTATTATAGGAATATAGTAAACTCATTAATATATATATATATATATATATATATATATATATATATATATATATATATATATATATATATATATATATAATGCTTGTGTAAGGCAATGGCCCAAATGGTCATTACTAAGGCCTCAGGACTACAAAAAGGGTGTGTGTTATAGTGTTGTGTTATTCTTTCAGTCATATATATAGAATATTAATATTATATTGATATGAATAACATTCAACTTTTCAAATAAAAATAAGATCCAAAGAAAACTGAATAAATAGACAAATTAAGATATGTAATAAACTTTATTAATATCTAAAATAGATATTCGAAATTTATATGGTTTCAAAAGACCATACAAAAATGTGTGTGATGTTCAAAATATTACAATTTGTAAAATTTGATTGTTTATCAACAAAAAATACATCACTAAATGTGAATATTATTTGTCAAATTATAATCAATGTTGAAAATCTCGAATCTTAATGTTTTTGTGGAAGAAAACTGAAAAAAAAAATTTGTTCAGAAGTATCGGGAAGTATTGGTGACATGTCGGGGAGTGTCGACGGCACATCGAAAGTGTGTCGGATATTAAAATTTTATATGACAATATTTTAATCGGCCGACATGTGTCGGAGACATTTAGGTCGCGTGTCTTGTGGGAAAAGTGTCGGACACGGTATACGACACCTAAATTAGAATATCGATATATCCTAGGAAAAGAGTTATATTTTATGTTATGGGAAAGTAAACTTATAGTGTTTTTTAATAGAAAAAATAGTTATAATGTAATTTTTTTTTTTTTGGTTCTAACTAATTTTATATACAAAAAGTGTTGCTCTTTAAACAAAAAACACAAAAAATAAAAAATAAAAAATAAAATATTACTCAGAAAGTCTTATATTAGTTACTTGTGTAATAGAGTCCTTTTTCTAAACATAAAAGCAAAGAGGTTCGGTTGCTTTCCTTCCCAAACCTTTTTCCATTTAATACAGTCAACCAATCACAGACTGCCACGTGTGTCAGTGCATCACGGACGGTCTCCTGCATTTTTATTCTCAAAGAGTTGATATTCTTAACCGGGACAAAGGGTCAACACGCTATTAGCTCAATTTGACATTTAAAAACAATCTGGTGCCATTAAAAAAAAAGGCCCTTTTAAAACTCCAAGTGCATTTGATGAAAATCGAGCATTTCTCAGTACACCCCTCTTAGAAAAAATGAAAATCTAGTAATGGCTTTTAAAATGTCAATTCGGTGTGATGAACTAGTAGAATTGGAAACGTTAAGGTGAAAATAAATATTCCCAATATATGTGCATAACACTTGAATTGACTTTTCGGTTTTTAAAAGGTCGGCTCGGTGTGATATATTAAATGTGGTGTACCAGTAAAATCGTCGTGGTGGAAATACATATTTCATAAATTATTAAGCGTTTTCAAGATAGAATAATGATTTTAGCGATAAAATTGTATGAAACACGGATACATGTTGCACCATATGACATGTATATCGGTATACGCTTAGTTTCAAAATTTAAATACTCAACACGCCGGCAACATGTGTTATAGCCAAAAATAAAAGCTGATTGACGAGAAAATTAATAAATGTGCAGAAAAATGCCAATTCTTAACAATCAAATATTCAAATGTTTTACTCCATGCCAAATGCAGCAGCATTTAGTCGTTTTACGATCAATCAAAAGATCTGCAGAGACAGATGGCGGATTCGTAAATTTCGTCACGTGCAGTCAGAATCTTTTATGAAGTAAATAATTTGTTTCACGGGTCCAAATATTTTTCTATAGGTAAAATGTAGAGATTTTTGTTTTCAATGGGTGTCATGGACCCATTGTATTATGTGAATCCGCTTCGCGCTGCAAGACATTACACAGACAGAGAA
Source organism: Gentiana macrophylla (assembly GCA_026214975.1). Lineage (NCBI taxonomy): Eukaryota > Viridiplantae > Streptophyta > Magnoliopsida > Gentianales > Gentianaceae > Gentiana > Gentiana macrophylla. Next base: position 6,906,690 of record CM047808.1, on the reverse strand, counting down.
ATGCTTGCATGAGATTCGACGGCCTTGGTTTAGTATTCATTATACTTGCGCAACATATTGTCGTAAACAATAACTCAAGCTCCTCGTAACCCGCATCTTTTGCGCTTCTCGTATTTCAACAACCGGTAGCAGCAGCTTTTGGATAGTGCATAAACTTCTGGTGTGTACAAATAAATTGGAAAAGCTGACTAACCGATCGAACCGGATTAAATCGACCAGAAAATGATGAACCGCGGTTTTCCAATCGGTTTTTCATTGAAGAAAAACCGAACCGAAATCCAATTCGCTTTTCGGTTTTATCCATAAAACCGGTATGACCCGAACCGAACCAGTTATACTTCATTTTTAATTATATATATATATATATATATATATATATATTTTTTTTTTTTTTTTTTTTAATTTGTTAACTAGCTCCTACTATAAAAACCCCCCACACACAACCCTAAATTTCTAAACCTTAGACTTCACATCGCTTCTACCTAAACCTAAAATGCTTCCCAGCCGCCGATAACCGACGTTTGAGCTCACCGGCCGTTCTTCTGGCATAAGGCTTCTTCTAATCTTCTTCATCCTTTGATCGTGAAAGGCTGAAAGCAACTTTTGAAATTGTCGTTACAACGACCACCCGCTGGCTTTCCGTTCTCCATTAGAGCACTCTCTGACCATCTTCTTGAGTTCTTATTTCGGGCTTATTCTTCATCATTTGATTAAGAAACAAGTAAGTAACCAACTTTTCAAATCGTCACTTTATGATTCAGATTTTGGGTGAGGTTGTCTCATTTTCAATCTTTTATAATAACTTTTGTTATTGTTGAATTAGTAATTTGTTATTGTTGAATAGGGATGTACAGCGAAATTGGAAAACTGGACTGACTGACTGAACCGGATTAAACCGGACCAGAAAATGATGAACCGTGGTTTTCCAATCGATTTTTTCATTGAAGAAAAACCGAACCGGAAATTCAATTCAGTTTAGAAAATCGTAAAAAACCGACCGGACTGGACTATGTACACCCCTATAAACTTCAATCCTCTTCAAGGTAGGCGTTTCTCCAAAACAGGATGGTATCGTATTCAGCCCAGAGCATTCATTCACGATAAGTACCTCCAGCGTAGGAAACGACTCCTCGCCAAACACTAGCCATTTTTTTGCAAATACGGCATCTCCAGTTTCAAGAACTTAAGCTTAGGTAATAATCATGTATCTTTCACGACCCATTCACGCCCAAGAAACACACCATGTAGTAGCTTTACAACCTCGAGACATGGCATTTTACCAATCGCCGGTAAATATTTCCCGTCTACGTTGCAGCGTGATAACGATAGTTTCTTAAGAGTTGAAGGAATGTTAAAAGGCAGCTCTGGACGTTTAGGTAGATCTGCATAAAAGGGATAAAAAGGTAGCTTTGCTCGCTTACAGGAAACCTTCAATGACTCGAGTTTACTGACTGTGGGGGTGGGGCATACTGTAAATGTGCATTAGGATGCATAAAAACCCCTTGCTGAAGTTGCCTCGGGCTTTCGAAAGTATTCAGTGGTTGAGGTGCATATTGATTTTGTTGAGGTTGTGTGATTGGCTGTTGAGTGGCTTGCCCGACCACTGGATTTCTACCCCAAGTGAGATTGGGATTGTCCCGCCAATTCTGATAATTTTGTCCCCTATTTTGATTGGCTAAGAAGTTCACATCCATGGGTTTCCAGTTCGATGTCAAACTCGGATCTGTAGTTTGGTAGACCACGGGACTCGAGCATAGTGGATGCATATCCATAGGGTTCATGCCAAAAGGGTTCTCAAGAGATGGATCATTCAACAACTGAGTCGTGGTTAACTGACTAACCTATTTGGTAAGGCAATTTGAGGCCCAATGTTCTCCACCACAGATAGTGCACCCTTTCGATTCCTTCTGCCACGCCAACATGTCATTCATCTGCCTTTTAAGATCCGCCACTTCAGCTTGCATCCTCATAAATTCCTCACTCGGCCCGACTTCGTTGACAGAACCAATTGGCTTCCTTGAAGCTCTTCTTCCCGTTTTCCACTGTCTGTTGCTTTCTGCAACCCTCTCTATAGTTGCCAATGCGACGTCAAGTTGAACACTCATCACATCTCCTCCACACGCCGCATTCAAATTCGACTGATCTGTTTCGCTTAAACCACCATAAAAGAGATGTACCTGGTGATATATGATAAAAATATAATTATATTATATGACTTTTTATATCATATTTACGATAATATCGTATAAATTCCATAAAAATATACTAAAAACTCATAAAAACCTAAATCGTTATAAATAGATATTATCGTTATGAATTTAATAAAACTTATGATTTTGTGGTCAGAATTACTGTGGTTCGTGTTTTTTACCGTTTCAGGGTACGTACGATGAAAAAATGAAGAATTAATAGCGAAACAGCGAGAAACCGTAGAAGATATTTTCAAGAATTTGGCCCGAACCGGATTTTAACCAGAAATTTCACCGAATTTTCATCATTACAAACCACGTGGTCGATACACGTATGAATCGATTCCCTTGACTGCCTCGCCGGCACTACCCCTATAAATACTCCCTCGATCCATTTGTTCAGATTGCCTCAAATATATATATATATATATATATATATATATATATATATATATATATATATATATATATATATATCTATATATATATTTTCTTCTATCTTTTCTTTCTATTTCTTTTATGTTTGGGCCCATATATATATATATATATATATATATATATATATATATATATATATATATATATATATATGTGCATATGTGTATAAATAAATAGAGTAGTATCGTTGTAATGCTTGGATTTATTATCGAGGATTGTTGTCTCTGAAGCCGTTGTTACTTTCACGAAATTAGGCTCCAATTCAAAGATTAGTAATCAATAATATATTCTAATGTTATTATGTTTATTATTTCTATCTATTTATATATATATATATATATATATATATATATATATATATATATATATATATATATATATATATATATATATATATATATATGTATATATATATATTAGTATTAGTAATATTAGCTAAGATATGTAATTGAACTATTTTAATCTTTTGGTAAAATGGATGATTGACTATGGTAAAAATGATTAAAATCGATTATGATGAATCTCTTTCTATTTGAACTTAATGGTATGTTAATATTGACGTAATTAATCAATATAACGGAACCGTAATCTAATGATGAACTGACCAGAGAAGTTAGAATACGAGATCACGGATAGAAAGACCGGAGGGTAAAAATGGCCGTCTGATCAACGGAATCCTATTTCCTACCCGGGGGCAGATTTGTTTTGGGAGAAACAAATCTTATTGAAAATTGGACTCAAGATCTTATTACGTTAAAATCACCTGTTTAATTGAGCAATACTCAAAATACCGGCCGTATGACAAAACGGAGTACCCGAGCTTGAGGATGACATTGGACAGTTGACTAGACATATGACAATTTCATACGCTCATGTGAGGAGGAATTGTTGAGCTTAGGAGTACACCGTTTCACATAATTTACACATTGAATAAAGGAAGATCTGTCTCATTTATTAACTAAAAAGAGATCATGGTTCAATAATATTATTTTGGCTAGTTAGTTAGTATTTATATTAGTATCTATATATATTTATATTTATATATATATTTATGTCTATGTATTTATATATATCTATATATCTATATATATTATACTAGTATTTATTATATTGTTATCTATATATCTATATCTATATATATATATATATTTATGTCTATGTCTATGTATCTATATATGTATTTATATATTTATATATATTAACTATATATCTATATATATATATTAGTATAGTTTAATTTTATTTACTGTTTTATTAGTATAACGGTTACTTAAAAGGAAAAGGAAAAACTGCGACTTAGATCGAGTTAAAAATAGATTCTTGGTGTTTAACCACACTTTGAATTAGATTTTCATTTCCCTGAGGATACGACCTGACTCACCAGACTAGCACTACAATTTGACCCGGTACACCGCCGGTAAGGATTGATAGCCTAGAAACAGTCCGTCAGCTTTTTGGCGCCGTTGCCGGGGATCGAACCCGGGTCACCCGCGTGACAGGCGGGAATAATCATTGTGTCTATGGTTACTACTTGTATTAGCTCAAAATTCTCGAGGATAAGTCAACACTCTTCTTATCACATTTCTTTTTTATTTTCCGTTGGTACCTACCTTCTTTTAGTTACCAATTTTCTTCTTCTACAAAATTCGAGCATTTTCTATTTTCGATAGTTGATGACCAGAAGAGGTAAGGCCCCACTCACTCCTTATAAGCCTGACATAAACACTTACGAAAGGCAGTTAAGAGCAGAGAGTAAACGAGGTCATATCAGTCAGGGAAATCCTGACCAAGGATCATCTTCAAATCGAAATAAGAAAATGACCGCTGAGAGTAGGGATGAGGAATGGGTCAAGGTTCCTAAAATATTGAAAAATCCAAGAATGAGTAGGACCTTGTCCAATGAGCAGGTTAAAAAGGAATCAAGTTTGAAAGGGCCAATTCAAACCGAACCTTATCCGGCTCAACCCAAATTCACCTCGGTTCAATCTGATAGGGTAGCACCATATCCAGTGCATATTTTGAAGAAGAAGGTACTGAATGATGACACACAGTGTCTTCCAAATGCACAATCATTCAAGGAAGCTTTACCATTTTCATCTAACGACAAGGGCAAGGGAGGTATACATTCTAACTCTACTTTAATTAATTTTGAATTACTTCCCTATTCCCCGAAAAAGAAAATCAAAAAGATGAAGTTGGATAAGAAGTATGCACGTTTTCATGACACTTTTCGGCACTTAACTATTAATATCCCTTTCATCGATGTTTGTAAGGGAGAGCTTAGTTTGGGAGTGAATCATGAGCGCGTTGTCTTCAACATTTACAATTCATTGAAATATCCACTAGAATCTTATTCTTGTGTGAACACTTTGTGTCCCCTTGTTGTGGATCGTACTAACACGCAGGTAGTTGAAGAAGATGATTCCAGCAATAATGTGAAAGCTCGCAAACCGAAAGCTCGAAAATCAAAGGAAAAGGTCAAGAATCGTTTGGATTGGTGGAAATTGTCTGCTCTATGTTGGAGACCTGTATTAAAGAAGAATGCGGCGCGTGAGGATGACCCACCACCAGTGCATTAAAGACCTAAGCAAGGAAAAGTCTAGCTATAGACTATAAATTTAGTAAAATCACGGGTACTATCTTTTTAATTATTCCTTAAGTATTTATTTTCGACTGATCATGTGCTTGATTGTTACATGCTTTGGTGAGTAATTGTTAGGAGTGTCCCATTTTGTTTAGTATATTATATTAGTTAATCATCATCGTTTTGGTTGTTTAAGTCTGTCGAGCAAACAACATTAAACAAAAGCGCTACCGGGAGGCAGCCCGCAAAAATGTTAAATATAATAATTACTCATACTTGGGATGGTACTTTGCTAGTACTTAGGATTGATTTTCATTTTGTTTCAACCAAGTCTCGGGATGAATGTTTGAATGTCGTTAAAAAAGGGAACGATTAGGTGGTTATCCGAAAATCCCGAGAGAAAGCAAGGAGAAAATTCAAATGCATCATTTCTTGGACCTAGGTTGATAGAACGATTTGAAATAACCCTTGAGGATCTGGGTATAAAAGACTCAGAGTTAATACTTTGTCACACATTTCATATCATGATCTAGTCTGTTTTAAATTTCAAATAATGTGTGACATGTATTAGTTCAACTACTATGGAATATTATGTGTTTTAAACCAATAAAAGTTTATGTGATGTGTTTGATGCTTATTTTGTATCAATAAATCCCTTAGTTTTCGATCTTTTTCGAGCATTATTTAGTTGATTAAAATAAATTGTACAAGGCATATATTTCATGGATTTGAAGATGTAATGATCAATTTGGATGTGTATAACCAACGTGAACCGTAAGTGCATTGTAATTCCAAATATATTTGTGTAACAAGAATTCCTTCACGTAAGCCTTTGATATTGAAGCGAAAATTTTAAACTATACCCATTCAGTATCTTAGTGGTTTATCCTATAATAGCAGTAACTTAGTACCTAACTTCTGAACGTGTACTGTGAATATCTGAAGGTTTGAATGTGATAGGAAGGATATAAGTTAAGTTTTTTTTTGGGAAAGTGGAATGAAAGAAAGAATACCAAACTAAGATGAACTATATATATGTCGGATGTAGCTACCAATGATTTGAGTGCGGTAGGGCGTTATCACGAAACGTCCTATATCACTATGAGGTTTAAAAGCTCCCGACTGCCTGATGATAGTAATCCAGCTAGGGTGTTATCACGAAACATCCTATTGCTGGGAATGAGGGCATATGCTACACATGTAAAATTAAGTAGAACCGAAGAAATGACAATGTGGAAAGTTTGTTAAGAATGGTTGAAAACTTAGTTATCTTCTGACTATCCCCAGTATAAACTGAATGATATGCTTTAGGGATTATCCTAATAAGTACACGGGAGGACTTTGTGTGGACTCATTCTCGCCTATACCTAGGAAAGTCATTAGGACTGTCTGAATGGATATTTGTGCGTTTGCTTGAATTATTCCAGAGAGGATAGTGGAAATTGAAAAGGCTATTCACACACACACACACTCTGTTATACACTTATATTGAGGTTAACGCCTGGTTGTAATTCGAATGGTTGTAACATCTGGTTGTCTCTTATATCTTATATCTTCATGAATTTATCCCTCATTCAAGTTTTATCGCTTGTTTTGCTCGAGGACGACCAAAAGCTAAATGGGGAGTAGTTGATGTATGATAAAAATATAACTATATTATATGACTTTTTATATCATATTTACGATAATATCGTATAAATTCCATAAAAATATACTAAAAACTCATAAAAACCTAAATCGTTATAAATAGATATTGTCGTTATGAATTTAATAAAACTTATGATTTTGTGGTCAGATTTACTGTGGTTTGTGTTTTTACCGCTTTGTGGTACGCATCGATGAAAAATCAAGAATTAATAGCGAAACAGCGAGAAACCGTAGAAGATATTTTCAAGAATCTGGCCCGAACCGGATTTTAACCGGCCCCCGTCGGAATTTTCATCATTACAGCCACGTGGGTCTGACACAGAAGGAATCTGATTCCCTTGACTGGCCCCCGCCGGGATGAGGCCGGCCCCCGCCGGTGCACTACCCCTATAAATACTCCCCTCGATCCATTTGTTCAGATTGCTCTGATATATATATATATATATATATATATATATATATATATATATATATATATATATATATATATATATATATATGTCTATGTATGTATATATATATATGTTTTTATATATAAATAAATATAGTAGTATCGTTGTAATGCTTGGATTTATTATCGAGGATTGTTGTCTCTGAAGCCGTTGTTACTTTCACGAGGATTAGGCTCCAATTCAATGATTGTTGTAATCAGTGGTAATATATTCTAATGTTATTATGTTTATTATTTCTATCTATTTATATATATATATATATATATATATATATATATATATATATATATATATATATATATATATATATATATATATATATATATATATATGTTGGTCCTTGGAAAGGCTTTGATAAGTTTAGAGGGGGTGAATAAACTTATCACTAAAAACTCGGAGTTAAAACAAACTCAAGAAGTTTCAAAGAAAGCCATCGATGTCTCAAGAGAGCTCAAAGGTTCAAGAGGTGTTTGATGTATCGAAGAGCCTCATCGACCCAAGTTTCATCAATAAGTTGCAAATGAAATATAAGAGTATAAGCCTTTTTAAATATGTTGTGCTGGTGTTGTACTAAGTTTTGGATACTCAGTAGTGACTTGTGTGAGAGTATGTCAATATGTTGGAGTGAATATGATAAAGATTAAATGCACTAAGTAAATAAGACACAGAGTTTTATAGTGGTTCCAGGTGGTGTAATCCTGTACTCCACTCTTCTCCTGTGGTGTAGGAGGTATCACTAAGAACTTTGAGGTCACAGTTACAAAGGTCCTAGTTATCTGTCCTTGACCAAATCCTATGGCTTCACAGATCACAAGAAACTGAAGAAGGTGGTATTGCTCCTCCAAGCTTCTCCACTGGTCCTTCAAGGGTAGAATTGCCTCTTCACCAGCTCCACCACAAACACAGTCCTTCACACTCAAAAGTGCTTCACTGCTCCAACAATTGATTGTAAAAGTAAGGTTTGAATCAACTGAATGATTCTGTCTTCAGCAGCTTGATCAGCAGGGTGATCAGCAGCCTCAGGAACTTCAAGTGATTGACTTGATGTGACTTGATAGCTTATATCTTGTTGCACTTGAAGTTAAGTCTAGATCTTGCAGTTCAGCTACAGCAGAGTGTTGTTCTTGATTTTTCTTTAAGTTCACAGGGTATATAACACTCTATAAGTTTCTTGATCTTTCTGTCTTGAACTTTTCTTTTTAATTTGATCTTCAAAAGATTGTTCTTTCAGTTTATTTCTCCTTCTTATTATTTTCTCTATATATATCTCTTTTTTTAAATCTGATCAGGAGTCTTCTATATATAGGCTCCAGTTCTTGAAAATAACCGTTGCTTTTGTCCTATTAGACTTCTGAATAAAGATGACTGAATCCTGCATCGACAATCGCTATCGCTTTTGTCGATTTTCCCAGTCATCCCATTTGACTTCTGAATCACTCAAACGTTCCATTAATCTCAGCCATTCATCTTGAAAAGTAGTTAGATGTCTCTTTCCATCGGATCTTGATCAGATAGGGCATCTGTACCATCAGCAGGTTGTTCTACAAAGTCTGCTGAGGTCAGATTAATTCTTCTCCATTAATATATGATTTATCACAGATTAATCTTTTATATCCAACTTTATTTGATTAAGTTAGATAGCACCATTTCATCTTATAATTGAGTTCCATTCTTTCAATCAACTTTAGAACTCAGACCTTCATGAGTAGGAATATATGATCAATTTAGGTCACCACAGACTTGCCTAAATTTAAATCACATATCCTTAACTTTGGTTACTAAGTTTGAACCCTTAGCCTTCAATAACTAAGTTTGAGACCTTAGCCTTCAGTCTTGGCGAGTTCCGTAAAAGTCTTCGACCTAACTACCTCATCGACTGAGACTAGTCTCATTGATACACGTCAGCTGACCTTTACAGTGCTTGTTTGATCAAACCTATACAAGGATCAAACTCTAGTAGATCCTATACATCATATCTAGACATCTTTTTGCCTTTGCAAACTATAACAGCTAGTATGACACTCATCACCAAAACCTGAGGATTGTTAAAAGGATGTACAACAATTCTCAACAAAACCAACTGGATTGATTATAACTGTCCAACAATTTCCCCCTTTTTGGTGATGATGTCAATACCCTCACTTACAGCAAAGCAAAAAGATTAAAAACAGAACAAACTGGATCAATCCTTATTATAATCAATTGTTCAATTATTACAAACTAGATGCAGCAAGGATAAAGACATTTCACTTGTTTCTGCTGTATCCCCTTCAAATTTCACTTTGCTTCTGTTGTATTCCCTTCTTCCCCCTTATTGACATTATCAACAAAAATGGGACAGCAGACCAAAAGTACTCTTCTGTATTATTACCTTTTTCCCCCTTTGATACTATCCTTGTATCAACTGCAGTAATTCTTGATTGCAAAGTCTGTTCTAGTAGGTTGATCCTTTTAGTGACTTAAGGATCTTATCAACAGATTGAGATGTTCCAGCAGTTTCAACAGGCTCTATTTTTCACCAGATTTATCAAATCATCAAACTTTTTCTCTTGCCTGTCTAGTTGAGTTCTTAGATTGGCAATATCATTTCTGATAGTTCTCAACTCTTCCAGGACATGTGCTGGTATTTCACCAGCCATTCCTTCAGCAATTCCATCAGCAGGTTCTTTGTCAGCATCTTTACCTTGCTGACCTTGCTGATTTACAGTAGACTTCTCAACTTTTGTCAATGATCCTCCAACAGGAATGTTTGTTTCTCCAGCTGGAACTCCACTTCCTTCTCCTGGAAAAACTGGTTCATCATCATTATCACCAGAATCAGAGAATTCAATACTATCATTAGGTCCAGATGGATCTTTGAAGTGTATGCTGCTGTTCTTTCTTCTTTCATCTAAGAGATCCGACAGTCTGCTTTGTAGAAGGGCAGTGTCCAACAATTCACTTAGGTTTTCTATACCCAACTGACCAAAAGCCCAATGTTCAAAATTTGTCATAGACTCAGCAGCTGGTTTTTGCTTCTGGTATAACCCAAATTTCCAAGCAAAGAAATCATTGATCAACTGAATGTCTGGGTTAACTCTTTCCTTTTTCTTCTTCGCCTTTTCTATCTTCTCATAAGGCATCCAAAACCCTGTTTTCTTTGAAGTAGATGGAGCAAATTGTTGATCCACTATATCTTCAGCCAAATATTTAGTGAATTCCATTGCTGCGTCTATCTCAAGGGAATCTGCCTGCAGCAATTCATGAGTCCTCAATTCATTTGCTTCTAAGAAATATTCTTCTTGGATTGTATGCTCATCAGCAGGGATGTCAGTAGCCTGGTATTCCCCCTGAATTCTTGCTTCCTCTTCAACAACAGGTTTTTCAACAAATTTCTTAACTTGTTCAGCAGACTGCTCATGTTCTCTTTGTCTTTCAAGAGTTCTCAACTCTTTTCTCTTTCTATGTTTCTTCTTCTTTAATATCTCTTTCATTCTCTTGGACAAGGATTGCTCATATTCATCAATTTCAGAGCTTTTTCTCTTTATGGACTTTGCAGTCTTTGCTTCCACCTCAGTAAGAAGTTCAGTAATCCTTTTTTGCTTCTTCTTTTTCACTGGTACAGACTTAGTGGATAAGGATTCACTTTCTTCAACAACTTTATTCTTTTTCATTCTCATTTCAACTTTTCCTGCAACCTCAGCAGGTTGCTCAAGAACAATATCTTTTCTCTTCTTCTTTTTCTCTTTTTCTTTTGGTTCAGCAGACTTCTCTTTTTGTACAGTCTGCTGACCAACCTCATTATCATTACCATGATCATCATCAACATCATTGTCTGAACCTTCAGACATCTCCAACTCTGGAATAACTCCTGTAATCTCAGGCTTGTACCTTGACTTGTTGATATCTTTTGGTGTAACATCAGGCACAGCAAGGTGATTCAGGATGGATTGTACCAACAATCCCAAAGGCTTTGTCTTGGTTCTTCTAATTCCATTCTTATCTTCTGAAAGGACTTTTCTTAGATAATAGATGAGATAGCCAGCCCAGTCAAACCTTCTGCCTTTGCAAATGATTGTCATCAAATCTATTTTGGATCCACTTAGTGTATCCAAACTACCACTGAATCCCAAAATGTTCTTTGCAAGAATCCTGCTTAAAAGTTTGTATTCCAGCCTTATGTGTCTGACATTTATGCTTATAGAGGAGGGGATGGCTTTGTTTGTTTTTATTTGCTCCACAAATTCCACTCTTCCAGATCCTGCATTTTCTAGATATTTGTGAGCATTATTGGCAGGTCCAAAACCATATATTTCTCTTAAAGTATTTGAATCAATCTTGAGGGTGTTGCCATTGACAGTTGTCTCAAAGCTATCATCATCTTCTTCATCTATCTTCATGTTCTTCCAAAACTCAAGAACATTTACATAAGATATCATTTCCAGACGATTGTTAAGTACCTTTTCAAGACCAGGTATTCTCTTGATTCTTCGTCCTATATTGATGGACAACTTTGACATTCCAAAATCTGAAACATATTTGGCAATGCTTTGACAAGTTCCAATATGAACTTGGTCCGCCATTGATTCTGTAGAGAAATATTGAGAGAAAATGGGTTGAGATTGACACTTTGAGAAGAAAGAATCAGGAGATTTCGTTCACACCGTGATAAGACTTAGATAAGATATTGAACTGATAAATCCTTGAGTATATGTATGAACGAGTTGGTTGAGTGTCAGAAGAACCGTCCCATCTCATTGTTGTGCCTTAATCAACGATTTGAATTGGGTTTTGTGAGATTCCGACACGTGGCCCACTATCTAACTTCATGACGTTTGTAACCGTCTGATCCATTAACTTAGGTCAAAAAGATCATTTTGGCGCGAATTGAGATTAATCAATTTAAAGAAGATTCGACCAAGTGACTTTCTTCAGTAGTCTGATGTATTCTTCAGTAGGTTGAAATCACAGTAGGGTACTGAAAGGTGAGCAACCTCGTGCAGATCACCGACAAGGAGATCCTCGAGAGGTTGTTTGATATGTGCTTCAAAGCAGTCGCTCTGCATTTACCTATAAGACAAAATCAATGATTTTTGGGTACCCATATCTGTTTGGGTCCTAGGTTGTTAGTAGCAAGTATGATTCTTGGTAGGTTTCCATAAGGCCTCCTTCTGAATGTATCATACTTAGATTCATATGAGTACTCTACACTTCCATAGGATTTATTGATAGGTTGTGTAGTACTTATATGTGTTCTCTGACTTTTTGGTCTGTAAAACTGTTTTGAATGATTTTGCTTGATAGAAACAGTTGCATAATTATTATAGTGCTGTGATTGTATACAGCTCTATATTGAGGAGTCTGTTGAGGTCTCTGCTGAGGATCTGTATAAGTCCTCTGCTGAGTCCTCTGCTGAATCCTAGCATTATGATTATGCTTCTTATTTCTAGCAAATGGAGCAGGAATATTCCAGTCTTCATTAGTGGGAAATAATCTACCTTTCCCCCTATGATAAGTATCCCTAGAATGATTATCATTACTGGATTTTGGATACTTGTTCTTGGAATATTTCTGACCATTCTTTAGTGGTCCAGCAGACTTGGTAGTAGGTCTGCTATCAGCAAGTCTAGAAGGTACATCATTTTTCCTTTTGGATTTATTTCTTTTTCTGGATGCTGTGTTCTTCTTTGACTTGTGATTAGGCTTCTTAGAAGTCTTCTCGATGGACTTCACTCGCTTCAACAATCCTTTTGAAATTGGATTTTGTGCGGTACAAACTTAGGACCAATCCTCGGTACTAGGTTCAAGATGCCTCTACCGATCCATCATTCTTGGATTGTTGAGTTTCAAATCCTAGGCCTGCATTCTATCTCCATATGGCTTCCCAGATTTAAATGCGGTGAAAGAAAGAAGATGGTTCAAAGAGACTCACTTTACTCATCGATGATTCATGAGACTTGTCTTTGATTCTTTTCAATCATCTTTTCTTTTCCTTTGAGATTATTCAATTCACTTTTCAACCTTTCATTTTCTCGATTGTAAAGCTTCCTTGCTTGCCTTCACAATCTCATATTGATTGTATTTTCCTTAGTTCATTAAGGATGGCATCCAAGGTTTCTTCATTATCGACAAATTCTAGGAGTTGAACCAGGTGGATTCAAAATCATTATCGATGGATGCATTGATGTAAGTAGAATTAGGTACCTCTTTTGTTTCATCATTATTTGGTTTGAGAGAGTGTGGTTTTCGGGTTTTAGCAGAAGACCATTCTCTTGTTGCTTTATTTTGTTTTCAACGAATCGCCTACTTGTATCAATTCCTTTCTACGCTTCATCCGAGAGATCACTAAGTGATGGAAATCCTCTGGATTGGTCATCATTTGTGTTGAGGTTGATTTGCACATCATCACTAAATTGAGGTTCGGATTTGTATGAGAACTTGTAATGATCGAACCTCTCATGTATTTGATCCTGAAATTCGGATGCAATGTTTTGTAGATATTCGATTCTCGGATAGTTTAGCCAACTTCTAATTCTAGATGTATCCATGATGCAAACTTTTGAAAAAGATGTTTTGAAAGAATTTTAGTAAGACTCTCATCGAGAGCACAACAAATGGATAACTTCGTAAGCGTAAGCTCTGCTCCGATACCAATTGTTGGTCCCTTGGAAAGGCTTTGATAGGTTTAGAGGGGGGGGTGAATAAACTTATCACTAAAAACTCGGAGTTAAAACAAACTCAAGAAGTTTCAAAGAGGTTATTGATGTCTCAAGAAGCTCTTTGAAGGTTCATAAGTCTGTGATGTTTCATAGCCCTCATCACCCAAGTTTATCAATAAGTTGCAAATGGAAATATAAGAGTATAAGCCTTTTTAAATATGTTGTGCTGGTGTTGTACTAAGTTTTGGATACTCAGTAGTGACTTGTGTGAGAGTATGTCAATATGTTGGAGTGAATATGATAAAGATTATATGCACTAAGTAAATAAGACACAGAGTTTTATAGTGGTTCCAGGTGGTGTAATCATGTACTCCACTCTTCTCCTGTGGTGTAGGAGGTATCACTAAGAACTTTGAGGTCACAGTTACAAAGGTCCTAGTTATCTGTCCTTGACCAAATCCTATGGCTTCACAGATCACAAGAAACTGAAGAAGGTGGTATTGCTCCTCCAAGCTTCTCCACTGGTCCTTCAAGGGTAGAATTGCCTCTTCACCAGCTCCACCACAAACACAGTCCTTCACACTCAAAAGTGCTTCACTGCTCCAACAATTGATTGTAAAAGTAAGGTTTGAATCAATCGAATGATTACGTCTTGACTTGATCAAAGCGGTGATCAAGCGACCTCGAGAACTTCAAGTGATTGACTTGATGTGGCTTGATAGCTTATATCTTGTTGCACTTGAAGTTAAGTCTAGATCTTGCAGTTCAGCTTCAGCAGAGTGTTGTTCTTGATTTTTCTTTAAGTTCAGCAGGGTATATAACACTCCATAAGTTTCTTGATCTTTCTGTCTTGAACTTTTCTTTTTAATTTGATCTTCAAAAGATTGTTCTTTCAGTTTATTTCTCCTTCTTATTATTTTCTCTATATATCTCTCTTTTTTTAAATCTGATCAGAAGTCTTCTATATATAGGCTTCAGTTCTTGAAAATAGCCGTTGCTTTTGTCCTATTAGACTTCTGAATAAAGATGACTGAATCCTGGTACTGACACTGTCAGTCTGCTTTTTGTCAGTTTTCCAGGCTGTCCCATTTGACTTCTGAATCACTCAAACGTTCCATTAATCTCAGCCATTCATCTTGAAAAGTAGTTAGATGTCTCTTTCCATCGGATCTTGATCAGATAGGGCATCTGTACCATCAGCAGGTTGTTCTACAAAGTCTGCTGAGGTCAGATTAATTCTTCTCCATTAATATATGATTTATCACATATTAATCTTTTATATCCAACTTTATTTGATTAAGTTAGATAGCACCATTTCATCTTATAACTGAGTTCCATTCTTTCAATCAACTTTAGAACTCAGACCTTCATGAGTAGGAATATATGATCAATTTAGGTCACCACAGACTTGCCTAAATTTAAATCACATATCCTTAACTTTGATTACTAAGTTTGAACCCTTAGCCTTCAATAACTAAGTTTGAGACCTTAGCCTTCAGTCTTCAGCAGGTTCCAGAAAAGTCTTCTGACCTAACTACCCTACTAACCTAGACTAGTCTGCTGATACACGTCAGCTGACCTTTACAGTGCTTGTTTGATCAAACCTATACAAGGATCAAACTCTAGTAGATCCTATACATCATATATAGACATCTTTTTGCCTTTGCAAACTATAACAGCTTGTATGACACTCATCACCAAAACCTGAGGATTGTTAAAAGGATGTACAACAATTCTCAACAAAACCAACTGGATTGATTATAACTGTCCAACAATTTCCCTTAAAATCGTCTAACAACATATATATATATATATATATATATATATATATATATATATATATATATTAGTATTAGTAATATTAGCCAAAATATGTAATTGAACTATTTTAATCTTTTGGTAAAATGGATGATCGACTATGGTAAAAATGATTAAAACCGATTATGATGAATCTCTTTCTATTTGAACTTAATGGCATGTTAATATTGACGTAATTAATCAATATAACGGAACCGTAATCTAATGATGAACTGACCAGAGAAGTTAGAATACGAGATCACGGATAGAAAGACCGGAGGGTAAAAATGGCCGTCTGATCAACGGAATCTTATTTCCTACCCGGGGGCAGATTTGTTTCGGGAGAAACAAATCTTATTGAAAATTTGACTCAAGATCTTATTACGTTGAAATCACCTGTTTAATTGAGCAATACTCAAAATACAGGCCATATGACAAAACGGAGTACCCGAGCTTGAGGATGACATTGGACAGTTGACTAGACATATGACAATTTCATACGCTCGTGTGAGGAGGAATTGTTGATCTTAGGAGTACACCGTTTCACATAATTTACACCTTGAATAAAGGAAGATCTGTCTCATTTATTAACTAAAAAGATATCATGATTCAATAACATTATTTTGGCTAGTTTCTATATATATATATTAGTATTTATTATATTGTTATCTATATATTTATATATCTATATATATATTTATGTCTATGTATCTATATATGTATTTATATATTTATATATGTTAACTATATATCTATATATTATATTAGTATATCTATATATATATATTAGTATTTATTTACTGTTTTATTAGTATAACGGTTACTTAAAAGGAAAAGGAAAAACTGCGACTTAGATCGAGTTAATAATAGCTTCTTGGTGTTTAACCACACTTTTAATTAGATTTTCATTTCCCTGAGGATGCGACCTGACTCACCAGACTAGCACTACAATTTGACCCGGTACACTGCCGGTAAGGATTGATAGCCTAGAAACAAGATATAAGAGACAACCAGATGTTACAACCATTCAAATTACAACCAGGCGTTAACCTCAATATAAGTGTATAACAGAGTGTGTGTGTGACAAGCCTTTTCAATTTACACTATCCTCTCTTGAATAATTCAAGTAAATGCACAAGTATTCATTCAGACAGTCCTAATGACTTTCCTAGGTATAGGCAGTAACAGTTCCACACAAAGTCCTCCCGTGTACTTATTAGGATAATCCTTAAAGCATATCATTCAGTTTATACTGAGGATAGTCAGAAGATAACTAAGTTTTCAACCATTCTTAACCAACTTTCCACATTGTCATTTGCCAATTTTTCCTTAAATTTCACATGTGTAGCATATGCCTTCATTCCCAGCAATAGGACGTTTCGTGATAACACCCTAGCTGGATTACTATCATCAGGCAGTCGGGAGCTTTTAAACCTCATAGTGATATAGGACGTTTCGTGATAACACCCTACTGCACTCAAATCATTGGTAGCTACATCCGACATATAAATAGTTCATCTTAGTTTGGTATTCTTTCTTTCATTCCACTTTCCCAAAAAAAACTTAACTTATATCCTTCCTATCACATTCAAACCATCAGATATTCACAATACACGTTCAGAAGTTAGGTACTAAGTTACTGCTATTTCTAGGATAAACCACTAGGATACAGAATGGGTACAGTTTAAAATTTTCGCTTCAATATCAAAGGCTTACGTGAAGGAATTCATGTTACACAAATATATTTGGAATTACAATGCACTTACGGTTCACGTTGGTTATACACATCCAAATTTATCATTACATCTTCAAATCCATGAAATATGTGCCTTGTACAATTTATTTTAATCAACTAAATAATGCTCGAAAAAGATCAAAAACTAAGGGATTTATTCATACAAAATAAACATCAAACACATCACATAAACTTTTATTGGTTTAAAACACATAATATTCCATAGTAGTTGAACTAATACATGTCACACATTATTTGAAATAGACTAGATCATGATATGAAATATGTGACAAAGTATTAACTCTGAGTCTTTTATACCCAGATCCTCAAGGGTTATTTCAAATCGTTCTATCAACCTTAGTCCAAGAAATGATGCATTTGAATTTTCTCTGTTTTCCATCTGGATTTTCGGATAACCACCTAATCGTTCCCTTTTTAATGACATTCAAACATTCATCCTGAGACTTGGTTGAAACAAAATGAAAATCAATCCGAAGCGTTATCAAAGTATCATCCCAAGTATGAGGATAGTATCATCCAAAGTATGAGTAATTATTATATTTAACATTTTACGGGCTGCCTCCCGGTAGCGCTTTTGGTTAACGTCGTTTGCTCGACAAACTTAAACAACTAAAATGATGATGATTAACTAATATAATATACTAAACAAAATGGGACACTTCTAACAATTACTCACCAAATCATGTAACAATCAAGCACATGATCAGTCAAAAATAAATGCTTAAGGAATAATTAAAAAGATAGTACCCGTGATTTTACTAAATTTATAGTCTATAGCTAGACTTTTCCTTGCTTAGGTCTTTAATGCACCGGTGGTGGGTCATCCTTACGCACCGCATTCTTCTTTAATACAGGTCTCCAACATAGAGCAGACAATTTCCACCAATCCAAACGATTCTTGACTTTTTCCTTTGATTTTCGAGCTTTCGGTTTGTGAGCCTTCACATTATTGATGGAGTCATCTTCTTCAACTACCTGCATGTTAGTACGATCCACAACAAGAGAACACAAAGGGTCCACACAAGAACAAGATTCTAGTGTAGTGCATGGATATTTCAATGAATTGTAAATGTTGAAGACAACTCGCTCATCATTCACTCCCAAACTAAGCTCTCCCTTACAAACATCGATGAAAGGGATATTAATAGTTAAGTGCCGAAAAGTGTCACGAAAACGTGCATACTTCTTATCCAACTTCATCTTTTTGATTTTCTTTTTCGGGGAATAGGGAAGTAATTCAAGATCAATTAAAGTAGGGTTAGAATGTATACCTCCCTTACCCTTGTCGTTAGACAAAGATGGTGAAGCTTCCTCGAATGTTTGTGCATTCTGTACCTTTTTTTTTCAAAATATGCATTGGATATGGTGCTACCCTATCAGATTGAACCGAGGTGAATTTGGGTTGAGCCGGATAAGGTTCGGTTTGAATTGGCCCTTTCAAACTTGATTCCCTTTAACTTCGCTCATTGGACAAGGTCCTACCCATTCTTGGATTTTTCAATATTTTAGGAACCTTGACCCATTCCTCATCCTTACTCTCAGCGGCCATTTTCTTATTTCGATTTGAAGATGATCCTTGGTCGAGATTTCCTGGTCGATATGACCTCGTTTACTCTCTACTCTTAACTGCCTTTTGTAAGAGTTTATGTCAGGCTTATAAGGAGTGAGTGGGGCCTTACCGCTTCTGGTCATCAACTATCGAAAATAGAAAATGCTCGAATTTTGTAGAAGAAGAAAATTGGTAACTAAAAGAAGGTAGGTACCAACGGAAAATAAAAAAGAAATGTGATAAGAAGAGTGTTGACTTATCCTCGAGAATTTTGAGCTAATACAAGTAGTAACCATAGACACAATGAATTAGCGTCGTTTTCCCCGGCAATGGCGCCAGAAAGCTGACGGACTGTTTCTAGGCTATCAATCCTTACCGGCAGTGTACCGGGTCAAATTGTAGTGCTAGTCTGGTGAGTCAGGTCGTATCCTCAGGGAAATGAAAATCTAATTCAAAGTGTGGTTAACACCAAGAAGCTATTATTAACTCGATCTAAGTCGCA
The DNA here is from genome assembly GCA_026214975.1 of Gentiana macrophylla. NCBI lineage: Eukaryota > Viridiplantae > Streptophyta > Magnoliopsida > Gentianales > Gentianaceae > Gentiana > Gentiana macrophylla. Next base: position 6,887,138 of record CM047808.1, on the reverse strand, counting down.
GTTTTTCCTTTTCCTTTTAAGTAACCGTTATACTAATAAAACAGTAAATAAATACTAATATATATATATATAGATATACTAATATAATATATAGATATATAGGTAACATATATAAATATATAAATACATATATAGATACATAGACATAAATATATATATATATAGATATATAAATATATAGATAACAATATAATAAATACTAATATATATATAGAAACTAGCCAAAATAATGTTATTGAATCATGATATCTTTTTAGTTAATAAATGAGACAGATCTTCCTTTATTCAAGGTGTAAATTATGTGAAACGGTGTACTCCTAAGTTCAACAATTCCTCCTCACACGAGCGTATGAAATTGACATATGTCTAGTCAACTGTCCAATGTCATCCTCAAGCTCGGGTACTCCGTTTTGTCATACGGCCGGTATTTTGAGTATTGCTCAATTAAACAGGTGATTTCAACGTAATAAGATCTTGAGTCCAATTTTCAATAAGATTTGTTTCTCCCAAAACAAATCTTCCCCCGGGTAGGAAATAGGATTCCGTTGATCAGACGGCCATTTTTACCCTCCGGTCTTTCTATCCGTGATCTCGTATTCTAACTTCTCTGGTCAGTTCATCATTGGATTACGGTTCCGTTATATTGATTAATTACGTCAATATTAACATGCCATTAAGTTCAAATAGAAAGAGATTCATCATAATCGGTTTTAATCATTTTTATCATAGTCGATCATCTATTTTACCAAAAAAGATTAAAATAGTTCAATTACATATTTTGGCTAATATTACTAATACTAATATATATATATATATATATATATATATATATATATATATATATATATATATATATATATATATATATATATATATATAAATAGATAGAAATAATAAACATTAGAATATATTACCGATTACAACAAAGTAACAACGGCTTCGAGACAACAATCCTCGATAATAAATCCAAGCATTACAACGATACTACTATATTTATTTATATATAAAAACATATATATATACATACATAGACATATATATATACATACATAGACATATATATATATATATATATATATATATATATATATATATATATATATATATATATATATATATATATATATGGGCCAAAACATAAAAGAAAATAGAAAGAAAAAGATAGAAGAAAAATATATATAGATATATATATATATTTCGGGCAATCTGAACAAATGGATCGAGGGAGTATTTATAGGGGTAGTGCACCGGGAGGCGCTCTCCTCATCGGGGGGCCGGTCAAGGGAATCAGATTCTTCCGTATCGGACCCACGTGGTCAGTAATGATGAAAATTCAGCGGGGGCGCTTAAAATCCGTTCGGCCGATTCTTGAAAATATCTTCTACGGTTTCTCATTGCTTTAGCTATTAATTGTTCGATTTTTCATCGTGACGTATTCAAAGCGGTAAAAACACAAACCACAGTAAATCTGACCATAAAATCATAAGTTTTATTAAATTCATAACGATAATATCTATTTATAACGATTTAGGTTTTTATGAGTTTTTAGTATATTTTTATGGAAATTATACGATATTATCGTAAATATGATATAAAAAGTCATATAATATAGTTATATTTTTATCATACATCACCTGGTTCCATGCCTCTAATCCGTGATGCGGGCACTTTCTCAACATAGATGTAAATCTATCCCAGGCTTTATGCATGCTCTCCATATCCAACTGTTCAAAGTTTGCAATATTTGCCTTCATATCCAATGTTCTGGAGAGGGGACAATATTTCAATAAAAACTTTGCAGTCACTTGATCCCATGTGTGTAAAGAATCGTGGGGTAGTGACTCATACCAAACTCTCGCGGCCTCCTTCAATGCAAATGGGAATAGCAACATCCTGACCGCTTCCTCAGATACCCCATTCATCTTCACGGTTCGACAAACTTGCATAAAGTGGTTCAAAAATTGATTCGTATTCAATCCTCTTCAAGGTAGGCGTTTCTCCAAAACAGGATGGTATCGTATTCAGCCCAGAGCATTCATTCACGATAAGTACCTCCAGCCTAGGAAACGGCTCCTCGCCAAACACTAGCCATTTCTGCAAATACGGCATCTCCAGTTTCAAGAACTTAAGCTTAGGTAATAATCATTTATCTTTCACGACCCATTCACGCCCAAGAAACACACCATGTAGTAGCTTTACAACCTCAAGACATGGCATTTTACCAATGGCCGGTAAATATCTCCGGTCTACGTTGCAGCGTGATAACGATAGTTTCTTAAGAGTTGAAGGAATGTTAAAAGGCAGCTCTAGACGTTTAGGTAGATCTGCATAAAAGGGATAAAAAGGTAGCTTTGCTCGCTTATAGGAAACCTTCAATGACTCGAGTTTACTAAGAGAGTCTAGTTCTGGAAAATGAAAACCTATCCGTGACTTAAGTTCACCACGATAGTCTTGTCTCGTGGAATAATAGCTATCCATCGATTGTTTTAAGATAATATAACGGAAACTCAATTTTCAAAGAGAAGGTAACCTTTGTTAGAGGTCTTCAAAATATTTTGTTGAGAAGATACATGGTGATGAAAAGCTTTCCAAGTTAACCAAATGCGGGTATGCTAATTCGCGTTTCCTGACACCCAAGTCACTTAGCAAGCACCAACCGACATTCACATGCCTAAGCCTTGTCATCTTCCAAATAGTTTCAGGCAACGTTCATTTTCATTCGATTCTGCATTTAATCGAATTTCCATTCCGTAGATTGGATATAGAAGATGGATCTGCAATCCTACTTCAATATGGACATGAAGTCGTTATACATCTCAGATGAACTAGTGAATCTATCTTACTAAAACATTCATCAGTATCCCATTCTCCTTCCAAATCCAACACCTGAACAAGTTTCAAGTTGCTGACATAATGACAGTCACTATAATATATTTTACGCCTATTAAGTAGAGAGTGGATACTTGGACATATTTTCGTAGCGTCACTGAGATATTGCCCATTCACATAAACACGATACGGATTACGTACGGTGAAACTTGAGGAATCGGAAGCCTCATATCCACTCATTAATTGGAATAAGTATTCCTCTCGAGCCTTTCCCTGAAAGAATTCATGCACTAGATCATGAATCCGACAACTTTTGATCCCACCATAGGAACTTCTCTTATTAGCAATTACAAGGCTTCTGTCAACTAGATCACATAAGTACTCTTTTGCCACGTTTTCTAAGTTTTCCTTGTTGGAATTCAACACAAATCCTTCAGCGATCCATAGTAGCGTCAACTTATTCACACGAATTAATGCATTTTCAGGAGAAGCTCCAAAATAGAGAAAGCTCCATCATCATGCTTCATTCTACCTTCAATCTCCTTAAGCTTGCTCTTAACAACCTTAATTTCATTCAGAACCTCCATAAGACGTGCCATATTATACCATAATGGATGGCCAATTACCGAACACGAATTGATGGCATATTGTGCTTGGTATGCCAAATCGATAACTTTTAACCAAGTATCTTTTAGTTCTTTCTGCTCTTTTTGCTGTTCAAAAAGTTCATTAAGATAAGGCCTTAAAGACATTAGTTCCTCCTCAATTCTGATAATCATATGCTTAGCAAAAGGGATAAAATCCACATCTCTTATCAGCTTTTCCTTTAAGAACCCAAGATTTTGTAGTAGGAAGTCAAAAAATCCTAGATCATACTGTAATCTATTTTGCCTTGCAGATCAAAAAGCCAGTTTTTTGCCTTCAAATTAAAAGAATACTTGAGAAGAGAAGTACCTTCCATTGCCAAACTGGAAGGAGCAAGAAGATGATCATCATTTCTTGAAATTCCCCATATAGCTTCACAAATATGGTTTACAGGCATTAAACAATTTCTGATTTCTGCATCATCAGTATCATCCAAGGTGAAAAGGGACCAAAAGAACATTCTCAAAAATCTTACACCCACTTTAGAAGATTGGATCCAATGATCAAATGAATTAATCTCGTTTGAAAAAACAAGATTGTTCAAGAAAAGAGAGCTCTGCAAGAGCAGAGTCAACACAAGTGTGAATCTCTTTACTCTCCATCACAAGTAATAATATAGCTAATAAGCTCAGATGATCTATATGTTGGGAAATTCTACTTCTTCCACTTGGGTCCTTCCGCAACAAAGAGAAAATTGGCTAAGCTATTTCGAAAATTCTCAAAAAAGCACCTTTAAATAAGTTGTCAAAAACCCACCAGAAATGAATGGCATCGATTCATATGAGGACCCTTTTGTCTCCTTGACTTAGACTAAAATAAAGTGACTTTGAAAAACATGTCGAATTACGCAATAAATTCATATTTGTTTTAGGTTATATCGAATTACACATTTGGAAAACAGATCTTTTGTAGTCTCTACGGAATAAAAATCAATTATGTACGAGCAAACCACTATCCCGTAGATATGTATGCATGCCTACAATGGTGTTGAAAGTGTAAGACTTTGATATGTATCCCTATAATGGTGTTGAAAGAGTGTTGTGAAAGAAGCAGTGAATATGTATCATCATCATCTCAACTAAGACACCAACCTCCAATGCTTGCTCTTGGTATAAGGAACATGTCATGAATGTAACTTCCATGGAAAGAAAGAAAGCAAAAAAAGAAAGAACACACAACATTCATTGACTGAAAATTGATGTTAGTCAAGAATTTTTTCTTTTGTATGCATAATTCTTGCAAGAAGTAGCTTCAAAAGCAGCCCTTATTATGGCACTAGACAAAACCGCGGAGAACAGTGTCTTATAGAGATACATATACACAAAAGGTCTAAATAACCTAGACCGATCCTGCATAGACGCGATGCTTAAATACATACTTGTTGCCTGCCTACAAGGTCTAAATAACCTAGTCCGTCCATACTCAGACCCAGCGTAGACCCGATGCTTAAAAACTTACTTGTTGCCTGCCTACATTGTCTAAATAACCTAGTCCGTCCGTACTCAGACCATGCATAGACCCGATGCTTTAATACATACTTGTTGCCTGCATAATCAAGATTCTGATGTTTTGATCTGCTGTTTGAGCTTTTCGATAAGAGCCTCTTTCTCTGCATCCGAAAGAGCATTGAACATAAACACAGATTTATCTCCAATATCATCTTTAATAGGCTGTAAAAACTTTCTTCCAGCAAAGACCACAAAAAGTGCCATCCAGACGCCGAGTAGAGTCGATTTTACCCCATCATCCATCAGGCTGCTCAAATGGCCAAGCAGAACAGAGGGAATTATGAAGGTTAACAATCCTGCTTCCAATTTTCCATAACAAAGACCTTCCTTGAAAACAAGCCCTGTAAGGGAAGCAAAAAGGGGACCAATAAACCATACGGAAGTCGGGTTTTGGATTACGTATTCGACTATACCGTTGCCGGAAGGTTGTGCAAGGTTTTTGTATGTAATGAATGATCCAATAGTACCAAGAATCCAGAGGGCTTGTAGAGTGCATTTGATTTCGGTGACGTAAATGTGAATAAGATAGAGAGATAATCCCAAACCGGCCAGAAGCACCGAGTGCGTAGAATAAATCGAGATTGCTTTTGGTGAAATCAGCGATGGCGGAATCGGAGGGTAAGAAGGCGGTGGAAGAGGCGATTACAAAAGAGGCGGAAGCGGTTACCAATCCGGAGGGGTAAAGAATGACTTTTTCCGACAAGGTAAAATATACATATTGGGAAAGTTTATTAACTCATGCAGATATCGGAATCTCGTATGTGTACGTCCTCAAGAAAAAACATCGAGTTGGCTTGACAATTCTAATATCTGTGGAGAACAAGAATCAACTACTAGGTTGATGCAGAAAACAGAGAAACTTGAATGCAAAATTGAGGTTCATTTACATGCGTAAAATAAACTTGATCGGTCTTCAAAATCAACTTGTTGTTGTACTGAGTTTAAGTCAGTAATTCGTGTACTTCGGCCCCCATTTGCTACTTGCCACTCCTTCAATTAAGTAGTGATACTTGTTTGCCTTTGGATTACATTTCTTCTTGCAATGAATTTTTTTTTTTGCTGATACTAAACATAATGGGATTAACTGTTATCTGTTGATCAATAATTCTGTTTGCAGAAATGGAAACGGTATGAATAACACCCAGTTCAAACTGATCAATGGTCAAAATGCTTTTAAAAGTTGACACAGCATTATATTCGATATGATACATACCGCCGTGACAGTGAAATCATTTACAAACAACGTGCCTTTTCGCATTGTAAAATATAGCCATAAACATACTCATTAAAGCCGTCACTTTTCATTAATATGAGGTAAGACTATATGACTAGGTGTTTCTTCGGCCACTGCATATGCGAGTTTTTTCAAAAACTTACTATTTCTTGAATTAAACACAGATTTTCTTGGGTAACAGGAAAGAGCACATCTACAAGTCCTTTGCTGCATGACGAACAGGTCTTTAATCGTGTACTCGTAGCCATGCTTAATTCTAGGCCTGCGGAAAATTAAGTCATACTTCACCTTTGATCAGAAATTCTTAGGATACAAAACATACAAATAACTGCACCAATGCCGACATTATATACTTGGCTGTACCGTGGCCCGTGGGAGTATTTTGAGCTCTGAAAGATAATGCAGAAGCACAAGGCTCCACCTTCAGCTTTTGAAGCTGACACAAACGCGCATAATGCAAATCACAAGTGGACCCAGAAACTAATCTCTTTTCAATACAAGTCGTAGCGTTTTCTTACCTGATCAGCTATCTCAATGACAAAAATGTCCCCAGGACTCCCAACTAGAATTGCATCTGGAAATCTGGGAAATTGTTCCAGGAATTAAGCTTTCCAGTTTTTCAGCTGAAAATGAATACAACATTAAAGTCAAGCAACTTACTGATCTTTCAACATTTAACACTGTTGGTTACATCATGATTAAGGGGTTTTCCAGTGCCAAATCATCAATTATCCATTTTGTTCTGGCAAGAAAGGGATTAAATCTACGTGGCCTAAGAAACGTGTATGATTGCCTTGACGATGTGCTGATGGATAAATTGTAACACCTCGTAAAATGGAAAAAGAAAGGGACTAAATTTCACAATAAAATACATCTCAAGTCTCGTCTATTTATTATGAATAGTTGCTGATGGATAAATTGTAACAACCACAGAAGATGTACAATTACACAACAAGGCTTTGAGCTATAAAGTTTTTAAATGAAGTAAAAAATTTGAGGGACAATTCGTCGTATATACCGAGCGAGTTGTAAACAAAAAAGTGCTAATCCCAGATAGGCATCTGTCTACTTTCAATTCATATGGCCAGATCGAGGAGCAGACATCAAAAGAGAAGTTCTTGCATGACATTCGAATGCCACAATTTAGCTTTCATTGCCTACTAGGGCCAAATAAATTCTGAAACAATAACTTGAAGCTCCTCATTTCCAAAGTCTTTTTGCGATTCCTGTATTTCAACAACTGAAGAAGCAACAGATATGTGTGATCCATAAACTTCAATCCTCTTCAAGGTAAGCATTTCTCCAAAACAGGGTGGTATTCTATTCAGCCTATTGCAACCAGCCACGATAAGTACTTCCAGGCTAGGAAAAGACTCTACATACGCAATCCATTCAGCCAAATTTAAACCCCGCAGTTTCAAAAACTTAAGCTTTGGGAATTCTGTATCTTCCATGTCCCACTTAGGCCCATCAAAGGAATTACGTAATAGCTTCAAAACCTCAAGACAGGACATTTTACTAATCACTTGCAAATATCTCCAGTCTAAATGGCGTTATGATAATGATAGTTTCTTAATACTTGAAAGAAAGTTAAACGAACGTAAACATGCCTCCCCACGTAGCTAACATTCAATGACTCAAGCTTACTAAGAGAGTCCAGGTTTGGAAAATGTGTACTCTGCTTATAATCGGTAAACGAAGCTCGGCCAAGAGAAGGTGACCTTTGTAGAAGGTCTTCTAAAACTTCTGTTGAGGAGATAAGTAATGATGAAAAGCTTTCTAAGTTAACCATTTGGGGTATGCTTCACCTTTCTTGACACCCGAATTACTTAGTGAACACCGATGGACATATACATGCCTAAGTCTTGTCATGTTCCGGATAGCCAGGCAAATTTCCAAAAGCGGGGTCCACTAAGAATCGAAATTTCCATTCAAACATTGGATATGAAATCGTTTAAAGTAAGTTTAGAAAATTCACGTGTAAACAACATATTGGAGAAAATGAAATCGCCATAAATTTCGGATCAACTATTGAACGCACTCTCTTTATAAAACATGTATCACAATCTAACTCTTTTATATCCATCACTTGAACAAGTTTCAAGTTGCTAAGATCATAACGGTCATGACGACGAATTTCCCATGTACGCTTAAAGAGCGAGAGTGGATATTTGGACATATATCTCTGTAGCATCACCGACATATTTCCTTTCATAGGATGCAAACACGATATGGATTACGTAAAGTGGAACTTGATGAATTAGAAGCCTCGTTATTGACCATTAATTGGAAAATGTTCTCCTCTTGAGCCTTTCTTTGATGTAATTCATGCACTTTAGATCATGAATCCGGCGACTTTTGATCCCACCGTATGAACTTTTTCATCAAGCAATCACAAGGCTTCATCAACTAGATCACTTAAGTACTCTTTCGCCACATTTTTCAAGTTTACCCTATTCGAATTCTGCACAAATCCCTCAGCGATCCATAGCAATGTCAACTTATTCACACGAATTAATTTATCTTCTACAAATGCTCCAAAATAGAGAAAGCATGGCTTCAGATGCTCTAGTAAATGTTGATAACTTAATTCTAACACGCTCATACAATTTTCCGTTAAAACATAGGAACTTGTTGTTTCAGAAATTTTATTCCACCAACTTAGACTTATTTCAGTTCTAAGAAGACCTGCGATTAAAACAATTGTCAAAGGAAGGCCTTTGCAATTCTTTGAAATCATCTTCCCAACCTCTAAAAAAGTTGGTGGGCAACCTTCTCCACTGAATGTCTTCTTTCGCAACAATTCCCAACTTTCTTCATCAGACAACAAACGCAGGTGATGAATGATACAATCTTTTTTGGCTTGTAAAGCAACATTATGAATACGTGTTGTGAATATAACTTTACTTCCATTTTGGTTATTCGGAAGTGAGTTTTTAACTTCATCCCAGGACTTGACGTCCCAGATATCGTCCATTATAATTAGGTACCTTTTGCCTAAGAGACACTTACGGAGCATGTCAGCTAACTCTTCTTCCTTCTTATCAACCATTTTGTCATCCTTTCCCTTAATATGACCAAGAATATCAAGCAATATCATTCTAGTACTGTAAACTCGGGAAACAATACAATAAGCAAACACGTGAAAGTGATTCCTAACGGCAGGGGCATTGTAAACCTTGTTAGCCATGGTAGTCTTCCCTAGGCCAGGCATACCAACAATAGCAACAATGTCAAGAAACTTAGATCCATTTATAAGTTTTCCAACTATTATGTCTACTTCCTCCTCCAAACCCACCATCCCTTCATTGAAACCTGAAGCCCGGGGACCTTCTGGGGCTCTATTTGGAGCAACGGCTGAACAATGGAGGATTGCAGCATCGTGCGTCTTTCTACCTTCAATCTTCTTAAGCTTGCTGTTAACATCCTTAATTTCGCCTAGGACCTTCATAAGACGTGCCATATTATACCATAATGGACAGCCAGTTACCGAACACGAATTGATGGCATACTCTGTTTGGTATGCCAAATCGATAACTTTTAACCAAATATCCTTTAGTTCTTTCTGCTCTTTTTGCCGTTCAAAAAGATCATCGAGATAAGGCCTCAAAGACATTAGTTCCTCCTCAATTTTGATAATTAAATTCTTTGCAAAAGGGATAAAATGTGGATCTCCTTTCAGCTTCTCCTTCAAGAACCCAATATTCTGTAAGAGGAAGTCAAAAAATCCTAGACCATTGGTCTTTGGGAAATCATACGAAAATGAATCTCGGGTTCGGTCATAAGCTCAGAGAATCTTACCACTTTACTTGTTCAACATTCCTCGTAAAGTCACTTAAACATGTGTTTGCCTCGGAGAAAGTACCATTCATGTCATGGATGAGTAAACAAGATACAAATCCTCTTTGACAAGAACTCAATTTCTTCGGTTATCATCATCCAATCTTCATCCCTCGATGCTCATCGTGGGTTCACTAAAAATGATATAACAAACGTCAAAGATTCTTGAAGAATTAAAAATCGCCCTTCAAAATATCCACTAGATTCTCGAGGAGAAGGTCAAGGAGGACTTGAATAATCATCCCCAAAAGAAGAGAGTCTAATCCTCTCAACTTCATTTCCTCTAAGAATTTATCAGAACGGCCTTAAAGACTCGGACGCGTGGTCTCAGAAGTCTTTGCGAAGACAAGAAACAACAAAACATTGATTGTGTTGTCATTTCTTCATCTACTGCTTTCACCCAATACATAAATACTAGGCTTGCTGAATATTGAGCAAGAACATGAACATTGAACGCTGGCAATTCCTTGGAATCCCCCAATTGAACAGGAGCGAGATTAAAGAGATTATGCAAAAATGTTACCTTCTTCTCGAGGGTTGCGATTTGATCGTTGAACGGAAGATTTTCATCATACTTGTATAGATCCTTCAGGTCCTCGAGAATATCATCCGAAAATTCCACAGTCAAGCTGTTCATGAGAGGATTGCATGTCAATGAGTACCGTAATAGAAGTTCACACGGTTCTTCAAATTTTTGCTTACAATTCTGTATTCTGTCTTGCAGATCCAGAATCCAGCTTTCGATTTCATGTTTTGTGTTTCCCAAGGAAAAAACAAAAGGTTTATATGCCCACATATCTTCACGAGTGCGGTTTACAGGTATTAAAATAGGGGTCTTCATTTAAAAGGACTTGGTCAACCCTCTCTTCATTTAAAAGGGTCTCTTTATCTAAAAACCCTTCATTTTACACACAAAATCAAACCCTTTTAACCAGAACCACTCCAGTCAAAGCCCCTTTAACCAAAATCATCACCTGCACACCCTTTTAAATAAATTTCCCATTAAATAAAATATGCCTGATTTCTGCATCAGTATCATCCAATTTGGAAAGGGACCAGAAGAACAGCTTCAAGAATCTTAAGCCCGATTTACAAGATCGAATATCTTCCATCATCTGATCAGCCCATGCGATCATTTCTGAAATCAAACGTAGCCTTTCTTCAAGTGAAGAGAGCTCTGCAAGACAAGAGTCCAACACTTCCAAAACTTTCAAATCCATTTCCTCTGTTTCTTCTTTCTCCTCCTTTACTTCTTTCCTCTCCTTTACCGTTGAACAACTAACGAACCGCAAACACTTCCGAAACTTGTCCATCTTGTTAGCGATTGCCCACGAGAATCCTTACAATCTTTCTTTTTTCCGATGGGAGCTTGATCTATGGGCCTTCTGCACCTTGTAAGTTATTACTGCTTGCACAAATTGACTTCCAAAAACATTTACTAGTCTCAGGTTGTTGTGGCTGCATTTCTTGGGAAATTCTATCCCAGACTGTCCGTGGTGCACTGACCCACGTGGCAGTCTGTGATTGGTTGGAAAATATTACACGGCTAACTATAAGACTTTTTGTGTATTTTTTTTTTACCAACTTCTGTGTATAAACTTAGTTAGAACCAAAAAAAAAAGTTTACATTATAACTATTTTTATATTAAAAAACACTATATTAATAACAGTTTATTTTCCCATAACATAAAATAAGTAACTCTTTATCTAGGAAGTACCGATATTTTAATCTACTAGTAAAAGACACATGCGTTGCACGTGGCGTGTCTTTAATGTGTTTATTGTTGTTGTAGTGTTTGTTAATTGTTATATATTGCTGGGGTTAATTTTTGAATTTGTAATACATGTCTTGTTGTTGATTTAAATTGGTCTTGCAAAGCCAACAAAATTGGCCCAGTGGTAATTACTGTGGCTCTTAATCTGAATGTTTCGAGCTCTTAACCTGAATGTTTTGAGTTCGAATCTTAGTGGGGATAAAATGTGAGTGTGCGTGTGTATATTTCAATATCTGTTTAAATAAAAACTTGGTCTTCATAATGTAATTTTACCGCCAATTTTGGTTTATGAGTATAGATGCACTATACTTGAATATATAGTATAAAGGAAAATAAAATAAAATAAAACTCATAAAACATTAATCCTTAAGGAAAAAATACTCCATAAAAAATTGATATAATATAATGAGCGTCAACATATCATCAACCATAAACGTTACAACAAAGATAGTGTAAATAAAACCCAACTTTTATTCAGTAACTCAATCTTTTTCTTGTTTTATTTTCGAAAGCCTGATTTTCTGTCTTATTGTTCCAATCAACGCGTCGTCTTCAATGTGAATTGGACTGTTGTCATTGCTTGCATTAACCCGACTTTTCTTCCTTTTGTTTATTTTCACCGAGGATGTGTTTGTAACTTTTCAGGTTCTTCCAAAGATTTCTTGTCATTATCTTCAAGCAACTTTTGATCAGTCGAGCCTTGGATTGTAGATTTTTGCACAACCTCTGCAATCAACTTTGGTGTATCATTAGTATAATCCATGTGCCCATTGAATCTGAATAAGAACTTGTATTCTTCTGTATTGGGACTACTCAGCTTATCATAGTAGTAGGAGTTGCCGTTTTCCCGTGTGTGTATGTTCATCATATATTAGTAACGTGCATAAGTAATAAATAAGTTATTAGACAAAAGCAAATTGTTGTTAGCTGTATTTTTTTTTGGTTAAGCAAAATAATACTAATTTAGCGAACCTTGGTTGTTGTTTTATTCCAAAGTTGCCACAATTAAAACATTGCCAGCCACTCGGTCCTCATGTTACTGTTTTTTTACATTCCATGCATGAGTTGTACCAAAGGTTATTAATATTTTTGACTTCTATGACTGTTGCTGAGAACTGATAGTATACACTCTGTACTGGAATGACAATTATAAGACATATTATGTTATTTAAATGATTGTATACAAATCGATTGCTATTTACCTTAGAAAGTGACTGTTTATTGAGTACTATGTCACTTAGGTTTATCTCCTTTGGTTGGTCTCTTTTTTTGGTAGTACTCAATTTTGGGAACCTTTTCTTGTCTAGATTTTTGTTTTTCCTGCATATATTCAATTTAAGAAAATATAAGTGTGAGTGTGTGAGATAAATGTAATACTCACAATAATCAAATAAAATAAAAGTATGATAAGTGTAAACAAAGGCCCGTTAAAACACTCTTTCTTCTTATTAAATAGTTGTTGGAAAAAATTCATTCAATCAATGAAATAAATAAGCATTTAATTACTCTTCAAATCAAATTGAAAAAATAGAAAATTATTCTTTCATATTTTGACCCAAAAAAAAGTCACCCAACCTTATCTATATGCAATTCATATTCCTAAAAAAACCCAAAAAAACACGCCGAAAACCTACTATACTAAAAAGAAATCAATGAATAATCAATTTATTTAGGGTTTATTACTTAAAAGTACAGTTTTTTATACTTATTAGCCTCATAAGGACATAAAGGAATCAGTTGAACTTATAATGACATAATATATCTACATGTACCAAAATACCCCTAATCTAATCAAATAAATTAAACCCACACATATAAATGTTCTTTCCGTTGTTTTTGCGCGAAAAAAAGCAAAATAACTCCCACAATCGATGAAAAAAAAGCGCTCAAAGTTGCATTCAAGTCCCTTCAACAATTTAAGAGGATTAACGGCCGGAATTCATAACCAGGCTTCAAAATCAAACCAAGCAACTCTGTGTTTCTTCATAAAGGAAGAACAATTGAAGAAAAATTTGAAAAAGCGGTGGATAATCGGGAAAAATGGTGAGACGTAAGGAGGTGGTTAGAAAACATCGAAACAAGTACGGCAAGTAGGAGAACAAAAAAGAAGCTCCAAAGAAATCCGAGTAAGAAATCATTTACCTTAATTACAATGAGCAATTTTGACAAAAATGAATTTATTTTGTTTAATTTCAAATTAGGTCACTTGTAGTTCAGAAATTATTGAAATTGTACTGAAAGTTCTTCGAAAAAGTGTTCCAGATCATATAAATGCATTTTTGAAGAACATAAAGCAACTGCATGTTGTCTAGAACAAATATCTAGATGAAATTGATATGGTAATAGCAGATGTCATTTGCAAAAAGCGTACTATTTTTACTTAAAATTGCAGAAATTGGTGAAGTCACTGTACAAGGTGTTCTAGATGACTAAAAACCATGTGCATACATATAAAAAGAGGTTGTAGTCACTGCATTTTCATGTACATAAGTTTTGAAATGAATTTAGTACAGAATATCAAGTCACTGTATAACTGTTATGATGTTATTAAACTGCTCAACTGCATTACATTACATATCTGTGTTGTTGTTTATATAAAGTCTGTGAAGTTGAAGTAACTTTGTAAATCGATATATTGTTTTAAAGTAATCGATGATGATATCGCATACAATGTCTGTGTTTTTTGGTTTCTATGGTCTCTCAAACTGTAGTAGAAAATATAATTCCATGTCACTGCACCATGTCACTGCACCATGTCACTGCATGTATTTACACTAACATACTGTTTTTATCCACAGTACAAGAGAACAGTACAGATCTACGTTAAACAGCATGCATCAGATATTCAAAAGTATAAGGCCTCATATCAAACCAAAGCATCGTGAATTGATGGACAAAACTCCTTTTAAACATATATTCAAGGCATTTGAAGATGAGAAGGTCATTTTGGAGAAAAAGAAGAACGACATACTAGATGAGCTTATAAATACATACAACAGATCAGAGCAAGCATTCAAGATTGGAAAGCATTATCACATGCCAACTAGGAGTGATGTCAAGCTAATTTTTGCCATAGAAGATGGCAAAAAAGTAGTTGGAGACATGAGCAAGCACTCAACGGTAGAAACTTCATTGAAAACAAGGCTGTTCTTTGATGTTGGAAGAATAAAAGTTAGTGCTCTGAAAGAAACAATAAAAGAGACGGTGAAGGGAACTGACAAAACGTCAATTGAAGACACAGTCAAGCTACTATGCCTTCTATTACTTGGTACGGTATTCTTTGCCACCTCAGGCCAAAACATTGCTTGGTCGTATCTATACTTTGTGGACAAGCTCAAAAGATTACGTGCATATGATTGGTCCTCTCATATATTAAAAGAACTGCAAGATGGACTTAATCGACAATGGTCACATCCAAGATACGTCAATGGATGCACTGTCTTCCTCCTTGTAAGAACTCTATTTCATTATTGTTGCAACTTGAATTATATTGAAAAATGTATACTATTTAACAATACTATATTATATTGTTACAGTACTGGTTCTGTGAGCACACACAGATTATAGAAGATGTTTTCAAACTGGAAAAAAAGCAGAAAAAGAAGAGGGGACGAAGAGTATATCAAGCAGAGGAATTCCAAGGATAACAAAATGGAATTTGAAAGACCTTCAAGGCAATCTAACAAAGAGCAAGCTACAAAAAATGGCAGAAGATGAGGTAAGTAATAAAAACAAAATTCATAATGTAGTTGATAGTTCATACTAAACTGATTACAATTCTATGTCACTGCATTACAATATCATGTCACTGCATTCCTATGGCTTGCAACTCTAATGCTAAACTAATTTTAAACTTTTCCAATGCAATATCAAACAGTTCAATGTAGTAGAATTGACTCCAACAATGAATGAGCTACTCATGATAGGAAGTCTGGGAGCAAATAGTGAAGAATGTGAAGAAGAAGATGAATCTGAAGGAGAATCTAAAGGAGAATCAGAAGAAGAATCTAAAGGAAAATCAGAAGAAGAATCTGAAGGAGAATCAGAAGAACATTCTGAAGGAGAAGAAGAAGAATCTGGAAGAGGATCTGATGGAGAATCTGGAGAAGAATGTGAAGTAGAGTTTGAAAATGAAGAGGCATATTCTGAAAATGAGGATATGGAAGATCAATGCCATAATATGGAAGATGAAGGACAATTGGAAGACAATGAAGAACATATTGGAGAGGAAGATGCAGGGGCTGAAGAGAGCAAGGAAGCTAGTGAAAGCAATGTGCAACCGAAACTGAAAATGAAGCGATTCGACAACAAAGAAATCATCAAACTCAAAAGGAACATAGACCGAAATTAGGACCTCTTCCATCATTCGAACTATCGACACCATCATCACCAGGATGGTCCCGAGCATACAACAAATGAGAGGTACAAAAATGACTCGCAATGAAATACATAGTTCTATGAATACATAAAATTTGAATTGACATTAACTAGAACACATGCAGGAAGAAGACAATGAGATGGAGAAATTGAAAGACCAAAACAGCACACTATCAAAATCATTGGAAGATGCCAACAAAAACATTCAACAACTCAAGCAAGAACTGGTATGTATGTTGTTTATATTGCAATTCACACTACATTATTTTATGCAAATACATACCCTGATGTCACTGCATCAAGTCACTGCATTACACAAGATGACTGATGATAGTTTCATTATCCAAATTTATTAATTAACAAGAATATATTGCAGGCAGAAAGCAAAACTTCTCAAGCTAGCTTAGAGATTATGTCTAAAAGAGTGGAGAACTAGAAAGTGAAAATGCAATCCTCGAATCCAAATCGAAAGATTTGAAGGAAAAAGCAATGATATGCAAACAAAGAATGAAAAACTAGAGGCGAAAGTAAACAACTCAATTGATGAATTAGAGGAGAGAGTTCTGAAAAAGCGTAACTTACAATTGAGATTAAGGAGTTGAACAAGAAGCTTGAAAATGCCATGGCCACCATTCAAATTGCAACAAAACAATGAAAGAAAGAAAAATGCTTATATTGGAGAACGATGGAAGCTACCAAAAAGAATCGGACCCAACAACAAAGGATTGCCGGTCTATTGCAAGAGCTAGAGAAAAGCAAGAAATCAACTGAGGCCCTAAATGAAGAAGTCAAAAACTCGAGAATAACGTGTATGAAAAAGACACAACAATTGGCTCTTTGAAAGTTTGAACTTGTGGAGAAGAACCAAAGAGATAATGAAATGATAGAAAAGTTGAAAAGGCAAGAAAGTGAAATTCAAGAGCTCAATAGCAAAATCCAACAATTGGAAGATGAATATGATTCTTTGGCAACTCATAAGGTGTCCCAAAATCAAAGAAGGGAAACAATCGGATGATAGTACTGTGCATCATCCACCCTGCCACTCATGCAGGTGAATGTAAGAAGGAAGGTACAGATCAAGCAACCAATGTGTTCTCAATCGAAAAGAGGGTGAAGCATGAACCAAGAAAGAGGCAAATGCACAGAGACGACGACTTTCACTACTCAGCACAGAAGAAGAAGAAGAGAATTCAGAAGTCGATAAAAAAGCAACCATATTTCTTACCTGATGAAAATCCATGTGATGAAGAAGGCAAACTCATTGTGCACAAAGAAAAAGATTATTATGCTTGTGGACCACACATGCTTCCAGAAGTATACGCTGCAATTCAAGAACTAAATGCAAAGGAAGGCAAAGAGTAAGCATTCCGAACTAATCATCCAAAATTATTTAGATTATTTATATATTCTACACTAACAACAAATTAACAAATGCAGGGCACTAGTCTGGGCAAAGACACTCGGTGATTATCCATTTGTGAATGTGGACTCTATAATGTACATTTTGAATGACCTCTACGTAGATGAAGCGGTAACTATTACTGTCATTCCATGTCACTGCATCATGTCACTGCATCATGTCACTGCACATCAGAAAATTATTCAAAAGCATAAAAATACATTTTAATGTTCCAAAATGCCTGAATTCATGAACTAACTTCATTGAATGCAATGTCTAACAGGTTCTTGAAGGAGTCATTGAATTGATAAATCGAGACAAACATATTGAAGGATTCAATCTACATATTCTCTACAAAGATAAATGTATACAAATATACTTATTTGCAATATGTGAAATTTAAATTTACAATTTAATTGACATTGAATCTGCAGTCATTATTGAGGAGATCATGCGTTGAAACATTCACAAATGAAGGAATCACTTAACATTGTACAAACAATCCTCAAAGGAAAGAAGGTATTACTACCGTTATGCTGTTCGGGAAAAGAGTCAAGACCATACCACTGGGTACTCCTAACATACAAGTTAGGAGATAATTCATGGAAATCGATAATTACGCACTGCATAAACGAAAGAAAGTTGACATATTCATCGAAGAGTGCAAAAGAACAAGAAGTCATCAAAGAAAACAAATGCATTAATTTAACTCTGTGTTCTAGTAAATATTTCTAAAAAATTCTACATGTACTTACAGGTGCAGATTTTCTTGAAAAGCATTGAATCAATATCAGATGCAACAACCAGCCAACAACAAACATTAGCAGCAGAAGTTGAAAAGATTGCAAACCTTCCGTTACAAGACAATCAAACGTAAGTCTAAATTCCATTACATAAGAAACTAAACAAAACAGAATGTATGAACTAACAGCATTTTATAAACGTAATGCAGGAACTGTGCTTTGTACGTAGCATATTACATCTTCAAACTAGCACAAGATCGGGTGATTCCACCAGTACTAGAAGATGAACAAGTACAGGAGTGGAAAGGGAAGGTTGTGAATTCATTAGTTCTTAACAAGTTACACAAATGGCAATATGAAAGATAGTGTAATTTGACTTTTGCATGGAATGGTTATTTTGGTAGACTCTAGTTGTTTGGCCTAAGAGTCTGTTATGAGACAATGAATTTGTTGTTATTATCTTGAATATATCTTTTTTTATCATGCAGTGACTGTTTTAATAGTTCAATGGTTTATATGTATGATACATATCATCAATGATCACTTATTGATTATTTTGCTTTATTTAATGACTGAAATTTGCATTTTTTTCTTTCTATATTCTGTTTTCAACCTAACAATAGTTCTTAAATTGGAAATAAATGCATTGGAACATGTCAAATCATATTGAAATGGATAATTAATCATTTCCTTGCAAACAAACAAAAAAGAAAGGGCTAATTGTACTGAAACCAGATGCAGTGACATGAGTGTCACTGCAGTGACACATGTATTATCAGGAAGTCTATAGCACAAACATAGAATTATAATCAATAAGAACAGCAAATTATTTGAAAGAAATATTTTTCAATACATCAAATCTTATTCAAATGAATAATATTCCATTACAACCAAGAAAAAGCAAAAAAAACATAAACAGAAATTACATTCTGTTTTCAACCTAACAATAGTTATTAAATTGGAAATAAATGCATTGGAACATATCAAATCATATTGAAATGGATAATTAATCATTTCACACAAACAAACAAAAAGAAAAAGGCTAATTGTAATTGAAACCAGATGCAAGTTGACATGCGTGTCAACTGCTTGATGACACATGTATTATCGTGAATTATATACCACAAACATAGAATTATAATCAATAATAACAAACAAAATATTGGAAAGAAATATTTTTCAATACATCAAATCTTATTCAACTCAATAATATTCCATTACAACCAAGAAAAAAAAAAAAAAACATAAGCAAATGCGTTGACACATATGTCACTCGCAATGAAATCTTGAACAAATCCAACAAATCTATCACAGGTACTCAAACAGACTTTGAACTAGAACATGTCTTCTTATTATGGTGTCCAAACTTTCCACAACCGCCACATTTGATAGCATGCTTTGATGACGACTCACCACGAGATCGAATACGCTTGATCTTTGGCTACCAGGCCTCTTCGTGGAACAGGAGAGGTAGCACAAGATTTTCGAGTTGTTATTCAAGAATGGACCAGGGGATCGGATTTATACTAAAGTTATAAGAAGCAACAAATGACTGTGACAAAAAACATGGATCAACATAATCAGCCAATGGAAACTCCGCACTCCTAATCACAGCCAAAACATGAGCACAAGGATAGCCATTCCGTTGCCAGTCATTACAAGAACATCTACGAAGATTCAGATCAACACTTGCAGAAGGATTTGAAAAAACTTCATATATATAATAACTGGAAGTAGAAACACCAAAAGCCCTCCCTACATCCATCAACTTATACAAAATAGCATCAACTTTCGGACAGATTGACGAATTGAAAGTTGCAGCAAGAGCACGTCTTTCTGAAAATCTTTCCATTAGCTTAATACGGATGCCATCAACCATATTTAAGACAGGTAGGTGCCTCTCCCGACAGATCCATGAATTGAACGACTCTGCTAAAGTGGAAGCGACATGACCATATCGACAACCTTCAAAATAAGCGTTAGCCCAATTTTCCGGACGTAAATTTTCAAAGAATTTCGATGCACGTTTTCTACCTTCAAGTAAAAACATTTCCATATGCTTCTGGTACTCTTCAACAGTTGAAGCATAAGCACATTCATAAAGCAAATGAACCAATCTATCACGCAAAGCCTTATTGCCAAATTTACCACTAAAATGATTCTTCAAATTCATTTGCAAATGGTATATACAAAGAGAATGAAATGCATCCGAAACACCTCCTTTATAGCTTCAATTACCCCAGATTTCTATCTCAGTAATAAACGTCATTCTACTGAACGAGGATACGTAAATTCCTCAAGTGTGACAAGAACCATGTCCAATTGGTAGTATCCTCAGAAGTTACAACACCAATACATAAAGGATATATTCCTACGAAAAAGCACAATGAATACACTAAAATATACCGGTGACTAAAAGCAAGTCCAAATATATATAAAATCAAAGTTATATACATTTAATATTAACTCAATGCACTGAAAATACAATGTCACTACATAATGTTCGATGTCACTGCACTGAACATTGCATGTCACTGCATAAAATCGACATATAATTGCACATAATCAAGATACATACCATTATCACCATCCTTTCCAGTAGCAGCTAACAGATGACCATGTTGATCAAACTTCAAATGAGCCCCATCAAGGAATAACAACGGTCGACAATGTGCAAAGCCACGAACACAAGCATCAAATGCAATAAACAGACGTTGGAAATGGCGTGTAACAGGATGAATCTCTAAATGGACAACAGATTCAGGGTTTGTCTCACACAAGATACGAACATAAACTGGTAAACTGTTGAAAGACTGTTTAACATCACCGTATAACGAATCCCGAGCCTTTTTAACCGCACGCCAAGCAAGCTTATAATTCATTAGACGACCATAATCAGTAACTGATGAACGTCGTAAATCTGTTGCAGAATAACTAGGATCATCACGGACCTTCTTAAGGACTTGCTTGCCAATAAGATCACAAGTCATACGACAATCCCGGCCAAAATGTCTTGAAGATGTACCACAAGTATGAACATTGCAGAGCTGTTTTACAACAAAATGTCCTGTGGATTTTTCTACCGAACCACGAACATTCCATCCACATTTCGATGAATCCTTCAAAGCACAAACAGCATTAATCCTATCATTGGAATTCTTGGTATAAACATATTTAAAACCGGTTTAAATGATGACTTTTGCAACACCTCCCTAAAAGTAATTACACCACCCTTGAACCGACCTCTCCTTCACAAGTATTTTATCCCAACCGGCAACAAACGACTAATTTGATCCATAGATACGAAGATGAATACATAGAAACTTCAGACTCCACATTATCATCAAGTGCAAGAACACTACCACCATTATACGAAGATGAAGAACCAACAACAGCACTCCCAACAACTTCCATATTCACACGACTACTATTGTATGATTCAGCAACTGAAATCATTGCCTTAACATCATAATCAGAGCATATTAACCACTTAGGGTTATCAGGCAACAAGTAGTACAAGCTGATGCACCCATCCTTCAAATCAGACCACCGCTGTGAAAGTTTATCATGAATAAACATGATAGTAGTATCACGTGTAACGGAAACAACGCATGTTTCCTCTTTATACCCACACATAAGCAGCAACACACTCATGACTAAATACCTGTGGGAGAAAGAAGACATATCAGTACAGCATTAAACCATGTCACTGCATCCCTGAACTATGTGACTGCATAAACCTTTCAGGTAAATCATCAATCAAGCACATAAAACAGTTTGTTCACTACATAAATTATTGAAAATCAGATGCATAAACCAGCATTAGAAAAGCATACAATACAAATATGTTCTTATACTACCAATAACAATATGAAAATCAACAGCACAAGCAAATATAGTTCTAAAAATGAAGAAATTATAAAAAATGAAGATACAAAATCCAGAGCATTAAACCATGTCACTGCATCAATGAACTATGTCACTGTATGCATCTTTCATCTAAATCATCAATCAACCGTAGGAATTAGTCAAAATCAGATCCATAAACCAACAACATTCAGAAATCAACAGAAACACTGCAAATATGCAGAGAAAGCTGCTTTATCCAGAGAAAGATATGGAACAATAAAAACACTAAAAAAAACTGAAGTACAAATGTAACCTGGTAATAGCAATGAAGGATTTATTAATGGCGGATTCAACAATTGAAAATTCAGCAATGACAGAAATGACTTCGATTTAGTTAATGCAGGTTCAGTCCACAGATTCGTCTTCAAACTAAACCAATTGCGATTGAAAATTCATGCCGGATTCATCAACAAAAATTTCAACAATGAAACTCTATGACGACGCACACAATTTCGCGATGCAGTTAGCAGAAAAATTTCAGCGAAATATCTTAATATTCATAGCTATTAAATGCAAGGATCTAAGATCTTCTTTGTCGGAAAGCATTAATGTCTTTTTGTGAAACCGGCAAGCGTGAATCTTTGTGTGTTTGAAGATGGCTGGTGATTTAATTAGTATTGATTAAGGGTAGAATGGGAATAAGGAAAAAGTGTGTCCTTATAAGTCCAACAGATTCTTTTTTGTCCTTATAAGTCCAATAAGTCCGTTTTGTATACTTTTGGGTCTTTGGCCCATTTATTTATTTCAAAAACAAATTAAAAACGTCAAAAACCTCTTAAAAAATAATAGTAATCGGAACCTATAATAAATTTACCATTTCTGTAGCATTCGACTTTCTTTGCCTATCGGAGCAATATGAAGTGTTGATGAGAATGACGTGTTTAATTGCCAAACACCTGCAAAGACCTTAGAAGTAAAAGTTAGATAGAATTTAGTTGATCTTGTGTAAATTGCCATGATGTTTTTTATGTGGATAATTGAACTTTGTATGAATTATTATTTGTTTGTGAATAGATTTGAAACACAATAGAATTCCATAATCTGTAATATTGAAAGTACATCAAAAAATAACTACTTAGTAGATTAAATGATTGCTATAATAGGCCTATCATCTGCAAGTGACTCGAGTATTTTGCCTTCATTTTTTGCCATGTCACCCCATAACGTTATCGGTAATAAATCATCTCTAAATAAATAGGTTAAACAATATCATAAAAGTACATGTATGTAATATAATTTCATGTGTAACAAATTAAAATAACTTACTCGGTGTTCATGAGTGTGATTTCTTTTATTTCTACTCTTCCCGCTGATCCTCTGGATTTGTTAAGTGTCATATTTGGTTGCATGTGGCACAAAAATTCCAAGACATCTAGTAGCATGAAAGAAACATGAGTAAGATTACGATAATAAAATATCCTAGTAATAGGAAACATCATTGTCAATTTAGAAAACAAAATGCTAGTAAGAGAAAAGCAATATATGACTACGAATTAGATATTAAACTGCTTAGTTGGAATATTATGTTATGACAATTGCATGTTGCTTCTGCATTTTTCGATGATAATCGACCATCTAATACCCATTGTTTAATTTGCATTATGTAGTAAATCAAATTTAACAACCTGAACGACTAACAATACCACAAATGTATATGTACCAACTGAATTCAATAATAATGACTAATTGCTTATAAATTTATAAACATTGATGTTGTAAATTAAAATAAATGTCGAAAACTTTACCAATCACTTTCATATCTTCACTTGTAATATCCCTGAAGTCCATGTAGTTGCATGCTAATTCCGGCTCTGCTAATGGGGTATCGGCTTCCTTTATAGTTGTATTAGAGTTTATAGCTGCGGATGGATAGTTTCAATTGTTGGGTCGATTTATTTTACACCAAGATTAGAGAATACATAAGTTTTAATTACCCCTTGTAGAAATTCGCTCCATGCAATGACTGCATCGTTGTATAATACAACTCGTACTTTTGTACCCTGTATATTTTTTTTTTTGAACAATAATGAGTATTTTATTGTCCCAACAAAAAGAAATATCATAATCTTTAACACAAGATACGTTTGTTAAATAGTGTAATTTGGAAGTTATTTAACTCTTTGTCGATGCAAATCATTGTTTGGTATCGTAATTTTGTTGAGCAGTCACGTTGGTCTGTAGATATCGAGTTGATTGATAAGATTTTTTCTTCCACCTGAAAAAGTGAACAATTAATTTTATGAAACCTTTGAAGGATATCATCTGTTTGTTTGAAATATTGATAAGTAGACTTTATTACGTTTACGATGGTATTTAGTAGACTTTCAATATTTATTTCATTACGTAGTGCAGTGGTTTAGTATATAATCTTAATCATTAATGTTTTATTTTTGAGTTAATAAGAAGCTGATGACGACAAAACGCTGCGAAATCTGTCATAGTAAGAACTTAACAATACGAATTGTTGTACCAATACTACACACCACACCAATGTATAATGCAAGAGGTTCTTATATATCTTGAGTGCCAATTAGAGCAAAATATTATTTGTCGACTAAGTATAAATATGCAAGCCAAGCCTGTTCAAACTGATAAACAATAACATTATCTTCACCAAGTTGAGAATAGGTAACTTGTAGCGCATAATAGACTCTCCATACACTTAGAACAATTGAACTAATGAGATCAGTAGTACGTAGTGCTATTCGGCCTCTGTTTTGACGGATGCTAATTCGGTTTGGGTTGATACCTTGGTCTTTTCATCTTTTTGACATCAGGGTGACAAGGTTGATCCTGAAAAATTGCGTCGTGAAAGGGAGGAGCTTGAGATTCAGAAAAAGAAAGGTCCAAAACTATTGATTTGTGGTTACTTCCATACGATTTTCGTGATTACAGATTCGAAACTTCGAATTTCCAAAATCCATGGCTTGTACAGAGAAAGCTAGATTGCAGGCGAAGCTAAAATCTGCAGAAGATGCTCAAAGACGGCAGAGGCGGAAGTGCTGCGGTGAAGTGAAAAGAAGAAGGGAACTTGAGAGAGAAGCGGCTTGTCAGGCTTTACTGAAGGTTAATTGAAACCCTTAATTTCATTGAAAGAATGGTATGATTGGGTGGAAGCTGTTGGATACCATCATTGTTAGTTACCGTCGAATGTAAGAGGATCTCCAATGATGCATTTTGATGGACACTCTAAAACAGTTGTTAGAGTGTTTTGGTACACTCTAGGTCCACAATGACATTATCCCTAAATGTTCTAGCACACCCTCTTTATTTAGAGAGAGGTGCTTAGAGGTGAATGGTTGACGGACCTTTTCTAGGTGTTACGATCCTTACCGGCAGTGTACCGGGTCAAATTGTAGTTCTAGTCTGGTGAGTCAGGTCGTATCCTCAGGGAAATGAAGGCATAATTCAAAGTGTGGTTAAACACCAAGACGCTATTATTAACTCGATCTAAGTCGCAGTTTTTACCATTTTCTCGGGTTAGATTATGTTAGTAGTTAGATTGTTAGTAAATCAGTAAAAAAATAAATAATATATATATTTTTGGATCTAGCCAAGAATACTTTACTGAATCAATATCTTTTTGTAGTGAAATTGAATGAGACAGATCTTTTCCTTGATGCAAGGAGGTCAATTATGTATGAACCGGTGTACTCCTAAACTAGACAACTCCTCCTTACACGAGCGTATGAAATTGTCATATGCCAAATTGTCATTAGTTTAATCTCCACAACTGCCCCATGCTAATCTCAGTTAGTCTGAACAGGTACCGAGTACAAATCTACCCCGGATAAAAGAGGTTATTCCGCTTTGTCGACGGGCCGATGTTATTCAAAAAGCTCCGGTTGTCGCGGATCGATTTAACTTTCGGTGTTAGTTTCAATTAAACCGTTGATTTTAACATTATTACGATCTTGAGCACAAATTTAATAAGATTCATCTTTCCCAAGACAAATCGCCCCGGGTAGGAAATAGGATTCCGTTGTCACGTTTTCACTCGGCCAATTTTACCCTCCGGTCTTTCTATTACGATCTCGTATTCTAATCGCGAGTTGTCAATTCATTAGCTTACGTTTCTAGTAAAAATCGAGTGGCTAATTCAATTTTTACTTTCATTAAGCGCAAATAGAAAGAGATTCATTATAATTGGTTTTAATCATTATTACTGTAGTCGATCATTCATTTTACCAAAAAGATTAACTAATTCGATTCATATCTTGGCTAGATATTACTACTACTAATATATATATATGTATATAAATAGATAGAAATAATAAACATAATAACATTAGAAAATTACCGATTACAATCTTTGAATTGAAGCCTAATCCTCGTAAAGTAACAACGGCTTCCGAGACAACAATCCTCGATAATAAATCCAAGCATTACAACGATACTATTCTATTTATTTATACACATATGCATATATATATATATATACATACATATATATATATATACATACATACATATATATATATATATATATATATATATATATATATATATATATATATATATATATATATATATATAGGCCCAAAACATAAAAGAAATAAAAGAAAGAGGTAGAAGAAAATATATATAGAGATATATATATATATATATTTTGGGGCCCCTTGAACAAATGGACTGAGGGAGTATTTATAGGGGTAGTGCACCGGCTCGGGCGGCCTTTTCCCGGCTCGGGCGGTGCTACTGATGGAGATTCTCTTGTGTCGGGCCCATGTGTCTTTGATGGCGAGAGATTCGGCTCGGGCGGTTTACTTGGTTCGGGCGGATTTTGAAAAAAATATCCTTCTTCGGTTTTCTATTGTTTCGATATTAATTCTTCGCTTTTCATCACACGCACTCAAACAAATCAAAACACGAGCCACAGTAATTCTGACCACAAAAACTATAAGTTTTATTAAA
This sequence comes from Gentiana macrophylla, assembly GCA_026214975.1. Classification (NCBI taxonomy): domain Eukaryota; kingdom Viridiplantae; phylum Streptophyta; class Magnoliopsida; order Gentianales; family Gentianaceae; genus Gentiana; species Gentiana macrophylla. The sequence goes on along the minus strand of CM047808.1, from coordinate 6,859,965 downwards.
TTTATAACGATAATATCTATTTATAACGATTTAGGTTTTTATGAGTTTTTAGTATATTTTTATGAAATTATACGATATCTTATATAATAATTACTACTTATACATTTTGATAAAACTTAGTAATTATGACTTGAATTGGTACAATAATGCTCAAAACGGTATCAGAAATGGGGTGAAATGTTATAATAATGAGTGTTAATTTATCTCTCATCACAACCCCCACTTAGCTTTTGGTCGTCCCGAAAGAAAACAAGCGGTAAAACAAAATGAATGAGAGATAAATTCATGAAGATATAAGATATAAGGGACAACCAAATGCTGCAACCATTAGAATTACAACCAGGCGTTAACCTCAATATAAATGTATAACAGAGTGTGTGTGTGACAAGCCTTTTCAATTTCCACTATCCTCTCTTGAATAATTCAAGCAAACGCACAAATATCCATTCAGGCAGTCCTAATGACTTTCCTAGGTATAGGCAGTAACAATTCCACACAAAGTTCTCCCGTGTACTTATTAGGATAATCCCTAATGCATATCATTCAGTTTATACTGGGGATAGTCAGAAGATAACTAAGTTTTCAACCATTGTCAATTTTTTTTTTTTTTTTTTAATTTCACATTTGTAGCATATGCCTCATTCCCAGCAATAGGACATTTCGTGATAACACCCTAGCTGGACTACTATCATCAGGCAGTCGGGAGCTTTTAAACCTCATAGTGATATAGGACGTTTCGTGATAATGCCCTACTGCACTCAAATCATTGATAGCTACAACCGACATATAGATAGTTCATCTTAATTTGGTATTCTTCTTTAACTTATATCCTTCCTATCACATTCAAACCTTCAGATATTCACAGTACACATTCAAAAGTTAGGTACTAAGTTACTGCAATTATCTATAGAATAACCACTAGGATACTGAATGGATACAGTTTAAAATTTTCCGCTTCAATATCAAAGGCTTTACGTGAAGGAATTCATGTTACACAAATATATTTGGAATTACAATGCACTTACGGTTCACGTTGATTATACACATCCAAATTGATCATTATATCTTCAAATCCATGAAATATATACCTTATACAATTTATTTTAATCAACTAAATAATGCTCGAAAAAAAATCGAAAACTAAGGGATTTATTGATACAAAATAAACATTAATTCCATTGCTAGACCAACGACTCCACTCCCCACTTACGAACTTACATTGTCCTCAATGTAAAGTGAGTGTAAATAAGTTGTTGGGAAAGCAATGGTGCACTAAAACAAGTCAAAACAAATACTCGGATGATATTAAAGGGTGGGTGGGTGTTTTAAAGTTATGACCTCCTCAATTCCATAGTATTTGAACTAATACATGTCACACGTTATTTGAAATTTAAAACAGACTAGATCATGAAATGTAACGTATGGCAAAGTATTAACTCTGAGTCTTTTATACCCAGATCCTCAAGGGTTATTTCAAATCGTTCGAACAACCTAAGTCCAAGAAATGACGCATTTGAATTTTTCTCTTTTTTTCTCCATCGGGATTTTCGGATAACCACCTAATCATTCCCTTTTTAATGACATTCAAACATTCATCCTAAGACTTGGTGAAACAAAATGAAAATCAATCCGAAGTATTCGCAAAGTATCATCCAAAGTATGAGTAATTATTATATTTAACATTTTTGCGGGCTGCCTCCCGGTAGCGCTTTTGGTTAACGTCGTTTGCTCGACAAACTTAAGCAACTAATATAATATACTAAACTAAATGGGATACTTCTAACAATTACTCACCAAAGCATGTAACAATTAAGCACATGAATCAACTAGAAATAAATGCTTAATGAGTAAATAGGAAGGATAGTACCCGTGATTTCACTATATTTATAGTCTATAGCTAGACTTTTCCTTGCTTCAGTTTTTAATGCACAGGTGGTGGGTCATCCTCACGCACCACATCCTTCTTTAATACCGGTCTCCAACAGAGGTTAGACAATTTCCACCAATCCAAACGATTCTTGACCTTTTCCTTTGATTTTCGAGCCTTCGGTTTGTGAGCTTTTACATTATTGCTGAAGTCATCTTCTTCAATTACCTGCGTGTTAGTACGATCCACAACAAATGGGACACAAAGGGTCCACACAAGAACAATATTCTAGTGTAGTGTATGGATATTTCAATGAATTGTAAATGTTGAAGACAACGCGCTCATCATTAATTCCCAAACTAAGCTCTCCTTATAAACATCGATGAAAGGGCTATTAATTGTTAAGTGCGAAAAGTGTCAAGAAAATGTGCATACTTCTTATCCAACTTCATCTTTTGATTTCCTTTTTCGGGAATGGGGAGTAATTCAAGATCAATTAAAGTAGGGTTAGAATGTATACCTCCCTTACCCTTGTCGTTAAACGAAGATGGTAAAGCTTCCTGGAATGATTGTGCCTTTTGAGGACACTGTGTGTCATCATTCTGTACCTTTTTCTTCAAAATATGCACTGGATATGGTGATGCCCTATCAGATTGAATTGAGGTGAATTTGGGTTGAGCCGGATAAGGTTCGGTTTGAATTGGCCCTTTCAAACTTGATTCCTTTTTAACCTGCTCATTGACCAAGGTCCTACCCATTCTTGGATTTTTCAATATTTTAGGAACCTTGACCCATTCCTCATCCTTACTCTCAGCGGCCATTTTCTTATTTCGATTTGAAGATGATCCTTGGTCAGGATTTCCCTGACTAGTATGACCTCGTTTACTTTCTACTCTTAACTGCCTTTCGTAAGTGTTTATGTCAGGCTTATAAGGAGTGAGTGGGGCCTTACCACTTCTGGTCATCAACTATCTAAAATAGAAAATGCTCGAATTTTGTAGAAGAAGAAAATTGGTAACTAAAAGAAGGTATGTACCAACGGAAAATAAAAAAAGAAATGTGATAAGAAGAGTGTTGACTTATCCTCGAGAATTTTGAGCTAATACAAGTAGAAACCATTCGAACACAACGAATTACGTCGTTTCCCCGGCAACGGCGCCAGAAAGCTGACGGACCTTTTCTAGGTGTTACGATCCTTACCGGCAGTGTACCGGGTCAAATTGTAGTTCTAGTCTGGTGAGTCAGGTCGTATCCTCAGGGAAATGAAGGCATAATTCAAAGTGTGGTTAAACACCAAGAAGCTATTATTAACTCGATCTAAGTCGCAGTTTTTACCATTTTCTCGGGTTAGATTATGTTAGTAGTTAGATTGTTAGTAAAGCAGTAAAAAAATAAATAATATATATATTTTTGGATCTAGCCAAGAATACTTTATTGAATCAATATCTTTTGTAGTGAAATTGAATGAGATGATCTTTTTCCTTGATGCAAGGAGGTCAATTATGTATGAACCGGTGTACTCCTAAACTAGACAACTCCTCCTTACACGGCGTATGAAATTGTCATATGTCAAATTGTCATTAGTTTAATCTCCACAACGCCCCATGCTAATCTCGGTTAGTCTCGAGCAGTACCAGTACAAATCTACCCCGGATAAAAGAGGTTATTCCGTTTGTCGACGGCCGATGTTATTCAAAAAGCTCCGGTTGTCGGCGGATCGATTTAACTTTCGGTGTTAGTTTCAATTAAACCGTTGATTTTAACATTATTACGATCTTGAGCACAAATTTAATAAGATTCATCTTTCCCAAGACAAATCGCCCCGGGTAGGAAATAGGATTCCGTTGTCACGCTTTCACTCGCCAATTTTACCCTCCGGTCTTTCTATTACGATCTCGTATTCTAATCGCGAGTTGTCAATTCATTAGCTTACGCTTTCTAGTAAAAATCGAGTGGCTAATTCAATTTTTACTTTCATTAAGTGCAAATAGAAAGAGATTCATTATAATTGGTTTTAATCATTATTACCGTAGTCGATCATTCATTTTACCAAAAGATTAACTAATTCAAATTCATATCTTGGCTAGATATTACTACTACTAATATATATATGTATATAAATAGATAGAAATAATAAACATAATAACATTAGAAAATTACCGATTACAATCTATTTGAATTGGAGCCTAATCCTCGTGAAAGTAACAACGGCTTCCGAGACAACAATCCTCGATAATAAATCCAAGCATTACAACGATACTATTCTATTTATTTATACACATATGCATATATATATATATATATATATATATATATATATATATATATATATATATATATATATATATATATATATATATATATATATACCCCAAAACATAAAAGAAATAAAAAGAAAGAGGTAGAGGAAAATATATATAGAGATATATATATATATATATATATATATATATATATATATATATATATATATATATATATTTTGGGGCCCCTTGAACAAATGGACTGAGGGGAGTATTTATAGGGGTAGTGCACCGGCTCGGGCCGGCCTTTTCCCGGCTCGGGCCGGTGCTACAGTGGAGATTCTCTTGTGTCAGGCCCCATGTGCTGATGGCAGAGAGATTCCGGCTCGGGCCGGTTTACTTCGGTTCGGGCCGGATTTTGAAAAATATCCTTCTTCGGTTTTCTATTGTTTCGATATTAATTCTTCAGTTTTTCATCACACGTACCCTGAAACAGTCAAAAACACGAGCCACAGTAATTCTGACCACAAAAACTATAAGTTTTATTAAATTTATAACGATAATATCTATTTATAACGATTTAGGTTTTTATGAGTTTTTAGTATATTTTTATGAAATTATACGATATCTTATATAATAATTACTACTTATACATTTTGATAAAACTTAGTAATTATGACTTGAATTGGTACAATAATGCTCAAAACGGTATCGAAAAATGGGGTGAAATGTTATAATAATGAGTGTTAATTTATCTCTCATCACAACCCCACTTAGCTTTTGGTCGTCCTCGAAAGCAAAACAAGCGTAAAACAAAATGAATGAGAGATAAATTCATGAAGATATAAGATATAAGGGACAACCGAGATCTTTGCAACCATTAGAATTACAACCAGGCGTTAACCTCAATATAAATGTATAGCAGAGTGTGTGTGTGACAAGCCTTTTCAATTTCCACTATCCTCTCTGAATAATTCAAACAAACGCACAAATATCCATTCAGCAAATTCTAATGACTTTCCTAGGTATAGCGTGTAATAATTCCACACAAAGTTCTCCCGTGTACTTATTAGGATAATCCCTAATGCATATCATTCAGTTTATACTGGGGATAGTCAGAAGATAACTAAGTTTTCAACCATTGTCAATTTTTTTTTTTTTTTAATTTCACATTTGTAGCATATGCCCTCATTCCTAGCAATAGGACGTTTCGTGATAACACCCTAGCTGGACTACTATCATCAGGCAGTCGGGAGCTTTTAAACCTCATAGTGATATAGGACGTTTCGTGATAACGCCCTACTGCACTCAAATCATTGGTAGCTACAACCGACATATAGATAGTTCATCTTAATTTGGTATTCTTCTTTAACTTATATCCTTCCTATCACATTCAAACCTTCGATATTCACAGACACATTCAAAAGTTAGTACTAAGTTCTTGCAATTATCTATAGAATAACCACTAGGATACCGAATGGATACTGATTTAAAATTTTCCGCTTCAATATCAAAGGCTTTACGTGAAGGAATTCATGTTACACAAATATATTTGGAATTACAATGCACTTACGGTTCACGTTGATTATACACATCCAAATTGATCATTATATCTTCAAATCCATGAAATATATACCTGATACAATTTATTTTAATCAACTAAATAATGCTCGAATCTTAATGTTTATTTGTCAAATTATAATCAATGTTGAAAATCTCGAATCTTAATGTTTTTTTGTGGAAGAAAACTGAAAAAAAAATTGTTCAGAAATGTCGGGAAGTATTGGCGACATGTCGGGGAGTGTCGACGGCACGTCGAAAGTGTGTCGGATATTAAAATTTTATGTGACAATATTTTAATCGCCAACATGTGTCGGAGACATTTCGGTCGCGTGTCTTGTCGGAAAAATATCGGACACGGTGTACGACACCTAAATTAAAATATCGACATATCCTAGGAAAAGAGTTATATTTTATGTTATGGGAAAGTAATAGAAAAAATGGTTATAATGTAAAATTTTTTTTGGTTCTAACTAATTTTATATACAAAAAGTGTTGCTCTGTAAACAAAAAACACAAAAAAAAATAAAAAATAAAAAATTACACAAAAAGTCTTATATTAGTTACCTGTGTAATAGAGTCCTTTTTTTTGAACAGAAAAGCAAATAGGTTCGGTTGCTTTCCTTCCCAAACCTTTTTCCATTTAATACAGTCAACCAATCACAGGCAACCACGTGGGTCAGTGCACCACGAACAGTCTGAGATGGAATTTCCTGCATTTTTATTCTCAAAGAGTTGATATTCTTAACCGGGACAAAGGGTCAACACGTTATTAGCTCAATTGACATTTAAAAACAATCTGATGCCATTAAAAAAAAAAATGCCCTTTTAAAACTCCAAGTGCATTTGATGGAAATGGAGCATTTCTCAGTACACCCCTCTTAAAAAAATGAAAATCCAGTAATGGCTTTTAAAATGTCGATTCGGTGTGATGAACTAGTAGTATTGGAAACGTTAAGGTGAAAATAAATACTCCCAATATATGTGCATAACACTTGAATTGACTTTTCGTTTTTTAAAAGGTCGGCTTGGTGTCATATATTAAATGTGGTGTACCGGTAAAATCGTCGTGGTGTAAATACATATTTCATAAATTATTAAGCGTTTTCAAGATAGAATAATGATTTTAGCGATAAAATTGAAACACAGATACATGTTGCACCATATGACATCGACATTGAGACACGGTTAGTTTCAAAATTTAAATACTCAACACACCGGCAACATGTGTTATAGCCAAAAATAAAAGCCGATTGACGTGAAAATTAATAAATGTGCAGAAAAATGCCAATTCTTAACAATCAAATATTCAAATGTTTTACTCCATGCCAAATGCAGCAGCATCTAGTCGTTTTTGACGATCAATCAAAAGATGCTGCAGGACAGTGACGGATTCAGAAATTTTGTTCAGCGGGGTCCGTAAATCTTTAATAAAGTAAATAATTTGTTTCACGGGGTCCGAAATATTTTTCTATAGGTAAAATGTAGAGTATTCTTATTTTCAATGGGGTCCGCGGACCCCATTGTATTACATGTGCATCTGCCTCTGCCTGCAGGACATTACACAGATAGAGAAATGCTTGCATGAGATTCGACGGCCTTGGTTTAGTATTCATTATACTTGCGCAACATATTGTCGTAAACAATAACTCAAGCTCCTCGTTTCCCGATCTTTTGCGCTTCTGTATTTCAACAACCAAAGTAGCAGCGTTAGCTTTTGGATAGTGCATAAACTTCAATCCTCTTCAAGGTAGGCGTTTCTCCAAAACAAGATGGTATCGTATTCACCCCGCAGCATTCATTCACGATAGGTACCTCCACTGAAACGGCTCTCGCCAAACACTAGCCATTTCTCGCAAATACGGCATCTCCGGTTTCAAGAACTTAAGCTTAGGGAATAATCATGTATCTTTCACGACCCATTCACGCCCAAAAAACGCACCATGTAGTAGCTTTAGAGCCTCAAGACATGGCATTTTACCAATCGCCGGTAAATATCTCCAGTCTACGTTGCAGCGTGATAACGATAGTTTCCTAAGAGTTGAAGGAATGTTAAAAGGCAGCTCTGGACGTTTAGGTAGATCTGCATAAAAGGGATAAAAAGGTAGCTTTGCTCGCTTACAGGAAACCTTCAATGACTCGAGTTTACTAAGAGAGTCCAGTTCTGGAAAATGAAAACCTATCTGTGACTCAAGTTCACCACGATAGTCTCGTCTCGTGGAATAATAGCTATCCATCGATTGTTTTAAGATAGTATAACGGAAACTCAATTTTCGAAGAGAATGTAACCTTTGTAAGAGGTCTTCTAAATATTTTGTTGAGAAGATACATGGTGATGAAAATCTTTCCAAGTTAACCAAAGGCGGGTATGCTAATCCGCGTTTCTTGACACCCAAGTCACTTAGCAAGCACCAACCGACATTCACATGCCTAAGCCTTGTCATCTTCCAAATAGTTTCAGGCAACGTTCTCATTTTCATTCTGATTCCTGTAAGAATCATAATTTCCAGATTCCAGAGATTGGATATAGAAGATGGAACTGCAATCCTACTTCAATATGGACATGAAGTCGTTATACATCTCAAATGAACTAGTGAATCTATCTTACTAAAACATTCATCAGTATCCCATTCTCCTTCCAAATCCAACACTTGAACAAGTTTCAAGTTGTTGACATAATGACAGTCACTATAATATATTTTACGCCTATCAAGTAGAGAGTGGATACTTGGACATATTTTCGTAGCGTCACTGAGATATTTCCCATTCACATAAACACGATACAGATTACATATGGTGAAACTTGAGGAATCGGAAGCCTCATATCCACTCATTAATTGGAATAAGTTCTCCTCTCGAGCCTTTCCCTGACAGAACTTATGCACTAGATCATGAATCCGACAACTTTTGATCCCACCATAGGAACTTCTCTTATTAGCAATTACAAGGCTTCTGTCAACTAGATCACATAAGTAATCCTTTGCCACGTTTTCTAAGTTTTCCTTGTTGGAATTCAACACAAATCCTTCAGCGATCCATAGCAGCGTCAACTTATTCACACGAATTAATGCATCTTCAGGAAATGCTCCAAATTAGAGAAAGCATGGCTTCAGATGCTCTGGCAAATGCTGGTAACTTAATTCTAACACGTCCATACAACCTTCCATGGAAACATAAGAACGTGTTGTTTCAAAAAATTTATTCCACCAACTTAGACTTCTTTCGGTTCTAGCAAGCAGACCTGCAATTAAAATAATTGTCAACGGAAGGCCTTTGCAATTCTTTGCAATCATCTTCCCAACTTCTGAAAAATCTGGTGGGCAACCTTCCGCAGAAAATGCCTTCTTTCTCAACAACTTCCAACTTTCTTCATCAGACAAAAAACGTAGATGATGAACGATACAATCTTTTTTGGCTTATAAAGCAACATTATGTACACGCGTCGTGAAAATGACTCTACTTCCATTTTGGTCATCCCAGGCCTTAACGTCCCAGATATCGTCCATTATAATAAGGCACCTTCTGCCTAAGAGACACTTATGGAACATGTCAGCTAACTCTTCTTCCTTCATATCATACATTTTGTCATCCTTTCCCTTAATATCACCAAGAATATCAAGCAATATCATTCTAGAATTGTGAACTTGTGAAACGATACAATAAGCAAACACGTGAAAATGCTGCCTAATGGCAAGGGAATTGTAAACCTTGTTAGCCAGTGTAGTCTTCCCTAGGCCAGCCATACCAACAATAGCGACAATTTCAAGAAACTTAGATCCACGTATAAGATTTTCAACTATTATGTATACCTCGCCCTCCAAACCGACCATCATTTGATGGAAACTTGAAGCCCAAGGATCTTCTGGGACTTTATTTAGAGCAACCGTTGAAAGATGGAGGACTCCATCATCATGCTTCATTCTACCTTCAACCTCCTTAAGCTTGCTCTTAACAACCTTAATTTCATTCAGAACCTCCATAAGACATGCCATATTATACCATAATGGATGGCCAATTACCGAACACGAATTGATGGCATATTGTGCTTGGTATGCCAAATTGATAACTTTTAACAAAGTATCTTTAGTTCTTTCTGCTCTTTTGGCTGTTCAAAAAGTTCATTAAGATAAGGCCTTAAAGACATTAGTTCCTCCTCAATTCTGATAATCATATGCTTAGCAAAAGGGATAAAATCCACATCTCTTCTCAGCTTTTCCTTTAAGAACCCAAGATTTTGTAGTAGCCTAGTAGGAAGTCAAAAAATCCTAGACCATTAACCTTTGGAAACTCATATGAACATGAAAATGAATCCCGGATTTGGTCATAAACTTGTTGAATCTTGCCTTTTACTAGCTGAACATTCCGCATAAAGTCGCTTACACGTTCATATGCCTCACCAAAATTATCACTCATGTCATCAACAAAGAGAACAAGATACAATTTGTCAAAGACAAGAACCTCAATTTCTACAGTTATCATCATGAGCTCTTTATCCTCTGAATGCCGATCAGGTGGATTAGCAAGAAATGCTATAACAAACATTAGAGATTCTTGAAGAATTTGAAAATTGTCCTTCAAAATATGCACTAGATCTTCAAGGAGAAGGTCAAGTAAGATTTGAATAATTTGTCCCAAAAGCAGAGAGTCTAATTGTCCCAACTTCATTTCCTTCAAGAATCTAATGCAAAAGCCTTAAAAAATGAGTCACAAGGTTTGATCTTCTGCAACGCATTAAACAAGGAAAGATTCAATTTTGTTGCCATTTCTTCATCTATTGCTTTCACCCAATACATAAATACTAGATTTGCTAATACTGGGAAAAAGAATGGACCATAACCTTGAAGTCTTGCATTTCCTTAAAACATCTCCATTTCTTAGGAGTAAAAAACAAGAGATTACGCAACAAGCTTAGCTTCTTCTCTAGGGTTGTAACTTGATTCTTGATCAAAACAATCTCATCATCAGTTTTATACTTACAAAGATCCTTAAGATTCCCGAGAATTACATCCAGAAATGTCACAGTCAGTTTCTTCTTAAAAGAATTGCATCGCAATGAACACTTCAACTTCTATTTTTTTCATACTGCAATCTATTTTGCCTTGCAGATCAAAAAGCCAGTTTTTTGCCTACAAATTAAAAGAACACTTGAGAAAACGTACCTTCCATTGCCAAACTTGAAGGAGCAAGAAGATCACCATCATTTCTTGAAATTCCCCATATAGCTTCACAAATATGGTTTACAGGCATTAAACAATTTCTGGTTTCTGCATCATCAGTATCATCCAAGGTGAAAATGGACCAAAAGAACATTCTCAAAAATATTAGACCCACTTTAGAAGATTGGATCCAATGATCAAATGAATTAACCTCGTTTTAAAAACAAGATTGTTCAACAAAAGAGAGCTCTGCAAGCAGGGCGGAGCCAGGATTTCCATTAAGGGGGGGGGGGGGGGGGTGGGCGGATTTTCACTTAGACGCATAAAAACTAAAACTAAAAATTTTAAAGGCAAACATAAGAGCAAAATAATTTTGATACCAAAAACTCACATGTCATTTGTGATTTTAAGCAAAATATTGGCAGGACTGCATTTTGTTTAGCCCCCGACACCACTAAATCATTTTACAGTTGACCGCTACGTTCTTCCATTTTTTGAAAATAATCCATGATACATCCATTTGATATATATCTAAGTACGTCTTTTTCAATATATAACACTAATGAGCCATTTAAAAATTGTTCACCCATTCTATTCCGTAATCGATCCTTCACACATCATAGCTGAGAATGCTCGCTCTACTGTTGCAGTTGCAACCGGCAAAATAAGGGCCAATGTGTACAGTTTGTAAACCAATGGATATACCAAGTCTCTTTTAGTTTCAACCATGAATGATTAAAAAAAAAGGTAGAAGGAAGATTCGAACTGCTCACTCCAAGGAAAAAACTCACGCATTCTACCACTAACTACTTAGATTTTCTGTAAATATGTGGCCAAATTTTTATTAATATTATACTTTAAAATATTAACAATATGCAAGGGTATAATAGTAATTTCGCAGCAAAATTTAAGGTGCAAGAGCAGAGTCAACACAAGTGTGAATCTTTTACTCTCCATCACAAGTAATAATATAGCTAATAAGCTCAGATGATCTATATGTTGGGAAATTCTACTTCTTCCACTTGGGTCCTTCCCCAATAAAGAGAAAATTGGCTAAGCTATTTTAAAAATTCTCAAAAAAGCACCTTTAAATACGTGGTCAAAAAACCCACCAGAAATGAATGACATCGATTCATATATGAGGACCCTTTTGTCTCCGTGACTTGGACTAAAATAAAGTGACTTTGAAAAACATGTCATTCGTAGTTGTGTCTATTCTTTACGGAATCCACAATAAAATATACACAATAAATTTATATTTTTTTTTAAGGTTATATCGAATTACACATTTGAAAAACAGATCTTTCGTAGTCTCTACGGAATAAAAATCAAATATGTATGAGGCGAGCCACGATCCCGTAGATATTGTCTACATAATTTATGGATTCCGTAGGTATGTATACCTACTATGGTGTTGAACGTGTAACACTTTGATATGTAGTGCTATTATAGTGTTGAAAGTGTGTTGTGAAAGAAGTAGTGAATATGTATCATCGCCACTCTTCCTATTAAGTTCAACCGTTTGGGTAAGTTTTGTAAACTTAATAAATGAGAATATGCACCTCGGCCTGTCTCCCTCCTTCTGTATTCAAAAGCAAACTGCATAAGAATGGAGGGCAGATCCTTTGCTGTGGAATACACCACAACAGCCTGTTGTCACCATGGGAGAGAGGGGTAAATGGGGAAATTTACGGTCAAAACTCATAAAAAATAAAAGAAAAAAAATTCAAACATTCAGCAATGGATCACAACCTGCTGTTATGACAATAGAGGATCCTGATTGCATAAAAATGTGAACAACTTATATTTTATCCACTCATTCTCGCATGACAAATTATTTTGGCATTTTTCTAATAATGGAGTATATTCCATTAAAACTGGTTATATATTGACCACTGATTTCAAGTATTAATGCATGATGCTCTCCCGACAGCTTTTGGTTTGCGCTCAAGAGGTATAGGCAATGGCTTGTGTCAGATGTGCATGAGATCCGAAAAACCGTATGGCATTGCCTATTTGAATATGACATGCCTAAAACGTTCTGGAAATCGTATCCTTATCAAAATTATTTGAGTTTCATGCGTTTACATTCTTTTTTAGACATGTTGGATGAACTCTTAAACGTTCATGATGATATGGAAGTGGCGTAAAAAAAAAGTGGTTGTTCTCTGCAGAGGTGTCCTTGTGGGCAGACCAACTGAACTAGGCCGTCGCCTAGCACCCCCCCTCCCCCTCCCCTCCTCTCAAAATCCATATTTTTAGGTGATGATGTTCACAACTTGTCCGGATGAAATAATAGGTAATTGAATCTTTCGAAGAATAATCCAACTAATGAATTGCTGCTGTGTTGTGATGATTTGTGGCTGTGTCAATGGTGACTGCCTTCGTATCCGAGAATATGAGATAAAACAGTAACATAGTTATGAATAAAAGGACGAATGGTCATTTATATATGCGTTCGACGTGAGAGGGGATGATTATGGATTCATGATTTCATCGCTTGTGATTGAAGGGCCACTGCGATGCTGGCTTAAAACAGTCGTGGCCCAGTTAGGTGAAAATCATGGAACATAATCAATCGTGGGATCATGACCTTGAATGAATATCAATGATGGGATCATGTAAATTTATGAGTCGTAACTGTTGAATGATATATCACCAGAAAATGTTGCATTCCTTGTTGAACCAACCAAGAAAATGTCACCAGAAAACCGACTACCAAAGGGTCGAGTCTTATTCGATGGAAAAGCTGAAGTAGATAAACTTGATAAGGTAAAAGTTGTTCACATTCGTCCTAATGTATTTTGGATTAATGTCAATGGATTTGCTCTCTGCTATTATTTGGAACCAACTAATATGACGTGTGGCAGATTTTCAAGCTTCTTGGCACACCAAATGAAAATATCTGGCCAGGTTTGTCAAAGCTTCCTGGTGCCAAAGCAAAATTTGTTATCCATCGGTGAGTATTTTTGATAACCCAATTGATTATCCATCCAATGAGGGTGACTCAATTGATTGCTCCATAATGCTTACCCAACTATGTGAACATTCGAATTTCATGGGAAAAAGATCATCTTAAGGTTTCAAAAGGATGAAGATGATGAAAGGTTTTGAGAATGAGAATTGTCTTTATTAAAAATTTGAGGATTTTATAAATACTAGTGAGATGATGATGATGAAAAATTAGGAAGATGAAACAAGAGTAAGGGTTTGAGAATGATGGAGTTTAAAGATGTGGTGTGAAGGGTATAGTGATGATGAAGATGTAGGGTTTGATGAATGAAGGAATGATGATGGAAAAATTCATAGATGAAAATGATGAAGAAGATAATAGGAAACGAATGAAGTAAATATGATATAAAAAGTTAGGGACCTTTTTGTAATATTTTTTCAGAGTGGAAATACAATGAAAATAGGGTGTGTAAGTAGGTGTGGCAAAATTGTAATTAAGCATGTGTTGCATATAAATAAATAAATATGTTGCAATTTAAGTGTGGTGTAAAAATATATTTGATTTATTAGGTGTGGTGTAATGTGTATAGTGGTGTGTGAGTAGATTAGGTGGGGTGTAAATAATAACTCCCTTTATATATGCGTTCGACATGAGAGGGAATGATTATGGATTCATGATTTCATGGCTTGTGATTGAAGGGCCACTACGATGCTGGCGTAAAACAGTCGTGGCCCAGTTAGGTGAAAATCATGGAACATAATCAATCGTGGAATCATGACCTTGAATGAATATCAATCATGGGACCCTGTCAATTTATGAGTCGCAACCGCCCTTTAAGCTCGGGAACAACTTGTCTCGATCTTATCATAGACAACCGAGGTGATCCTATCACAAAATCGGTAATGTGGGACCATAGACACCCTGTGTCATGCCCGGCAATCTAGAACCGTGGTTAGAATGTGCCAAGCTAAGGCAATGCTTGCGAAGTCTGAACTAAACTGAGCTAACGACCTGAGTTCTGAGGATGATCAGAACAAGGCATGGGAAGCCTTTGCCAAAGCCTTCGAACGAGAGCCCAATGATGGGCGGCTAAGTCTAGGCTAGCCCAATCGTTAATAAGATCCGATTTGAGCCTAAGGAGCGCCACATGTATGAGTTTGGGTCATACTCATGTCCATTGATTGCCGATGAAAATCCGTACAATCTTTCTTCCATCATGGGAGCAATCACTCAGATCAACCTGAAATAATTATATTTTCTCAGCTCCTTGTCGATGCCATTCAAGGTGTTGTGTCACGGGCAGATTTTCAGCCCTTTTTCAAGTGTTGACTGCTCTTCTAAAGACTTGAATGTAGTTGTAGCAATACATCATCAGACGTAGGTAACAACAAGAAATAACTCAGTGCAAGAAAAAGAGAGAACGACACTCACAACATGTACAAGACATCTATGTAATGAAGAAAGAAAGAAAGCAAAAAATGAAGAAAGAACACAACATTCATTGACTGAAAATTGTTGTTAGTCTAGAATTTTTCTTTTGTATACATACATAATTCTTGCAAGAAGTAGCTTCACAAGCAGCCCTTATGACGACACTAGACAAGACCGCGGAAAACAGAGTCTTATAGAGATACACTATACCGATCCTGCATACACTAAACTGTTGTCTCACTTTCCAGATGCTTTAATACATATAATGTAACGCCCCGCTCCCAGATACCGAGCCCTTATCCGGAAGAGAACGTTCGGCGCGTATAACGTTAAATAAATCTAAAATTATACGCCAAATCTACGCTCGTCAGTATCAAAAATAAAGCAACGAAGTCCAAAAGACTCGGGTAAAAACCATAAATGCTACTAGAATAGAATACAAACCGTCTAGGGGTAAAAAAGGAAAAGCTTAGAACAACGATATAAAACTTACAACGTCTGATGTTACACAAGAAAGATACAAAAGTAATCTTACAACCTTGAAATGAAAGTACAACAAGTTCATAAGAGAATCTACAAGATAAACCGTACAACCTTTAAAAGAAAAGTGAAGGAAAACATCGAGTGACTTCAACGCCACCAAAACGTCATTGAACTCCTCGACGAGCTCAAGGCTAACTTTGATCAACTGCATTAGTCTTCTCACCCCAAACACATAGAAAAATATGCATTCGAGGTAAGTACAACGTGCTTAGTAAGAAAGAGAAGCTATGATAACAACTATAGTTTATAAAGAAAAGATAATTATTTAATTAGTTATTTAAGTGAAACCGACTCAATCTAGGGTTCACTTCATGCTCATCAACATGTTGTGACTAACTGTTTCTAACTTAACTTATCTATGTTACAACCGCACTCAAGGGCACTACGCGCATCCACCTCAGCAGAGTCCCTCCGTACTTAGGGTCTTTGACCTACGGAGTTCTTCTACCTTGGGGAACACTCTCTTGCAACATATTAGTGGATCACACCAATATCCACGAAGTCTAAAAAAGGTAGACTCCGATAGCATGCACGTCTCAGCAGAGTCCCTCCGTACTTAGGGTCTTTTTGACCTACGGAGTTCTTCCACCTTCAGAGGTAGCACATGCATCGCGATTTAGCCTGGTGCCTAGCCAAGAGAGACATGTTGTTTAATCTTTTACTAGTCAAGTACGTTGTTTATTAGGTTATTAACTAGCCACCTAAGTGTTTTCAAATAATGTCCCTCCCGCATACTACTCTCTTCCTAGACCATTAGACACGGACAAGCCCTAGCAATTACACAGACATTGATGAATACTAATTCATCAAAGCACAAGCCTATCATGCTCTTCCGACGGATCCGAACTTCAACTCCCTTTAAGAGTACATTCGGTGTTTTAACTGAACGAATCAGAAGCTCAATTCAGGCTTGTTTAGGTTTATACAATGTTAACATATCATATATAAAGGTTTCATATAGTTAAAGCATACTTATAAGGCTGAACAACAACCAACAAAGAAAGAAAGACAAAACAAGCCAAACGCACGTTTAGGGACCTGGACGCCCGTCTGAGACTCACTGGACGCCCGTCCACCTTACCCAGACGCCCGTCCACCTAGAACAGCTTCAATCCTGATCCAAAAAAATTAGCACCTCGGGCGCCCGTGCTGATATAAGCCGACGCGCCCGTCTGATGAATAACCAAGGCAGACGCCCATCCAAGAAGCCTGGACGCCCGTCCGCCTAGGTTCGACCAAAACCCTAGAATCATCATCATGCGATTTCTAGATCGTATTTCAACCAAAACAACAGCAAATTAACACAGTAAGCACAGAAAATCTTCATCAAAAGACACCATATACTCTATAGACATTAACCAATGCAACACTCATCCCTCTAACACCAAAACTTCTTGAGAAAAGATCTAATCCTTACAACTAAGAATTGAAATCATAGGAATAGCTTTTCTTACCTAATTGCAGCCCCAAAACTGATCAAGACCTCAGCAAAAGCCTGCAGCTTTGGCAACCAAACTGATGTCTATACGATCCTTGCCTTCTCACGACGCTCCTGCTTCAAACGAAACTGAAATCGGAGTAGAAACGATCACAGAATTTGAAGAAGTCTCTTGGTTTCTTCCTTGCTCTCAAACTCAGATTTTAAGCGTATAACTCTTCTTCTAATAACCTCTCTTTTGATTAAATGGGGAGTTATATCCAAAAATAAAACTTCACATCTACTAATTAGCCATTACACACCTAAGTTTCCATTAAATACAAAACAACCCCAAAGGATTATTTATACATATTCTCGATATATATATATATATATATATATATATATATATATATATATATATATATATATATTATCATACTCTAATTTCATAAGAGATAATTATAATATTTTGTTCTCATAAAAGACACGCTTGCCTTCTTTCCTTTCAAAAATCGGAATATCACATAACCCCAAAAATTCTTTTAAATTTAGGTTTCGAATATATATACATATATATAAATATACTTCAAATCGTTTAATTAGATAACCCGAAAAACCTGAATTTGTTAAAAGACTCTTTTACCCTTTTCTGAAAAGTCGGGATGCTACATTCTTCCCCCCTTAAAGAAGTTTCGTCCTCGAAACTTGCCAGAACCAACACCACTTCCAACTTAGATACCCGTTTGCCTACCTTCTAGTTCACTTTCAAAGACAAACCAATGTTATCTCCAACTGATTAAACCTTAGTATTCTCGTCATCAAGTCTTCAGCGCGTCCATCACACTAATCTAGTACTTCAGACCCAAGCACCACTCTATCTTATACTCAACTCTTCTAACCCAACTTCTTAGACTCCTCCTATAACACTCGTCCCAAAAGTCAAAAGTCAATCCACTAATTAACAAGTAGTATTCTTCCAGATTCTTTGTCCATTCATCACCCTTACAGAAGTTTCCAGACTTACACAAAGGTTACTCTGATCTATACATTCGCCTTACCCCCAAGAAACTAACTATTAACTTAAGGAACTTCAATTCCGCCTTGCTATCAATCCAGCACTAAACCATCTATAGCACACCCAAACCATAGACGTACTTCAATCTTTAGTAGTCTTCAAAAAGGTAACCATATAAACATCTTCTACCAAACTTATAAGGATTTCCTATAGACAAGAATACAACTTTTGATAGTGAGTTTATCAGCAACCACAACTTTATACTCCATCAGAAGACTGGAGTTGTGAAAGAGTTTATTTTTAAACAACACATCTATAAGAAACAAAGTTTTAAACTTGTCCTCACTTTGATTCCAGAAGGAAGGTAAGAATGGTTATGCAAATATTTTGAAAATTTGAAACTACTAAGGAAGATAGCAAATAGGAAAATCTTGAGGCGTGTAACACAAAATGAAGACGGATTGAACTTGGT
Organism: Gentiana macrophylla; assembly: GCA_026214975.1. Lineage (NCBI taxonomy): Eukaryota > Viridiplantae > Streptophyta > Magnoliopsida > Gentianales > Gentianaceae > Gentiana > Gentiana macrophylla. Next base: position 6,841,305 of record CM047808.1, on the reverse strand, counting down.
TCACATGCATAAAATAAAACATTTGTTTAGATAATGCAAAATGGATGATATATAAAATTTGCCTATATGAGGGTACTTGTGATAAGTCACTAAAAACAAAAGTACTCTGACTGAGACATTTATCACAGCCAGAGGTCATTCTACAAAATCCAGATTGAAACCTTTTCCTTTCTCTTGAAGTAATTGGTATGATTGAATGCAAAAGAAAGACAAACTTGCTATTAATTCAATAGAAAGGTCTAGAAGTGGAAGAAGTCTCAAATATTATTCAAATATGTACATATACATATATAGAATATATATATAAAAATTTGAAGACGAATAATATTCTCTCAAAAGATTTCATGCTGAAGGTCCAAGTAAATTGGTGAAATGTTGCGAAAAGGGTCATGAATGATAACGTGGAAAAGAAAGCAAAAGAATTCAGAAAATGCATATTCTATTTCTTTCAACAACCGTTGCAGTTAAAATATTATTTTTGAAAGCGGGGAAACATCTTCTCCAAAGGTTCAAAGACAAAGGTAAACCGGAGAAGTGCTTCGTGAAGAAATCATAAGTAACGACTGAGTAAAGAAAACACAAGAGTTTCGAGTAGTGCATGTTTTTTTTTTTGTCGTTCAAAGATTAACACAAGAAGGACTATTGTGATATTATTAAAAGGTTTTGAATCGAAGGTGAAAGTGTTCAAAGGATAAGGACAACCCTTTGTTTTTTTTTTTTTTAAATAAAAATCAGAAAGTCATTTCTTCCGATTTGAAGAAAGAAGGTTTAGAATAAAACAAAACAACTTAACACCTGTAGTAAATTTTTTTTTTTTTTTTTTGAGGAAAACTCTTAACAAAATAAGTTGCATGCTAAAATCCTTTATCAAACGTAGCTTTAAAAGACGTGCATGAGTTGTAAAGGAGGTTCAACTACTCGCTTATTCAAAAAAAACAAAAATTTCATAAGGAAGTAAAAGATACAATACTTTGAAAGTAATTATCAATAGGGCTTTTGAACATATGTATATATGAAATTTTTTTTCTAAAAGTAGTTTGGAGCTATTAAATGGCACTTAGGTAAGAAATGGTTGTTCACGTGTTCTTACCGGAAGACAAAAGAATATGTAATTAAAATTGAGGTCTTGAGAAAGTTTGATCTTTCAACCGGTTTCCAAAATGTATAAAATTCTAATAAAAGAGTTGAGTCTTTAAACAAAAGTTTTCTGCACCAAAACATCGTGTAGGGAATGCATTGAAAGTAATCACCGGGATGCAAAAGTGTATTGACCTGAATTTGCTAAACATGACGCAATTGAAGGATATGTAGTTGTCAGTTCAAGATAATTCGAAGGATGAGAAAGTCATTTCCTTAAATCAAGCATTTGACACTATGAAAACATCTTTAAAAAATGAACATCAAAGTATGTGCACACTTGAAAAATAAAACTTTGCAACGAATGAACTTTTACCGAGTTCAAAAGGTTTCAAAAGGATGATCTAACTAGCACATGGGTCACAAATAGTATGCAAGGGGAAAACGTTTGAAATTAGAGGTACCTAAGTATAATTCCAAATGATTATAGAAAGCACCTCGTTAAAGAATACATTGGATTGGAAAATCACCATGTAATTGTTTCTTGTCACACAAGGGTGTAAAATCTACAACACTTAATATCTACCTACTAAACTTCTTATTTGGATAACGAGTAAGTTACGGTCTTATGCTTCAAGCCTTCCCAACACATACTACCCCACACCTAAACTTCCAAGGTGAAAGAATGTTGTATGGCCTTTCATGAACAAGTACTTAAATAATTTTAAAAGTTTAAGTACGTATGTCAACCATGAAATGATTGACTTGCACAAAACAAACCAAACTAATTTTGAACATGATGTAAAAAGAAAAGTTGTAGGTATACAAGCTTTACATATGCTACACAAAATTCAGAATTTATGGAATAGCATAAGTTGGTTAAAAATAATTATTTTCGTCAACTGCTGCAAGCTGCCAAAACTTTCAGAAATTTATAATCTGCATTATTTTGCAGATTGAACTCAAACTAGAAAGAATTAGCACTTGACTCCAAAACTAAAATTGCAGATCAGAGAGTTTTCTACAACATATCAAAAATTCAAGTCATTTGAAGATGTTTAGCTTATTCAAAACAGACTCATAAGTAAGAGTACCGCTGCAGAATTTTCTGAACGGAGTACTCCTCCTTGTTAAATAATTTATGAACAATCCATATTGAAAACTAAGTTGATGCCAAAATAGAAAATGTAGATAAGCTAATCTTCTAAGTGACTGCAAATTTACAGAATTTTTGAAACATCAGAAGTGATATTAAATACATAGAAACGTGAGCAAAATCGGTTACTCGTTTTGCAAAACACTAAAATATAAAATAAAAGAAATGATTAAATCAAAATATCGCAATAAGAAAACTTTAAATCCTCCAAGAAAAGAGCAAAAGAGGAAAAGTCTAGAAGTTCCAAAAGAAGAGAAGGGTTCTGCTGAAGATCCTAGAAGGTACAAACTAGAGGGCATCACATAAAGGATGTGAGCCTAGAACTCAAACTAACCTTTGCCTCAGAAGACTCTTCACCTGGTCCTAGTGAAACTTAACCAAGGTCTAAAGATTCTTAGTTTTACGATTTACCACCAAGAACAAAAGAGGTCAGAAAGGTTCTAAAAGATCTAAGATACCTTATCTTAAAAACAAAAGTTTAGGTCAGCAAAGAAACTTCTACGAATTCCTGCCATTCTGAAAGATCAAAGAAGTCAGAATGGTTACTAAGCAGTCTTAAAGGTCTTATCTTAAGAAAGGGAAGCCTAGAAAAGCAAGGAACGCTTCTCTACGACCAACCGTAACGCCCGCCCGCCCCGGATACCGAGCCCTTATCCGGAAGAGAACGTTCGGCGCGTATAACGTTAAATAAATCTAAAATTATACGCCAGCCTCTACGTCGTCGTATCAAAAATAAAGCAACGGAAGTCCAAAAGACTCGGGTAAAAACTATAAATGCTACTAGAATAGAATACAAACCGTCTAGGGGTAAAAAAGGAAAAGCTTAGAACAACGATATAAAACTTACAACGTACGATGTTACACAAGAAAGATACAAAAGTAATCTTACAACCTTGAAATGAAAGTACAACAAGTTCATAAGAGAATCTACAAGATAAACCGTACAACCTTTAAAAGAAAAGTGAAGGAAAACATCAGAGTGACTTCAACGCCACCAAAACGTCATTGAACTCCTCGGCGAGCTCAAGGCTAACTCGATCAACTGTTTCGTCTTCTCACCCCAAACACATAGAAAAATATGCATTCGAGGTAAGTACAACGTACTTAGTAAGAAAGAGAAGCTATGATAACAACTATAGTTTATAAAGAAAAGATAATTATTTAATTAGTTATTTAAGTGAGACCGACTCAATCTAGGGTTCACTTCATGCTCATCAACATGTTGTGACTAACTGTTTCTAACTTAACTTATCTATGTTACAACCGCACTCAAGGGCACTACGCGCATCCACCTCAGCAGAGTCCCTCCGTGCTTAGGGTCTTTGACCTCTCACGAGTTCTTCTACCTTGGGAACACTCTCTTTTAACATATTAGTGGATCACACCAATATCCACGAAGTCTAAAAAAGGTAGACTCCGATAGCACGCACGTCTCAACAGAGTCCCTCCGTACTTAGGGTCTTTTTTGACTCACGGAGTTCTTCCACCTTCAGAGGTAGCACATGCATCGCGATTTAGCCTGGTGCCTAGCCAAGAGAGACATGTTGTTTAATCTTTTACTAGTCAAGTCGTTGTTTATTAGGTTATTAACTAGCCACCTAAGTGTTTTCAAATAATCTCCTCCCGCATACTACTCTCTTCCTGACCCATTAGACACGGACAAGCCCTAGCAATTACACGACATTGATGAATACTAATTCATCAAAGCACAAACCTATCATGCTCTTCCGACGGATCCGAACTTCAACTCCTTTAAGAGTACATTCGGTGTTTTAAGCTGAACGAATCGAAGCTCAATTCAGGCTTGTTTAGGTTTATACAATGTTAACATATCATATATAAAGGTTTCATATAGTTAAAGCATACTTATAAGGCTGAACAACAACCAACAAAGAAAGAAAGACAAAACAAGCCAAACGCCCGTTTAGGGACACTGGGCGCCGTCTCGAGACTCACCTGGGCGCCCGTCCACCTTACCAGCACGCCCGTCCACCTGAAACGACTTCAATCTTGATCCAAAAAAATTAGCACCTCAGGCGCCCGTCTGGATAAGCCAGACGCCCGTCTGATGAATAACCAAGGCAGACGCCCGTCTGATAAATAACCAAGGCAGACGCCCGTCCGCCTAGGTTCGACCAAAACCCTAGAATCATCATCATGCGATTTCTAGATCGTATTTCAACCAAAACAACAGCAAATTAACACATGATAAGTGTTAAGGGTGATTTTATCACGATTTCTAAATGATATATTTTATAATGATTTCCTCCACATTTATATAATTTGCATAGAAAATAAGCGTTTAATCGATTTATTGAGCAAGTGAGGTTTTAAACGGTTTAATTGCAAAAGTGGTTGATTTATGTGTTTTATCGTTGGTTTTATATGTGATTACACTTTGCAATGTTTTGATGTCTTGTAGATACATATTTTCGATCTAAAAATGATTAAAAGATGATAAGGTTCGATTTTTGGCATTATTATATCAACTCAAGTCATAATTACTAAAATGTATATGTAGTAGTTATCTATCTATCCATATATTTATATATATATCTTCAAAGGAATAAAAATATTCTCGGGACAAAAATATTCCTTTGTCTTTTGTTTGTCTCTTTTGTTTTTCTTTCTCTCGTTTCCTTTGATGATATATGTATATATGTATACATATCTTTGTCTTTATTAAAACTTTTGTTGTCGAAAATACTCGTGGTTCGTTTCTTTGTGTTCGAGTAAAAAAGATAAAATTACTGCGAGATTTTAACTAAAGATGAATCACGAGATGAGAGTTTTGCTCTGATCAAGCAAAGAAAAATCTAAGAGGGGACAAAGAGAATATTTGGGGACAAAGAGAATATTTTGAGACAAAGTGAATATTTGATGAAGAAGGCATGTTTTGGAATCCTAAAGATGGATTTTGAGGAAGAGAAGAAGATCTTTCTGAGTTTACGAGTTAAAGGGATCAATTTTGTCCAACGAGCCTCTACAGTAACCTGTTTTCGATGGAAATTTTACCTGACATAGAGGCATTTTCAGGGGACGAGGTCTTGATGAAAGTTGTAGATATTCAAACGAGCTTTCCAACGCATTTTGAATCACGTCAATCGGAGGTCTACAACTCAAGTTATGATTTTTTTTTCCGAGCAATGAAAAAAAAGCGGACGAACCGGAGATATTTATTTGCTCTCCCAAGCCTACCTAACAAACTCCCAAGCCTCCCCAACAAACTCATCATTACTCCCAAGCCTCCATAACAACCTCCAAGCCTACATAACAACCTCCTAGCCTCCCCCCAAATGATACCTCCTTTATATCACCTCCCATTATATATATGATATAACATATACACACAAAAGAGAGGAGAACTCAACCATTCACCTAAAAGAGGCTTGGCCGCCCTTCCTTGGCCTCCATGGCCATCCTTTTCCATGTTTTCTCTTCACTTTTTATTTCTTTTGTTGAAGATTTGAAGATGTGTGTATGCATATATACATATATGTCTATGTATATCACTATGTAAGCATACATACAAGCTCCTTTCTTCATCTTTTTCTTTTAGTTTTGGGATCATATATGTATGCATATGTCTATGTATGTATATGTATATGCTTGTATGTATAAATAAATTAAGTTGTAATAAAAGCGATGATGAGAGGCTAAGCACGTTGGAACAAGCCTTGTGAAGCCGATTCTTAGCACATCTCGATTTCGAATTTGGATTATCTTGTAAGTTTTAATAAAAGTTGTATCTTTATTATGCTTTATTATCGCTTTTATGCAATTATATCGAGAGATCGTTGCATATTTGATGTTTAACGTTTGACGAGTCGTTGTTAAACTTAGATCACCATATTAAAGATTGGATTTTTGATCTAAAATAACGAGAGTTGTTAGGTTGAATATCTAGATTACGAAATTGAGAGATTTCACACCTTTGTTATGAAAGCGTTAATCTTTAAGATCAAAAGATAAAAGATTGATAGGCGAATTACCTACGAAAGTAGAAATTCATACCTTTGATGGGTGAATCACAATTTTCGTTAAATCACTACAAGATAATCCAGAGAAGAAATTGAGTGTTGTGGAATCGGTGGATCATTGCTTGTTCGTTGTTAAATTAATTGAAAAGAAATCGTTGTCTTTGTCTTGCTTTCGTCTTCATCGTAATGTCGTAGAAATTGTAGTTTTAGTTATAAAGTAGAAATAACTTAGTTCGTAACTATCTTTCCTGGCTTTAGATCGTTGATCTTCTGTCCGGTTTACATTTTGTTGTTTTCGTTTTTTTAGTTTTGTTTTGTTATAATTCTAGTAATAATAGTAGTCGTGACAACTTTCGAAAAATTAAGAACTAGACCAACCTCGATTCCCTGTGGATCGACTCCGGTTTTTAATCGCTATACTACGATCCCTGCACTTGGGGTAAACCGGATTTATAAATTTATTACTTGTTACTTTTCATTGATAAAATCCGAGACAAGTTTTTGGCGCCGTTGCAGAGAATCGATGCGATCGTGCAGTTCTTTATTAATTTTTCTAAAGTTGTTCTGTTTTGTTTTTAGTAGGTAGCTTTCCACAACAGCGGGCAAAACAAGTTTTTAGCCGCAGATTGACGAGCTTCAGATGATTGTTGTCTAGTTTTATTAATTTTTTCTGGGTTTTTGTTATCGAGTTTTTCGTAGGTAGGTTTTAAAAAAAAAAAAAAAAATTAAATTAAATAAATAAATAAATTCCCCTTGTCCCCTTGTCCCCCTTGTCCCTACTCATAAAAAAAAAAAAAAATTCCCTTGTCCCCTTTGTCCCCTTGTCCCTACTCATAAAAAAAAAAATATTCCCTCCTTATCTTGTCCCTTGTATATATATATATATATATATATATTTCACCTTTTGAAAAAAAAAAAAAAAAAAAAATACTGACTCAATAATCTGAGGAGTGGAGTCGATAATGCTAGGGAGAAAAAAATAAAAAAAAAAAATAAAAAACCAAGGAACACGTTTCAATCGTCGAGGTTGGGTGAAGGATTCTCGGTGAATCCCACTCTGCGAAAGCATAAGGAAAAAAAATCCCGAAACCTCGTGATTTAAGTGTGGGGGAGAAAAGGGAATAGTCGGTTATGTGTATCTACCATTTGCTTAATTCATTATGATTCTATGCAAAAAAGAGCAAAATTTTTCAAAATTTTTAGTTTTTTTTGTTTAGTCCCGAGTAAGCAATGCATATCTTTGTTCGGTTCTTTATAGTCATTGATGCTGTATTCCGTATGTTCAGTAAGTTGGTTGTTTCACCCGATATATTTTTATAAGCCATAGTGAATGATGAGCTAAAATATAAAGCTATACCCTTTGGATTAGTGATAGTTGATTATCTTATAAGTCATGTGCTTAGTGCTAACGTATATATCGTGACAATTATGATAGTTTGTGTTTAGATCCAAAGTATGTTATACTCGTGAATATCTTAGGTTTGAATGTGATAAGTAAAGCGTAACTATTGTGCTTTGAAAAAAAAGTTGAATTTAATAGAATTAATTGTGTGTGTCGGAAGTCGGTCGATGATTTGAGTCACGGTAGGTCATATCTCGAATGTCCTATACCACTATGATGACCAAAAGCTCACGACATACGAAGAAGAAGTCGCCTTATGATTTGAGTAAGGTAGGGTATATCTCGAATATCCTATTACGCTATGATGGGCAAGAGCTCATTCGATGTGTGTTGAAAAAAGAGAAGAAGAAAAAAGAGTTAGATAGGTATTAATGTATTCGATCTCACCTCATGACACTTGCAAGATAGTCGATTTTGGCAATGAGTTCGGATATGTTAGTATTCTATAAAAAAATAGAACATGGGTGAAAGACTTAGTTATCGTTATACCTTATCCCGAGTATAAAGCCAGCGAGATATCTTTGTAGGGATTATCCTCTGAGTATATCGAAAGGTCCTAGATACATTCTATTATCCTTTTCCGGGATATGTCACGCTTTTGTAGGTGCATCTTATAAGTATCATTTATTACTAGCTTGAAGGGGTATTAACTAGTTTGCTTTGAATTTTCAAGTTTGGACTTAGTGGAAGTTTTCTATGGCTATGCACACACACCAGGTGAACCTCTGATTTATTGAATATATGTTATATTTCTGAGGTGTCTATCTTTTCTCGAGCCTTGATTCTTGTTTTGTTTTGCTCGGGACGAGCAAAAGCTAAGTGTGGGGGAGTTGTTAAGGGTGATTTTATACGATTTCTAAATGATATATTTTATAATGATTTCCTCCACATTTATATAATTTGCATAGAAAATAAGCGTTTAATCGATTTATTGAGCAAGTGAGGTTTTAAACGGTTTAATTGCAAAAGTGGTTGATTTATGTGTTTTATCGTTGGTTTTATATGTGATTACACTTTGCAATGTTTTGATGTCTTGTAGATACATATTTTCGATCTAAAAAATGATTAAAAGATGATAAGGTTCGGATTTTGAGCATTATTATATCAACTCAAGTCATAATTACTAAAATGTATATGTAGTAGTTATCTATCTATCCATATATCTATATATATATCTTCAAAGGAATAAAAATATTCCTTGGGACCCCCAAATATTCCCTTTGTCTTTTGTTTGTCTCTTTTGTTTTTTCTTTCTCTCGTTTCCTTTGATGATATATGTATATATGTATACATATACTGTACTGTTAAAACTTTTGTTGTCAGAAATACTCGTGGTTCGTTTCTTTGTGTTCAGGTAAAAAAGATAAGAATTACTGCGGAGACGGAACTAAAGACTGAATCACGAGATGAGAGTTTTGCCTGACTGAAGCAAGAAAAATCTAAGAGGGGACAAAGAGAATATTTGGGGGACAAAGAGAATATTTTGAGACAAAGTGAATATTTGATGAAGAAGGCATGTTTTGGAATCCTAAAAGATGGATTTTGAGGAAGAGAAGAAGATCTTCTGAGTTCACGAGTTAAAGGGATCAATTTTGTCCAACGAAACCTTCACCGTAACCTGTTTTTCGATGGAAATTTTACCTGACATAGAGGCATTTTCAGGGGACGAGGTCTTGATGAAAGTTGTAGATATTCAAACGAGCTTTCCAACGCATTTTGAATCACGTCAATCGGAGGTCTACAACTCAAGTTATGATTTTTTTCCGAACAATTTGAAAAACGGACGAACCGGAGATATTTATTTGCTCTCCCAAGCCTACCTAACAAACTCCCAAGCCTCCCCAACAAACTCATCATTACTCCCAAGCCTCCATAACAACCTCCAAGCCTACATAACAACCTCCTAGCCTCCCCCAAATGATACCTCCCTTATATCACCTCCCATTATATATATGATATAACATATACACACAAAAGAGAGGGAGAACTCAACCATTCACCTAAAAGAGGCTTGGCCGCCCCTTCCTTGGCCTCCATGGCCATCCCTTTTCCATGTTTTCTCTTCACTTTTTATTTCTTTTGTTGAAGATTTGAAGATGTGTGTATGCATATATACATATATGTCTATGTATATCACTATGTAAGCATACATACAAGCTCCTTTCTTCATCTTTTTCTTTTTAGTTTTGGGATCATATATGTATGCATATGTCTATGTATGTATATGTATATGCTTGTATGTATAAATAAATTAAGTTGTAATAAAACGATGATGAGAGGCTAAGCACGTTGGAACAAGCCTTGTGAAGCCGATTCTTAGCACATCTCGATTTCGAATTTGGATTATCTTGTAAGTTTTAATAAAAGTTGTATCTTTATTATGCTTTATTCGTTTTTATGCAATTATATCGAGAGATCGTTGCATATTTGATGTTTAACGTTTGACGAGAGTCGTTGTTAAACTTAGATCACCATATTAAAGATTGGATTTTTGATCTAAAATAACGAGAGTTGTTAGGTTGAATATCTAGATTACGAAATTGAGAGATTTCACACCTTTGTTATGAAAGCGTTAATCTTTAAGATCAAAAGATAAAAGATTGATAGGCGAATTACCTACGAAAGTAGAAATTCATACCTTTGATGGGTGAATCACAATTTTCGTTAAATCACTACAAGATAATCCAGAGAAGAAATTGAGTGTTGTGGAATCGGTGGATCATTGCTTGTTCGTTGTTAAATTAATTGAAAAGAAATCGTTGTGCTGTCTTGCTTTCGTCTTCATCGTAGTAATCGTAGAAATTGTAGTTTTAGTTATAAAGTAGAAATAACTTAGTTCGTAACTATCTTTCCTGGCTTTAGATCGTTGATCTTCTGTCCGGTTTACATTTTGTTGTTTTCGTTTTTTTAGTTTTGTTTTGTTATAATTCTAGTAATAATAGTAGTCGTGACAACTTTCGAAAAATTAAGAACTAGACCAACCTCGATTCCCTGTGGATCGACTCCGGTTTTTAATCGCTATACTACGATCCCTGCACTTGGGGTAAACCGGATTTATAAATTTATTACTTGTTACTTTTCATTGATAAAATCCGAGACAGTAAGCACAGAAAATCTTCATCAAAAGACACCATATACTCTATAGACATTAACCAATGCAACACTCATCCCTCTAACACCAAAACTTCTTGAGAAAAGATCTAATCCTTGCAACTAAGAATTGAAATCATAGGAATAGCTTTTCTTACCTAATTGCAGCCCCAAAACTGATCAAGACCTCGAAAAAGCTCCAGCGGCTTTGGCAACCAAACGATGTCTATACGATCCTTGCCTTCGACGCTCCTCGCTTCAAACGAAACTGAAATCGGAGTAAAGCGATCACGAAATTTGAAGAAGTCTCTTGGTTTCTTCCTTGCTCTCAAACTCAGATTTTAAGCGTATAACTCTTCTTCTAATAACCTCTCTTTTGATTAAATGGGGAGTTATATCCAAAAATAAAACTTCCCATCTACTAATTAGCCATTACACACCTAAGTTTCCATTAAATACAAAACAACCCCAAAGGATTATTTATACATATTCTCAAAATATATATATATATATATATATATATATATATATATATATATATATATATATATATATATATATATATATATTATCATACTCTAATTTCATAAGAGATAATTATAATATTTTGTTCTACTTAAAACACGCCGCTTTACTTTCCTAAAATCGGAATATCACATAACCCCAAAAATTCTTTTAAATTTAGGTTTCGAATATATATACATATATATAAATATACTTCAAATCGTTTAATTAGATAACCGAAAAACCTGAATTTGTTAAAAGACTCTTTTACCCTTTTCCGAAAAGTCGGGATGCTACATATAACATACACATTGCTGCTACAAGGTCTAAATAACCTAGTCCGTCCATCCGTTACTCGGACCCGCGTAGACCCCATGCTTAAATACTTACTTGTTTCCTGCCTACAAGGTCTAAATAACCTAGTCCGTCAAATGCAGCACTTTCCGGACCTTGCATAGACCGATGCTTTGAGACATACTTGTTGCCCTGCATAATCAAGATTCGATGTTTTGATCTGCTTTGCTTGAGTTTTTCCTCTTTCTCCTCATCCGAAAGAGCATTGAACATAAACAGTTTATCTCCAATATCATCTTTAATAGGTTTGAAAGAACTTTCTTCCAAAGAAACACAACAAAATGTGCCATCCAGACGCTTGAGTAAGTCGATTTTACCCCATCATCCATTAGGGCAGCTCAAATGGCCAAGCGAGCAGAGGAATTATGAAGGTTAACAATCCTGCTTCCAATTTTCCATAACAAAGACCTTCTTTGAAAACAAGCCTGTTAGAGAAGCAAAAGGGGACCAATAAACCATACGGAAGTCGGGTTTTGGATTACGTATTCGACTAAACCGTTTCGGAAGGTTGTGCAAGGTTTGTGTATGTAATGAATGATCCAATAGTACCAAGAATCCAGAGGGCTTGTAGAGTGCGTTTGATTTCGGTGGCGTAAATGTGAATAAGATAGAGATAATCCTAAACCGAAGCACCGAGTCGTAGAACAAATCGAGATTGCTTTTGGTGAAATCAGCGATGGCGGAATCTGATGGTCAGAAGGTGATGAGAGTCAACTTTACTATGCTCCGGTGCATGTTTTAACCCCAATTTATGACACTTTTGGCTTGTATTGGGTAGTTTTAGACCATTTATAGGGCAAAACACATTGAGCAATCACTTTGAGGTGAACCGTCACATTGATGGAAAACCTCGGCATTTTACGATGTTTTTGACCCTTTTCGAGCCCTATTTATCTTGTGGGATTATGCTTGGTATGTTGTTTGCTATGGAAATGCAGGAAATAGGTGACTCGTGAGCCCGGAAGATGAGGCATGAGATTTAGAGTGATAAAACAGAAGCCCGGAAATGGAACGGATCAAAAATAGTTGATGTTTTCGCCTTACATTCACTTTATCTGCACTTTCAGCATTTTTGGAGGCATTTTATGGACTTGAGGTCTTCATGAAAGTTGTATATAATTGAATGTGCTTTCCAACGCACTTTGAATCACTCAAATCGGAGCTCTACACGCAGAGATATTGCCCAGTTACTGAAGGCCTGTCAATGCTGAATAATAACACAGAAGGAATGTGCGCACATTCAGAAAGGTGTGTGCAAATTGGATGGACAGGTTGTATTGTGTGCGCACACCAGGCGGAATGTGCGCACATTAGGCCGTTTTCAAGCATAATTTCTGAAGCATATATAGATCTTTTTGCACAGATTTTTAGATACTTCCCCTCTACTTTCTACACTTGAGAATTCACTCCTTGATCCCTAAATTGATCTCTAGGTCGAAATCCTTCTCCTCTTTCCCTTAGATTAATTTCTACACCTAATTTACTTATATTAAGCTTAATCTAGCTTAGATTTTAGCTTCCCTTCCCTTAAGTTTTGCATTTTGGATCATCTTCTTCACCAATTGACATGGGTGTTGATGAAGCTTGATGTAAACCTCGAATTTCTGTGTTTTGGGTAATCAATTTCATTTCTCTCTCATTTTTATGGCATTAATCTTTGTTTTGATTGTTATTTCTTGCTTTGAGATGAGTAGCTAGATATACCATAGTCAAATTATGTGAAAATTGAAGAAATTCTCCTCTAATTGATGAAATTGGGAATGGGTAGTGTTTAATTGTTGTTATATCGATGAATTCATGTCTTAAAACTTGTTCTTAATGCTTGAATTAGCTTGTACACCTAGTTCATGAACTCACACACCACTTTTATAAATGTATGTTGCGAAGGGGTGTGGGAAAAGGGGTTTTAAGATCGTTATTTACAATTGACTGAGTTGTTTAGATCAATTGGGTAACGAGGTTAGTCGGTGTAAATCGAGCGGCTCTAGTTCTTAATCTTGTTTCGGTCAGTTAAATCCTTAAAGGCGGACTGTTGAACCGGGCAAAGGGTACTAGGTTGTTGCATGGCGTCTAGTACTATCTTAGGAGTTTGCACCCATGAACGAGTCGATATAAGCATTAGGATGGTTGGTTGGTAGTTTCCATTCCCAAATAATCGATTAGAGGGGCGAAAGTATTCAATTGGATCATGGTTTGACTATGTTTCTCTTCCCTTAGTATCTTTAGTTTATATTACGTTTTAGTGTAATTGAACTTGAAACATCTCGGTTAATCTGAACTAAATCCAGAAACGACTTTGGTATTCGATTGATTCTCCGTGGGATACGACCTTGCTCGCTACTATAGTACTTCCGACTCGGTACACTGCCGATTAAAGTTGGACTGTCACTATTTTGGCCATCAGAAGGCGGTGGAAGAGGCGATTACAAAAGAAGCGGGCATTGGTTACCCGATTCGGAGCAGTAAAGAATGACTTTTTCCGACAAGGTATCTAACAAGCGAGTTGTAAACAAAAAAAAATAAAAAATAAAAAAATCAAATGTTATAAAGCGGATGGAGATAACTTGGATGCAAGAAATAAAAGCGAAGCAATCAAACATAAACAATCAAAGGAAAAAATGAAACAAGAAGAACACAGATTAACGTGGAAAACCCTCGAGTGGGAGAGGTAAAAACCACCAGGCGCGAAAAGAGATATTTTATTATGCACTTTGAATTTTACTGATTTCAACACACACAGATAATGAGACAACAATCAGTATTTATAGGCACAAATCCCTAAACCACAGCCGCCAGGGAATCTTTGTCGATCCGCCATAAATACCCTTACACGTGTCCTCCTTTTAATGACACCAGTATAATTTGTCACATAACAGAATTAAGATGTGGGACCTGCTTTGTATTCAAGTACTCGGCAGATCACACCTGGCGATAGTCACCTGCTGAAGCCTCGATGAGACTCCACCCTACTTGATGCACGCAATTGAATACACTTCTCACCGTCCCATCACACAATTGAGTCTTGATTGGTTCCACCCGGATCAGAGTTTAAGTCACCTTCTTGACAAATCTCCACCTTGACTTCAACTCTCACTAGAGTCAAAACAGTTGCATAACCAGATGTACTTGTACGGATGCATTCGTCAATGCCGATGTACTTGTACCAGACTATCTCCACAAAGATCCACTCCACCGATCGCCTCGGTAGAGTTTCCAAAACAGACACAAGCTTTGAATATTCGGTAAGTCCAGGCAAAGTTGAACTTACTCTATTTGAATCGTTTAGTGAACATATCGCCAGGATTCTCCTTTGTGCCAATTTTCTTCACTACAACCCTCTTCTCATTTCTCGAGAAAATGATACGACATCAATATGCTTGGTTCTCTCATGATGAACTGATCCTTGACTAAACATATTGCACTTAGACTCATCACAATATATATCACCTGATCCTGATGCAACCCCAAATCATTGACTAGCCCTTCAACGGACACCCTCCTTAATCGCTTGGTAAGAGCCATATATTACGCTTGATGAGTTGATAAGGCTCTCAGTAGCTCAAAGAGTAGCTTTCGGTGACCACCGCATTTCCCAATGTAAACACATAACCGAGTCATTGATTTTCTCATCAACATCACTGCATAATCGGCATCACGGTAACTTTGTGATCGGACGATATCACCACCATAAATGAGACCAACATCACCGCACTACCTCTCGGTACACGAATATCCTTTGCTGACTTTCGGTGTTCCTTTCCAGGTTGAGCCATAAACCTGCGACAACACCGATTTGCTGAGCGGATCGAGGCCTAGTGCATACCATGGCATACATCGATCGCCAACCGCACTAGCATAGGGAACTTTGACATATGCTCCTTCTCTTCAAATTGATGTGAAGCATAAATGCAGACAAATGAACATTTGATGCCATAGAGTATCTATTGGTTTCTGGCAAGAGACATCCCAAACTTGGCCAATATCTTACGCACATAACCTGTTTGAGACAAGAACAACTTCTTCTCGACTTCTATCTCTCAGGATCTCCATCCCCAAGATTTTCTTGGCGGCACCCAAATCCTTCATTTCAAATTCAAGACTTGAGAAGGTTCTTCGATTTTGAACATCGACTTCCTTGTCGCTGCGACTATCGATGTCATCCACATCTGAGACAAGATAGATATATGATCCATCTTTCAAATAGATGTAGTAAACACAATGATCATATGGACTTCTGTTATAACCTCTTTTGAAGCATGAAATCTGTCAAACCGTTTATACCAACGCCTTGGAGCTTGCTTCAAACCATACAATGATTTCTTCAACTTGCAAACATAGTTTTCTTTGCCAGAACTTGAAAACCCTCAGTTTGTGTCATGTATATCTCCTTATCCACCTCACCATGTAAAAAGCGGTTTTCACATCTAATTGCTCAAGTTCGAGATCTGCTTTGTGCCACCATTGCTAGTAACACCCTGATTGAAGTGTGTCGACCACTTGGTGAAAATATTTCATCAAAGTCAACCCCTTCCTTTTGATCAATCCTCTTGCAACCAAACGTGCCTTATACTCGACTCCTTACGCCTTTGTTATTCCTTCTTTTTTTCTTGAAGATCCATTTACAAGTCACAACCCCTTGTCGGTGAGGCTCGTTTGACCAATTCCCAAGTCTGATTCTTCAATAATGACTCCATTTCATCTCCCATGGTCGCATGCCATTTGAGATGCTACAGACATGTCATCGCTTCCCTGTAAGTAGTAGGTTCGAAGAACCTCTACTTCTTCAAAGAACTTGGAGTGCATATCCACCAAATCATCATATCCATATCTCCTTGAGGTATCCCAACATTAGATCTTCTAGGCTCACTTTGGCAATTAGACTCTGTTGATCAATGTTTGTATGGCGCTCTGGCGAGGTCTCAAAGCAGATCGGCTGACTCGGTTCTCGGTTCATTATCCAGGTCAAGATAGTGTTGATTTGGATCCACCGATTGTTGCATATCAAGAGACTCCACCTGAAGCTCCACTGTTTCTCAACACTATCAGTTCAAAGATCGGTTTGCACTCAGTGAACCTCTCCACCGATGAGTTTAACATAGAATTTTCATCAAACACAACGTCCTGTTGAGGATTTACTTCTATGCAACTTCCCAAACACACAATGTTCACAAAAGTCCGTTTCTTGACCTTATATCCCCAAGAAAACTCTTTGAAGAAAGAACACCGCATACCCTTTCACCCATGTGACCAAGTCTCATGTGCCACAATTGAGTCTCATTGAGATCAGTGAATCTGGCGAGGATGCAACAAAGAAGAAGTGCGTGATCTGATAGATCCTTGTAATATATACAAGGTTCCCTCTTGATGCCTTTGAGGACTACAATCAATCTTTAAAGACATTCACCGTCCACCTTCACCCTTGAAATTGAACCCTTGTCATCCCAGTGGGATCGAGGATACCAAATTCTTGGTCATCTGTGGAACATGTCTTACATCTTTCGATTGTACAAAATTTACCATCCTCTCGCCCTTAACTTTCTTGAGCCAATTCCCACAACTTTGCAAACCTTGTCATTGGCCATATAGATTTGACCACCATCTATCTGCTCATAAGTAGAAAACCACTCTGTTTGGACAAATATGGTAGGATGCTCCAGAATCAAGTATCCACACATCATTGTGGTGTGTAGAATCCCTCGCAACTAGAACCGGATCCTCATCAGATTGCTCAAGAGCCAAAGGCTGCTGCCAGGCGAGTGCCTTCCTGCTTTGTTTCTTCTTCCTTGGACAATTGGACTTCCAATGTCCCCGCTCCTTCTGATAATTACGGACATCGATGAGACTTAGGACCTTTGGACCCCGACTTCTTTTCTTCTTCCGTCCATATCCTTTTCCACTATTGCTGCTAGCTACTAGCCCAGCAGCCTGACTGTCTGTACCAGCAGCCTTGTGTCTAAGCTCCCTGGCATGTAAGGCAGACCTCACATCCTCTAAAGCTACTGTATCCTTTCCAACTATGAAAGATCGCACAAAGTTTTCATATGATGCCGTAATGACACCAACAGGATTAGGGCTGCATCTTCATCTTCAATTTTAACATCAATATTCCTTAAATCAAGCAATATTGTGTTCACCGAATCAAGATGTTCCCTCGGTGGACTCCTTCATGCATCTTCAAACCGAACAACCTCTGTTTCAACAACAACTTGTTGGTCGGTGACTTGGTCATATCTGAGGCTTTCAAGCTTTTTCCACAACTTGGTCATGGTGTCTTCCTCAGCAACCTCAGTGATAACATCATCAGATAAGCACAACATGATGGTTGAATGTGCTTTCTCTTCCAGACTGGCATAATCTGCTGCACCTGTATTTGGTTTGTCAGATAAAGGATTCCACAAACCTGCTGTTTCAACATTGCACACATCTTGATTTGCCACAGACCAAAACTGTTCCTTCCTGTAAATTTATCGATTTTTACGTTTACTGCTGACATCTTTTCTTGCTGAAGATCACAACTTTATCACAGATCCTAGCACCTTGCTGAAGGCCTTGGTGAAGACGAAGTTGATCGTCATGCATTGTTTTCCCGAGAACTGCCTCGATACCACTTGTTATAAAACGGATGGAGATAACTTCAGATGCAAGAAATAGAAACAGAAGCAATCAAACATAAACAATCAAAGGAGAAAACAGAAACAAGAAGAACACAGATTTAACGTGGAAAACCCCTCAGTGGGAGAGGTAAAACCACGGCGAGAAAAAGAGATATTTTATTATGCAATGAATTTTACTGATTTCAACACACACGAGATAATGAGACAACAATCTGTATTTATAGGCACAAATCCACAACCCTAGCCTTGGGGAATCTTTGTCGATCCGCCATAAATACCTTTACACGTGTCCTCCTTTTAATGACACTTTGTATAGTCCGTCACATAACAGAATTAATGGATGTGGGACCTGCTTTGTATTCAAGTACTCGTGATCACACCTGCTTTGATAGTCACCTGCTTTGAAGCCTCGATGAGACTCCACCCTACCGATGCACACTTGAATACACTTCACCCGTCCATCACACACCGAGTCTTGATTGGTTCCACCCAGATGCACGAGTTTAAGTCACCTTCTGACATCAAAGGCGTCGTAAAATAAACATGTTGCACAAAGAAAGAAACAACAAAAGAGCATTGAAACAAACATTACTCCCCACACATTTTAAGGCTTGAAAGCAATTAATCAAAATTGACAAGAAAGAGCTATCCTTCTCGAGATAGGCATCCGTCTGTCTACTTTCAATTCATATGGAAATGCCACAATTTAGCTTTCGTTGCCTACTAGAGCCAAAAACTTTCACGAAAAAATAACTTGCGACTCCTCGTTTCCAAAGTCTTTTTCGCGATTCTGTATTTCAACAATGAAGAAACAGATTTGTGTGATGCATAAACTTCAATCCTCTTCAAGGTAAGCATTTCTCCAAAACAGGGTGGTATTGTTTTGATCGATAGCGGTACTCACGATAAGTACCTCCAGGCTAGGAAAAGACTCTACATCGCAATCCATTCACCAAATCTAAATAATAGAGTTTCAAAACTTAAGCTTTGGGAATTGTATCTTCCCATGTCCCACTTAGGCCCATCAAAGGAATCACATAAGTAGCTTCAAAACCTCAAGACATGGCATTTTACTAATCAATGGTAAATATCTCCAGTCTAAATGGAGGTGTGTTAATGATAGTTTCTTGAGAGTTGAAAGAAAGTTAAACGAACGTAAACATGCCTCCCCACATAGCTAACATTCAACTCAAGTTTACTAAGTGAGTCCAGTTGTGGAAAAATGTAAACTCCGTTTATAATCGATGCAATGGAAGCTCGGTTGTCGAAGAGAAGGTGACCTTTGTAGAAGGACTTCTAAATCTTACATTGAGGAGATAAATAATGATGAAAGGTCATCTAAGTTAACCATTTGGGGTATGCTTCACCTTTCTTGACACCATAATACCTTAGGTCGCACAGACCGACCTTCACATGCCTAAGCCTTGTCATGTTCCAGATAGCTTCGGGCAAATTTCCAAAACGGGGTCCACTAAGAATCAGAATTTCCAAATTCCAGCGATTGGATATGAAATCGTTTAAAGTAATTCTATAAAATTCACTTGCAATAGAAATTTACGAGAAAATGAAATCGCCATAAATTTCGAGATCAACTATTGAACTCATCTCTCTTATAAAACATATATCACAATCTAACTCTTTTATATCCATCACTTGAACAAATTTCAAGTTGCTAAGATCATAATGGTCATGACGATTTAATTTCCCATGTGCAGTTAAAAGAAGCGGAGAGTGGATATTTGGACATATATCTGTAGCATCACTAACATATTTCCCTTTCATAGGGATGCAAACACGATATTGATTACGTAAAGTGGAACTTGATGAATTAGAAGCCTCGTTATTGACCATTAATTGGAAAATGTTCTCCTCTTGAGCCTTTCTTTGATAGAATTCATGCACTAGATCATGAATCCGACAACTTTTGATCCCACCGTATGAACTTCTCCCATTAGCAATCACAAGGCTTCTGTCAACTAGATCACTTAAGTACTCTTTTGCCACATTTTTCAAGTTTTCCCGTTTGGAAATCTGCACAAATCCCTCAGCGATCCATAGCAACGTCAACTTATTCACACGAATTAATGTATCTTCTACAAATGCTCCAAAATAGAGAAAGCATGGCTTCAGATGCTCTGGTAAATGTTGATAACTTAATTCTAACACGCTCATACAATCTTCCGTTAAAACATAGGAACTTGTTGTTTCAGAAATTTTATTCCACCAACTTAGACTTATTTCAGTTCTAAGAAGACCTGCGATTAAAACAATTGTCAAAGGAAGGCCTTTGCAATTCTTTGCAATCATCTTCCCAACCTCTAAAAAAGTTGGTGGGCAACCTTCTCCACGGAATGTCTTCTTTCGCAACAATTCCCAACTTTCTTCATCAGACAAAAAGCGCAGGTGATGAAGGATACAATCTTTTTTGGCTTGTAAAGCAACATTATGAATACGTGTCGTGAATATAACTTTACTTCCATTTTGGTTATTCGGAAGTGAGTTTTTAACTTCATCCCAGGACTTGACGTCCCAGATATCGTCCATTATAATTAGGTACCTTTTGCCTAAGAGACACTTACGGAGCATGTCGGCTAACTCGTCTTCCTTCTTATCAAACATTTTGTCATCCTTTCCCTTAATATGACCAAGAATATCAAGCAATATCATTCTAGTCTCGTAAACACAGGAAAACAATACAATAAGCAAACACGTGAAAGTGATTCCTAACGGCAGGGGCATTGTAAACCTTGTTAGCCATGGTAGTCTTCCCTAGAACAGGCATACCAACAATAGCAACAATGTCAAGAAACTTAGATCCATTTATAAGATTTCCAACTATTATTTCTACTTCCTCCTCCAAACCCACCATCACTTCATTTCCAAACCCACCATCACTTCATTGAAACCTGAAGCCCGGGGACCTTCTGGAGCTCTATTTGGAGCAACGGCTGAACAATGGAGGATTGCAGCATCGTGCGTCTTTCTACCTTCATAAGACGTGTTATATTATACCATAATGGATGGCCAGTTACCGAACACGAATTGATGGCATACTCTGTTTGGTATGCCAAATCGTTATCCTTTAGTTCTTTCTGCTCTTTTTTCCGTTCAAAAAGATCATCGAGATAAGGCCTCAAAGACATTAGTTCCTCCTCAATTTTGATAATTAAATTCTTTGCAAAAGGGATAAAATGGGAATCTCCTTTCAGCTTCTCCTTCAAGAACCCAATATTCTGTAAGAGGAAGTCGAAAAATCCTAGACTGTTGGTCTTTGGGAGATCATACGAAAATGAATCCCAGATACGGTCATAAGCCTGTAGAATCTTGCCTTTTACTAGTTCAACCTTCCTCAGAAAGTCACTTAAATGTGTGTTTGCCTCGGAGAAATTACCATTCATGTCATCAACAGAGAGAACAAGATACAAATCCTCTTTGACAAGAAACTCAATTTCTGCGGTTATTATCATCATCCAATCTTCATCCTCTCCATGCTCATCAGGTGGTTCAAATAAAAATGATATAACAAACGTTAAAGATTCTTGAAGAATTAAAAATCGTCCCTTCAAAATATCCACTAGATTCTCGAGGAGAAGGTCAAGGAGGACTTGAATAATCTGTCCCAAAAGAAGAGAGTCTAATCCTCTCAACTTCATTTCCTCTAAGAATCTAATGTAAACGGCCTTAAAGACTCAGACACATGGTCTCAGATCACTTCTTTGCGAAAGACAAGAAACAACAAAACATTCAGTTGTGTTGTCATTTCTTCATCTACTGCTTTCACCCAATACATAAATCTTGGGCTTGCTGAATATTGAGCAAGAACATGAACAACAACATTGAACGCCGCAATTCCTTGAATCCCCATTGAACAGGAGGCGAGATTAAAGAGATTATGCAACAATGTTACCTTCTTCTCGAGGGTTGCGATTTGATAATTGAACAAAAGAATTTCATCAGCAGTTTTGAACTTGTATTCTGTCTTGCAGATCCAGAATCCAGCTTTCGATTTCATGTTTATATGTTGATATTCCCCACATATCTTCACGAGTACGGTTTACAGGTATTAAAATATGCCTGATTTCTGCATCAGTATCATCCAATTTGGAAAGGGACCACAAGAACATCTTCAAGAATATTAAGTCCGATACAAGATCGAATCTTTTCCACCATCTGATCAGCCCATGCGAAATCTTCTGAAATCAAATACAGCCCTTCAAGTGGGGAAGCTTCTGAAATCAAACGTAGCCTTTCTTCAAATGAAGAGAGCTCTACAAGATAAGAGTCAAACACTTCCAAAACTTCCAAATCTCTTTCTTCTTTCCTCTCCTTTACCGTTGAACAACTAACAAACCGCAAACAGTTCCAAAACTTGTCCATCTTGTTCGTGATTGCCCACGAGAATCCTTACAATCTTTCTTTTTTACCGATGGGAGCTTCATCTATGGGCCTTCTGCACCTTGTAAGTTATTACTGCTTGCACAAATTGACTTCCAAAAACATTTACTAGTGTCAAGTTGTTGTGGCTGCATTTCTATTCTCAAAGAGTCGACATTCTTGAGTGGGAAAAAGGGCCAACACAGCCTCCAAAAAAAAAATTTTGGTAAAATAATAATTGGGTATTTGTATTATTATCTAATTATTATTTAATTTATTTATATAATTAAAAAGATTTATTTTAACGGATTTTAATTAATGAGTATAAAAAGACCATTACCTAAATTACTCATTAGTTTTTACACGGCAAACTTTTTCTGCAATTGGAGTAGAGGCAGACGATGTGCTAAGGAAGGAACTTTCTCTGCAATTAGAGTAGAGGCCGACGCTGTGCTAAATGAAAACAAGATAAATAAATAAGTTGTTGTATTTAGGTGTAAAGATGATCAACAATGTCTTAAATTCCTGCAAAATAAGATAATTTGGATCCTCATAGTTTCACGATAATCGCTGCCATTCTTAAATTATTCGACCCTTATTCCTTGTCCCGGGTTTCACGAATATTTAAGTAAGATACAAAACTGAAAGAAACACATTTAACTCTGGACAAAGAGATTAAAGAGCACTTGGAAGTTTTAAGATGTATAGAATTGACTAACAAAGATGCTTGCATTTGTTGTTATGTTTTCAACAATGTAACTTGCTTTTATATAGCACTTGGATCTGAAAGAGAGCAAAAGAATTTGTCCCTTAAGTGATAGACACCAAATGAAAAGGTTCCATTTGGTTGTATCCACTTAAAATAACCAAGAGACACCAATAATTCAGTTTTCGGGCCACATGCGGGCGCCTATGAGTGACAGGTGTCACGGATTTTATTAACAAGTAATAAATTTATAATCCGGTATTCCCCAAGTGCAGGGATCGTAGTACAGTGACTAATACCGGGTCGATCTTATGGGGAACTAACGATTGGTAATCCTAGTTTTTATTCTAACTAACCTATGTCACGATTACTAAAACTAAATGATGTATGATAAAAATATAACCATATTATATGACTTTTTATATCGTATTTACGATAATATCGTATAAATTCTATAAAAATATATCTAAAAACACATAAAAATCGAAATCATTATAAATAGATATTATCGTAATAATTTTAGTAAAACTTATAGTTTTTATGATCAAAATTATCGTGGCTCGTGTTTTTGACTGCTTTGTGGTATGTATGATGGAAAATCAAGAATTAAAACCAAAAAGCATGAAACGGAAGAAAGATATTTTTCAAGATCCGGCCCGAACCGAAAAAACCCGCCCGAGCCGAATCTCTCTCGCCACCAAAGACACGGGGAATCGTCGGGAGAGAATCTCCATCTGTAGCACCGCGCGCGCGCCGTACTACACCGCCCGCGCCGCCCTTGTGATGCACTCTATAAATACTCCTCATTTGCAGCTTGAGGGAGTTGTACCAATATATATATATCACTTCTATATATATATATATATATTATCTTAATCTAGTTGGTAGTTCTGTAAATACCGTAACGACATTCTGTCGAAATAATAATGTAGTATAAGTATCGTTTTAGTACTTAGAAGGTTTATCAAGGTTCGTTGTTGCTAAAGGAGTTGCTATTTCCGGAGAATACAGCTCTGACACTACAATTGTAATCTGGTAACTTTTTAATGTATTTATGTTTGTTTGTTGTTATTAGTATCTATATATTAGTTATAATGATATTAGGTTAACTCTATATCTAGCCAAGATATGAAATTGAATTAGTTTATCTTTTTAGGGAAATAGATGATGACTATGTTAAAATTGAATTAAAATCGATTATAATGAACCTTTTTCTATCTTGCAACGTATTGATAATATTCGGATTGACGTAATTAACCAAGATGAATCGCAACATATAACCTAATGATGAACTGACCAGAGAAGTTAGGATATGAGATAAAGGATAGAAAAACCGGAGGGTAAAAATGGCCGAGTGAAAACGTGACAACGGAATCATATTTCCTACCCGGGGGCAGATTTGTCTTGGGAAAGATTAATCTTATTAAATTTATGCTCAAGATCGTAATAATGTTAAAATCAACGGTTTAATTGAAACTAACACCGGAAAGTTAAATCGATCCGCCTGACAACCGGAGCCTTTTGAATAACATCGGCCGTCTGACAAATAGAATAACCTCTTTTATCCGGGGTAGATTTGTACTCGGTACCTGTTCAGACTAACTAAGATTAGCATGGGGCAGTTGTGGAGATTGAACTGTTGATAATTTGACATATGACAATTTCATACGCTCGTGTGAGGAGGAGTTGTCTAGTTTAGGAGTACACCGGTTCATATATAATTGATTCACCTTAAAATAAGGAAAGATCAAGCACATCTATTTCTACTAAAAAGAGATCTTGATTCAAGATATTTATATCTTATATATTGTATTGGTACTATATATATATATATATATATATATATATATATATATATATATATATATATATATATTTATATATATATATATATATATATATATATATATATATATATATATATGCATTTAGTTTTATGCATTTATTTACTGTTTTAAGGTTACTAGAAAGGAAAAAGAAAAAAATTACGACTTAGATTGAGTTAATAATAGCTTCTTGGTGTTTAACCACACTCTGAATTACCATACGTTTCCCTGAGGATTTGACACCTGACTCACCACACTAGCACTACAGTTTGACCCGATACACTGTCGGTTAAGGACTGGAATAGCACTAGAAAAGGCCACGTCGACTTTTACGGCGCCGTTGCCGGGGACACGACGCTAATTCATTGTGTTCGAATGGTTTCTACTTGTATTAGCTCAAAATTCTCAAGGATAAGTCAACACTCTTCTTATCACATTTCTTTTTTTTTTTCGCTGGTACTTACCTTGTAGGTAAGTTACCAATCTTTTACTTTTTATCAAGTTATTTTACTGCTTGCGATAGTTGATGACCGAAGCGGTAAGGCCCCACTCGCTCCTTATAAGCCTGACATAAATACTTACGAAGGCGATTAAGAGTAGAGAGTAAACGAGGTCATACTAGTCGTGAAATCCTGACGTATCATCATCAAATCGAGAAACAAGAATGGTCAAACCAGTGATGAAACACCTGAACAAGGTATTGTACATGCCCAAGGACATGGACAAAACCTTAATCAGAATCTACCAATACCAAATAATCAAAATCCTAATAATAGAAATAATCAAAATCGGAACCAGAATAATCATAATAATCCTAACCTACCAAACCCAAGACATATCTGTGATCAGACCGTGAGAAGAAATCAGACTAATAATCCAATTCTTTTACCTAATGAAGGAGCGAATAATTTCGAAATAAAATCTCATCTTTTTGGTTTAATTGACACAAGAGCCCAATTTCTAGGAGAAGATGACGAGGATCCACATCATCATCTCTATCTTTTCGAAGAATTGTGTAATACAACCAAAAGTCAAGGTGCTCATCGTGAATTAACAAGGATGTCTATGTTTCCTTTTTCTTTAAAAGGAAGAGCACGAGATTGGTTTATGTCACTCCCACATCATTCGTTGACAAGTTGGGAGGAGATTCAAACCGAGTTCTTAAAGCAATATTTTACTCTGGTAGAAATTTGGAGTTAAAGGTCGGTTGCTAACTTTAGACAAGGATCTCAAGAAACACTTGGGAATGCTTGGGAGAGATTTAAGAAACTATTAAGAGCTTGTCCCGATCATGGTTATTCCTTAGATATGCAAA
Organism: Gentiana macrophylla; assembly: GCA_026214975.1. Taxonomy (NCBI): domain Eukaryota; kingdom Viridiplantae; phylum Streptophyta; class Magnoliopsida; order Gentianales; family Gentianaceae; genus Gentiana; species Gentiana macrophylla. Next base: position 6,814,907 of record CM047808.1, on the reverse strand, counting down.
TCCAACTTTTCTCGTCAGAACTAGGAAAAAGACTCACGTGCGACGTTGATCATGCATGTGGTGGTTCTTTAATGATGAGTGAAGCCCAATTAGTTTACGATGCCAAAGAAAAGATTTCCAAAAATAACAGAATGTGGGAAACCGGTTCTAGCACATGAAAAGTAGCATTCGCAGGAGAATACACATCTAATACGGAAGTTCTAGCACACTTGGAGAATTTAAGTAGGAAATTTGATGGCCTACAATCAAACAAAAATCTAAGTTCAGAAAATAGTATACCCACTGAATACTCAAATCAGGATAATGTGCCATTAGGAGTTGAAGAACCAACAGGATATTCAAGGGAGGAGGTAAGTTTTCTTCAACAGCATAGGAATTTGAACAACGCGTATTCAAACTCGTTTAGTGCTATTAGAAGAGATCACCCTACTTATCGTTGGTCTGAAAACCCTAGTAAGCAAGGACAACCACCGTATCCAGTTCAATATAAGAATTCATATAGTAATCAAGTTTATCAAGGAGATACCGCGAATCAGAACCTACAATCATTGCCTAGATCGTATCCACAACATACGACTCAAAGTATACCAGTCACCCAAAGTTCAACTCAACCTGAAGGAGTTGATAAATGGGAGAAATTAATGGAAAATATGATGGGTGTAGTTTCTACTCAAGCTAAAAATGTAGAAACTATGATAACTTCTATAGGGACAAATCACTAAGGATATGAGTGCGTTGAAAACATCCATGAGTGGACATGATACCAGAATGAGAACTATAGAAGCATCAATAAGGAATATGGGAGACCATTTGAGTAGAGAAGGAGAACGTAAAAACACTAGACCTCCAGGAGGATTACCAAGTAATACCAAAAGAAACCCGAGAGAGGTAAATGTCATTATTAGAAGTAGAAAACTTTGTGGAGATACTGGAACAGAAAACTCAGAAGAGAATGAAGTAGAAAATGATTTAAATGGTAGATTTATAAAGGAAAAGGACGAACTTGAATTTACTGATGAAGAAGAAGAAATTATTGAAGATTTCTTGAAACAAAATAGTAAAGTTGAACCTGAAAATAAGAATGAAGAATGGATCAAAATCCCTAGGATTCTAATAGATCCAACGGATAAAGACCTGAGAACCTTATTTAAGGAACATGTTAGAGAAAACAATACTGAAGAGAAGAAGGAAGATTTGCCAATAACCGAAAAAGGGAAAATCGATACAGAAGATGTTTCAAAGAAAAGATCGTATGAGAATGAAACATGGCGGACAAGAAATGCTCAAAGACTTAAGGAAAAAGGGAAAGAGAATATAACTTCAGAACCAAAGGTTATAGATTTGGAATCTTTACCTTACCCACCTAAGGATCAAATTAAAAAGATAAAAACTGATAAGAAGTATGCTCGTTTCCTTGATACTTTTCGTCATATTCATGTCAATATCCTCAATTATCGAAGCCCTAATCAACATGCCTACCTATGGAAAGTTTCTTAAAGATATCCTATCAAACAAAAAAGCGGTTAGAAGAATATGAGAATATATGCCTTAATGAAGAATGCTCTGCAATACTTCAACATAAGTTGCCTCCTAAACTTAAAGATCCTGGTAGTTTTACAATCCATTGTGAGATTGGAGGATTTACTGCTTAAGAAAGTACTATGTGATCTTGGAGCAAGTATAAATCTCATGTCTTATGAGGATTATAAGAAACTAGGCATAGGAGAGCTTACAAATCTTGAAATGACCCTTCAGATGGCAGATAGATCAATTAAACATCCTAAGGGAATCATCGAGGACGTGTTGGTTAAAGTAGATAAATTTTACTTTCCAGTGGACTTTGTAATAATGGAAATGGAAGAAGGATATTCAGCGCCAATTATTCTAGGTCGTCCATTTCTAGCTACGGGAAGAACATTAATCGATGTTCAGAAAGGAGAACTGATACTAAGAGTTAATGAAGATGAAGATTCCTTCAATATCTTCAAAGCTATGAATCATCCATACAAATCACCAGAATCATGTTCGTTTATAGATGAGATATCTACACTCTGTGATGATCAATTGCAAGATTATGAAGATAAGCTAGAGGAATGTTTAACATTATCTATCTATAAAGAAGATGAAAATGATACTGAAATGAAAGAAGTAATCCTTTATCTTGACAAGGGGTTGTTTTCTAAACATCCGTGGCATAAGTATTTGGAATTAGAACTAGAAGGACCAGTTCTAAAACCTTCAGTAGAAGATCCACCAAGGAATCTGGAATTGAAACCACTTCCTATAAATCTTAAGTATGCTTTTCTTGAAAATGATAATCTACTACCGATTATTATTTCATCAACCTTAACTAATGAACATGAAGATCAATTACTTAGAATGTTAAGAAAGCATAAGAAAGCATTTGGATGGACAAAGGGCGGATATTTCAAGGAATTAGCCCCGAGATATGCGTTCATAAGATCATCCTAAATGAGGGAGCTAAACCTTGTATTCAGCCAGCAACGCCGCTCAACCCAAATTTACAATCCATTGTTAAGAAAGTGGTCATTAAGCTATTAGATTTGGGGATAATCTTTCCCATATCAGATAGTGAATGGGTGAGTCCAACTCAAGTGGTACCAAAGAAAGGAGGTTTCACGATAAAAGAAAATGATAAAAATGAATGGATTCCGACAAGGAAATTACGAGGATATCGAATGTGTATTGATTTTAGAAAACTCGAATGAACATACTAAGAAAGATCATCATCCACTTCCATTCATCGTACAAAATGTTGGAACGATTAAGTGGACATAAATACTACTATTTCTTAGATGGTTATTCGTGATATTTACTGAGATATTCATTGCAAAGCAGGAGATAGAGAAAAACTACTTTCACTTGTCCGTATGGAACTTTTGCTTATAAACGAATGCCATTTGGTTTATGTAATGCACCAAATACATTTCAAATGATGTATGATGGCAATATTTTACGACATGGTCGAGAAATTTAGAAATCTTTATGGATGACTTTAGTGTTTATGGAGATTCTTTCGATGAATGTTTATCACACTTAGAACGAGTGTTACAACGCTGTGAAGATACCAATTTAGTATTAAACTGGGAAAAATGTCACTTAATGGTATCAGAAGGAATTGTTTTAGGTCATAGAATCTCTGAAGTAGGTATCGAAGTAGATAAAGCTAAAGTCGAAGTAATTGAAAAGTTACCTCCACCACCAATCTAAGAACTTTGAGAGGATTTCTCGGACATGCAGGATTTTATAGGAGATTTATTGCGATTTTTTCAAAATAGCAAAGCCTCTAAGTCATTTGCTTGAAAAGGAAGTACTATTTAACTTTGATGATAAATGTATGGAAGCATTTCAGACCCTAAAAGCGAAGTTGACTACTGCACCAGTACTGGTAGCACCAGATTGGGATTTACCATTTGAAATTATGTGTGGTGCAAGCGATTTAGCTGTAGGAGCTGTTTTAGGTCAAAGGTATAACAAAATTCTCAAAGCTATCTACTATGCTTCTCACACATTAAACGCAACTCAACTCAATTATGCAAACTACTGAAAAGAACTGTTATTGTAATCTTTGCCTTAGAAAAGTTTAGATCATATATTGTCGGATCTAAGGTTATTATTTATACAGACCATTCAACTTGAAGTATCATTAAGTAAGAAAGATGCTAAACCACGCCTTCTTAGATGGATTACATTACTTCAAGAATTTGATATAAAAATCAAGGATAAAAAGGAAGTGAAAATGTAGTAGCGGATTATCTAAGTAGAATGGAAAATGATGAAGGAAGAGGAAATGAAATACGAGATTCATTTCCAGATGAACAATTGTTTAGGATCGATACTCCCTTAACCATGCAATTATTAAAAAATAGAATACATTTAAAAGAAAATTCACCATGGTTTGGGAATATTGTTAACTATCTAACCTGTAATTACATCCCGTCTCATTGGACTTGGCGTGCCAGAAAAGAAATTCTTTCACGACTTAAAGTTTTACTATTGGGAGAAACTGAGATCTTTTCCGAAGATGCTCGGATGGAATAATCGTAAAATGCATTCTTGATAGTGAGATTTTAAGTGTTTTATCGTTTTGTCATGATCGTGGAGGCAAGAGGTCATCATGGAGGATGGAAAACTCGCTTTCAAAGTTTTACAATGTGGTTTTATTGGCCTACACTATATAAAGATGCGTATAAATATGTAAAATCTTGTAAATCATGTCAAAAATGGGGAAATATATCGAAAAAATGAAATGCCTATGCAATCGATTTTAGAATGTGAATTATTTGATGTATGGGGTATAGATTTCATGGGACCTTTCCTATATCGTTTGGAAAAAGATTTATTCTTGTAATGGTCGATTATGTCTCGAAATGGGTAGAAAGTGAAGCTCTTCCCACTAGCGATACCAAGGTTGTGTTAAGGTTCCTTAAAAGAATATATTTACAAGATATGGCACTCGCGAGGGCTATCATTAGTGATAGGGTTCACATTTTTGCAACCCGACCATTTACTAAGATAATTGAGAAATATGGTGTAACTCATAAGCTAGAACACCCTATCATCCGCAAACTAGTGGGACAAGTAGAGGTGTCTAATAGAGAAATTAAAAGAATCGTGGAAAAACAAAGTGGACTCAAATCGTAGAAATCAAGCGAAAGACTAGATGATGCATTATGGGCATATAGAATGACTTTTAAAACACCAATTGGTTGTTCTCCGTATAAATTAGTTTTTGGTAAATCTTGTCATCTCCTCGTTGAATTAGAACACCGAGCTTTATGGGCTATTAAATTCTTAAATTTTGATCCTAAAGCTGTTGGTGATCATAGATTACTTCGATTAATGTAATCCTGAGGAGTTTCGACTGATTCTTATGAAAATGCTCGAATCTACAAGAACGCATCTAAAGCTTTCCATGATAAGAAAATCTATAATCGTGAGTTCCATGTAGGTGATCGAGTACTTTTGTACAATTCACGCTTAAAGTTGTTTCCAGGAAAACTTAAATCTAGATGGACAGGTCCCTACGACGTAACTAAAGTCTATAAGTCTGGAGCTGTTGAACTAACTGATGGAAAAACAACTTTTATAGCCAATGGTCACAGGGTAAAATTATTCATGGAAACTGAAGGGAGACCTCAAACAGAAGAAATATTATTGCTTAACGACCCTCCAGCGGATTAAGGAAGCAGGAATTCTAAACTCAGCCGATTACGGGTACTATCTTTCTAAATTTACTTTTTAATATGCAATTTAAGTAGTTTCGTCTTTTACCGGATAGACGTAAAAGAACTGGAATGCCTTTTATAGATAGAATATAAGTTTTTATTTTCTTTTAAAATTAGGTTTAGATAAAGATGTTGCCTTTAGAATAGAAACCTTAGTTTCTAACTCAACAAGGAACCGATACGCCAAATCGAGAGAAAGAGATCTTTGTAATGGAAATTCAAGAAGTGCTATAAAGAGAAGGGCAAGATTTCTAAAGAGATGTAGAATTTGTGGCAAAAGTGAACATAATGGAAAATGTGGACAACACAACCAAATCCAGGATGAATGTTTGAATGTAATTAAGATGGGAACGACTGTGGTGGTTATCCTAAAATCCCGATGGACAACAAAGAGAGAATTCAAACGCATCATTTCTAGGAATTAGGTTGATGGACCGTTATTATAGAAATCTCAAAGATTTAAGAATGATAGGAGTAGAATTAGATTAAAATTTAATTTTTATTTTTCAAAAATGTCATAAAAATTTTATGATAAACTTATTATTATATCATATATGGTTTATATGATAGAATTAAAATTTATCATACCAAAAATATTTTCTTTAAAAGCTTTTATAAAAATCATAATAATTTATTTTATCATTAAATAATTTTATGATTTTATAAAAATATTTTATGATACAATCTAAATTATTATTAAAAAAAAAAGAAAAAAAAAGGGGAGAATCGAGTAATTACTAACAAATCGAGTCGATAGGAGTTCGATTCGATTCATTAGCTTTATAACCTAAAAATATCACACTTTCATCTTCATCTTCCTCATTTCTTCACCAAGGAGGCCGACCCCCACCCCTTTTCCCCTCTTCAAAAATTTCATCACTTTTTCAACAAATTTTCTATCCCAAATTACTCAATTAATCATCTTCTTTTCTATTCCACTCCACAAATTCATCACCATGGCATAAAAGGATAGAATTTTTTTCAAGCAAAGCTCCTCTCTTTTCAACACAATTTAGTGGCACCACCATTTATTCCAAACTATCTACTCTTTCTACTCTCTCTAGCTATATATATATAATATATATATATATATATATCAATCATATTCAATCAATCATTATCAAGCTTTTAATTTTAATTTTAATTTTGTCCTATAATTTGGTCTAAGTACTTGTTTGTGTTTGTTGTTTGTTGTTGTTTTGGTTGTTATTTTGTCGTACCAAATATCGTAGATGGCCTCATCATCTAGAAGAAGCTCTAAGAAAAGAAAACCGAGATAACCTCAGTAGTAGTACCGGTTCATGAACCGCGACCTTAATCGAACTTGAAGAAGCCGTTTCTTTTGAAAAAACCGCTAGTATGGAAGCTAAAAATGCCTATGATGGATTTTCGATAAATGCGGGGTCACTTTAGAACGCGTGGTATGGATTTTGACTGCTTAGAGAAGAAGTGAAAAAAATCTTCCAAGATAGGGAATGGATGGAAATTATGATGGAACGCACTAATAACATAAATGTCACAATGGTAGCCGAATTTTATTCTGCTTTTATCTACTTATGATATGGCTACTCTTGATGATCTAAAAAGTATCCTCTTAGGACGGTTAATGTCTCCTTCAATCTCGCCATGATAAATTCTTTTTATGGGTTACCTGAGATACTTGAGGATGATGATTATCAAACTGCTTTGGAATTTAGACTCGCTCGTAGACTACTATCTAAATCATTTGAAGCTCAGTCGCTTTTGATTCCACAAATAGCTTTGGAAGGATAATAGGTTTCCTTATGGATGAAAGTGTATAAGGGACATCGTGGCTATCAAGCAATTTATAGGATATAATGTTAATCCTTCAACTCATCTATGTGCTTATGGTCGTGAGGATATTGTTTTGGCCTGGCTATGGTGCATGACATTCCAATAAATCTAGGGAAGTTAATTTTACCAAGGCATGTGATTTTGTAAAGAATAGAACTCGAGGAGGACGTCCCCGCTGCCTCTAATCTTATTTACGCCTTGTGTGATCTTCATGAAGTACCAAGATTACCTCGAGATAGGATTATGTCACCTTTTGCTCCACTCATTGGTCGAAACTAACCGCCTTGCTCTTTGGTAGAATCAACTACAATAATCCTAACCACCAAAGAACGCCAACAACCACCACACAACCATCTCCTATTCATACATCTCAAGTTCATAGGCAATCACCTCACCATGACCACTTCAGGGCCATAATAGCCAAGTAGAGGCTATGTTTCAAAGATATGATTCAAGCTCAGGCTAGAAATCGATGCTAATATAGCTTTAGCTTGTGAACAAAATAGAAAGTGGGTGAAGATCTTAGGATTGGCCAAAGAGGTCACAGAGCTTTCATCGATGCAATAGAACCCAGATATATGCAGAGATTTCTACACGTTATCCTCGAGTCACCGACCCATATACTATGCCGTTTGATTCCACCTGTCCCACCACCGCTTTATTCCAGACTATATGCCGTCATCTCATAGGACAAGGTAGTATGTTTACAGTGTTCGTTTGATGCATCCATGGGCATGGGAGGAGTAACTTCAGATGGCGAGATGTGACAAAGAGTCTCGGCTCATTTGGATTGGAAGGTTCGGTGACGATGACGACGAGGCAAACTCAGGCTACATTTCAAGCTTCTACGCCAAGTGGATCCACAACAGCTTAACTATGATTTTAGTACGACTCACCTCTACTGGGGCTGATTTTACTTAGTATGTTTGGATCTTTTTCGCTCATTTTGACTCATCTTATGACGAAGATGAAGATTATGATGGAGATGAGTAGTTAAGTAAACTTTTCCTATTTTACGATGTATGACGATATACTTTGGTTTGATTTTTATTTTAGACAATTTGATGTACTCTGTGGTTAGTACACTACGCAAAGAAATTTACGTTTTTTTAGTTGTTTCGTATTATTAGAATTTTCCACCCTGCTTTTAGATAAAATTACATACATTCACACTCGAATAAACCTAATAGAACATCCTGAAATGCAAAAATCAGACCGAAAGATCAGTAGCACCGGCGCGCGCGGACTACACGCCCGCCACGCCCGGTCGGGTGTTCTACCGACTCATTCAGTTGTTTCTTATCTATTTCCTCGCACTTCTATAAAAGGAAACAGAGGGCTCACTCCTCAACTTGCCAATTCACCTCTTTAAGCCTCACGTTTTCTTATATATATAATAAAATGTCCGATCGTTCATCGATTTAACAGCTATTCTCCTCCGTACCCCAAACTCCGTGACTCCCTAATTCACATTATCCGCTTTTCCTCCCCATTCCTTACAATTATATGAATGAATCAAATCCAAACCCTTTTTGAGTAATTTCAACCAATCACCGTGTCTTTGGTTGAAAGAGGTCTAAATTTTCAAAAGTGGATAATTGGGCATTCATAAGAATGGACGCAGATGGGTGGGATTATTTTTGTCGTATGCCTAGGGAAGAATTAATGTTACAATGGTAAGAGAGTTTTACTCGGTACTTGCAGAGGCTAGCATCTTGTAAGTCATTCTGATCTGTACTATTAGAGGTACTCATTGTTCCTTTTACTTCTACCATAATCAATCAAATTTTTCATATACCACCACCCAAACATCACCCTCTAGTCATTATGAGTATCGGTGGAGACTTGATACCTCTGAAGGATTTATTAACAAATGTTCGGAATCTTATCAAGTTTTATTCCAACATTATGATAGGGATAGAGATGTCTCCACCGCCGCTTTACTTCCCCATTTTGAGAACACAGAAACGTTTCATCAATTCACGAGTTTATCCAACCGATGATTTCTCGTCGATGATGATGAATTGTTACTATTGTATGCTATAACGAAAGGGGTCATTATATATTGGGGAATATTGATTCAAAAGCAATTATTAGTTTTGCATTTGAGCGTATCGATCCGGCGACCTATGCCTTTTGCATGGTGATTTCGAGAATAAGTGTTCGTTTGGCTAGTACCCGGAAAGAGCGACGATGAGTACTTTCCAAATCGACTTCCTCGTGGTAGGGCTACTACCAATCGATATTCGGGAGGATCTTCAAGTGGAGAAAATTAGATAGTTATGATAGGTTGTAAGGAAGGAATATCAATATCGTAATAATAATAATAGAATAAATTAACTTAGAATAAATTAGTTTAATCATAACTAGATTAACTTAGTTTTAGTTTTTAGTTTATAATAGTATTTAGTAGTTAACTTGTACTTTTTAATATTGTAATATATTTGTTTGTGTTAATGTTTTTTTAATATGCTATATTATATAAACGCTAATCTATATAATTCGTAACAATATTCATATAAAATTTATTTTGTTTCTCAACCAACTTTTACTACTCATTACACATCGAGACGATGCCAATTCGTAAGTGGGGAGTAGAGATTGGTTAGTAAATAAAATAAATTTAATATATCAATTATTGATGCACTTAGTTTAATCAATCTTAAGGAAATAAACGAAATAATATATAAACATTATAATAAAAATGATATATTTGGATAGAATAAATTTTTAATTAAGTAAAGTAATCTCGATATATTATTTCTATATTATTTATATCTATGTTAGATTTTTATCAAAATTTTAAGAATGTATACCTAGATAAATAATATGAAATATTATTTTTATGAAATTAGACAAAATTTACTTTTAATTATAATAAAATTTTAGAATGATTTTGTTTTCAAGACAAGTATGAATTTGGAATCGGATTAGGAATGATGAGATTTTTGGCATTACTTTGACTAACTATGGCCAAATAAGCCTACCCGACGTAATTTCAATTTTGTCCTCACCTCAAGCCTTGCAGAGTGATCAATACTCTCACTCGAAATTAGCCATTATGATTAACTAGATATAACCGACCCTTAACTTAAATTGGTCTACATTTCTTTGAAATCCCGCAAGTTTAGTATGTGCTTATGGATAGCGGTGACGACATCGAATTCAATAATGGTATATGCTGAGATTGGAATAAATATTATTCGGAAGGCAATCTATTAACAAAAAGTGTTATTCTCTAGAAAAGAAAAAGTTGGAATAATTAAGTGCTGATGTATCCGTACTCACCTCATGACACTTGAAAGATAGTCGATTCTGGTAATGAGTTCGGATATGTTTGTTTGTTGTTAAAATAAAAAAACAAAAAAAAAACAAAACAAAACAAAACAGTGTCAGGATGTTACTGATCAAGGTATTTTTGATCAAAAGTTGAAGGTTTAAGCACGCATTTACTTGCCTCTATTTTCTTTTGATTTCCTTTGTTATCCTTTCGATTAGCCAAACACCCCGAGCCCGAACGTTATAAGCCATTTTGCCAACTACTTGACTTAGTCCTTGATTCCAAATTTCATACAGTTAAGCAATTACAAAGTTATTCTAAGTATTTTATTTTATAGTTATTAAGTAATTCATGTAGAATTTCATTTAGATAATATTTATAACTAATTTATTAAGTTATATACACTTTTTATTTTTTAATAATCTTAGATAGATAAAATTAATATGATTATAATGTTGACAAAGATATATGTTATTAAGTTAGAAATTTAATCTAAAGAACTATATTGTTTGCATTATAACAGCTTTATATATTATCGCTTATTTTGCTTTATGGACGATCAAAAGCTAAGTGGGGAGTAGTTGATGTATGATAAAAATATAATCATATTATATGACTTTTTATATCGTATTTACGATAATATCGTATAAATTCTATAAAAATATATCTAAAAACACATAAAAATCGAAATCGTTATAAATAGATATTATCGTTATTATTTTAGTAAAACTTATAGTTTTTATGATCAAAATTATCGTGGCTCGTGTTTTTGATCATTTGTGGTATGTATGATGGAAAATCAAGAATTAAAACCAAACAAGAAAAACGGAAGAAAGATATTTTTCAAGATCCGCCCGAACCGAAAAAACCCGCCCGAGCCGAATCTCTCTGCCACCAAAGACACGAGGACTGTATCGGAGAGAATCTCCATCAGAGCACCGCCCGCGCCGGTACTACACCGCCCGCGCCGGCCTTGTGATGCACTCTATAAATACTCCTCATTTGCAGCTAAATACCAATCATTTGCATATCAGGAGTTGTACCAATATATATATATATCACTATATATATATATATATATATCTTAATCTAGTGTATTATCTTAATCTAGTTTGTAAATACCGTAAATGACACTCTCATCGAAATAATAATGTAGTATAAGTATCGTTTTAGTACTTAGAAGGTTTATCAAGGCTCGTTGTTGCTAAAGGAGTTGCTATTTCCGGAGAATACGGCTCGACACTACAATTGTAATCTGCAACTTTTAATGTATTTATGTTTGTTTGTTGTTATTAGTATCTATATATTAGTTATAATGATATTAGGCTAACTCTATATCTAGCTAAGATATGAAATTGAATTAGTTTATCTTTTAGGGAAATAGATGATGACTATGTTAAAATTGAATTAAAATCGATTATAATGAATCTTTTCTATCTTGCAACGTATTGATAATATTCGGATTGACGTAATTAACCAAGATGAATCGCAACATATAACCTAACGATGAACTCGACCGAGAAGTTAGGATATGAGATAAAGGATAGAAAAACCGGAGGGTAAAAATGGCCGAGTGAAAACGTGACAACGGAATCCTATTTCCTACCCGGGGCGATTTGTCTTGGAAAGATGAATCTTATTAAATTTGTGTTCAAGATCATAATAATGTTAAAATCACGGTTTGATTAAAACTACACCGTTTGTGTTAAATCGATCCGCTCGACAACCGGAGCCTTTTGAATAACATCGGCCGTCGACAAATAGGAATAACCTCTTTTATCCGGGGTAGATTTGTACTTGGTACTGCTCGCACTAACTAAGATTAGCATGGGGCGAGTTGTGGAGATTAAACGGATGACAATTTGACATATGACAATTTCATACGCCGTGTGTGAGGAGGAGTTGTCTAGCTTAGGAATACACCGATTCACATATAATTGATTCACCTTAAAATAAGGAAAGATCGAGCACATCTATTTCTACTAAAAAGAGATACTGATTCAGTGACATATTCTTGGCTAGTCTTTAATAATATTACTAGTATTTATATCTTATATATTGTATTGGTACCTATATATATTTATATCTCATATATATATATATGTATTTATATATATTTATATATATATATATATTTATATATATATATATATATGCTTTTAGTTTTATGCATTTATTTACTGTTTTAAGGTTACTAAATAGAAAAAAGAAAAATTGCGACTTAGATTGAGTTAATAATAGCTTCTTGGTGTTTAGCCACACTCTGAATTACCCTACGTTTCCCTGAGGATTCGACACCTGACTCACCATACTAGCACTACAGTTTGACCCGATACACTGTCGGTTAAGGACTGGAATAGCACTAGAAAAGGCCACGCCGCCAGGACCAAGAGGATCGAGAGAATACATCCTTGTACTCCTATAGTATTAGGGCTATCTCAGTGGGGGTGCTACCAGTGTCCGTAGTCTGGCCTTGTTTCATATTAAGACACCCCATCGGGTTGTAAGTCCTTTTCCTTAAGCTTTAAACAACTTCTTACAACTGATCAACTTCAGTTGACCTTCCTGAAGGCCACCCTCAATGTGATCTAGACCTCATCCTTAATACAAGACAAACACATGTTGTTGAAATTAAAGGTTATTAGGCGAAACATCCTCAACCTCATCCTCATCCAGTCCATATCAAGCACCATCAGCCTAATCAATCTGATGTCAAGTTGAAACATTGTGCTATGCATACTCCAAGTAAGGGTGAGACATTTGAACTCGCTGCTAATTGTGTTTTCATCTACCATTGTAATGATCATTGGGTGGCTTAGCTCAATGATGCACCTAGCTTTCTTACCCACATTATGATCCAGAAAATAGTGTGAAGCCCCACTATCAATCAGAATTACCACTGGTTTCTTCTTGATCATCATTTTGATTTTAAACGTGTTATGGGACATCTGGCCTGTCTAGGAATAGAGGACCCTCCTATTAGGATCAAGCGCATACCGTTGTACTGAAACCAATTGGTATTAGTAAATGTGCTACTATATTTTCTTATATCACGCCCTCAAGTGTGGGCCTATAAAAAGGGAGAGAGACCCAGCACTTGATTTTTTTTGTTTTTGTTTTTAAATGTGCTGGAAGCGGGGTTTGAAATCGGGATCTCCTGCTCCGATACCAGATTAGGATCAAGTGCATATCACCTCATTTACATAATCATATTCTTCCACTTAATCTTCATCCTCGGCTAGGATAATATAAATGTGCTTCTGCTTACATTTATGGCTTGGTGTACTTCTCATCACACCTAAAACATATTATTTTTGACCTTTTATCTTGGATTTCCTTATATGTGATTTCCTTTTACAAAACAGGCTTGTGCTCAGTTAGTGGCATTCTGTCGAACACCTTAGGTGCAGATAGTGTCTGTCAAATCTCCCCTTATGTATACGTTATTTTTTGCAGAGGCTTGTGATTCGGGGACAATATCACACACTCCTGACACCTGGAAGCCTCCACAACAGCTGACATGGAATCATGATACATTAGTCTAACCATATACTTAATCTCAGGTTTGAGTCCTCTAATGAAACAAGAAACAAAATGATATTCTGACAGCCTAGGGCATTGCATCTGAACTAAGGTTTTCAGCTCCTCAAACTCTTCCAAATACTCATCAACAAATCCTATATGTTTTAGATGGTGGAATTCATCAACTGCCATATCCATTCACACACACCCAAACCTTTTTAGGAATTCTTCTCTCATCATAGGGCATGTCAAGTAAGGGTAACTTGTCCTTAAACCACCAAACCATACATCAGTCGTTCCCTTTAAATACATCTCAGCCAAACCAACTTTATGACTATCACGTGTCTCATGGATTTGGAAGTACTGTTCATGTCTCTTAATCCACTCAATGGGAGCATCACAATGAAACAATGGAAAATCAATCTTAGCAGCCTTACAAACAAAATCGTACATCTCATTCTTCGAACTTGTATCTGTCGCATCATGTCTGTGTCGTGTAGGCAGCAATCCATCACCCAAAGCCACAACAGGATCTTCGAATGATGTTTACTGCTTCTTATCAACCTTACCCAACACAGTTCTCATCATCATCATTAAGGAATCAAATTGATTCTCCGTCTTCTTATTGAACTTAAGTTGGAGCTCTCCCAATTTTTGGTTGAATTCATCGAACTTCGGCCATAATCTTCATTGGTCTTCTGCTGAAAGGTCCTCAGCTCTTCGATAGATTTTGCAGCCATTAGTGATTATCACGGGGCATGATAGATCTCTGATATCAAATGTTAAGCACCTAGCTTAACTAGGGTTTCAGCTGAGAGTTTGAATAAGAAAAGAGAGGGAAATTGAAGGAAAGGAGAGAGAGCGGAGAGGGGAGAAAACTGAGTTTTATTATATGTCCAAAGATGAGCAATCATATAACACATCCAAGCCTTTATATCTGTTGGCTTGACACAAGTTAAGGCAAACAACACGTACTAACACACCTAGAAATACACAATAGCCGCTAAAGAGCGCCCTATCTAGTTCCTAACACACAACAAACAATATAACGCATTTTTACATTTGTGAATATTCTAATACTCGTATCAATCAATAACTTCTACATCAAAATTAATAATATAAAAATATGTTGTATTGATTATTATTGTGACAATTTTATTACGACATTAATACTACTCAAATCAACAACTACAAAAACTCTCAAAATACAATAAAGTTAATTTTATCATGTTTGATCAAAAGTAAACGACACTCATTTTTCAGTGAAGATAATCCGTTAATATAGCACATGTGATATACTACTATACTCATATATGGGGAGGTGGAAATAAAGACTTTCCTGTTTTGACGGCCGACGCACGTGTCTCTACAGAGCCAAAACCAACAATCATAATAAAAAATATAGTGACAATGTAATAGTAAAGAAAATGATTTTGGCACCGGAAACATGCACCGGCCATCCTCCAAAATTTGTGATGTGTGGTCTGCACTTTTTTGTGTTTTTTTTTTTGATTTAAAGTTAAAATATGCATTATAAAGTGTTTGCGCTGATGATTTGTGTGGATAAGTGTTGTGCCTAAATCACTATCCAATAGTAAAATATCTTTCTTAAGCAAGTCACAATAAATATAGTAACATTATTTTGCGTGGGAGTTTTTATTTTATTTTATAGTATGATGCAGGAATTATTGAATATTAAAAGTTTCGAAAAAATAAATCAATGAAGTAAAAATGTGTTGTAATATTTAATTCGTAAATTTTATGGTGATTACGGATCAAATATGACTTTCATGTCCAAAGGCATCAACATGAAATCGAAAAAATGTATAAGTACCGACTCAGTGTAAAATATAAATACAATTTTTTTACAAATTTACTCCTTTTCCTCCGATTTATATTGGAAGAACAAGTATGAGATGTTGGTCCACAAAACTACAGTACGTACTTTATCATGACACAAACATTTTTCTCAAGGTAAGAGTCACCCCAATGTTACACTCTTAACCCTCCCTAAATGTTTTATAGGGTGGGTATCCAAACCCCAAGCCCACAATAACACCATTTCCCACTCCCTATCCATATTTGAAATTAAGGCTCACCCCAAAATAGGGAGCCTCTCTAATATGAATAGTTACTTCTCATATCTTTCTCCATGTACTACATAAATACATATCGAGTAATGATACGAGCACAACGATTGTGTCATAATGGTGATATACATCTTGGTCATGTTAGATTTACATCATTAATAATTTAGACACATTACATTATGATCAATGCACAGATTGTCATCAGATTGTATCATTCGTTGTGGTGCCGCCAGTTGTCTTGTATCATTTTTGATATATATCGTGACAAAAACACTTCTACAAATACTATTTTTCCGTAAAAAAATTAACATGTCCAAATATTTATTTTTTTATTTTGAAAATAACATACAACACTCTTTTTGTATGCATATCTGACATCTTTTATTTTTTTACAAGAATCGACGTATTAAAATATCACTTTAAAGATAAATATTTTTAGGAATGTGTAGATGTTGCTTAGGTGAGTCAAACGGTGAGGGTCAAACCTATTTTGACCCTATTGGGAAAAACACTTAGATTCCACCGATGGATAAAATTAATAGGTATTAAAATTGGTATGATTATGCACTGAGAGTCTACCAAATTTGATCCCTTGGTTGATACCTCTCAATTGCCGGACGCGCGAGAGTGGATCCAAATTGGTAAGCTTGCATGTGGTCCCCACTTGTCCCCCTACTGTCCCCTATTTATTTTACCCCAACCCAATTAATATATACGTTGCAACGGTTATTTTACCCCCCCCCCCTAATTAATATATAGACGTTACACACAGGTGGACGTTACACCAACATTATTTCCCAAAATTTCCAACGGCTAATACTATACCACATTTATATAAATACCACACCACATTTATTTTTTCATATTCATTCTTCTTTTATTAAAAATATTGGTTTTATTTTGAAAGTTTAAAAATAATTATTTATCTCAATGGCACCAAAACAAAGATCCGATGGATGGAAAGTCGAAGAAGATGAGTCTCTTTGTCAAGCTAGACTATCAGTTGGAGGTGATCCTTATACCGGTATCAACCAAAGAGTGTCAACAATGTGGGATAGAATTCAAGAACATTTTGAAGAGAATCGGCCGTCCGGGGGAATTCCAAGAGACCAAAAAAGTTGCATTGCGCGTTGGAAAAAAATCAACAAAGAATGCATGTTGTATAGCAATGCACTTGCCAAGGCTAGAAAAAATCAAAGGAGTGGTGTAAACTACACGGATGAGGTAATTATTAATGTGATTAACTTAAAATATCACTTCTATATGTGGTTTGATATTCAATTATGTAGTTGTATTTCAATATTTTAAATGTATCATCATCCAAAAAAAATATTTTAAATGAATTGTTTCATCTTTTGTTTGATATGTTTGCATTTTCAAGTTTTATTGTATTGAATTTAATTATACGAGGAAGAAAATGTTATTTAATAAGATGACAATTCCAACAATTATGCAATAAATTAACACAAATACAACCACGGTACTTATTATGCTATATTACATTACATAAGATAGTAATTCAAACAATTATGCAATAAACCAAGACAAATACAACCACGATAAATATTACATTACATAGATGATTAATCCAACATTTATTGAAAACACAATGCCACATTATTCTTCCTCTCGTGCATCTTCTTGTTCCATAGATGTTGCACTAAGTCCTTCTTTAGACTTCTTGATATTACTTTGGATTTTAACCCATTATACCTTTCCATGAACCCTCATCACGAGTGATTCCATCACGTTGCACGCTTGTTTCCATCGCGGTCTATCATAAATCGTGCTTTAATTTGGAAGTGTAGAATCTCATTTAGGTCAATCGGCTCCATTTCATCTTCTTCGTTCATCTTCGACTATCATGTTATGCAATATTATACATGCCAACATAATATAAGAGAGATCATCCTATCCCACCCACGCGAGTGCCCACGTACAATAGCCCAACGAGCTTGTAAAATCCCAAACGCTCTTTCTACGTCCTTTCTAAATGCCTCTTGCATCCTAGCAAAATATTGTTCCATTGGGGTGTTTGGATGGGATATTGTTTTGACAAAAGTGGCCCATTCAGGGTATATACCATCAACTAAATAATAGCCATTACCGTAATGTCTTCCATTGACTTCATAGTCAACTGGATGATTTATACCCATACATACCTCATCAAACAATGGGGACTTAGCAAGGACATTGATATCATTTAAAGACTCGGAAGTCCAAAAATGCGTGTCATATCCAGTATCATAAGATGCCACCGCCTCTAGAATGATAGTCGCACGTCCTTTGTGCCCAAGAAATTGTCCTTCCCATGCTTTTGGGCATGCATTCCACCGCCAGTGCATACAATCGAGGCTACCTAACATCCCAGGGAATCCTCTTTCTTCAGCTTTTGCCAACAGCCGATGCAAGTCGCCTGCGTTCGGACGACGCAGATACTCTTGTCCATAAACTTCCCAAATAGATCGAGTGAACATCTTCAAGATCTCGATGCTTGTTGATTCGGCTATTGCCCAAGTGTCGTCAAAAAGATCTGCAACTGTGCCATATGCTAGTTGTCTTATAGCACATGCCACCTTTTGCATTGTTGAGAAGAGAGGCCGACCGAGAGCATCAACCCTTTGAACAAAATAGTTATTGTGGTTGGAAACATCACGCATGATCTTCTCACATAGGTTATGCATTCTAAATCGTGAACGAAACATATCCGGCGTGTACATGGATGGATTTGCAAAATATTGTTGATGCAATAATTCATTTGCACTCTCTGCGCGTGCCGACGTATGTAGTTGCGTCCGGAACCTGAACCACCCCATCGATGATCCCACCTGCGAAGCTTCTTGTGCAAAGACTAATCATAGTTATCATATGAGCATCGTCTTCATCACATTCGTTATCCTCACGATCTTGTCGTGCTAACATCTTTGTAGTCGTCTTCTCATTACATAAATAATGAAGAAAACAATTTGTAATATAGTGGAAGATAGGATATGAATGTCTAGAACATAATTGAAAAATGATGGTGTAGGAAATGGATGTTAACAACTTCATATATATATATATATATATATATATATATATATATATATATATATATATATATATATAATTGCAATAAGTAAGAAAATACAATCCGCAATCTTGTTAGCGAATGACGCCTCGCCGTAGTGATTGATAAGATAACATCTGCGTGGCAGATTATATATTATCGGAAATATCATCCTCGTAATATGTCAGTCAATCATCATATATCCACGCGTGTCAACTTATCTTTTAACGAATGACGTCTCGCCACGCGTGGTATTTGATAAGATAACATCTGCGCGTGGCGATTATATATTATCGGAAATATCATCATTGTAATATGCTCTAGCCGATCATCATATCTGCGCGTGTCACCAAAATATTATCAAAAATCATCAATGTAATTTATTGCATTAAAAAATGTCGATGTATAATTTACTTAATTGAAGATGAATATTTGATACGTGCGTGAATAATGTCTTGTGGTATTAAAATTTGGTTTTGATCTTCTGTCGCCTAAGATCTGTGGGGTTGGACTTCACTTACTTATTGGAGTGAATTACTTTTAGGTATTAAAAAATGTAATTGAAACGAAAGACAATATGTTTGAAGGGTGTAATTGAGGTTTATCAATTGGGGTCGCTCTAACATGTTATTTCTTTTTCCTGACATGTCATTCAAGCATTCTTATACTGCAAAAGAAAACAATACGCACACTTTTAGCTGACAATACTGCCCACATCACTCTTGTTTTACTCCCCTCCCCGCCCCTCTCCCCCTCCGGCCAACCTTTGCATATACACTTACTACATATCAAACGTGTGTGTCTAAATTAAAAGGGTTCTTGGGAATTGTGAACGGAAAGGGATTCGCTCTGATGAGAGTTTTGAAATATAATAGGCGGCGTAAATTAATGGCGGAAAAGGAAACGAATGAGATGTTCTGGGAGAATGGTGTGTTGGATGTTGAAGAAGATGTGGAGAGGGGTTTCTCCACAGAAGAAGAAGAAGACGACGACGAGGATATTGAAGGTAGCACAAATGGTGAAGCGGGTGGTGGTACACATACAAATCTGTCGCCTTCTTCTTCTTTCGTTTCTCAGCAGTGGCCTCAGAGTTTTAGGTACCTACCTTTCAATTACATTTTCATCATTTGCTCTTTTTAGTGTTAATTTATCAGTATTTGATTTGCTCTTTGCCTTCTGCCCAGATACTTTTGCATGTCTTGTCTTGTATCCGATACGTTTCCCGTATCCGATACATATCCAAACCATACGCATCGGATAGGTAGGATACACACCACCGAGAGCGAATTAGAGGAATTTTCAAAATTGGATATGGGATTGAAATGAAGAACCGTATTGTAAATTGTGTGTCAAAATTTTGTTATACTTTATGTATTTTAAAATGTGTATTCTTTATGGTTTTCTTTCGTACAGTTTGGTCCTCGTATTTTCAATATTCACCAAAAAGCCCTGCATACCCGTATCTTATATTTTTCAATAACACCGCGCGCATGTATACCGTACACATATCCCGTAGTCACGTATCCGCGGTCTGTGCAGCCTAGGTTGCCTTGTTAGTTTGTTTATGGCATAGTAGTAAGTGGATAAAACCCACAATGATGTTGATGAGGTTTGAAAGGTGTGGAAATTATCCAGTACACTGTACCATAGGTGTGGACCATTGGGAAATTCTTACATGATACTCCTTAATGCACCAATACTGTTCAATAATTGTCAAGTTTGTAGAAAGACAAAAAAAAAAATGTTTTGTATGTTTGCATAGTATTGAAGAGTACTTACACAAGTGTTTCCTGGGACCACAAGCCAAGGGGCCTGTAAAAGGAATGTTCTTATCTAGGGACACCCTTAAAGATTCCTTGATGAATCAGATCACCTCAACACTAGTACAAAAGACAAGTAACAATTTGTTTTTAAGTATTAGATCAACTACACTGCAGCAAATTGTACAAAAGACAAATCACCATTTGTCCTCTTTATATGCATTAAGGAGTTCACTGCATAATCACCCTTAATAGTCTACGTGATAAATTGATAAGTTGGGCATTTCTGGTACACCAAGCTGGAAAAATGATTTCTTGGTCACAACCGCGAGGTATAAGTGCTCCTAGTTGTTAGCTGTTAAAATGATCAGGTGGGGCAACTCGTGCCCACCTAGTGAAACATGTGGTTTCTTTGTCACAGCCCTCACGAAATTCCGTTGCTTTAGTTCAGGCTATTATTATACCAGCCTCTAAAATATGAGCTTGGATCATCAGTATTGGAAAAAGCTCTTAGCTTGGTAAGAGAATGGACTAATTTCAGCTACTATAATGAATTTTTCATATGCTAATGTGGCTCTAAAATCTTAGAATTAATTAACATACACATTTTCGTCATTATTTAGCTTGCATACAGAAGAAAGGGTTGGAGAGTGCTTGTTTATGACTATGCCCTTTGTGTAAAATTTTGTAGATTTCAAATGTACGTAGATATGTAACTAATGCACCTGAATACCATTTTCATATAAAGTTGACTTGAAAATTTTACTTTTATTGGTTGCATTTCATGTCTAATCATAAGGATCTCATTTAACAAGAACTCATATTAATTGGTGAGGAAAAAGTCTATGGTTAGATTATTTTGGTCCATTATTGTATTTACTATCTCACAAGTCGCAACCTTTTCGTCCTTGCAGAGAAACAACGGACGTTTACACACTTGCTGCATCACCTGCTGTTGGAAACATTAGGCGTTTACTTGGTTACTCAAGCCGTGAGAATATTGTTCCTGATAACGTGGATTCGAATGCAAAGACTCCACTGCTGGCTGAGCCGCATAAAGACTTGAAACAAAAAGAATATGGAGGAGGCATGCCAGGGAAACAAGTGTCATGGTTGGAAAGCCAAAGACTGCAGAAGCAGTTTACGGGGGAACTTCCTATTGGCCATGGATGTAGCTTTGTTCAAACAATATTCAACGGTTAGCAAATGTCATTGATTTGTGCTTTTCCAAGCAATATGTTCTTGAAAACACTTCCCTTTTTTTGGTATAATTTGTAGAATACTTGTTGTAGTGTAAAATAATTTATTGGTGTGACTTAAAGGTTGATTTTGAACTGAGTAGGAGTAAATGTGATGGCTGGAGTCGGGATTCTTTCAACACCGTATACAGTGAAGGAAGGTGGCTGGGCAAGTTTAGCATTTCTATTGCTGTTTGCCTTTGTCTGTTGTTATACTGCAGACCTTATGAGGCACTGCTTCGAAGCCAAAGAAGGCATCTCAACTTTTCCAGACATGGGTGAGGCAGCTTTTGGGAAACTCGGACGCGTCATAGTTTCTGTAAGTCAATTGTGTATAGTCAAGAAAGACCATAGAAAAATTAAGGGTGCCTTTAGTGGCACCACATAACATCTACCATGGCACCACATCCGGGTGTGAGGTTCGACTTTCCAAAGGTCGAACCTTATTATGGTGCCCTGTAAGTAGGTTTGGTGTGGTGCCACTAAAAACCCCCAACTATAGTCTTTCTTGAATTTATGCACCTTTTTTTTTATAATTCCATTTAGAGGGTCATTTTCTTCCAACATTTTTTCTTGGCTGACACTTAATCTCATTGTATACTATATGCAGATTATTTTGTATGCGGAACTATACGTAAGGACACCACTTAGTACTCCTCTGAAATTTGTTAACTTCCTAAGATGTTGGCACAGCTAATAATCCTGACACATGTTCCCTGAACTGCAGACATCATGTGTAGAGTTTATCATACTAGAAGGGGATAACCTTACGCAGCTATTTCCCGGGACGTCCATTAACATATCTGGTTTTCATCTGGATTCTATGCATTTATTTGCAATCATCACCACCCTTGTTATTTTACCCACTGTTTGGCTGAAAGATTTGCGCCTGATCTCGTATCTTTCAGGTCTGAACCACTTTCTTGTATCATCTCTATACGGCTATCTTTTTTTTATTTTTGCCATGTCTGAATGTTGCATAACTTCTTGCAGCTGGAGGGGTCATTGCAACGGTCACGGTAGTACTTTGTTTGTTTTTTCTTGGTACCATAGGCGGAGTTGGTTTTCATCCTAGTGGTCAAGTGGTGAACTGGAGTGGCATTCCTTTCGCGATAGGTGTCTATGGATACTGTTATTCTGGCCACTCCGTTTTCCCGAATATTTACCAATCAATGGCTGACAAAACTCAGTTTACTAAAGCAGTAATCATATGGTAAACAAAAAGTCAAATCTTGCCTCTTTTTTTCTTCATCTACATATACAAATTTGCAGATTTTTTTCTTTTCACTTATGTTGAAGCAACATTGTTATTGTGGTGGATGCAGTTTTGTTATTTGTGTTATGCTATACGGTGGTGCTGCAGTTATGGGATTTCTGATGTTTGGTGAAAGCACAGCGTCACAGATTACTTTGAACCTGCCATCACATTCCTTTATTTCTAAATTTGCAGGGTGGACAACAGTGAGTATAAAATTGATGTCCCCATGCATGCGTATTTACGTGTATATGTTGCTTGTCTAGTTGGTGGAAGTTTTTAACTTTTCCATTGTGTTTTTGAGCAGGTTATCAACCCCTTGACTAAATATCCTTTTGGACATGAGTTTTGGTGACATATCGTGCTTTGTTTGTTTTGTTTTGTTTATATCATAAGTCCTGTATGTATTCCTCTTTGTTATTTCCTTAATGTTTGCTTAAATATGCCCTGTTGATGAACCCGCTAGCCAGAAGTATAGAGGAATTGCTTCCTAAAAGGGTATCTGATAATTTATGGTTCTTCATTCTTTTAAGGACGCTCATCGTATTATCTTCCCTTGCTGTTGCATTAGTGCTTCCTTTCTTTGGTAAGCATCGGTTTTGTTTCCCGTTTAACTTTTTTTTCAGTTAGCGCGATTACCACATTATGCTATGTTTCCATGATAATATTAGTGTACGTGAATAGCTAGTGTAAAACCGTAGCATATTGTTATGCTTATGATTCGACTACTTGACTTCCAAGATTGTGTTTTCGTGTGTTGCAGGTCTTGTGATGTCTTTGATTGGTTCTCTATTTAGTGTGTTAATGGTAAGTGCTTTTGTTTATCTGCTACTAGTGTTTTAAAATCTAAATAACAAACCACTCAACTTGCAGGGTGACTACCTAAATCCTAAACTCTAAACCCTAAATAAAACTTTCTCGTTTAAGGTGCATATTTGTGTTGGATGTTAATCAATTGTTAAGCAGTGTTTTTTTTCCGAGTTTTTTTTACAACTCGTATATATATGATTTATTGGTTGCAGGCAGTAATAATGCCGGCTTTGTGCGCCTTGAAAATATTGGGGAGGAAAGCAACCAGAACACAGGTAACCGTTTACATTTATTATACAGGGGTCGTTAAAAGCACCATACCAAATCTACTGTGATGGCACCACAGTGACAAACAACTTTTTCACAGTCGAGAAAATTTAAACGATTTTTTCACATTGTATGGTTTTCTTGTCTTAGGTTATCTTGAGCATTAATATTGTGGTGTTGGGACTAGTCAGTGCAGCTTTGGGGACCTATAAATCAGCTTTAGAACTTGCAAAGCAGTACTAAACAACACCCTAAATACTGACATGGCCATCACTGCCGCGCCATCGCGCCGCTTGAAGCAGGAACACTTTTACTCAAGTCCCAACAATTTGTTAGCATCTTCTTTCAGTTTAGTTTTTTTTTTTTTTTCTTTTTCTTTTTCTTTTTAAAAAAAAATGCTTATTTGTTCAGAGCATGAAGCTGTCAAAGCTTTCAGTGCTCATATTTAACTATTTTTTCTATGATTTTGTTGGTGGTTTAATGAAAATTGTAGTTTGAGTGAAAGATAGTGATAATTTATTTTTATAGGAAAGAGACTAGAAATCAATTGAAAAGGTAAAAAATAAAATTTACATTTCCATTTTTGGCAATTGATTCTCTTCTTCTGTTCAGTTCATTCTCATGGTAGATATTCCCTGGCCTTTGTTTGACAAGGGCTTTTTTGTTGTCATGCTTTAAGTATTATATAGGTGCTCCTTTTTAAGTTTAGAAAAGTTTGTGTTTTTTTTCTTTTTTGAGTAAAACTTTTTATTTTATTATAAAAAAAATCGCAAAAGGTGAAGCAATTCACCTTAAAGTCTATAACATATCCTCTCTCAAAAAAAAAAAAAAAAAAAAAAAAAAAAAAGTCTAACATATCGACATCTCATCCCGCCTCATTATAATCTCATACAGCAAAACACAATGAGAAAAATCAACTAAATGAAAGAAAAAAAATACGACTATTCAGTGTTGAGTCAAAATTCAGAAGAAAAAAAAACTTCAATTTAAGAAAGAGACTGAAGTATACTCGGCCCGCGCAAGATAAATGAAGTAAGAAATCCATAAAACAAATTGATGCCTAATGATAAAAATCCAAAGAACTCATAACGAAAGAGACTACGATTTGCTCAGCTCGTGTATGATAATAAAGAAAGAAACTGAGATCTGCTCAGCTTGTCCAATATAATAAAGAAAGAGACCGAGACATGCTTAGCTCACCCAAGATAATAAATCCATGATAATGAAGAAGGAGATTGGGGGCTTACTCAGCTCATTTGTAAGAATAATGATTCCGTTATAAACGACAAAAGTTAATGTTCCATACAAAAATCCGAACGTGAACTCTATACATAGAGGGTGAGACTGAGACATATGCTCAACCGGCTTGACTCAGGACGTCTACGCAAGATATGTCGGTTTGTGATACTTCTTCTGCAAACCGATTATATGTCAAAAGAGACTTACTTAAATCATAATTTAGAGCTGTCAAATGAAGTCTAGTCGAGTTGAACTGACCACTAATTTTCCTTTTCAAGAACCATATTCCACATGCTATTGTTCTAGGTCCTAGGCCAATTTTCTTTTTTCCAGGGCCCTTGATCCTATAAAAATGTTACGATATAACAATTATTTTTAGGATATATTATGTAAAGTGTAAATATATATATAACAGATGGTGCAAAATATGCTTCCAACTGGGGTTGGTCTCTGATAAAAACAGCTAATGCCATAACCATACATAGAAATACTACCAGAAAATATGTCAGTTTAATAGATAAAAGAACACCTACACCTTGTTTCTACGCGGATATAAACACTCGTATACCCGCACATTGGATAACCACAAATCCATTATAAGAAGGTTAATTTCTACACAATTTACAGGAAAGAAAAACAAAGGAGATAGAGAGAGAAAACAACGGTACAAGCAGGTGCCAGGTGGTAAATTAATGCTCGTGTTTAACACGTGCCTTGAGTATACCGGGAAGGGGAGGCGAAGCAGGAGGAGGCCTAGCAGATACTGAAGGCGGTGGTTGAGGTACTTGAGTTAGAAATAAGGGGGACATGTTGGCGTTTTCACCTCCATCTGTAGGTATATTTTGTTCAATGGCTTCAACTTGTGGCCTTTCACAGAACTTCATTGCTTTCAGTACGTAATTATCGTCGTGTAGCTCAAATGGAGTGCTGTAATTCATACACAATTATTAGTTTGTTTTGGCTGTTATGGACAATCTCAAATAGGCAGTTGTTAGAGGCACTACACATAATCTACTTTTGGGCCACCACAGTGACATTCGACCTCTGGAAAGTCGATTCTAAGCTCAACATTCGACTTTGCAGAGGTCGAACATCCATTTTCGACCTCTACAAAGTCGAACCTTGCACAAAGTGTTGTGCCGAGGTAGATCAGATGTGATGCCTTTAACAAGTGCCCATACAAATATATAACAAACATATTGAATGTCAATAACTCAGCAATCAATCAGGAAGGGAAACCTCGTTGCTCGAAAAATCACTTAAGATTGAATAAATAAGCAATATTTAAAAAAAGAATGGGGAACCTGTTGAAGTCAAAATGAACTAGTTGCATGTCCTCTGATATTTCCACTTCAACTGTTGCATGAGGCCGAGTCTACAATTTCAACAACGTAAAAGAATGAGAAACGTTATAACTATGACGTATAAGGTAGCACGGACCCCCAAAACTTTCAAGCACTCACAATTTGAGTGGATTATACAATTGACTTAGACTTGAATCGTATGCTACGACTAAAAGAAGCGATTTGAAAGAATAAAAAAAAAAACTTTCTTATATGTTTATGCAAGGTTCATTTGTGAAGTGAATAGTGCCAAGGAAAGGTGGAACCAAGAAAGCCACTCTACACAACATGAATGAAATTTTAAAGATGCACAAAAGAGTTTCTGAAAATATAAAGCCACTTTTGAATATGTTGGCTATGTAGCTTAGGGATGGATTTACAGTTATGTCACCATTGATTTTTTTTATAGCAGCCAAGGTGGAATCTTGGTGATTATGATAACATTGTACTAGTTTCAGTATGTTAGATATAATCACTTTCTACATCTTTTTTTTTTAAATTAGTACTACATCTAAGATTTTATTTTAGACAACTTGTAAAGGTATGGTCTTTTAATAAAGAAACAAGGTCCAAATTGCACCTACTTCACTCTTATCAGCTCAGATTTGTACCAAAGTCCGAACAGAGAGTATTTACTCTGAGAAAAAAGTTGTAAACTTTATATACAGTTGAAGCATGATAATACAATTCAAGCATTCAATTTTGTTCTTGGCCTTAAAAATACACAACTTGGAGAAAGCATGGATGATCCCTGTCACCATTTTATGCAAACTTAAGTATTATTCAAGTTTGAAGGGCTGCCCAATGCAGGGAGGGCAGGGCCATTTAGCCTTGTTGTACACACCGTGTACGTTTCTAAAAGAGGTTGTTTTCATGGCTCAAACCATTAATCTCTAGCCACACCGTGACGGCTTTTACTGTCGCGTAAGGATCGCCTTATTTAAATAGTCTTCAAGTTAATTAGAAGGAAAAGAAATAATTTGACTCAGCCCAGTAATTCTATAGCTACAAGCCTAAAGTCAGAAAACTAAGAAGCAATCCTAAAATACAACTGCAGTGCAAACTTGGGTTGCATGCGTACCAGCGTACGGATACATGAATATGGGATACACGGGTGCAGGATTTCAAAAAAATATAGGATATGGATATAGAGGGCACATGCATTATTATTAAAACTATAAGGACCAAATTGTACATGATAAAACTATAAAGACCAAATAATAAATATTAAAACACACAAAACAAAACATTTTTAGTGGTTCCCTTCATTCCGGTAGTTTTTCATTATTTTGCACAACTTTTCATTCATTATCTAGCGGTATTTACTCAATTTTCAACATAGTTATTCGTTTCACATATCCGAGTAGTGTATATATATATATCCCGTATCCAACTTTTAAAAATTAAAATTTTGCCCCAGGTGTGTACACGAAGTATCAGGTGCGTCTCTATGTCGAAATAAGTATCGGATACGGAACACGCTACCAAACAGAAATATTCATGCATCGTTGGAGCACACAAGCACCTAAAGTACCAAAGTTTCAGTAAAACAAGTATTAAGGTTTCAATGCAAGTTTACCTGCACCAATATAAAAGGTAAAGAGACACCTCCGCTGGGGACATTTCCTGAGCCGTAGAGTTGCTCATTACGTTGTACGAGATTTTGAAGGCCTACGTACTTCATCAAAGGAAAAAAGAACACATGCGTCATTTAAAGCATATGAAAAGAATATTGGAATAAAATATATGTTTATTACTCTTATTCTTACTTGTTCCTCGAGTTCTTCCAGGTAAGCTGTTTTTTTCTCAATCCTATTTTTTATTCCAAGTCGCTCATTCTGCAATAAGAGATAAATATCTGTTATACAACCTCAAGAAGATTCAAAAGCTTCTTAACACATACAGGTGAAGATTAACAAAATCTCGCAATAGAACTGAAACGAGAATATGGGAGTAAAGACGGAAAGCCTGATATTCATATTAAACCTTTAACTCTTCGATGTCATTCAAGCTAGAACGGGGTAGTCCCCTCCACTGTATGTCCTTTTTATCTTTGGAAATGATATCCATTGCCATAAGAACATTTAAAGCGTCATACACTCTCCGGCGTATATTCTTTTCATCATATTGTTGCTGCCATACAATTAAGATGCAAAAAATCAGACGTTGTAAGTTTCTCTGAGTAACAACAATTAAGCTCGATTCAAGTCAAATAAACCAGGAAAATAACACACCTGACCTGGAGCAGAAATGTCAATGTTAGGATCTGCAAATTCAGCAACTAGTTCATCTGCAACCTGAAAAAGACGCAAATGTCAGGTTTTGGTAAATTATGGAGATAAGTCAAACCAGGTGATGACGATACTTGTAGCAGGCATAAAAGCAAGGAGAAGTATGGAGCATTGGAGCATCTTATATAAACTTGATTGCCCCTATTCAGGCAGTTGTTAAGCTTAGATGAATCACTGATTTCGAAAGATCCTATCCAACTCTGTGTAGAAAGACATTATTATTTGATGTATTTATTTGCCACTGTCATCATGCAACAAGCTGATGGGACTGCGGTGAATTAAGTCTTTCTAGGCTGACCTCGCAGAAACCCCTCTTTATAGATGTTTTAGCCTCCGGTTCTGCACACTGGCTGCTTTACCCCCTTAGTTTTTTTCTTTGTTTTTTTTTTCCTTCAGCCCAACGCACTTTAGACTATTTCACTGCCCTCCCCATTGCTGCTATTTCTTCACTGGACTACAGCTGTGACCTGAATGAGACACCATGATTACCTTTTCTTTGCTTGCCCCTATGCTATGAGAGTTTGGAATAGTGTACTCAAGGCCATCCATTGTGAATTCAGCCCCCCTACTTGAGGTAGGATTTTACAATGGGCAAATGCAAATCAGTGAAGACAAACAAACTCTCAATAAGACTTAGCATGTCTGGCCTTGGCTACCGTGGTTTCTAGAAACTGGAATGAAAGGAATGAAAGGCATGAAATGTTGCTCATAATGTTATTGGCCCAGGGTGAAAGTGAAGGATAACTAACATTAGACTTTTCCTTCAGCAGTTGGAGGGGCAAGAAATACGAGATAAAATGGGAGATTACATCAAATCAGTGTATCGATAATAGAATATTTTGTAAAGTAGTTAACTTACCTGGTTTTTTTTCTTTTCTCCAGGAATGTTATTTCTACTACCTCTTCTCTTATCCCAGAGATAGTTTTATTTTATGATCCTTAAGGAAAGCCTCACTAACAAAGTACAACATTAACCAATATTATAGAAAAGATAAATGGATCAAGCTGCCAATGTATGGTTAAACTTTTGTTTTTGTCATCTTTCTTATTGAATAAAAAACGTGGATGTCTTACGTCATCATATGGTAATTACATTTCCGGCTCGATTCCTTCCGATCTAGGAAACTGTTCTGTACTTGAGATACTTGATTCCAAACACGTTTTTTAATATTTCCATTCCTTACCTCTCAGCTCAATCCAAACACTACAAAGAGACTTTGAAATCACTCCTTCCCCCCAACTTTCTCTTCAGTAACAATCCTCTATTTTCTTTTCCGTTCAGTTCCTTCAATCCAAACAAAGCCTAAAAATGCTAGCGAGAGATAGACCATTTCTTCAAGCCAAACTATCATTTCCATTAACTCTAAAATCATGTCAAGCTACTCAAGAGCTAAAACTTGGCTGATATACATGTATTAATTTCTGTACTATAGCCACAGCTTTACACGCCAATCTCGCAATTCTTATGAACATTATAAAACACATCTTAAAGCCCGAATTGCATAAACTCAAGCACAATAATCCAATCACATCATTAGTAATATATAAATACAAATACACTGCTCTGGTTCCATATATGCCTTACCTTTTCGGATGCAAGATTACCATGATGATAACATGAAAAACAATTCCAGGGATGCTTAAACATCTTGCAAGAAAAGGTAAACTGAAAGGAAATGGCAGAACCTATACGAGGGAACTAGGACAAAAAAATGCATGAGGAACTGTGGACAAAGCATCCCCAACACTTCTAATCCATTATCATTTACCTCAGAGAAAAGGAGCAGCATAATACTAGATAATCATATAAATGAAAGAGAATTAAAGGTAAAGACAGGGAAAAAACAGAGTGATAACAAACCAAATTTACATGATATAAGAGTTATAATTGCAGTGACGCCAAAAATCTTGCATCAATAGATAGACTTCGCTATGAAAGAAGCCCTACTCACTCAAAATGACATCTCTTCATATCCTCTCAGAAACATATACTTGCTGTCATGTTATGCAATTAACATGCATCAAAGAAGATTATGTATGACAAGTATTTATAAGTATAATAGTCATGATCTCCATAAGTATGGGTAACAAGTTACGGTCTCCATATGTATGTGTAACAAGTCATGGTCTCTCTAACCCCATGAAGAAAATTAACTCCCAAGATGTACGCATTCATTTCAAAGGCAGATACAGCTAAAGAAGGCATCACCAACTATCTTGACTGTAAATTTCTAAAATAAAGCCAGCATAGTAAAAAAAACATGTTACTTGATGTAAACTGAAATACAAGAAGGCTTGCAAATCAGCTAACCTCATTATATGTTGTTCTCCCTTTGCTTTCAACCTTCTCGCACACTAGACAAAATTACCAATACACAGAATCAGCAGAAGACTACAAATCAGTGAAATACATGATTTTACAAAACAAAAAACACAGTAAATACTTGAGCTCAAGCAAACAATCATCAACGAGCCACTCCATATTATGATATTATTTAGTGGAGGGTGATCATGTTAAATAGAGGAGGACAAGATATGTTAACTAGAGTAAGTGGAATGGAAACATATATTTATAATCACACACCTTTCATGCTAAACTGACGCAGCCCTCTACCAGTCTTATCGCCTCCAACCGCTCGTTGACCTCTTTTCTTTTTCCTGTTGCTGATACAAAAATTTGATTACTAATGCCAATTCTGATATAAATGACATGATTAAGGTGAAAATCGGCTAGAAAAATGCAGTACTCATTCTTGACTAAATTCATAGCAAAAACATTACTTAAACAGAACCATCAAAACTATAAAACAGGAGATAGTGCACGGTATAAATGTCACAAATACAATCATAAATACCCAAGTTCCTTCTTAAACAACATTGACCTTTAACAAGACAAAACAGATAACAAGACAACCCTTCATGTTTAACTCTCAAGTATTAATCAAATTTACTATTTATATAAAACGGTTCAGTATACATCCAGCTTAAGGATTTCCCATTTCACAAAAATCAGTGACATTCACCATACCATAGTTCACACGAATTCAAGCTCAATTGTTCAAATATTACGCATAAGAGAACGCAACATCAAAAGATTTGTTAATTACATTCAATTCTAAAATCAAGTACATTAAGCAAAAGAGATCACGACATAAAATCCTTACATAGCATACATTCAATTCTAATCAAATATTAAGCAGAAGATATATATGCATATAATGCTCAGCTAGAATTCATTCAATTCAGTGATCAGATTAAGCAGAAGAAGAGAACCCATAGCCTAAAATGCTTACCCAGCTGTACCCTGAGATCCAGCATCATCACCTTGAATGTCCAGATTGTTTAATTTAAGGAAAGTGCTTTCGCTGGCAGGAGTAGGCATTGCTGTCTCACTCTTGCTTGAAGGAGATCCAATGCTACCACTTGTTGAAATAGATTGACCGGAAACTGCAGTACCCCATGATCTGGTGGCCCCTCCAGCTCCTCCACCTCCTCCATTGTTCCCACCCCTAATAATTCCTGATGGGTTATTCTCCCCATCTTCATGATTATTCATCGTTCCCACCAAAAATCATTTAAAAGTTCCGAATTTAAGGATCAATTGGGAAAACCCAAATAGAAAGCTATGTGGGTTTTCAGCACAGATAGAATTTCACAAGCCTAAACACAGAACCCAGTAACAAAAATCGAAAACAATCAATTCAGCTACAACCCAAGTCAACTTTACATCAGAAAAAATATACAGAAATTAAAGTAGACCGACGAAAACGAATCTCACGTGTTGACGGGAATCGAATAAAGGAAGATGCAAAATAAGGTAGAAAAATTACGCGGGAGTAGTCATTTTTTTTCTGGGGATTTTGGAGCAATAATGGGAGTTTTAGGCAAAAGGGTCCGTTGTGGATTTTGCCTCTTCTCTGTATTCTTAAAAGCAGGAGGGAAAAACAAGGGTTTGTAATTTATTTTTTTTATATTTCTTATACATTATTTCATATTGACCCCTCACTCTTTCATTCATGACTTTTAAGAGGGGACTGGTACAGTAAATAAATATGATTATGATATAACTATAAATAACTAAAATAAAATTATTTTATAGGTAACGGAAAATTAAAACATTTTGGCCAGCGCCTTACTCCGAGTAAAAAAGTGATTTCTGCATGACGGCCTGATCGAATTTCGGATTAGTCGAACAAATGGGTTTCGGATACCGGATGCTTTAAGCAAAAAAAAAAAAAAATTAAAACTTATATTATTATTTTTTTGAAGAATAAAACATATTATTATGAATAACATAATTGCGGTTACCTATAATTTAAATTAAAAAAATTAAGAAAACTTATGTACAATCATAACAAGTATAAAAATAAATATTATCAATCATAGCGCATAAGTTAAATATAGTAAAGATGTGTAGGTTATGTTACATGTCTTTGTTTGTTTATTTTATAAGTTATGGTTTATAGTATACTTTATGTGTTTGCTAAAACAAAGTAGCTTTAAATTTTATATAATGAGAGGGCATGTTGATTGAACAATGGTTGTTTTCACAAAACACAATGACATTCGTCACTAAGTGAGATTCAATTATAAAGTTTAAATCAAACATTATAAATGCATGAATGGAAGCGGGTTTATTTTTAGCAAGAAAAAGCACTTGCATTAAGCCAAGTAAGAAAAACAAGTATCAATAACACGTTAAGGGGTATAGATCTCCAATCAACCAAACAAACCCTTTTGGGTTAGAAAATCAACTAGTTAATTGCTAGAACGTCTAGCAAAATTTAAGAACAAAAAACAGAACACACACATATCAAAAGTCGCAACTATGTGATTATGTGAAGACAGTCTCTGACTAAGCAACCGAGGGATGAGAGATCATATGCAGAGTGCTTTAGTCGTTGGATGCACAAAAGCGAGTTGGAGTCCAAGCAAGCCCGATGATATACAACATCACGAGCTAACACAAGGCCATAGAGATGGAAAAGAGCTCATATGACTCCACACCCAACTTCTCATCTAAGGTACCAGATAAATTGCTTGACAAATGATTATCATGATCTTAGATAATAACACCATAAGATTGAGAATCCTAAAAAAAAAAAGATGCATCCATATTAGCTTTTACGTGATCGACAAACGGATGGGGCCAACTAAAAGGTCGAGGATTGTCCCCCGACCGAACAAGAGTGGATTGCAAGGATTCAGTATATTCCTGCGCATCACACTTTGCTGAACTATTAATTATCCCAATATTCGCAGGATTATCAGCATTGTGTCATGCACAACTGATTTTCCAAATATACCAAAGAGTAGTCTGAAGGCAAGCCAAGTGACTTGCATTGCATTGCATGCCTCGAACATAAAAGCAACAAGGGATCGAAAATCACGTCCAAGACGTAGGCGTGCATCAAGAGACGCAATACTAATTCAACCTCAGATGGCTTGTGGAATGGTACATGAGAATAAAGCACGAGGAATATTCTCTATGCAAAACTCACGATCGAATAAATTTTAAAACGTTTAAGTTATAAGTTTTATGTTTCAACTGATAATAAAAGAATGAACTCACTCAAAATTAATAAAAATAAATAAATAAACAAAAGAATGAACAAATAATATATAAAGTCGGACAATTTACAACAATAACTTTTGCGATTTAGCGCCGCCCCCTTCTCTCCGCCGTTGACCCGCCAAATCCAAGATTCCAATGGACTCCATGAATGTGGATCCAAGCACAGAAGAAGTGGATCTCCTCAAACGAAGTGTTGAACGACCCAAGGAAGGAGACTCTCAATCGTCACCATCGATGTGGCAACAAAGCGAGCAGGTGTCGAAGTCATCAAAAGCGCATATGCCGATCCATTTATCTATATCGGAGAAGATGAAGCTGACGATGACATATCTGAGTATAAAGATGTTATTGAAAATTTCATGGGTCCTGAAACAGATGAAGACGCCATCACCATTCCTCTGGAAGAGTGCTTTGATCTATGGCGCCCGTGGCGCAGAGCCCTAATCATCAAGCTCCTGGGTAAGTCAATTTCCTATAGCTTTTTGTGTAAAAGATTATCAGAACTGTGGAAACATCAAGGACGAATTGAGGTCACAGACCTAGAACATGGCTACTATGTTGTGCGATTCACAAATCGGATTGATTATGAAATTGCTCTTGATAAGGGCCCCTGGGTTATCATGGGACACTACTTGTCCGTCAGAAAGTGGAAACCTTTTTTTCAACCCGAGCTGGAGAAAATCTCTCGAACATTAGTTTGGTTCTGATTTACTGAGTCTTTCCTTAGATATTTTTGGAGCCCCTGTTCTTTGAGACTTGGTAATCTGTGGGTAGAAGCGGTGAAAATTGACCCCAACACCTCTCAAAATATCGAGGGCGCTTTGCTAGGTAGGTATGTGTTGAGATGAATCTAGAGGAACGATTAAAATCATCGATGGTGATCAATGGTAGGCGGTATAAGATTGAATATGAGGGCTCCAGCAGATTGCTATGGATGTGGTAAATTTGGTCATAGCAAGGACGAATGCCCAGATTTGGTAACTGTAGAGGAACCTCAGTCAGTTTTACCTGCCCAAGAACCAAAGAAGCAGCAGGGTCCTACCCCAGAAAACCCCTATGGACCATGGATGATTGCATCCCGAAGAAGAAGGTGGACACCAAGCAAGAATAGTACGCAGACACCCCCAGTGGTTGAAAGGGTAGAGACAACCAGAATTGAAATACCGGTACCTAGAACATCTAGTGGTTCTAGATTCGATATACTGAATGAAGAGGAAGAAGTGATGGTAGATGCAGTTCCTGAGGCAGTCCAGAATCTGAGGGAAAGTGTACAACAAGTTGAACCCCACCAAGGCAAGCAAAACTAAAGAAGTCCGAAACAATTTAATCATTATCAAGGTAGCAAAAAAGAAATGCTTGAGAGGAAGCAAATGGTTCGGGAAAGTCAAGCAGTAAATCATCTAAACTTGCAGATGGGTCTACACAAGTACAATCTGACAACAGGAAAGGGAAAGACATCTGTACTCCCCAGTCACAGTCTGGACAGCAACAAAAAAGATCCTCAACTCCCAGACAAAGATCTACCTCTCGATCAGCTTTGATTGATGTGTCCAATGAATCCAGAAAGCCCCCCGACATATCAGTTCCTACTAGCCAAATTAAGGTTATCCAACAGGCCACTGTCTCAGATTCTATAAAAACAAGTGATCACATTAAATCACAACCGCCAGACAAAGTTGCTGGTAATGCAGGATCTACCATTGGTATAAATATGTCAGAGGTGAACCCTCTTTTTGATGATAAAGGGATGGGCTCTGTCCCAAACACTCCTAATTAATTTTTTATGGTGAGAATTATCTCCTGGAACTGTAGGGGAGCTTCCTCCGAAGAATTCCTACGGCATCTAAAATTTATTTTACAACAACATAAACCGGACATCCTTTTCCTTATGGAAACAAGGTCCTCGAGTATAAGGGCTGTTGAAATCCTTCACAAGACAAATTTTACAAACTTATATGCTGTTGAAGCTAGAGGTTATCGCAGTGGTTTGTGGTGCTTTTGGGATGAGGAGAAAACCATACTCAAATACATTACTTGCACAAACCAGAGTCTAACTATGGCTGTGATGAATGGACAGGAAGTAGACTGGATCTTTACCATGATTTATGCCTCTCCCATTCCCAGTGCAAGAAATGACTTCTGGGACTATCTTAGTAGACTTAAGCATAAGTTTGGCTTACCTTGGTGTTTAATTGGTGATTTCAATCAAGTTATCTACCAAATTGATAAACAGGGTGGAAGAGAAGTAGGTGGTTTAAACATGATCAAGCTCTGGTTGATGACTCAAAGTTGTGATCTGTTGGAGGTTCCCTTTCAGGGACCAAGACTTACTTGGGCTGGAGGCACCTATGACAACAAAAAAATTTATCAGAGACTGGATCAATGTTGGTGTAACCTTGAATGGCTTGACAAGTTTGGTCATGCAATGGTTAAACATCTTCCTAGGGTCCATTCGGATCACAGTCCTATCTGCCTAGATACTGATCCACAGATACCCAAGAGAAGGAACCCGATTCTTTCTACTTTCGAGAGGGCTTGGTTTGAGCACACACACAGCTTTGAAGATTTTGTCTATGACAGATTGGCAAAAGGAAGGAGATTTGTTTGACAAAGATCAATCGCTTCTCGCTCATGCCAGAAATTGGAATTTTAATGTCTTTGGTAACATCTTTCATAGAAAACAGGCATGTATGAGGAGACTTGAAGGAATCGAAAGAAGCCTGGAAACGGCTCCATCTCAATACCTCTCTAAACTTCATGCCACGGTCAATTCCGAGCTCAATGCAATCCTTGTTCAAGAAGAGATCTACTGGCACCAAAGGTCACAGTTAAAGTGGTTGGCTGAGGGGGAACGTAACACTCATTTCTACCACATGACTACGGTCAGACATCAACAGAAAAGAAAAATAATCTGCCTCAAAGATGATCAAGGAAACTGGATGTATGATATTGACCAGATTGAGCAAACAGTTAACAATTTTTATCAACACCTCTTCACAGCTGAAGAAGTTGACGTTTGGCCAGAGGATGAGATCCAACTCCCTACCTTCTCAACTCTGGACATTCAATTTCTCACCAGGCAAGTTTCAGAAAAGGAAGTGGAGGATGCACGATTTCCACGTAGGCGCATTATAAAGCTCCAGTGTCCAGATGGAATCCCATCCATTTTTTATAAAAATCTTTGGCTTCTTTGTAAGTCCTCTTTACTCATTTTTGTTTATAAAGCCTTTGAGGAAGGTGTCTTTGATAGCAGATTGAACCGCACTTTATCTCCCTCGATACCCAAGAACAATCCACCAGAGTATGCTTCTCGGTTTAGACCCGTTGCTCTAACGAATGTTTGTGTGAAAATAATATCGAAGGTGATTGCAAATAGATCGCAGATCACCATTGGCAACCTGGTCGGTCGACTCGATCGGCCTTTATATCCGGCGAGGTAGTACAGAAATGTTATTGTTGCACAAGAGGTGCTACATCATTTTAAGAATAAAAAGGAAAAAAGGGTGAGATGATGATCAAAGTTGATTTAGAAAGCTTATGATAGAGTTAGTGGGATTTTCTCGAGCAAGTTCTTAACAGAATCCAAATGCCTCGAGATCCTTATCCAAATTTATCATGCACTCTCTCAAAACGTCCCAAATTTCTATGCTTTGGAATGGTAATAGTTTGCCACCCTTATCCCCAACAAGAGGGCTCCGACAAGGTGACCCTTAGCACCTTATCTCTTTGATTTGTGTATGGAAGTACTTAGCCAATATATTGATAAAGTTGTCTAGATGGAGATTGGAAACCAATCAAAATTGGTAGAAACCGCCTCCTCTAACACACATGTTTTTTGGTGATTTGATCCTTTTTGGTGAGGCAACTATCTGAAGAGGCCGATACTATGAGGCATGTTTTAGACTGCTTACAGGCTATATTCGGGCAAAAATCAGTTTACATAAGTCTAAGTTCCATTTGTCCAACAACTCTTCTCACCAGCTGAGACAGATTATAGGACAAAGTCTCAATATGCAGCATGTAGATGATTTTGGGCAATATCTTGGGGTACCTCTTGGCCATAAAAGAACAACCAAAGGCACATACTCCTTTATATTGGATAAGATGAAGAAAAAGCTTGCGAGCTGGAAATCTAAATGTTTGACCAGGGCAGGAAAAATGATCCTTATCAAGTCTTCCCTTGCCACCCACCCTTATTACATCATGCAGACTACACGACTACCTCTTGGATGTTTACATGATATGGAGAAATTATGCAGGAAATTCTTCTGGGGAGAGGATACAGGTGAGAGGAAAATGCACTATGTTTCTTGGGATCAGATATGTCAACCAAAGGAATGTAGGCGGGCTTGGTTTCAGAAGCTACTGCTATGAACCAATCACTTCTGGAAAGTTGGTTTGGCGACTCTAACGATGACAAATCTCTTTGGGTTAAACTGCTATCACTTAAATATGGTAGCCCTTTCATCCCACCTAAACCAACCTCCTCTCCAATCTGGAAAGGCATTTGTTGAAATTCTTTGTAGCCTTGCAAAATAACTTTGAAGCTAGAGATAATAGCGTAATCTGGAAAGGTAATAATGAGACAAAATATGCGATCTCACGAGGCGTACTCTTTCCTAACAAATACTCAAAACTCGAACCAGGAATGACCGACGTGGCCTCATATTTGGAAGCTCCAGGACTCTACAAGGTACAATTTTTGCTTTGGCAAGCGGCGCATGAATCTCTCCCACTTTGGGCATGTTGTGTAGAAGACATGTCGGCAGTACAAGTATTTGTGTTCTTTGCCGGCGGGATCTTTGAATCTCATCTCCATGCACTTAGAGATTGTAAAGCAAGAACTAGTATCTGGAAGAACCTC
Source organism: Gentiana macrophylla (assembly GCA_026214975.1). NCBI lineage: Eukaryota > Viridiplantae > Streptophyta > Magnoliopsida > Gentianales > Gentianaceae > Gentiana > Gentiana macrophylla. The sequence goes on along the minus strand of CM047808.1, from coordinate 6,775,260 downwards.
CTTCCTGTAAACAGATGGCGAGAACTTCTTTGGGCGAAGAAATGTTAAGGATTGGGTGTGCGTAAAATCTCCACAACAATGACGATCCTCCAGATCGCCATACAGATATAGAGATATGATTTACACTCTACATGGCATCGTGAAATAAACTCTTCCATGATCCACAAGCGGATTACCCCAAATGAGGATCTTGATTTCAAAACTAGAAAGAGGCGTGTGCGAAATCTCCAGTAGCAGCATGATTTTTAATTCTTTGGTCATGAACCCCTTTGTTAGTTTATCTTTTTGTTTAATACACTTGATGTAAGATTTGTGGAAATTCTACCACCCCTTTAATAAATAAAAGTTCGTTTCAAAAAAAAAAAAAAAAAAAAAATATATAAAGTCCAAGGACTATTTTTCAAAAAGAAAAATTGTTTTCCCTAAAACCACACTCCGTTTTATAGGATTAAACCGACGCCCTCACGCGCGCACGAAGTATGCATGTACTTGGAAACCCTTCACGCCTTATCCTCCACGAGCACTACCACCGTGGTGGCCACCATGCACGGCGGCTCGCTGCCGCGCTGCTCCCACAAATTATTCCTCCATGTTTACGCTCGGTGAAGTTGTTCTCTTCGTCCTCATCTACTCAGACTGAACCAGTTCCAGCCGACAATGTTAGAACTGGCCGGTCCGGTTCACTGTCAGCGCCTCCTGTTAAACCGGAATTTGATCAGAAAATCGATGTTAATCCGCCTAAAGGTACACGAGATTTCCCTCCAGAAGATATGCGCCTCAGAAATTGGCTGTTCAACAACTTCAAAGAGGTTTTATTTTGGTTCTCTTTGCATTTCAGTTTGATTTTTTTTTTTCCTTATAAATTTTTTGTTTTTATTATCGAGGGGCAGTTTGATACTTGTTGAAAATGTTAAAATTGTTTGTGTTAGTGTTTTTAGACAGTATAGTAGGATCTGTGGAGTGCTTACATTTTGTCAATCTACGGCTGCTTGATGGTTCTCCACGTCAACACATCCATTTTCACATGTATATATTTATGACTATGAGAATGTGGATGCTGTTTGAGCTGCATTGATCTACAGTGGAAACAGGTAAGCTATTTGGAAAGGCAAGATGGTAACGTCCATTGATTTATTTTACAAGTTCTGAGTCGTGCTTGGTTGCATTTTTGGAGGAGCAGTTGATAGATACTATTAAATGAGCTGATATTTAGTCTGCAAGATTACTTTAATCATTGGGAGCATGGTCTGGAGATGGAGCTAGAACGTTTGATTGGCTTGTATAATTGATTAAAAGCCCGTACATCAGTTTCAAGAAGGTTCTGAAGGGTCCTCTGTTACACATAAAAGAGCTGTTGTTGTCCTTGCTTGCTTCTTGTGGTTTGAACTTTAAAAGTGCAAAACTTTGATGTATATGTAAGCTCCAAAGTCTGTTGGAAAGTGTTTAACTTGCTTAAAAAAAGTTTCTTGTGGAAAGATCTGGCTATAGGAGGAAGCTTGCCTTTTATGCGAATAACATCTTTGTTCAATGGGTTTTTGGAAATCAGGGGTAAAGGTTGTAGTTAATGTGAAAGAGTGTTTTCTGGTTTAATTAAAAAAAAGGTTTAAATTACTGAATACATAATAGGCAACTGCATGCGCCAACTATTTCGCAAGCTTTACAGGTGTGGAAGATGCAGATGGTATTCAAAATTCATGCACACTGAAATAGTGAAATAGGCCTAGTACATGGATGGACTTAAATAGTTTTTATACTGAAGAAGTTTAAGCATTGCTGAATAGTCGTACGACCAATTTAGTTTTTTGATGGATTAAACAGCTTGCAAGGTTATCTGATTATATAACAGGGCTAGTTGTGAATGCAGTAACATTTTAATGGGTGGATCATGTTTTATGAAGCAGTAAATGGAAGGCCTGTTTATGATTTACTCTTGAAATTCACTGCTGTGTCTTGAAAGAAAAGCTACATGGCTATAGATGTCACTTTTCCAGGATGCTTTTACTGAATGCTTGTTCCTTTAGAGCGACCTTATGCTATTTTGCGAGTTTAGAAGAGAAACAAGGAAGTGAAGGGAAGGAAGGGAAAAAAAAAAAGGAATGAAGGTGATTTATATTATGCAACTTACGGCTGGGAAGTTTAATGAAGGAAAAGGATGAGGAGTAACATTATTTGTTTCAGTTACAACATGAATTGTTCCTCAAAAAGGGAGAAGTGTAGGGGTAAATATGACGGATCATATTTTTATGATGCTTGACCTTCAATTCATGTTATTGTTTTTGTTTCAGAGGGAAATTGTTTGTGCTATTTGAGGGATATTGGATCCATTACATCCTTTACATTTTACGTATCAAGCAGCATAAAGCAACTAACCCCAACTTCTTTCGTACTCTTGACATCATTCAAACCAAATAAAAGAAGTTTGAAGAAATGGCTTAAATGACCCCACACTTGAGGGAATAAGGCTTGGGTGTTCATTTGTTTCTATTGTCTGAAATGTTTTGCCCTAGTTTTTCCCCTTTGAAGTAGTAGTTGCACTTGTAGCTCGTTTTTTGTGATTTTTAGGGTCCAAACATTAATGAGCGTGCACATGCTGTCAAGTCTGCCGGGAAAATTAATTTGTTGTGCAAGTACTTACATATATGCAAAGCTCAAACAATTCTTGAAATTGCATTTGGTATATTACAGGTATCTCATTTATTTGGATTCGAAGAGGTTGATTTTCCTGTGCTAGAGTCTGAAGCTCTATTTATCCGGAAAGCTGGTGAGGAGATTAGAGATCAGGTATGCATGCTATATTGTGTTCTTATGTTTTGATCTTTGCCTCTTTGGTACATTTACGTCTTATAGTTTTTTATGTAAACTTTGGGTAAAACTTGTAAACCGTTGACCTTTTATATTACCCCTATTCTGTCGTAACTATATAATCAAGCAGAAAGGAGTCAAACGGTACTTTGATGGATGCAAGTTTGGGAGCAAAAATTTCATGTAGAAGTAGATGTATGTTTCAATCTGTCGGAGCACAAGGATAGATATTTGGACCTTCCTTACTCATGTCTTGTTGATTTGGTTCTGGAGAGAAGGGGTTACTCTTTTGTTCTTCGGGGGTGTGTCCACCTGACGCATTTGGATAATCCTAGCTGCCGTACACGTGCTTTGGTTTTGACTCACTTCATTGAGATAGGAAGCACTTTCAATTAAACCATTGGATTTTCTGGCTATTTTGACTTCATCTAGTATACTCTTTTTGATAGTTAAGAAAGCAGGGACCTATTTTGAAGAAGGGATCCAGCAAGCATCAATAGATCTTTCATTTGATTTTTTGCCACTCAACCTCAAGTATATGACACTGTAGGCACTGAGGAAAAAAAAGCATCTGCTGTAACATGCATGCAGAAGCTTTATACACTTTTACTTGAGAAGTCAAGTAATCTCTTGTCATATATGGGTGCGCATGTAATCCTGTAGATATATATCTTGGAAGTGATTTTGGAATTTGTCACCTTGACTTCAGAAAAATTTGCACGTGTGAAAGTGTTTTGTTATGAAGCCAACAAAATTTGACATTTTAATTACACAATGACAGCTTTGCATTTATCCTTTTTTTTATAATATATTTATGTGGCACAGCTGTATTATTGATTGTAGCTTGTTCTACTAGTCTTCTACGACTGTCATTTGGCATTTAAAAATTGTGTGCAGTTCATGTGGCTGGGCAGAGGTTGGTTGGATTGTTTTTCAGGGTTCCTTTTTTTCTTGGAGAATATACTGAGGCCAAACTACCATGATCAGTGGGTTAACCTTTTGGGAGCACCTGTGTAATGCTCTTTTTTAAATTGAATTTGTAGAAACTAAAACAAAGTAAAAAAAGAAAAGAATAGAACAGTAACTCTTGAACTGCACTTGCAGTTGAGTCCATTATGGGCGTTGCCGTTCAATTCATGGAAAGTAGACCACTCGGTGATTTTAACTTTTGAAAAACTCTTACTTTGAGATCTTGTAGCTAGTTAAGTACTCCATATCAATGAACACATTATTCTTTGAATGTTAACCTTTTGGGAGCACCTGTGTAATGCTCTTTTTTAAATTGAATTTGTAGAAACTAAAACAAAGTAAAAAAAGAAAAGAATAGAACAGTAACTCTTGAACTGCACTTGCAGTTGAGTCCATTATGGGCGTTGCCGTTCAATTCATGGAAAGTAGACCACTCGGTGATTTTAACTTTTGAAAAACTCTTACTTTGAGATCTTGTAGCTAGTTAAGTACTCCATATCAATGAACACATTATTCTTTGAATGTGGACCCTCAAGTTCCACGTTTAATTAGGGGGAAACAGGGTTAATAAAAATGTGGAGTAATGTGCTTTTTTTTTTCTCTCTTTTCTGGTTGCCACAGCTTTACTGTTTTGAAGATCGGGGGAACCGGCGAGTTGCACTGAGGCCTGAGCTTACTCCTTCTCTGGCAAGAGTAGTGATTCAGAAAGGGTGACTATTTACTTCAGTTCCTGTGATTATGGCTGCATACTACACAAACACACACGCTGAAAAAAAAAAAAAAAAACTATCTTGCTTCATTTAAACATGTTGCAAGAGTTCTTATATACCTCATCCGTCATTTATTTCCAACTAATTTTGTATCCAGGTTCAGATGCCAGATTTTGATCTGCGTGTTTTTTTCTGTCCAGAAAATCAGTAGCCCTTCCATTGAAATGGTTTGCTGTTGGGCAATGCTGGCGTTATGAAAGAATGACCCGGGGAAGGCGCCGTGAGCACTACCAGTGGAATATGGATATAATTGGTGTACCAGATGTTACTGTAGGTCTACTATAATTTTTTGTTTCTACTATAATTTTACTGTCTTCTTGTAATTCAGCTATTTTATGAGTAGAAGAATGAAACCGTACAGCCTACAATAGTACAGCATACTCCAATACAACATACTGAAAAGAAAACAACTGCCACAAACCACCAAGCAGACTCCCTAGTCAATTAACATCCGAATCGAAGCTGCTAGCTTGACCAGCAAGTATTACATCAATGATGACTATCATAAATACAAAAGTCAACTGAATTGTAATGCAATTTCCCAAATCATTTTGCGGTTAACCACTTTTTTTCATATAGACTCAGTAGGATGAACAGTTTCGAAGACATCAGCCTCCACTGCAAAAGCAGAAAATCCAACAGCTACATATCATGCTGAAACCTGTTAGGAAAATTATGTGACATCGATCACTTCATCGCATCCTTCTCTCAACAACCCTAAGCTCAAGTGCCTTCAACAATGCAGTCCATATCCTCTTTAGGAAAGAACACGAGCAGAAAAGATGGCTGTGAGTTTCCTCATTAAGGTAGAAAACACAGTTGTTAATGGTAGAAGGTCAAGTTGGCAGTTTTGGGGGACTTCTCGCACAATTTTTTTGTCATTTGACTAGTGTAAAAATTAAGTAAAAAAAGGGCAACACTTGCTGAAAAGACGGTTCATTTTCATTCTGCTGTAATTTATGTCTGATTGTGGTCTGTCCCTGGTATACACATTTTTAGCCAATTCAGCATCTCAAGTCAAGCATTTTAACTATTCTGTATTGGTTTTGATGTGGTCACTGATTTTCATGCATGATATGTATTGCTAGGTGGATTGTAAATTTTGCTAAGCTTATTTTTCTTGCTTGACTCTGTAGGCTGAAGCTGAGTTGATTTCCTCAATTGTCACCTTTTTCAAGCGCGTAGGGATTACATCATCTGACGTTGGGTTCAAAGTTTCTAGTAGGAAGGTAAGCAAGCATTATTGTATCTTATGAATTTAGTTGGCAGTCTCAGATATTGTTTAATCTGATAGTCTTTAAGATGCATTAACATTGAGAGTATTCCAATTGTAGGAGGAAACTGTGTACCAAAAGCCTATTTTATATACAGTAAAGAACAAATTACCATCGACCTATAATACATAATGGAACAGTAAGCTTGCTTAGGCTTGTTTAGTACCGGTGAATATTGAGGAGTGAACATGCTGATTTGTACTATTTCATGTTACTCCTGAGTCCTGAACAACAAAGTTCGCTGACTCTGTCAGTATTCTGTTTACTTTGCATCTTCTATTTGGTGATCCATGAAAATAAAAAATATAAAATTAAGGGGACTAAAGGTCTAAAGCATGTCTATTTGCTTTCAGGTTCTGCAGGAAGTATTGAGACGCTTCTCTGTACCTGAAAATCTGTTTAGCAGGGTGTGCATAATTATCGATAAGGTGAGACGTCTTGAATCAGTGATGATGTTATTTTTCAAATTTTCTGCTGGAGTGGTCACATACATCCCTTGAATCTCGAGTTATATCATAAGTTGTACTTGTTTAACCTAAATAATGCATGACTAAATGTATTTCTCAGCTTGCATATCCTGTCAATCTGTTTGTTTATCTTGTTAGGCAGTGGATTATAGTTACGAATTTCTGCTGGATCTGAGGAACGAAATAGTTGTTCAATTGATTGTTGACAAGCCCTGCTGTGATGTACTTAGTTTGCTTTACAAGAGGTAACTAACATGGTGATGTGATTGCAGCTAGTCAAACCTACCACAAGTCGTAAGCTAACACTGAAGTAGATTTGAACCTGTGAATGTAAGTGCAAATGTCGGGGAATATGCCACTTTATGTCAGTGGAGAATTAAAGGCACATTCTTGTGTGCTTTGTCAGATGGTGGGGTGTTGTTAGAAGAAATAACAAATAAGGGTACCCACCTCAAAATACTACAAACATTTAAATGTGAACTTGTTGCTCGTGTCTATATGCATCTTGCTAAAATTATCTCTGTAAAGTATAGAGTTGAAAGCACCACATCAAAACAGGCTTCTTTGTTTTGATATCCAAATAAATTGTCATGGTGTCCTTAGGTTGTCTCTCTATTCTTCTAGTATCTTGCATTAGTGGTCCATATGCTGTAGATAAATGATATGCTGGTTTTATGTCGGGTTTAGCTTTGTTTTTTTCCTTTCTATATTTTTTTTTTTAGTTAATTGAGCATTTTGAGCTGACTAAATCTGGTTGTAAATAGATGGAAAAATTCCAATGGATGATATCAAGAAAGAGTTGACATCTGCTGATCTATCAAATGAGGCTGTTGAGCAACTGCTGGAAGTACTATCTTTGAAGTCTTTACCAAAGTTGGAAGGTTTGTACTATACATTGTTTTGTTTTATTTGTGTTTTTAGAGATTAAGCTGTTAGGAAAGAAGTATGTTAGATTTGTAAAGCTTGTTCACGCTTCTTATGATATAGCGTTTCACAGATTTTTTTAATAAATGGGGCAGCAGTGATGGTTGGGCTGCTCTGCTACCATCATTTAACATCTCAAAGCTTAAGTTGTTAGTTGTTGATTGTTAGGAAGAAGTGTAAGTTGTAAAAATATATATTCTAACTATATAAATTTAACAGCAGTATAATGTTGTTGGGTTATGTGATAGCTCCTTCAACACAACCCCACCTCCCAACAAAAATTCCTTGGGAAAATTCAAAAATGTGATAAACATGAGTCTTTCTAACAAAAACTAGTATATCTTTTGTCAAAATAACTGTAATATATTGTTTTGGCTTTGTAATTAAGCAACTTTCTTCACCTTCCCCCCTTGGACCAATTTTATTTAAAAGATGTAAGCATCATTGTTGTTTCTGCAGAGAAATTAGGTGCTGGAGGTGAAGCTATTGGTGATCTGAAACAACTATTTTCACTTGCTGAAAAGTATAATTTTTCCGAATGGATACAGTTTGATGCATCTGTTGTCCGTGGCCTGGCATATTACACTGGAATAGTCTTTGAGGTTCAGTTTGTAAAAACCTATAACTTGTCCTATTCTTAAAGATGTTTTCAAATTAGAGATCTGCTTTGGCAGAGTGCCCTTTTTAGATATATATTGTTCATATAACTTCCATGTTAAAGGAAGCAATGTAGTGGCATTTAGCTCTTGCTTGTAGGGTGTGGGGGCTTGTAGTGCATATTGTCTTTTCTTTCGTGGCATTGTTCAGCATAATTCTAGTGTGTAAAACTAGGTTTACATACATGTCTGTTGATGTTGTCTTGCTATGCTTAATTCTAGGATTAATTAGGTATGGTCATTAGTTACTGCTGTCAATTAGCCGTTCCCTGTAGCGAGTGTTTGACATATGATGGATGTTCGACTGTTCGTATTGACATTTTAGCTGTCACACCCTGTCCACTCTGCATCAGTGGAATCTTATTTGTGATGCACTGATGCATGATACCTGAACTGTGGTCAAGTTCTAGTAATTGGGGAATGTCTGTAAGTGCATTTCTTGATGCCCGGTCACCTTATGGCTTTTACGAAGATGCATTCTTGGTCTAGTTCTTCTGTAAAACCAGTAATTTTTTATAACAAAATAAAACCCTGATGATTATGTTCAGGGTCTTGACCCACCCTATTAAGTATGTTCAAGTAAGATCCATGAGATGAGGATCTATTTGGTTTTCTGTTTAGACAAAAAAAATCCGCTTCAAGCTTAAGGGTCTCATGATTCAATTATGCAGTATAGTACATTTTTCGCATCTTTAGAATTTTTTTTGCCCTTTCTGGTGCTTATTGATAGCATTTTTTTGTTGTCCTGTTGATTAACATGTGTGATAAGGAAAAGGGTGAAAAAAGTCCTTTCCTGCATCTATGCTTTCATCGATATAGTCGCTGCTTGCTTAAAGTTTGTTGTAGCATGGAAGCTAAGCTACAGTTGTCAATCTTCCTCATACAGTCATACTAAAAGAAATTGTTTGTGTTAGGGTTTTGACCGGGAAGGAAAGCTTCGAGCCATTTGTGGTGGGGGGAGATATGACCGCTTGCTGTCTACTTTTGGAGGTGATGATCTTCCTGCTTGTGGCTTTGGCTTTGGCGATGCTGTGATAATAGAGGTGATGAAAGTACTTTGCATGGATATGTTTTGCAAAATTGGGAATGAAAATTCACTCAACTATTTGAGCCATCAATTAACCCTATTTTGACATTTTGCATACGTTATAGGTCTTCAAGCATGCCGCTCACTAGTTATCAGTTGTCACCAGCCCAAACCTCTATTTTCAGAGTGAATTCATTGCCAAGTGTAGCACATATCTTCCACATGGATTTTTTGGAGCCTTTAATAGCACCATACAAAACTTTATGACACCACACTACTCTGCCAACATAAACATCCGACCTCTTGAAAGTCAATTGCATGGTCTATAATCGACTTTGACTCCCCTTTGAAAATGTACTACTTGATTATGGTGGGGTGGTTTCCTTAAAATGTAAACACCTTCCGCAATTAACAAATTTAATGGTGGAATTTCGTAGGCTGGCTTTCTATTTGTTCTGCCTGAACTTAATCATTTAACAATATGGTCCTTGTTTCATTTGCAGTAAAGTCACCTCTTGTTTGAACCAATGTTTGATAAATTATGTTGACACGTTAAGCGAACCATTCCATTCTGATCATCTATATATTTTATCATGCAGCTTCTCAAGGAAAAAGGCCTTCTACCTGAGCTAAGTCCTAAGGTGGAGAATATAGTCTGCGCTCTTGATCAGGATCTTCAAAGTGCTGCTGCTTCCATGGCCACCATACTTAGAGGAAAAGGACAAACAGTTGATTTGGTTTTGGAGAACAAACCCCTCAAATGGTACATAATTTTGATCTAGTTTTTTCTTTTTACCAATTTACACGATCTTATTGAACTTTTTAGTAATTGTCCGAAAGTGACATGTACCATATTCAAAAAAAGAAAGAAAAAAGTAAAGTTTAATGGAACCTAGTTATGTTCTTTTACTTTGGGTCAGTTGTGTTCCTGCTGTCTTATGTGCAAGTGAAGTCCATTTCATCCAAGTTTGATGACTTGTGTTTTATAGGGTGTTTAAACGGGCTGCGCGAGTAAACGCTCAGAGGCTGATCTTAGTGGGAAATGCTGAATGGCAAAAAGGTATGGTGGTTGTGAAGATCCTTGCTTCGAATGAACAGTCCGAGGTCAAAGTAGATGATTTAGAATGACTAGGACTTGCATCAAAAAAGGAGCAGGGCCCCGGAATTGAAGCTGAGGTGAGTGATCCAGTGAACTTTATTAGGGTGTAAATGTTTCAAGTTGTTCCTGAGCGGTTCGAGTTTGTTTTTGGTTTTTTTGTTCGAATAGTTCAAGACCGAATGAGATCAACTCCTATATATTATTTGAGTACTAAACGAGTCAATCTTAAGCATTTTCATGCTCGACTCATTAACTCGAATTAAATAATATTTTTGAAATTATTATGAATAAATGTTATGTTCATATGGTATTCTACCAAGCCACTTGTGTTACGCGGATTCTTTGTCACCTGTCCGGCTCACGTCGTTCCAACAACCGGCGGCTCAAGCGGCGAAGGCCCTTTCCGTCGTGCTTCCGCATTTCAATAAATTCTTTCGTCAATCAAGATCAAAGATGTCATCTTGCTGATTTAACTAGTATTATTTCTGAGTTAGATTGATAATAGAAATAAATATTTGTTTTAGTATATTAGCTTAAAGTGAAATATATCAAGTTCTTTAGAGACTCTTATGATATAAACACACTTTTCATTTACACTCAAAACAAACTCATATTCAATTCGAGTCGGTAAAATTTGAAGTATAGTAGTGGTTTTCGAAATAATTTTTTGGATGAGTTAAATATTAATGTTACCGGAAGTAATTAGGAGTACCAATAAATCAAACCATTTTTAATTAGTTGAGTCGTTATTATTATTGCAGTCAAACAATTTAGGCGCGACAATTATTATTAACCTAAGTAATAATTCCACTCTAGACTTCACACAATTTTCACTTATAGCCTAACCATTTTTTCCTTTTTCTTTTGGAGGTATTTATTTGTTGTGCATCATATCGAGTCAACGTTTTTAGGTCGATTTGAAAAATATTGATATGGTAATCGACTTTTAATTCAGTAATCGTTTTTTTCAAACACCGATTCGATATTATTCCTTCCAAATTTGAAGATATAAACTAATTTTTACATTGTAAAAGCTTGCAAGTAACCATCATAATAAACAATGGAGTCATTTTCATTGTTTATGTCTCTTATTATGTAGTAGTAGTAGTATATAATTTATTTATTTTCCTTTTCAAGATTTTTTCTTTTTTTTTCTTTTCCAAATGTCAACAGAAAAGTTGTTACATTGTCGCTGTCCTTCAATTCAAAGACTCCCGCCCGCCAACCTTTCCTCAATCATGGTCAAAAGTCAAAACTTTATCCTTTAAAAGCACATACTCCCTCCGTCCCATTTTATTTGTCATGTTTGATTTTTCACACAGATTAAAAAAATTGTAGTTAATCTTTTGAATCATATTAAATGATCTAATATTTTTACACTTATGCCTTTTTAAGGTGTTGTTGGAGCGTTTAATCTTCTGGCATTTTTATTGTAAATATTGTAAAAGAGAAATGGTATTTGAAGAAATTTAAGAATTAATACACAAAGTGAACACTTATTTTGGAAATGACAAAAATAAAACACGACAAATAAAATGGGACGGAGGGAGTATTACTATTTTCTATTTTTGATAAACTAATATTCTAGTCTTGCATTTGATATTTGCTAATCATTCACCCAAAATATTAAGTTATGAATTTCCGTTATTTATAATTTAGGTTTTATGGTTGAGACTCTCTCTCTCTCTCTCTTATATGTTGTTAGACTTAGATTTTTTTAAAGCGTTATCTCAAACTAACTCGATGCGATTAATCGGGAGTTCGACCTTGGCCGCGTCATAGCCTCATTTTACTTAAGGACTTAGGTTTTTTTTTTCTTAAAGCCCCCCGGCATCCGGAACCAACCCGTCCGACTAATCGGAAGTTCGGTCCGGGTCGTGCCTGCAGAGTCTGATTTTTACTCAGAGGTAAGGCATGACCAAGGGCTCTTTCAAGATGACGCATCAGAGGAGAATCGAACCAGTGACCTCTTTAGGTATTCTCAAGTCACTTACCACTTGAGCCAAGCTATTTGGTTTGTTGGACTTAAATTTTCTACTTAGTATCAGAGTCGTTCCTTTATATTGTTCAGGTGTTAAGCTCTTTGTTGTTGGCTCACATTTGAAGGGTTTGTTAAAATCATCCACGTTGAACAATTGTCATTTCTTGGTATATTAAAGTGATCGGTTAGAACAAACATTTAAAGCATACGATATGATTTTATTAATGTTTATACAAAAGAAATACGAAAATAATGATTTTTAAAGTATATAAAAGGATATGAGTGTTACCGTTGAAACATATTGATCTCACACACGGGTTATAGTAAAAAAATCAGACCTGTTTCTAGGCTATAATAGGGAAATACATATTACAATTACAACGCAATGAGTTTTCGAGATCCCTCGACATCAATCCTACTATTGGGCTAGAATATGAAGTATAATTATTTATGCTGGAGTTGGTCAGGAAAGCATTCTTAAAACTGAACTCGTACTCGTACATCAAGTTAGTGTTTAAACTCGAATTCTTAAAACTGAAAGCATGTTCTATTGAACTCAACACGGATACTTTACGCCCTTTTCCCATAGCCACATTTAACACTTAAAACCCGGATTGAACTCATACATGAGCTCAGCTCAACTCAACTGTATGGTTCATATATATATATATATATATATATATATATATATATATATATATATATATATATATATATATATATATATAGAGAGAGAGAGAGAGAGAGAGAGATTAGTAGTTATCTAAATAAATTATAAAGTAGGTTGGAATATATAGACACGACATGATTCAATTATGTCATTTTATTACAGATGTTTAAATATATGTCATTTTATTATACTCTTCTTACGTTCAAATTGTTACGTCAAGCTCCACGTATTTCAATTGGTGACGGTATATATGATGCATTAATATTTTTGTTGTTTCGTGACAAATTTTAAACATTTTGATATTTTAATAATTAATCTGTTATTTTCTGACTCAGCATGACGTGTGAAATATATCTTCTTTGCTCATTCTATGATCCTGGGCCTCTCTTTTGTTGTATAGAAAAAGAAAAGAGATAAAGATTGTCGATGTAAATAACTTGAATCGAATCGAACATTTAAATATTGGGTTGAATTTAGTTGTAAAATTGTTACTCCCGATTCTGGTTTGAGGTCGTTCGAACATAAAAAGAAAAATTATTTATGATCGGCTTGAATCGCTATTAGCAATTAGCGATATTCTCGAAAAATAAATCGAAACACTACCAAGCTCGAGCTCAGCAACTCGTTTTGCTATAAAACCGAAGAGCTAAAATACCTTTTTTTTTCCTTTCAAAATTATGAACGGATGTTAAAAAAGACAAAATTCATGTGTTAATTGCATTTAGTCCGGTGGATTGAATATAATGGTAAAAAGGACAAATCGTCATTCCACCGAATGATTATGTCCTTTTTACGTTTTTTGTTTTTGCTTCTGTTTTAGTGGATTGTTTGATATTAAAATTTAATAGATTTGTTTGATAGTAGAAATCTATATTTAATAATCAGTTTATGACTTTCATTCACTCCAAAAAAAAAAACCAAATAAATAAATAAATAATCATTTCCAAGAGATAAATAATACTATTGCAAGTGTAAGATGGGACATAAATCGGAATCAAGATTTAATGCATTCCTTTTTCCTTTAATTACAACTTCATATTTATAAACTAAATGATCTATATAGCTTTATTTTGTTTATATCACAAAATAAATATCTAAAATATTGTAATTTGTAGTTTAAAAAGTAGTTTACCCTACTGACGGACGATAAGAAAGAAGAAGTACCTTCTCTTGGGACACGACCTAATATTAAAGGTATGAGTCTTTAAAAAGTAGTTTGATCCTGGAACTAGAGTATGAAGGTTCGAATCCCGTAAATAGACGGCTTCTTCTAGTATGTTTGGTATAATAGCAAGCTCAAGACTCCGAGCCACTAGCTTATCTAATATACATGTCCACTCATCCCGTGAGACATGAACAAGAGGAGTGGGGACCCTTAAGGTTAGAGTTTAACCTTTAGAAAGAAGTACCTTCTAATTGTGTTCGCATAATCTTCATATTTCTATATAAAATTGATTCGTTGTTGAGATTAAAAAGGCAAGAGGACAAGTTTTTGGGTTCTTAGAGACATTTCAACAAACACTTAAAAACATGGTTAGTTAGTTAGAGTTGGTTACAACCAATTGAGCTCGCAATTCCAATATAAATACAAATTGGAACTACATAAACTCGATCGAGTTGTTTAATTACATTTTGATGAAGAGATTTCAGTGTAATTCATTCTGAATAAGTTTCCCGCTCTTTTTAGATTCAAAATTGGGGAAGACCACCTTCGTAGTGTTCTTGATTAGATTTTCATTCAATTTTCTGTTTTGATCAATTTCTGTTCGTTTTCTTCCTGTTATTCATGTTTTCAACATGGTATCAGAGCACAATTAGTATCCGCTGTCAAAACTCAGATCATAATACTCGGTTCTTGTTTTTTTTTGGAAATTTTCATCAATTTTCTTGAATGGCAACAACGTCTGCAAATTCAGGAAGTTCAATTGACAATCCAAGCTTGGTCCTGGTTCAGCCATTACTCAAAGGAGTTGACAACTACAATCATTGGAAGAGATCTATGACAAAGATGTTGTCTTCACGTGGAAAACTTGGATTTGTGGATGGTTCTTCAATCATACCAGAGATTATGGATGGTGGTTATTCAGCCTGGATGCAGTTAAACGATCTGGTGCATTCTTGGTTAGTGAATTCTATGATTCCTTCTGTAGCAGAAAGTGTAATGTACTTCGACACTGCAAGAGAAATGTGGGTTGATTTGAAAGATCGTTTTGGGAGAGGAAATGCTTATAAGCTTTCAAATCTTGAACATGAAATCGAGAAAACCAAGTAGGGTAATCTTATAGTGACTGATTACTATACAAAGTTGAAATCCCTATGGGATCAATATCTGATTCTTAAGCCTATTCCTCATTGTGTTTGCCCTGCATTACAAACTATTAGAGAACAATATGATAATGCTTATACTGCTAAGCTCTTGAAAGGTTTGAATGGGAATTTCAGCACTGTTAAGTCTCATGTTTAAATGACTTTGCCTCTCCCTGATATTAAAACTGCCTTTGTTATGACTTTGAATCATGAGCAGCAGCTTAGCTATGCAACTGGTACAGAATCTGTGGTTCTTGCTTCTAGTTCTGATCACACAGACTGTAATCAAGTTATAGGAAATATCAGACCTCCAAATCCAGGAAGGGGACAAGGTAGAGGTTCTGGTGGTGGAAGAGGTTCCCAAAGGAATTACAAGAAGCCCTATTGCACCTACTGTGGCAAGGAGGGGCATACCATAGACAAATGCTACAAGAAGTATGGTTATCCACCAAATTTCAAGGGTTATGGTAATGGCAATTCAGGCAATGCAACAGCTAATCATGTAGCATGTGATCAAGAATCTGAAGATATGGAACCATGTGAAGGTCATCAACAAAATACGAATTCTGGGGATACTACAATCACCAAGAATCAATATGATCATTTGCTTGCATTAATTCAGAATCTGCACCCTTCAAAGAGTCAATGCAATTCAGTGGTTATGGCTGCAGGAATCAACTCACAAGGGCAAGGTATCAAGGGCAGTGCAGTCCATTGGATCATAGATTTAGGGGCCACTGGTCATATAACCTTTGCTTTGACTAATATGGTTAATGTTAGAAGTATTAACAATCTACATGTTAACTTGCCTAATGGCACTTATGTTCCTGTCACACATATAGGAAATATTCATATCAACAGTGACATTACTTTGTACAATGTCTTTTTCATTCACATTCAGTTATAACTTGATATCTGTAAGAAAATTAACTGTTGATAGTGGTTTGTCTGTTGTTTTTGGATTTAATAGCTGTTATGTGCAGGCACAACCAACTATGAAAAAGATTGGTACAACTAACTTCGGAATGGACTGTACATTTTGGAATCACAAGGATCAAATAAAAGCATCACTAATATTCAGTATTTTCTTGTTGCTTGTAATTATTTGACAGATACAAATCTATGGCATTATATATTAGGCCACCCTTCAACTGACAGATTGAAGACTTTGAGAATTTTAGACAGTAGAATAAAGATTCTTGATTGTAAATGTATTGTTTGTCCTTTGGCTAAACAAAAAAGGCTTCAGTTTCCTGTTAGTCAATCTTTTACCGTGAATTGTTTTGATCTTATACATGTAGACATTTGGGGACCAAATAGGATTCCTTCTATTGATGGTGATAGCTATTTCCTTTCTATTGTAGATGATCACAACAAATACACTTGGATTTTCTTAATGAAAACCAAGGATCAGGCTGCTGGTTTTCTAAAGGATTTTTGTGTTCTTGTGCAAACAGAGTGTGATAGATGTATTAAAACAATCAGGTCTGATCAAGGTGCATAATTGTTATGAAAAATTTCTATAGACAAAAGGGTATAGTGCACCAAATGGCATGTGTTAGAGAACACCGCAACAAAATGGTTTGATTGAAAGAAAACATCAACACATTCTAAATGTAGCTAGGACACTCAGAATTCAGTCTAATGTTCCTGTAGAATATTGGCACTACTGTGTTCTTCATGCTGTTTATCTGATCACTCCGTTGCCTACACCATTATTAAATAACAAAGCACCTTATTCTATTCATTATAATAAAGAACCTAGTTATGATATGTTCAAGGTGTTTGGCTGCTTATGTTTTGCATCTACTACTTCTCAGGGCAGAGGTAAATTTGAAGATAGAAGCAAAAAATCAGTGTTTCTAGGGTTTGAACATAACATCAAAGGGTATAGAATCATGAATATTCATACCAGGAACATCTCTATTCTAGAGATGTGTTTTTCATGAAAACTCTTTTCCTTTTTTTAATATCCACTCATATGATCATTCAAATGATCTTTGTCTTCCATTACCATTGAATGATTCTGTTGGCATGCCTGATCCAAACTATCAGTACTGATGATATTTCACCTAATAACTCATCACACCCGTCATCTGACACAACATGCATGCCACCCCAAAGGAGATCTAATAGACAAAGATCCATGCCATCTTACTTAACAGATTATATCTATGCAAATCAAGTGAGGAAGACTTCACCTCACACTTTAGATCATGTTATATCTCATTCTAATTTGTCTCATGCTTATCAGGGTTTTATTGGTCATATTTCTAATGACAGAGAACCAAAGATCTTACAATGAAGCGAAAGAATGTGATCCTGATGGCAAGAAGCCATGAATTTGGAGCCATGACCACTTAGACAAAACATATACATTGTCATTGGTTCCTTTACCAAAAGAGGTCAAACCAATAGGATGCAAGTGGGTTTCGAGAATCAAAAGAAAGCGAGATGGATCAATGGAAAGATTCAAGGCAAGATTAGTTGCAAAGGTTTTACACAAACAGAATGTATTGATTTTCTAAAAACCTTTTCACCAAAGTGGCAAAACAGACAACAATCGAGGCTCTTTCGGCCTTAAGAAGACAAAAGGATTGGCATTTACATCAACTAGATGTAAATAATGCCATTTTGCATGGAGATCTGTAAGAAGAAGATATATATGAGACCACCACCTGGTTTAGCAAAGAGATGGTTAAGTATGCTTCTTTATATGGACTCAAACAAACAAGTAGACAATGGAATGCAAAACTAACAAAGAAATTACTAGACCATGGCTACAAGCAATCTCAGAATGACCATAGCCTTTTCACCAAAGGTCAAGGTGAATTTTTTTTAGCTCTATTAGTATATGTAGATGATATAGTTGTTGGTAGCTCAAATTTGACAGTAATCCAATACCTAAAAGATCTACTGCATTCTGCTTTCACCATAAAAGATCTTGGCACACTTAAGTACTTCTTAGGCTTTGAGGTAGCAAGATGAAATGATGGCATAGTAATTAATCAAAGGAAATACTACTTGGATCTTTTAACAGAATTTGGTTTTTTAGAATGTAAACCAACAGCTACACCAATGGATATCTCACAAAATTGACAGAAGTTGAAGCTCCCCTCTTAGAGTCCAATACACTATACAAAAGCCTGGTTGGAAAAGTCTCACATCTTGGGAATACCAGACCTGATACAACATTCTCGCTCAACAATTGAGTCGCTTTTGGCCCAACCAAATGAAGCACACTTAAAGGTCACACACGGACTTCTCAGATTTCTCAAATCAACACCAGGAAAAAAGATTATTCTTTCTGACAAGGTTCGGTGACACTAAAAGCCATTAGTGATTCAGATTGGGCGGGTGTACCAAAACCGAAAGATCTACCACTCGGTTATTTAGTCTATCTTGGTGATGCCTTAGTTTCACGGAAATCAAAGAAACAACCAACTGCTTTTAGAAGTTCAAGTGAGGCAGAATACAGAGCCATGGAAATTACATCATGTGAAATCCAATGACTGATCTACCTACTTAAAGACTTCCAGATCACCTATTCTCAGACAATGCCACTTTATTGTGACAGTCAAAGTGCTTTGGACATTGTGGAAAATCCCGTTTTCCATGAAAGAACTAAGCACATAGAAATTGATTCTCATTTTGTTAAGGAAAAATGCATGGCTAAAGTACTTGTTCCCCTACCTATTAACACCAAGGACCAAACAACAGACATTCTCACAAAGCCTGTTGATAGCAAGACACTGGGCAGATTGTTGCAGGCCTTCTTTTTTAAAGACCTATACAAGCCTGTTGGTCCAAGTTTTAAGACATAGAAGGCAAGAGGACAAGTTTTTGGGCAAGCTTCACCTGGATTCCATCCATGTTCAGCTTAAGGAGGGGTGTTGAGATTAAAAAGGCAAGAGGACAAGTTTTTGGGTTCTTAGAGACAACAAACACTTAAGAAGGTGGTTAGTTAGTTAATTAGAGTTGGTTACAACCAATTGAACTCACACTTCCAATATAAATACAAATTGGAACTACAGAAACCCGATTGAGTTGTTTAATTACGTTTTGATGAAGATATTTCAATGTACGTAATTCATTCTGAATAAGTTTCCCGCTCTTTTCAGTTTCAAAATTGGGGAAAATCACCTTCATGGTGTTTGTTGAAATATCTCTAAGAACCCAAAAACTTGTCCTCTTGTCTTTTTAATGTCAACATTCGTTTTCAACACTATTAAAAACATATTTCTTGGCATATAAGGCAAGACAATTATTCATCCAATAATTTTTCCTTCAATTCCTTAAAAACTAGTTTTCAAAATATTCATTTTTTTAGGAACATAATATTCATAGCACACTGCACACCCCTAAAAATGCATATAAGCTACACAAATTACAAGGGACGTCGTGTATATATATATATATAAAAGTTAGGAAAATGATATGGCCTAGGCACTACTCCTTTATAGGAAAAGCATATTCGTGTGCACTTATAAAGTTGCAGCAATGATATTGCTTTTTAGATGACAACCATGGCCACTGCTTAATTTCTTCATCATATATATGTAATTATTACAAGACTTTTGGGGCTGCTATATAATATAGTAGTATCTTAATACAGGTCTCCATTAATTAATTAAGCTATTTATGTACCACATTTCAGTACATTGCAATTATTCAACTTACAGTAGCATTTAGGACCCATATGTATCCCCCATTCTTGTTTATATATAGGAAATTGAAAATTACACTTTTATTTTATATTATTTTTATCTTTTTATTTACTTTTTGTCGTCACATCTGTCCATTATTGGTTGGTAATCTTCACTTGAATTTTCTCCCATCGACTTAAAATGATTAAAAAAGTACAATCATTTTCCTAATAAAATTCAATTATCATTTCCTTTTCAAATAGGTTCGCACCAAATATTTACAAATAGTGTGCGTGGAGATGGAAAACATGAACATAGATGCAATGCAAACCGAGACAAGCGAATTTCATTTTATTTGTTAAGACAATATTCTTTCACGATCACGTATCTGCGGTTGTAGCATTTATCTTTTAAGATACAACGACTTTCTTTTCGAGTTTAGCAGCTCTTCAAAAACTTGAAAAACAACAAACCTAGCACCGGTTGTTCTAACTTCTATTCACTGCGACTCGACTACTATGAATGCAACGTATTTTTGTGGTGAATAAGATGAGAAATTAAATTGATGATTTTAAACTTTCAGTCACGGGTGTTTATACTCTAGAGAAGATCGATGACATAATCATGCGTTCACAAACGTATATGGATTCTTCTAGAATCACAATTAAGCACGTGTTAATTAAAATTAATTTTTTGTTGTAATTTCATAAGGAAATTTTATCCAAATATGTTAAGAATTTTTTTTATAAGGGTTATTATTTGTACCCCACCCAATTTACTGATGCTTCACACTCTCTTCTTATGTTATTCTTCGATTTCACATAATCGATCTTATTAAAGTTAGTTACTTAATTAAAACTCGACCATGATCAATTCTCATAATGCACCGACCAATGGAAAATTGGTTTTAGCTTCAGGCCGATTTTCACAAAATCAATTATACTAAGATTTACATATAGTCAATTTTAATATTATTCGGTGTACCAGTAGATTCATTGCAGTGTAAATAAATATGGCCTTATTTATATACTTTTCCCTATTTACATGACACGACAGTTTCTCACGTCCATCAATTTTGGAATGTATGCTGGAGCATTACTTTTAGTGTGATGGTAACATTTTTATTTTTCTTAATTAATTCTTATATCACTATTAAATGTATTTTATTTTATTTTATTTAAGTATCTTGGGGGACTGTAAAAAGTAGAAAAGCTTTTTAGAACAAAAGAATGAATCCACGATGGAGAGGGTACGGATTCCCTTTAAAAAATAGATTTATTTAATAAGAAAAAATAAAAAGGAAACCTATTTCCCAAGAAATGCCAATTGATCTCTTCTGGATTGTACTCCTTCTGTTCTAAAATAAACGATGAAGTTGTCAAAATATTTTTATTTCATTTTACATGAAGCAATACAATTTTCAATACAACATTTATTGTGTTTTTACTTCATTTACCCTTATTTATTATAATAGAAGATATAGAAAAGAATGTCACATTAATTATATTCAAAGACATTCTTGTCATTTATTTGTAAAAATTAATGCATTAACTAGCATTTTTAATATGTGTGATTTTAACAACTGTCTCAGATAAATTGGAACCAAGGGAGTACTTTTGAAATTATTATTCAAGTTGTTCAACAACAAAAATAAGAGAAAAGAATTTATTACTACCTCCGTTCCAAAATATAAGTCATCCTAGGAGTTTTCACACAGATTAAAGAAGTGGTTGAAAGTCATTAATTTGAATGTTATTGATTAAATACTCATTGACTATTATTAATGCAATAGTTGTTAAGTATTGGAAAATTGTTGGATTCATAATAAATTAAGGGTGGTATAGAGAAATGAGCAATAATACTGCATTGATAATGTAGAATGATTTATATAATAAGACAAATCAAAAGTATAAGATAACTTATATTTTGAAACTAGGTATTCAATTAAAAATAAATTAGCACTTCAGGGAAAATGCTAATTTAATTGGGACCTTTCTGTCAAAATCCTTAGACAGGGCGGTGGGGAAAAGGAGAGATGGAATATAAAAGACTTGTATTATTTGCAAGTTGGTTGAAAGAGCCCTTCAGCTTTTCTTAATTTTGTTTTAACTTTTTTATAATTTATATATATATATATATATATATATATATATATATATATATATATATATATATATATATATATATATAACACTAACCTTTTGTCATTCAACAAGTTTGGTTTCATATAGTTTTTTGGATTAGATTTGACTTAAATAGTGTTTGATTCAAGATGCCAAATGATGGACAACTTAAATAGTGTGTTTCTTAAAATAAAAAAAAAAACTTAAATAGTGTTTAATTTCAAGCATTCTAATGCTCGATTTATTAATTAGATTTTTGTCTAGAAGGACAAAATTATCAAAAAATCGGGATAGAATGAAACTGTAATTTAATAAGGACAAAAATAACAATTATGAAGTAACAAATATGAAGTAACAAATGTGGAATAGAGTAAATATGAAGTAACAATTGTGAAACACAAAATAACAATAACACGTGAAGTAACAATTGTGATATTTGTCCTTTATAATCATAAAAATGTTAATTTTGTCCTCCCAGACCCATTTATTAATTTTTTTGTCCTTGTGGCCCCTTCCTCATTTATTAATTGACTAGCCAAACTCAAATTTAAGATAAATATGAGAATCGTCTATAAAATTGGATTAATTTTCTTATAGTTTATGTTACTTTTATTTTTTTAGTTGCATTTAATATTTATATTAGCATATTAGTTTGAATGGATACATAAAGACTATTTTTGTTATAGAAGAATTGATATTGATATGAATCAATACAACAAAACACAAGAGAAAAACAAAAATGTAAAGCAGACTTCTTGATTCTATATTTTCTTCACTTCTTTACATCACTTCTATGTACACAATACAAAACATTGGTATTATATAGTAAATTTAAAGGATGTGAAACATCCTATGTATTTAACATATGGAATAGGAAAAGAACTTGCAACGTATGTAAAACAATCAATACAATGTAACTAATGATGTCTGATAAATAACATATGTGGACCTTGAATGGACATCCATATATATATATATATATATATATATATATATATATATATATATATATATATATATAATACTCCTTCTGATGTGTCCATTACACGAAGAATATGCCTCGCTAAAACCTTACTAGGAAAAACCCTTTGGGAAAAAAATCCTAGTGAAGCAAAAAGAGTACATATCTGTTCGTGCTTGTATTACTCCTCCCTGATGAAATCAATATTTGAGATTTTTGAATCGGCAAATTGAAATATTCTCTTCGAATGTAGTAGAAAGCTATGCTTCTGTGAATAAATAGACTGAACTGATCACTTGATCTGACACAACTATGCATAACATTTTTATTTGTAGATCATCTGCAAAAGTATGATGTATAATTCCTCTTGCGTCCTTTGAAATATCAGTTGAATACCATGTACTGCTACAATTCTTCACCCTTTGAGTGTAATTGAATATGCCGGATCAACACTTTGACTTGATTCATCGCATATTGATTTAACTTCTCTTATGAAGATCATGTGCTCTCCCACTTATGTAAATATTACTGAATTTGAGATGAACGATCTTCTTCGCAATTGTAATAGTAGACAAAAATCATTGAATATAGAGCTAATTTGAATGCCCTATCTAAGTTGCATAACGTATATGTCACGTCTTGATTAACTTTGCTAGAAAAACCCAGTGGGACAAAAACTAGACAAGGAAAATAGTTAATACATATGCATTTTTATGTGTTGCACTCGCTGCCTCATTAAAAACCATTAACTAAGAAAACCTCGTGGGAAAAAAACTTAGTTAAAGGGAAAAAGAGTACAGTCATTGTTCATTCAGGACCAAAGCATCAAGATTGTTTTGAAGTTGTCGCTCCCCCTGACGACAACAGTCTTTCAAATGTACGCATTCCAATACTATAAACATAATTCTCCAAAATAGATGTTGGAATAAACTTAGTGAACAAATTTGTCAAATTGTCACTTATAGTGTACTTTTTATAAGTCATAGCCCTTTTAGAGTCCAATTTGAATGTATGGGCTAAAAATTGTCATTCCCACTACTCATTTGTGCAACACTTGCAACACAATCAAGATTGTTCTTAGAAATAATTATAGGGGAAATAATATCACACGACTCATGTCATTATGCATGAGCTTTTTATATATATATTCATTCTTCATAAGGAATCTACTTATTGATCTTATTACATTTAACATGAATGTTTTAGGCAATATAACGACATTTGCAACTCAACAATATATATGTTGCGATTTTATGTCTAAAATTCAACATAAAGTTTCATATAAATATTCATGTTTAATGACCTATAAATATACGGTCTCAACGACATATAAAAGTTCTTACTTGCTGCTAGAGACATTAAGTAGCAGAACATGATATTATCCGTATTGGGAGAATGTAATTGATCAAAATCAACTCTAACCAAGATCAGCCTCTATTGCTTATTTAATTATTACCCAGTCTATGTGCTTCCAGCACTCTATTACTGACTTGGGTTCTAGATCCAGATTATAATAACAAATTATGAGGCAAATATGTCGACGACGACTGTGATAATATATTACAAATTTCTCCCACAAAATACGTTGCTACTTCGATATTAGCATAAACCAAATCCTTATCAATGCATGGATCCGGTTGTTCCGCAACCCCAATATTTGATCATTTGATGCACGTGCGAATTTATTTGGGGTTTTCACCTTCAAGACGAATCTCTTCGAGATATTTCCTTAGTGACTTAATATCAATATTGAATTCACTTTCCGCGGATTTTTATGTTTTACACCGATCGGTCTTCTACGCTTCACGCGTAAATAATATTATCAAACAAATTTGATATGATACATTTATAAATAGTCACTCTTTATATTCAATAAAGCGCAGTTCCTTGCTAAATACTGCAAGTTAAACTATTTACGCAACTTAGTTTGAATGATGCATAGAAGATCTTTATAAAATTTCTCGGCATTCTTATATCTTAAAATGAGGTTTTATTATTTCCCCTAATGCCGTGAAATAATCTTCGTTAAGAATGTAGTAATTGCACCGAGCTGTAACTTGATGCTCTATCATTCGCGATTTACGTATTTCGAAGCACAATAGTTTTTGCTATATCAACCTCATGATCAAGTGCTATTTGAATTTTGTTTCCAATGATTATAAATTTATTTAACTATCTCATATCTATGAGATTTATATATTTCGGAAACAAACAATTTATACATTTCATTAGTTTAGAATAAATATCAACATATATAGCACTATGTCATTTCAGATTCTTCAAGAATCATTCACATTAGATTTGACATTCCTTTGGGAGTTTTGATAAAATAATATAATAAAATGAACTTCATGTTCTTTTTCTCCCCCCACATGAGATTGACATTGCTTATTGTGTCTTATATTGATATGTTATATAGCTATTTTATGACATATCTTGCGTGATTTTTATATTACCAAAACATTCATAATTGATGACTCTTTTAGAGTTCTTAATTCATCTGGTAAATTTTGTCAACACTATGTGTGTACTACATGATTCAATCATGACTATTCAGATATGAACTTCATGTTCATTTATTATATAATGTTTGTCACGAGAATTGATTTATTTGTATTTATTTTTCCTCCAGCAAATCTCGGACAATATTTTTATCACAATCAATATCCAGAATATTTGCAATAACTTGTGACCGATTCTACATTTTTATGTGATATCTTTTTATGCGGGTATCAACAAACTTCATGAATATATTTCAAGCGGGGGAATTTGAATAATCTCTTATAGAGTTTGATATTTCAATATCGTTTCATCCGTTGTCTCATTTTGGTAGAACCACGGTTATTGATATCTCCAAAAGAATAATATATTTCCACGTTCACTTCATTAAATGGAATAATACATCTTAAATTTTAATTTGATGACATTCACTTTACCGAATGTACTTGTATAGAATGATGCATCTTATATAATTATATTTGATCGTATTCATTTTATGAAATGAAATTGTATAACATGATGCATCTTATGTAATATAGTACATATATCATTGCATTACTCATGCATATTCTATTGGTCACATTCTCTTCTAGAATGGACATATGTCATCATTTTCAAACATATTGTTCAAATCATCGAGAAAATGTTATTTAGCATGATCCTCCTTTTTTTTATGTCTTGATATGATACTCATTTTTATGCATATCTAAATAAAATTCAATAAAAGAATTCGAGACTTGGGAGAGCATACAGATTTATTTCGAACAATTTTGTTTCAATCGGCTAAGCCATATTGTGTGAACATGAGCCACGGGATGTTCCACACCTATTCCAATTAACATGAAATAATCATCAAACTTATGTGATGAATATTCACCGGTATTATCCAAACAAATTTTCCTAATTTTCAATGCTAAAAAAAAAACACAAAAAAAAGCACATCCACAATTTACATGTTTCGGTGATGTTTTTGTGCAACATTTATGTGCTTATATTAGTTGCATCCTTCTATCATTTCATAAGCAGAATTTTGAATGTCCCAGTTCCCGAATTTTTCCACTTCCATTAAGGACATGAAAGCTTTACGAGGAGGAGTATTGTCATGTATAGTTGAGATAGCGGTTGGTATTTGATAAAGCTATTTGGGACCATGAACATATTGTTGAGCGAACTATTTTGGAGTCCTCGCTTGGTGTTAGTAGGATTATGAGTACATATAAGGATGATCAAGTTGAAATGAGTGGATTATCAATGAGATTTTGAAGCGACTTGAGGTTTTCAAAATATATGCCATGTTTGCATTTCGACTGGAGTTTGGAAAGTTGAGCAATGTGGTTGTAAATAAGTGACACAAAGTTTAGAACAAGTTTTGGGCTGAAGTTTAGAACAAGTTTTCCATGTTTGATATTCGAAAATCGATGTCGATGTCGATGCTCGATATGATGTCGATGTCGATGTCGATATGATGCTCGATATGATGTCGATGTCGATGTCGATAATTTTCCTTATATGAGCGGATATGTGTGCCTTGAAGTAGTCACTTGAATTAAGACTTAAATGATCTTGATTGCCTTGCTAAGTAGTCTCCTTATTTTACTAGTTGCATATTTTGTTCCATTTCTTTTTGGGGCTTTAGTTTTACGCCATTTTTTTGTTTTACGCTATTATGGGTGTTGATTTAAGGGGGAAAAATGTACAAAGTATGAGGTATTACTTTTCAGCTATATTTGTTGTTGAATTCTGTTGTTGTTGGTGTTAATTTGAGTGGAATATGTAAAGATTGGAGCTTTATTCTTACATCATTATTCTTTGTTTTTTGGGTATTCTTTCTTTCCATTATGGTTTGCCATTTTGATGTTTATTTGGGCCTTAATTTACGCCAATTATTACTGATAATTTAAGAGAGATATACAAAGATTGGAGCTTTACTTCACTTGCAAATATGAGGAAAATATGCAAAAGCATTTTGTTGAAGGTTTTTTTTTGCCTTATATGATATTGTGTCGGCTTGAATTAAGCGCTTAAATGAAGCGTTGTATGAGCGGATATGTGTGCCTTGAAGTAGTCACTTGAATTAAGCCTTAAATGATCGATCGACATCGATCGATACTACTCGCGATACTCTCGATATTATTCTTATTCGCGATCATCGATCGTCTGTGTTAGTGTAAATCTTTGCGATTAAATTCGGCTTTCAAATACTACGTCGAAAGGTATCAAACACGGTCTTAAAATGAAGATAAAAAAATATGAACTTTGGTGAAACAATTTTGATGATCGGTGTTAGGATCAAAAGTTACGATCGTTTATAAAAAAAATTTCCAGATTAATACAAATATTTTATCGTCTTTCAAAATATACGTCGGAAGGAGTATCGTATTTGAGCTCAAATTGAAGAACAAAAAAACATGAATTTTGGTGAAAAATTTACATGATCGGAGTTATAAATCAAAAGTTACAGTGTTTGAAAAAAAAAAAAAAAATATAAAGCAATTCTGATAAATATATATCTGAAACAATCTGGCAAAAATTTACACTGCGTCTCATAAAGGAGTAATTTTGTCAAATCAAAAATTGTTTGTCATTTTACTACTTAAAAATATATATATAATATTTATTCATTTTGTCTTAAAAAAACTTTTTACTACAATTATCTCTAATATTTAATCATTTTATCAAACTATTTACATTTTTTAAAATTTTTTTTGGGCGTTACTCCGTGCAATGAGATTTTCTCCTCTCACCGAAATTATTTTTAGAGAAACAAGCGCCGATTATTAATAATGACGTCATCTCATCTGTTTCCTCCCTCCCTCCCTCCCTCCAAAGTTAGAAAGCACCTGTATATTAAATGAATTTCTCGTTTTCATACTACAGAATAAATTGGGACCCGTTGAATTGTGTGCATGAAACAGAGCCCCCCAGCTGAGAAAATTTTAGACCTTTAATTCAGTGCAGTGACATATATACAATATCTTATACAATTCTCAAGTCAAATGGACTATCATCTTTATCCAGGAAGCTTCAAATTTACATTACTTTTCTTTGGATTTTGAGCTCATTTCAGCCTCTGGGTTCAGCTCAGTTTAACATATTAGTCTATAAGTTTCTAGTTTTATTTTGGCTTTTTCTGAAGGTTTCTTAGAAACAGGTGGGAGGGAGTTTGTTCCTTTACTGATTTGATTTGCGTTTGATTTCTATTTAAAGTCCTTATTTTGCTGTTTTATAGTCAAAGTTATTGTTTTTGTCTGGAAAAAAAGTTTCTTTTTTAATTTCTTGAGCGGTGGAGGTTGGTTTTCTTGGTTATAAAAGTCAACTGGGATCAGTTTTTAAAGATTGTCATCGGAAAGGTTCTTCAAGGCTTCTTGAGCTGATTTTTGAATACTGAGCATGGTAAATTTATGGGTAGCACAACTTTGAAAATTGGTGGTGAACATAACGGAAGTGTTGCAGCTGTCATGCCAAGCTTTTCTCAGACCCCTGTTTCCAATCCTATGTATGTTTTCTTGGCTTTGAAGTTTCATTTTTTAGGAGTATTTTTTTTTTTCCTTTATTAAAAAGTGTTTCTTGAATTGGACCAGAAGGTTTGGTATGTTCAATTAAGGCCTAATTTTGGGTCTTGCTCTTTGTTTGTGTTAAAGAGGCGATTTTTGCTGTCAAAAATCGTCACCTCTGGGCATATGGGGACAACTTGTTCCACTTAAATTAAGTGCAATGATGGTGTCACTACATAAGTCCATTACAATCATCCGGGGGGTACGCATGTGTGAACCATGTGTACCATTGATTAATGGGTATGCCTTACATCAATCAATGAGTCATCATGAGTCACACCATCGTCAATGGTTCAGAGGAGTTGTGTAGTGGATGATTGCAGTGGACTTAATGTAGTGAGTCCAATGACTGTTAATTTCCTATAATTAATATCTTGGATGATGAGATTTCTTGCAACCATTTTAGCTTCTGGAGTAATTGCTGAGATATGGTTTCTAGATTTGTTTTTGATTGCTAGGCCAAAGGATTAAGTTGTATAGCTAAAATGGTATGTAAAAAGGTGTCGTTTCGATTGCTTTCTATTTTGATTTTTATGATGAATATGTTTTTTCAGAACGCGTCTTAATCTCTCTTGCAGTATGTAGGTTTTCACGGTTACTTTGCATGAGTTTGCTGAATCAACTGAAACAATACCTCTCAGCTTTAACTGAATTTGTTCTTCAAAATACGAATTCATGTGAATTATGTTTCCACTTTCCAGTGTTAGTCTAGGGTGTGATTTTAAACTTAAAGCTCCTCTTTTTTTGATCTTGAAACAGCTGTTGATTTTGTTTTCAATCACATGGATTTGCAGGGCCACAGAAGGGAACACAGTTAATTCTTCTAGACTTACTGATTTTGGTGGATTCGAACAATATATGGGATATCGTATTGGTGATACTGCAAACGAGAACATGAGTATGTGCTTATTTCTCTTTTATCTTTTAGCTTCCTATTTTTTGCATCCAGTAATCGATTCAATGACTGCTATTAGTTTAAGTTGGTAATTTAACACTTGGAATCAGTGAAATAAGGAATTAATGTAGTAAAAATGTTAATGGAACTACCTTAAGCGTACACTTACGTTTTTGGTTTGTCGTTTTCGCCTTTTGTCTCTGCTGTAGATTAGTTTATCTGATATATTGAATTCGGTTTAGATTCATATTTCAATGCAGGTGGAACTGGTGCAACACAAGGAGCTAGCATTCAAAATGTAGCTCTTAATATGGTTAGTCTATAATCTTCAATTTCTTGGTTTGGTCCATTATATAAATTCAGAAACTAGTTTTTCCTTCACATTATGATCTACAACAATTTTGGAATTGATCTTCATCGTCTTATTCTTTTAGTCTACACGTCCAAGTGTACCTGCGGCTATCCCGCTGTTTCAAACAGTACAGTTGCAGAAAGGCACGCAACAAAATGTGGTTCCTTCATCTAACGCGCATTACGAGAACTGGGCAGAGTCTAACATGGCAGATTCCAGCTCTCGTACAGATACTTCCACGGATGTGGATGCAGAAGATAAAAGGCAGAGGGTAATGTGATTTGGAAAACTTTCTCTATCAATCTATCCTCTGTGTGTTGATAGTTTACTTCAAAAGGTTCTCTTTTTATGAATTAATAATTTGCCTGCTATCGCTGTGAAATTACGAAGAGAAACAGTGCCACAGTTGATTTTTAGTAGTGGTAAGTGTGAATTAAATTGTAGTTCTTTGGTTTGCAGATTGAAATGGGACAAGGAACTGGAGTTGGTGGTCATGATTCTACTGATAAATCAAAGAACATGGATCAGAAGGTTTGCCGCTTAGCAACACTCTTCTATATAAAATGAAATAAAAGTTCTTTTGTTTTATATTTATCTTGTGATACTACTTTCAGGCACTGCGCAGGCTTGCTCAAAATCGTGAAGCTGCTCGAAAAAGCCGTTTGAGGAAAAAAGTAGGTTTCTTTGAAAGCCCTTGATTGGAATGCGTTTCCTTTTTGAATGCTTTCGATTCTTGTTTGCATATTTTGACATTCTTGGAAGGTTCTCTTATAGATACATTTTCAGTATAAAATCGAGATAAAATAGGAGCAACAGAAAACGGAATCTTATGGAGATTCTTTCAGGAAGTGTATTGGTTTACAGGGCTATTTCTCAATATGTTCCAATCCATATGCAGGCTTATGTGCAGCAGCTGGAAAATAGTCGGCTAAAGCTAACTCAAATGGAGCAAGAACTCCAGAGATCACGCCAGAAGGTTCGTTTTTCTGGGATTTTCATTATCTTTCTTGTTCTTGTATAAACAATTGAGCCTAATCTGTTCATCTCTGTACTTTCATGACACATGATGATTGTTCTCATTTCATCGCAGGGCGTATACATCTCAAATATGGGTGGTGATCCGTCTCAGACAATGAGTGGCAATGGTATGCATCCTATTCATTGCTCCCCTAAAAAGCCGACCGTTTTGAACTTTGTCTTGACAGTTGGTCTCGAAAATGAAGATTTGAACTATTTTAGAGTAGAATGATGGTGATACCAAATGTCTTACGCGTGTTTGTCTGCAGGGGCAATGACATTTGATGTAGAATATAGTCGATGGATGGAAGATCTTGGCAGACAAATGAATGAGCTGAGGGCAGCAGTAAATGCTCACGCTACTGATACCGAACTTCGTATGGTTGTAGACATTGCATCAAATCATTACAATGAGATATTCAGGCTGAAAAGTGTCGCCTCAAAAGCCGACGCGTTCCATATCTTGTCTGGCATGTGGAAAACACCAGCTGAAAGGTGTTTTATGTGGATCGGTGGCTTTCGTCCATCTGAACTGTTAAAGGTATAATCTTTTATGCTGCTTTTATGGGTGTAAGCATATTCCACCTTGTATTATGCTTAAACACAGTGTTTAGTCCTGTTTAGTAAATCGCATTCTATGCTTTACATTTTTTCGTGTTCTGATGGATGATGCTGTGTCAATGCATCAGCTTATTGCAACGCATTTGGAGCCGTTAACAGAGCAGCAGTCTACTAGTATATACAACCTGCAACAATCATCTCATCAGGCAGAAGATGCTCTTTCACAAGGCATGGAAGCATTACAACAATCTCTAGCCGAGGCGTTAGCCAATGGCTCTGAAGGTTCATCTGGAAATGTGGCAAACTATATGGGCCAGATGGCCATGGCCATGGGGAAACTCGGCACTCTTGAAGGTTTCCTTATGGGTACGTACAATTCATTTCTATCTTCAACCTTCGAGTAAAACCGGGATTTCATTCTGACATTAAGAGTTAGTTTGTTAAGGTATTATTCAGTATGTAGTAACTGAATAGATGTGATTTGATTCTGACAGGCTGATAACTTAAGACAACAGGCGTTACAGCAAATGCACCGTATCTTGACAACAAGGCAATCAGCTCGCGCTTCTGACAATATCGACTATTTCTCACGTCTTCGTGCTCTAAGTTCCCTCTGGCTGGCAAGGCCACAAGAGTGAGTGACTACACAAGAATTTACAGAAGGCAAAAATCAGTCTTTCTACAAAATATTTCCATGGTCTGGTGTAATTTTCATGCCCTTTTCCTGTTGTAAAATAGTAGTTACTGTTTTAATTTTTATTTTACAGAGAGAATTAGTGTATGATTATGTAGAGTAAAATACATATATAGAGAGAGAGAGAGAGAATGTAGCTATAGATTTATATGTATGATCCGTATTGAATTTGAGTTGAGCATTTGCACACTTCCAATGTCCTTTTTCTTGCTTTCTACTTCTTCTTTGGCACTAAGGTTGAAAGACCTAAAGAACATACAAACCTCCCAATATCCCAAGCCTAAGAAATGGAAGTCTTTATTTGCATCATATCGAATCAATCTTTTGAAAATCGGTTCTAGAGACAAACATCGACTCTCCAAAGATTGATTTTTGACGATATACCCACAAGAAGAAGTCAATTTTCACTTTCAGAGCGCTTTTGTAAAAGTTGATTCTATGGTACTATATTTAGTTTCAAAACCGACTTTCAAATAATTAATACCTCCGTCCCATAAAAAGTGTCGGTGCGCATATATTAAGCAATTAATGTGTTGTATTCTAAGTAGTGATGAACATATGTGCCTCTATCACGTAAATAAATGCTCTTTTGTAATATGAAATGAATATATAAACATTAAAAGTTATGATAGAAATATGTTTGAAAAAAATGCATTAAATGATGTACTGATTTTTTAAATTGACATTTTTTATGTGACAATTTATTTTTAAAAAATTGGCAATTTTTATGGGGCGGAGAGGGTAGTATATGATATGATAAATTCGGTGTGTGTCGTAAGTAAAGAAACATTTGTAAGACTAAAATACCTTTGTTTTCATTGATCCTTGTATTTTCTTTCCAAAAGAACATTCCAAACATCAAATTGTAATCTTTTCAAATCTGTTGTTTCTTTTCTTTAACCATCCCCCAAACCAACCAGGGTTTAGGTTTTAGAAGTTCGACTGCTTGAATCATTAGGGGAGGAGAGGCCCAACCCGCCAGACGTTTTGAATCTCCGACAAAGATTAGCCACTACAGTAATCCAGTCAGCGCCGTTTTGTTTTCGCTGCACAGTCTTATCTCTGCCAAGGTA
Source organism: Gentiana macrophylla (assembly GCA_026214975.1). Lineage (NCBI taxonomy): Eukaryota > Viridiplantae > Streptophyta > Magnoliopsida > Gentianales > Gentianaceae > Gentiana > Gentiana macrophylla. The sequence goes on along the minus strand of CM047808.1, from coordinate 6,741,939 downwards.
AAAATGAAAGTTACATTCTCTTATTCCCTTTACGTGTCTATTGACGAAGTATTATTTAAGGAAAAAAAAAAACCTTTAAGCTCTTGGTGGATGAACTGTAAATTACTAGTAAAAATTCCCAGTAGTATTAGCATTTTAGAAGCTTGGAACCATTTTGAAGATTTATGAAAGCATGCTTGTCAAGTGCTTGACAAAATGCCTTAATGAAATGTATTTTATGAAAGCGTGTTAAGTAGCTGGTAATGCATGATTTGTTTTCAGTAATGCTTGCATGAATTCAAAGTATTGATGGATAGATTTAATCTAACTCACTTTGTTTTGAAGTAGTTTATTTTTTGGTACTTGAATTGTTGTATGCTTCAAGGATGAAGAAACTGGGAAAGAAAGTAAATGAAAGTGCTTATTTAAAGAATTGTTAGAGTATGGATTAGGTTCAGGACTTAAGAGTTTGGGGCTTGGTTAGGTATTATGAGAAGTATCCTCGAGGGTCCCTATTATTAGTGCGTTATCCCTTAGGAGAGAACATTATGATATTATTTTATGCTGGGCCGGTTAGTGTGTTCTCCTATAGGAGAGAACATTTATGATGTGTTCACCGGAGTTGCATAAATATGGCCTTCGTTCATGGCGGAAAAGTGGATACGCAATACCCTTGACCAACGCCCTATGATATGCAAGAATGGCGTTCTTGTATTTGTGATTCATGGTTTCAGCAAGAAATGTTTATAAGATGACAAGACACCATGACTCGTGGAAAGCAAACTTTGGTTTTGGGCATCTATAAAGTGATTAAGTTCCCACACATGTTATGATTTCCTTTAAGTGTCCTTGATCTTTGGTAAAAGAAATGCACGCTTTATCTTCTGATAGACATTTCATAGCTGTTTTAGCATGGTTGAAAGTATTAGTATGTTTAGGGTTTGCCTATCCGGGGGCTTTCATAAACCTACCTTGTGCTGATGTTGTTTCCTTACGGAGCATTGTGGTTGCTCACTTATCTATTCTTTTATCCTTTTCAGTTTGTATAGCAGGTGTTGGTCAATCTGTTTATAAGGATACACGTAGCAGCATATGATGAGATGCTTGAATCAGTAAGCTCTCTTTTGAGCATTGTTGGTGGGTACGTGTAAATTTTTTGGATTCTTTTTGATATTGTATCTTTTGTACGTTGGGATTTAGTCACTTGTTATGTCATGATGATGGTTGCATTGCATCTTTATTGTATAATTACAATGCTGTGGGAATTACTTAGATGTATGATGGACTCTTGACATGTTTGGGATCTAGCTTACATGCTGTATATGATCTTTTGGGGGTTAGTTTATATTTGTGGAATGGGGCATTGCATGTTTTTAGCGATCATAGAGGTGTTTGTTGTAAGATATCTACCTGAGTCCTTGTCTTTAAGTTTTATTTGCATTTTATTTCTGATTGGTTGGGGCTTCATGCGCGATTATACCCGATTATTCGGGTATCGGACGACCTGTTCGGATATGGCTTGGGGTACCGGGCAGGGCGTTACAGGTAGTTTAAAAGTTTTCAGTGTCGCCAACTGGCTGATTTTGTTCCCCAGCAGTGGCAGCATCTCACTGCATTCAAGTTTCCCTCAGTGTTTATATGCTTTCCTTATATGCAGGGGCGGCGCTACTCATAGAGGTTTGGGTCACCTGACCCTCAAACATAAAAAGAAAAAAATCTATGTAAAAAATTATTGATAGGAAAAAATTACCACTAAATATTATTTTGTGACCCCCTAAATTTTGTAATTATTTACTCTTGACCCCTTGAATATTAAAATACGAGGGTGTTGCTTTCGATCCCCGACCCGTATCTCGGAAGCCGCCCCTGCTTATATGATACTTTAATTGCGATTTCTCTGTAGCGCAATCCGTTCTGTTATTTTCCCCCTAAATTCGCCTTTCTCTTGCAGGAATTTCTAGAGAGATCTTTATACATTTGTGTAGAAGCAGGGCCTTAAAGATGCCACACCATACTAGGCCAATGGCAGCTCTGTTGATATTTACTGGACTCAACGCCGTTTTGGTCTCAACGATAGAACCTGTGTACGATTTTGTGTGTTTTCATCCTTATTGGGAACGCAGGGTGAGCAGACATTTTGTTTTTGCATTTATATTCCCGTGCTTATCATTTATTTAAAGATTTTGTTTTGTAATTTGTTTCTTCTAGAATAATATTTTTTTATATTTATCGCGGTGCTTGTCAAATGTGTGCTATGGTTTGATGTGAGAATACAGCCTATATTTCCATTGACAAAAGGCAAGATCCTCTGCTTCTTGCTTTGTGCTAATTGTGGCTTCATAATAATGTCAAAGATCTCCAGTATGCATGCATTTGCTTCATATTCTTTCTTAAACCCTAATTGTAACTTCACTAATTTTGGGTTGGTAAACTTGAGATCGCCCTTTAGTGCAATCATTTTTAAATTCAAGCGTGCTGTATCGGTGTATCTTTGATAGATCTTTATAGCCATAAAATGCTTTTGCACATTCAGCATATCCTGGTCTTTATGCTTTCATGTCTCTTTCTTTTCTCTCTTATGTTTTTTTTCCTCCCTAAGCTACCCTGTTTATTCCCTTTTGTATTTTCAATGATGAAACTCGGTTTGATATTTTCAATCATTAGAGAGAACGTCGGCAGCGAGAGCGAGAGGAAGGTCTGCAGAGAAGTTCTTGATTGATATAAAAGACAGCTGGTCAGGCCAGGAGACAAAGATTCTTCTTTTATCAGCTCTGAGTTTGGTGATGATGCTGGTATCTTAATATAGGTGAAGGACTAGAATACATAAACTATAGAGAGAAATTATATTTCAGACAGGGCATCAGCAAGAAGACATGATTAATCCTGTGCATTGGTTTTTCATATATATATATATGCTGCTTTTGAAGAAATTGCAGATTCTTGATTTCTGCAATTACTACTCATATGTATCTGCAGTTTCAATCAGCTCTTGTGAATTTTTAGAGGCCAATCTTTGATGATTTTGAAACATTCTCTTGCTTCTTTAGTTGTTTTATGGAATATTGAATTGTTTCTTTAGTTGTTTTATGGAATATCCAATCATAAAATTCATTGGATGACGAATGATGTCATATAAATTATCATTTATCACTTTTCAATTCAACTTTGAGCAATAGTGACAACGAATTTGGGAGCATTGACAACATTTATCGTACGGTAACACCAAAGTCACGCTGAATTGATCTTTTAAAAGTCGATTCTTAAGTCAATAATTGGGTTTTAAGAGATTGATTCAATAGCTAATAATCCGTGCTATGGTAAATTTAATGGTAAATTTAGTTGAGTAAAAAACTAGTGGAGAAGCGTTATTCATCCGCAAAGTTGGAACGAATTCACTACCATTGATGAGATCCCCCGATGGCTTGATACTTGCCTTAGCCGCAACATGTATAAAAAGGACAACTTACAGTTTTGGAAGTTTCTTTTCAGAGAGCTCGTTCTGAGCATTTGGTATTGGCTCAATGAAATACTTCATCAAAGACAAACAAAAGCCACCACTGGAAGTGCTCTTATCCCAAGCGATTAGGAAAGCTCGTGAACTCCGAGTCCGATTAGCATGGCAAAACTAGTTTTGATTTTAGTCTTAGCTGTTTAATACTTTGATACGTTGATTGAACTCGTTGTACAAATTTTGTTTATAAATAAAGATCCTCTTTAACCAACAAAAAAAAATAAAAAATAAAATAGTTGAGTGCATATAAAGACTTCATTTAAAAAAAGAAGAAGTAAGACTTCACATTTTAAGTAGGGTCGTTTAGTCAAGGTGAAGTCTGAATCGATTAAATAATTCATTAAGATCCACTTAATTCATTATGATTAAATCACATCATAATTTTACATCGATCACATATAATACTGTGATCATGATGTAGTTACACCGTATTAGAATACGTAGATTTATATTGTACTACATGTCATTTATTACTATATCGCAATAGTTCGTGCTGGTTGCACTGTCGGACTGGACATGCCCCTAGTGAAAAATCAAAAAATTATTTGTATCATAATGATTTCATTCGTGCACTAGAGTAAAACCGACTATTGTAGAAGTCGTTTCCGAAGAAAAACCCGACTGCATATAGGTTCTGGAGCAAAAAAACGATTTTCCTAAGATTGATCATCTTCATTTTCTTTTTAAAGCCGATTTTCATAAGTTCGTTTTTACGCGAGTGCAGCGTGTAATATAATGTGTTGCTTGTGATACATACGGTGCGACGAAAATAATAGAAAAGATAAAAAAATAAAAAAAAGTTGCGGTTGTTGTATTATCTGCAATAGACGTTCCCCTTTCCCCAAGAATTCAAAACACCCACACAGCGAAACTGAGCTAGAGCGGGCGCGGGACCAAGAAGTGTAGCCGCGTTTTCTTTGTAAGAAACTTCCTGAATGTCCGACAACTGAAGGAAGAAAAAGGATGAGTATTTTGAAGCCCGCATTGAGTTACACCAGCAATCGTTGTTGTCTCCTAAGCCGCATGATGACTGCCTCCCATGTTTTGGCTGTTTTCCCTCCTTCCACACGCAGCTGCAGCTCACTCGCCACTTCTTCTCTTTTACTTTATCCTAATCCCAGGTAAAATTCATGCTATAATCCAACTTTTAAGGCGCTGGCAAAAGCTTTCCTTACTTGCTCGTTGAGGTTCTGTTTGTGGTTTTTCTTCAAACACATGAGTGGTGCTCTCGTTGGGGGGGGGGGGGGGGGGTAAAGAGGTATGAGAAAGTGCATAAAGGTTGTAGTTTTATCTTTTATGGTAGAGGAATTCATGCATTTTGTCTACTGTGTAGTCTCTCCTCACGGAAATTATGAGAAGCACGTTTTAATTGGCTTTTGGGTTGTTGTCTATCTCTTACGACACAGGGATTATTATGTATTGGCATTAGTTGAAATGACAAATATTTTCTTTAATTTCTGTATTCTTTTCTGGTGGGCATGTCTAAATGTTCCGTGTGTAAATGGGGTTCGGGTGTGATGGTTGTATATTGGGGTAATGAATGAAAAAATGCCAGTGCCCATTCTGTGTTGTTAGTTTGGTATTTGAAAGTTGACTTTCAGTCATCGATGTATTTGTGAAAGTTGAATTTCTTTAAATTTTAAGGTTTTGGGTTCATTTGCTATTTCCTTTCTAGTTTTTGGTATTCTAACTTGTGGGTGCAGCACTAGGGAAAACGTTAAATTTAGGTTATCAAATAAAATTTTGGTTCGAAATGCTGTATCCACAAGGGCGTTTATGTCGTCAACCATTGCGACTGAAGCAATGTCAGACAGCACAAATTCAAAGGCTTATGGTTCTGAACAAATTCAGGTGATTTGCAGTAATATCCTTTTCGTTGTTTGTTTCTCTCTTCAAGTAAACTTTTTAGTCATATTTCTTTTCTTCTTAGTCACCTGGCTGGCATGTGTGTGGATACCTAGTTAGAAGTAATTAAACTTTCTTTTGAATGTACTCTATTAATGTGCGGGTGTTAACTAGCTTATGGGACGAGTTTCTTAATGTCTAGAAACAGCACAACTGGAGCTTTTGTGACACATGCCTTTGCAAGAAGTTGCAAGGTTTCTCAATTTACAAAAAAGAGGATAGCTTTAGGTGTATGATCTGTTGATTCCCTGATTAAATATGTCGGTAAAGACATCAGTTGCATCTGTATATGATTTTATTTCTGTTGAAATAATATGAGGTGGAATTTGGAGAATGCGTGTTTATGAGGGGATTGATCGAACTGGTGAATCATAGACTGTATAGTCAAATTGATGAATACTCCCTCGTCCCTAAGTATAAGTCGTTTTGACATCAATTGTTTGTCTTTTAGTATAGGTCGTTTAACAATATCAAGAGAGCATTTATTAACCTTTTTCGTCATCTTAGCCCTAGTCAATATCCATTCAACCACTTCTTTTTACTTTACAACTATTGGATTAAAGATGGTCAAGTCTAAGGTTTATGTGGAAACTCCAAATTGGCCTATATTCAGTGATGGAGGTAGTATATTTAAAGTGGCGCTTTAGATTGTATGGAACCTGCACAGGCAGCCTTTAGATGCAAGACGTAGGCGTTGTGAGATCCAAGAGGAGATTCAAGTTGAAGGGTATGGGGAAATACAGAAAAGCCTTGGTGAGAAACAAATTAAGAAATGATATATTTGGGCATTGAGGAGGACATGGTGCATAATAACGTACAATTGAGGTGCAAAATGTGTACAGCTAGCCCACCTTAGGCTTGAGTATGTTACTATGTGTGTTTTTGTTCTCTAGTCGTTCAAAAGTCGGGAATTTGGAAGTGTCCACATTTGGTTTCTTGTGGTATCATCTCTTATTTGTTGTGCTGCTCTGAATTGCCAACTCTTCATATTAGGTTTTGGAAGGTTTGGATCCTGTCAGGAAAAGACCAGGAATGTATATTGGAAGCACTGGACCTCGTGGCCTTCATCATTTGGTGATTTTCATTTAGTCCTGCTGTCCTTTAGTCTTTTGTGAAGCTACAATTACGTCGAATAACATTCTTTATGCGTTTCTTCCTAGGTCTATGAGATCCTGGATAATGCTGTTGATGAAGTGCAGGCAGGTTTTGCTTCAAAGGTTGATGTCACGTTGCTTGCTGATAACTCAGTGAGGATTATTGACAATGGCCGTGGGGTATGAACTGTCTTCCTATGCTGACAAATGAATTTCTAAGACACTGCAGGATTTTTTTAAAATTTGTTTTATAATTATTTGTCACGTGGAAAGTAGGAACTAAGGAGCTAGCAAAATGCTGTATGTTTTCGATATTTCAGTTCAATGTTTCTTCTTATAGTACACAAAGATGCAAGCTTTTTCGACATTTGCTCAACTTTTTTCCAGTGATCTCTGTTCTTCGTGCAATAATTCACATTATAGGTGCCATTGAATTAGGAGAAAGATGGAAAATCGTCTTGGTCTCCCTTTTCTCGTTATCGGCAAATTAATATGTAAACTAGTAGAGGAGGACGGGGGTATTGCCCATATAATCGTACGCCAGTGTGTTGGTACTTTGAAAAATTGACCACCTACTCGTAATTGAGTGTTTGTATTAATGTCTTGGCTATTGGACTCTAAATCGGTGTTCTTTTGGTTTGTTTCACTATCTAAACTGCATGTTGCAAAACACTCTATGACTATCTCTCCCCCACCCGTTCCTCTGAAATTTTACATTATTATTACCTTATTATGTCTCTTATTTTTCTATGCAGATTCCAACTGACTTGCATCCCGCGACCAAAAAATCTTCCCTTGAGACCGTGTTGACGGTAATTGCTCACAATGCCACTTATATTTTTCTATTACAGTAATATTTGCAACGTTGTTAACTGTGAATTAGGCAGTTGATAAGATATTGGTTATAGCGTGAAACCTTTATACAAATGGGGTTACGAATTTGAATTGCCTTGATGTGTGCTAAATATTGGTTTAGATAATTCCACTTGAATCATCTAGACTGGGGGCAAAAAGTGCATACACAAGCATGACAAGGAAAGAATCTTTGATGCTTGTTTGTTATTCTCTTTTGTACCCTTTGTGAATCTTTGTATGGATTGCAATGCTTTTACCATATCAATTAAGATATTCTGATTTACAAAAAAGAAAGGGGGATGGGGGTGGGGGTGGAGATGGGAATACTTCTCTTTGCATTATTTGAGAGGGGATAACTAATAGATGTTCTAAATTATCGTCTGTAATTTGAAACTGGTGGCTCTCGAATAGATTGGATCTATAGGTTCCTGATGTGAGGAAATGGCATTACACAGTCGCATAATTTTGATGTTAGTAGTAAATATGTTTTACAAGATCATCAATTTTGATTGGTGAAGAAAGCTGTTTTCTGCAAGTGCTATTAAATTATTAATTTTTGACCATTTTTGAACCATTCAGGTTCTTCATGCTGGTGGCAAATTCGGTGGTTCCAGTAGTGGTTATAGCGTTTCTGGAGGACTGCACGGTGTTGGCTTGTCTGTTGTTAATGCTTTATCAGAGGTAATCCATGCTAAGTATTGAACTCCTCGGGGTGATCTTCCTTGTAATTTGTTTTGGGTGGTTGAGTTTCTTCAAAATATTGCAGTGAGACTGGAATCACAAAATTGTTATTTGTTGCATGTAGTATGTATCACCTCCGCCCCGAAGTATTGGTCTTTTTAACTTATTGCCCAATAATATTTAGTCTTTTTAGGCTACCATTGGAGCATTTATTACATATTTCCTTCATTTTACCCTTAAGTTGTTATTCATCCAACCACTTTTCATTCCTTCACATTCACAAATATTGCATTAACTATAGTCAAAGGGCATTAGTCTCTTTTTGTTTAAAATTTATGACATCCACTCACTTTCTTAATCTTTGTGAAACCCCCTAAAAAGACCTATTTTTGGGGACAAAGGTAGTAGTTCCATTTATCATTATTGACCTTTTGTTTTAAATGGTTGGAAATTGTGATGAAGACAAGTCCTTTTCAAATCATGTACTAAGAAAGGTATATTTAATGCAGAAGCTAGTGTAGTAGCAGCTTATCTTAATTCCAGAATTTGCACTTAAATTCCTCTACTTGGTTGCTGCAGATACATATCATCCGGTGGTTAATTTGCTTTATCATTCTGTTGAAAGTGACATTGTTGGGACATTTATTGACCAGCTCATTAGTCCCACCTAAGAAGCACGGACACGCCGCACGACACGGATACAATGCTAATGTCAAAATTTGAGTTTTTGACAGTTTAGCAAGACGTTTAAAAATTAGTAGATGTTTATATATAAATCTTAAAAAATGTGCCTTTAAAAACCCAATATCTATGAACCTTCAGCTGTATCAATTTCTTACATTCCTGCCTGAAAAGTTAGTATATGGTATAGTTTTAGGCTTATTAAAGTTTGTGATGTAGTAAGTATCACTGAACTTTTGACCCGTAGATCTTGTTAAGTGTGTACTTAAAGAGGTTTATTATTGAACAATGGAACTTGTAACTGCAACACGATTCCTTATTCGCTGATCAACTACACTGTGATATCTGTGGACAGGCTTTAGAAGTGACTGTTTGGCGTGATGGGAAAGAGTATGTACAGAAATATTCACGTGGCAAGCCTGTAACATCCTTAGTCTGTCGAGATCTTCCTTCCGATGCTAAATCTCGTACCGGGACTTCTATTCAGTTTTGGCCTGACAGGGAAGGTTGGTGTTCTGGCTGTGTTCCATGTTGTAATCATGTCATTCCGGATATTGTTCATGTTCCATTTATGGTTTATGACTGGTTTATCTGACATAGCTTGTTTATGCAGTATTTACCACTGAAATACAGTTTGATTATAACACTATAGCTGGACGAGTAAGGGAGCTCGCTTTTCTCAACCCCAGGTGCAGTCATATATTCATTTTATTTTTATTGAAGGAGGTTCAGTCACTTTTTTGCCCAAAAGGTCCGGTCACACTTTTCAGCTTTATGGAATCAAAACATGTACATGAAATCATTGAGAATCTATGTTTTGCAGTCTATGGTGTTGCAGTGTTGTCTTTGGATATAGTGATTATTCTGTTGTTTATCTGATGGGGTTCTTGTTGTTATTTAAAATTTGGTAATTGGTACTCTTTCCTCAATAATATTATCTTGAAAGTTAATAATCATTGATAAGCTGATTTCTTATTCTGTGTTTAATTTGCTCATTCAAATTCTTTAAGGTTAATTGATTTTATCCATTGGATATAGGTTACCATTAAACTAGAAAAGAAGATATTGACCCCAAAGAGCCATCAGACCGAGTACAATTCGCAGGGGGAATAACCGAGTATGTGAAATGGCTGAATTCTGACAAGGTACATCTGTGTTTCTTAAATGGTTCTTCTCCTTTGTCAAGGCATACTTGGACTGTAGAAAGTCAAAGATCCGATCGAACAAGATTAGCAATTACTAGAATTTTGGAGCCTGTTATTTGTAGTTATTTGTTTTATCAGACATATTTTGCCTGTAATTTATAGCCTATAAAAAGCAGTTTACTGTAACTATTAAAATTTGGAATTTCATCACGAACTACTGGAAGAGCGTCGAACAAGAACGTTGAGTTCTGTTGAATCATGACATGTAGTAGTTTTGGGTGGTAGACGCCATGTCCTGAATTCTTTACGACATGGTCTTGTCTATTAAGACCCTTGAGTCTTAGGGGCACGAAACTTGACCTGTTCTCATCAATACACTAGAACGTAACTTGCTAACTTCATGGCAGTACACTAGAGAAGCTTACACTATTTCTTTTGTTTAACAAAATTTCACTGATTTACAAAGAAAAAAGTAACTATTCCATATATGGCAGTACACTAGAAAGTATATGATACGTTTCTTTTTGCAGAATACTCTCTATCTTCAGTTTTTAGTTGGGTTACCATTTCTTTCTAAAGCTTAAATTGTTTGGAGAAAGAGTAGTTAAGATAGGGCACAAAGGCTTATAATGGGCTTAAACCAATATAAGGCACAAAGGTAAATAAAGAGGCGCAACACCGATAGGGTGACAATACTAAAGGTTTATTTAATCTCATGCCCTCATGTTCTGATTCCATATTGAATTACCATCTCTTTAAAAAGCTGTGTCATTCAAGATTTATGTAACCATTTAACATTAATAACTTCACGGCTAAGGTTCTTATTACTGCTGTTGTACTTGGAGCTACCTGAAGACTTATTGTTGACATTATGATTATTATTGGTTTCCGTGGCTCTGGTATTACTTCTGAAGTAGCTTTTTCTATTTGTATTTATCCCTAGAAACCTCTTCACGATGTATTCGGGTTCAGAAAAGAAGCAGATGGAGTGGCAATTGATTTAGCTCTCCAGTGGTAATTTTTTTTTAACCCTGTTAGTCTTTCTTACTTCTCATACAGATTCAGTTAGTATAGGCATATGCTATTTCCAAATGTTGTTAGATGCTGACGTTATGCTAGTGTTTTGGTAAAACAGGTGTTCAGATGCGTATTCAGATACAATACTAGGATATCACGAACAGCATCAGGACAATTGATGGCGGTACACATATAGATGGGCTAAAACATTCACTTACAAGAACCCTGAATAGCCTGGCCAGGAAGTCTAAGATCTTAAAGGTGCAGTTATATGATTATTCTTTTTCTGGTTTTGGCGTTTGCATGCACTAGATATTTGTGTCTGTGCTATATGTTCTTTGGTTGTGATTTTCTTGTGTGAGTGAAGTCATTTCACAGTCATGAGTGTTTTTTACGCCTTGCGAACAGATTAATTTGGGTTTATGCCATCATATTACACATTTGCCAAAGGGTTCTCACTGGGGGGTGCATGCCAGGGTCAATCTTTGTATTTGTATTGAGAATGTTTCTTACTTATGAATTATGATTCCTGTCCAAAGACTAGTTAATGCATCTGTGTATTGAAGCTTTTAATCACTTGAAATGGATTCTATACGATGAGTTTACATGGAACAAAAACCTTTTTTTTTCTGTTTGGCTGAGTGGGGTTTTGCATCATATGGATGAAATTGAAGATTTGTGGTCCACATGACAAAATCAAACTTCATATTCTCAAGGAAAAGCATCACCAGAGAATACGAGAGGCTTCTCATCCTCAAACTGTGAAATGCTTAAGTTTTCCTTCATCTTCAATTTTCTGCAACTTGGTCCTCAAACCGGTTGATGCATCAGCAACTTGGTACTTGTAAAAAAAAGTATTGGTGATTAAACTTATTCTGCGGTTGAGCTGCTAGTTTTGCCAGCCTTATGATATAACAGTTTCCGTCCATGCTCTAAAAACTGTCATTATATTTTTTATCAAATCCTTTTCCTGAGTGCTAAAGTGTTTCATGTAAGGGAGTTCTTGATTTTGCATGATTCTGTTGTGAACTTTATTTCGAATTTATATTTTCCTTTGCAGGAAAAGATGAGGTTTAAGTGGTGAGCATGTGAGGAAGGATTAACTTGTGTTATATCTGTCAAAGTTAAAAATCCTGAGTTTGAAGGGCAAACAAAGGTACTCCTGTATTGCTCCGGTGTTTCTTTTGGATGGTTATGCTAAGGATGTTCGATACTTTATGTACTCATGTTTTACCGTTTAAATGACATTTGCTATTGGCATTTTAATTTTTAAAGACAAGATTGGGAAATCCGGAGGTTAAAAGGTTGTGGACCAATCGATTCAAGATCATCTTACCGAGTACTTGGAGTTGCATCCAGATGTCCTTGAAACAATCCTTTCAAAATCTCTTAATGCTCAAAAGGTGTTTTTCTTGTGACTAGCTGTTACTTTTTGTCTTCATTATATAGGGTGAATTTTTCTAAGAATCTCTTCGTTCCAAATTCATGTTTATACAAAACTTTCATGTATTAACTTCTATTTTGGTTTTATATGTAGGCTGCTCTAGCAGCTAAGAGAACACGAGAATTGGTGCGACAAAAAAGTGTTCTAAAATCATCTTCTCTTCCTGGAAAGCTTGCTGATTGTTCTGCTACGGATCCCAGAGACGCAGGTGTGGTAGTTTCTTCAAATTATCTATTTTATGCAGGGCCTTATCAAGTCATGTGAGGTGTAATACATTTGTCCTATAGATGTCATTTTGCAATCACAGTGCTGGTTTTCATTTTCAAGCCTATAGTGTCGTGATATACTGCTCAAATATACAATCTAATTTTGTTGGTTGTATAGTTTCCATGTATGGATATGTGCCCATATTCAACAACCACAACCCACATATGTGTAATATGGCATGTTGATCACCACCCACACATACACACTAACACATGCACTTACAAATATACGTAGCATAGACTGTTGAGCAAATATTTGATATTTTGTGACAAGGGTAGCATGTGCAATCTTTATTAGATGGATTTTCATCTTTGCTAGTATTTATTTAACTTAAATCTTTGTCTTCATGGGGGCGCTTTGGTGCAACAATGAAAGTTGTCGTTTGACTAGAGGTGACGGATTCGATCCGTAGAAACATAAATTACACGGTCTTATAGAAATACAAGGAAATGCTGCATACAATAGGCCTAAATGGCCCCGCAGGCAGGATGCTTGTATGCACCGACCTTCCTTTAATGATATTTAGTACTTCTATAGGTGTCAACAGCAATTCTGAACAAAATCATAAGAGTTTTGTTGGCTCATCTTTTTGTCCAGCCTGTCTTTCGATAGGTGTTGAGTATTCTCTTCCAGCTTTTAGAAATTTTGAGCGTTCAGTTGGAAAATCGCTTGAAGCGACCAAATCTGAATCATCTGTTATGTTGTATCTTCATTCATATTTCAATTTGAGGGTTTTAGTTCGATTGCAGAGAGTCGCATTTGCTAATAGGACATTTAATGTTTTGTTATTGTTTTCTTCTCCTTTTAGTCTCCCTGTATAACGAGTTAAACTTATTAGTGTATCACTAATTTCTTATCTTTTTCCTTTTGTTTTTCACACATTGAATTGTTGTTTGGAATGTTTTAACGACGTTTGATCTTCTCTCTTATAGAGATATTTATAGTTGAGGAGATTCTGCTGGTGGAAGTGCAAAACAAGGACGTGATCGGCGCTTTCAGGTGAAAACTCCAATTCTTTGGTCTGTCATATAGCTGCAAATACCTGTTCTAGTTTGTATTCTTGAAACAAGCCGATATGTTTGTAATTACGATATTGTATCTTACGAGTTGATTTTGATTTTCGTAACTTGTGAATGTAACTAAAGTTTGGTTTGAGAGTAAATTTGGTATTGCTAGCTCTTTTCTTACTCAATGTGTAATGTGGATGCTTACCGGAGTTTATTGATGAAATGCAGGCAATTCTTCCTTTAAGAGGTAAAATCTTGAACATTGAAAGAAAAGACGAGGCGGCAATGTACAAAAATCAAGAGATTCAAAACCTCATTCTAGCTCTAGGACTTGGAGTGAAGGTAACTATTTCATATTTATAATAATTATTATTTTTTCTTTGTGGTCATGTATATTCTTGTGTTCTGAACATTATTCCTTTAGGGAAGATTTCAAGAAAGACGCTCTCGGTATCACAAAATCATTATCCTCACAGATGCTGATGTGGACGGTGCACATATTAGGACTTTACTGCTGACCTTCTTCTTTAGATACCAGGTAGGTTCAGTTAGTTTATGTTGCCCCGGTATGGATACGCGGATACGGGATCTGTGAGTGCAGTAATTGTAAAAAATATAAAGGGTATGGAGGGCATATTTGTGAATATTTAAAATACAGGAACCCAATTGTACTAAGAACCAAATAATAAACATTCCAACACATAAAATTAAACAATTCTTAGTGGTCTACTTCATTTTTTTGTAGTTTTACATCATTTTGGACAGCTTAAAATTCATTTATCTTGCAGTTTTTATTCAATTTTTAACATTGTTATTCATTTGACATAAGTGAGTTACAGATATGCCTATCATGAATCCGATGTCCCACTTTTAAAGATTACAGATTTGCCCTAGGTGTGTTCCTAAGTTTCCTGTGCATATCTATGTCGGATACATATCAGATACGGGACATGCTACCGGACATAAGTATTTGTGCAATTGTGCATCGTAGGCTAGTTAAATAAAAGGAAAAGTTTGTTTAGCTGAATCGTCCAAGTGACCACACTTTGGGATTGACACTACGTGCTGAAGAGAGCAAGCAAAAACGCGTGTAGTGGCTGTAGTAAAAGGTGATTAAATCAGGAATAGGGAAACTGAACTTCACAGATTTGCTGCATAATTAACAATAGTAGAGAAGTGAGTTAAACTAATAAAAAAATTGATCATCACAAGTTCTCCGATCATTCAAATTTACGAGTATTTAACTGGTGGCAGAGGGCATTATTTGAAGAAGGCTGCATCTATGTTGGTGTACCTCCATTGTACAAGGTGTGTGGTCAATTAAACTCCTATTTGTGATGCTTTTGTTTATCATTTTTGCGGTTTCCGTTTTTGTCAATTTTCAAAGTGTTCTCAGGTTGAGAGAGGGAAACAAGCACACTACTGTTATGATGATGCAGAGCTTAAAAAACACCAAAGTTCCTTGCCTTCAAATGCATCATACAATATTCAGAGGTTCAAAGGTAAAGTTTAAATCAATGTTCTAAAACTCGCTAGGCGAAGTCGGTACGCCACAGGGGCGCCTAGGCGATTTTAGGGTTTTAAGGGGGTTTTAGGGTTTTAAGGGGGGTTTTAGGGTTTTTACGGGGGGTTTAGGGTTTTAAGGAGGGTTTTAAGGAGGGTTTTTACGGGGTTTTAGGGTTTTTATGATGGGGGTTTAGGGTATTAAGAGGGGTTTTATGCATCTTTCTTGTCTAAACACTTGGGAAAACTTGATGTTCGCCAGATTGAACCTAATAGCCTGAAAGGGCCTTAGAGCGCCTAGAAGGTCCTAGGAGCGCCTAGGAGGGCTAGGAGCGCCTGAAGGGCCTAGGAGGCGCCTAGAAGGGTCCAGGCGCCAGAAAAATCGCCAAAGACACTTGAGCGCCCGATAAATCGCTTAGAGCTAAAGTCGAGGGCCGCCGGGGGTAAATCCAGGGCCTAGGCGGCGTCTAGGCGATCGCCGAGACGATTTTTAGAACACTGGTTTAAATAAGCAATATCCCCTTGCCGTCCTCCCTTTTTTTTTTCTCCAAGATCAGGTTTATTATGTCCATAGAAAACATTATTTTTCACCCAAATTTTGGGTTGAAATTGCAGGACTGGGAGAGATGATGCCATTACAGCTATGGGAAACGACGCTAAATCCAGAGACGCGGTTATTGAAACAGTTAGCAGTAGATGATGCTGCCGAAGCAAACCATGTTTTTTCATCATTAATGGGTTCTCAGGTATTTAGCAAAAAATCTACTTTTTAAACTCTTAATTTGCAAGGGTGTGTGTGTGTGTACACACACAAACACACATTAGTTTGTTATGCTGAGGCTATCTAATTTAATAAGCTAAAGCCAGAATAAAGTAATCAGGTGAATCCAAATGGCCTCTTCTTGGGAGCGGTTCGTTACTATTTGACAATGAATTCATAATCTGTAGATCAAGTGTTTGATAAAATGACACTCACCATAAGAGCAGTTGTTAAAAGCCACACCTAATCTACTTTTAGGCGTCTGCAAAGTCGAACCTAAACCCGAAGTGTGGTCTTCTGATGATCGTCTATGATACCTTTAACGGGTGTCTCACCATAATACTGACGATAATTGTATTTGCATGTCGTGTCTTTTAGGTGGATGTCAGGAAGCAACTTATACAGAACTGTGCCAGCATGATCAACTTGCAACATTTGGACATATGAATGAAATTTTTTCTCTCCATATGTTTGAAGAAGAGAATCTTTAACCTTTCATGTTGTCAAGTATTTTGATGTAGTATACTACTTTCTTAAGTTCAATTTTTGCATTGTAACCATACACGTATTATTATGTATTAACTTAGCATATGCTTTTCTATTTTTGAACTCGCTATTTGATAATCATTTAAGCCAATCAAGTGCATCTTAATTCTCGTTATGATTTATAGTGATGACGCTTAAATTGCTAACAATATTTTTATGGTTTTTTTTTTTTTTTTATAATCAATTAAATTTACGTAAACATTATCTTCTAAACATATTTAATATATCAAAAATTACTATCAGCTACTATTATATTTTGTTTTTATTATTACTTTTTTATCATAATCATTTTCAATATTGAATTCAAATACTTAATCAGTTATGTCCTTACATTAATGGTTTCGGATTTTTGTCTTCGGGATACCAATCGCCATAATCAACCCTTTAAAAACCGAGACGAGACCTTGGAATAGACTTCTGCAAATCGATTTTCAAATCTAGCAGATTTAAGTAAACCAAGTGATCATACCTGGATACAGTAGTGATGTGAGTTGAGTCTCTCCAAGTTTATGCTCGTAAGTTATTTAATTGTGATTTTGTTTTAAAAAAAAAAAAAAAAAAAAAAATCTAAATAGGTAAATTCGTCCCCGAGGTGAAGAGTAAATGAAAAAAATCCGACTTATTAGCTAATGGAAAGCAATTTTGTCTTCCCGCCAACAAAACTAATTAGAGCGCAAAGATTTCCCGCCTTCTTCAGCTGTTAAAGTGAGTATATTTTTATTTTATTTTTCAGAAAATATTAAATTCCTATTTTTATTGGACACGTAAATATCCTTTTTTCAAAATAATTACTACTCGTGCCTCTTTTTGAGAAGACATCTAGCCTCTTCTATCTTATATCCCCCCAAAACAAATTCCCAAGTCCCCGTTCCCAATTCATCAACCACGCGAACCCTAGTTCCCTTCGACCCATTCCATTTCATTCCCTGTTCGTCGATTTCAAGCTCTTCATTTCCAATTCCTCCCGACAGCGACGAGGTGAAAAGGACGCGATTTTCCAACTTCTTTTTCAGGTGTAATTTCTCTGGTAAGTGATAAACTTTTCAGGTTCTGCATTTTTCTTATTTTCTTACGGTTTCATCTTCTTCTTCTTATTTCTGCATCAATGATGTGGTATTATGATGAATTAATTTCGATTTTATTATAAATTGATTTTTACCTTCAGTTTCACTGTTTGCTCTCTGTCGCTGGAAGGGCATTGAAGGGAGTAGAGAAATAGTTCAGGTTCATTCCTGAATAAGAGAAATTGGAGCTTAGATTTTTTTTTTTTTGTGTGTGCATATTCTTCCGTTTTGAGATTTTGAAACATTTATTGCTCACATACTGCATGGATTAGTTGAAGGTCTAAACTTTGTACAAACGACAGGTGTTTAATTTTTAATCTTTAGACTGTATAAATTGATTAAACAGATATTTTTGATGATTTCTAATATATTTGAATTTCAGTTAGGAGCTGGAATGGGCGTATTGTAGTGATTATTGTGAGATTGAACTTTGACTCTGCTGCTTTTAGGGTTATCTTTTGTTTCAATCATTGATTTGGTTTCGCTGGATGCATTTTCAAGTGACTTCTTTTTTTCAAGGTTTTCTTATGTTTAATTCATTTGCCAGATTGCTGTTGGTGTTTCTGAATCTTGATGGGGAGCTGCGAAATGGAACACAACCAGCCAATGCAAATGGAGCTGGCGTACCTCAAGTCAAGATAGATCAGAGCACATTTTCCAAGGTTGAAGGCCCTTTACTCACACTGGCAGAACACAAGGAGTTATGGGGATTTGCTGATTTCTTTGCCGTAGCCGCACCTCCTCCCTCGGATGATTCGCTACCTCAAGTCTTCAACATTGAACATGTGGCTCCTGGGGTATGAGTTTCCAGAACTATAATGGTTTTGGAGTCAAACAGATCCATTTTTATGCACTCCAAAAGGCCAGTTTGCTTGAGTGTGAAAGGATCTGCAAAAGAGGCTGTTGATGTGGATGTCATCACCCATGTGAAGCTAAAGAGGTGAAGATGGTACCTCTCAAATGGATGCCGTGCTCCATAGCATGCGTTCAGCGCCAAAATCAGAGACTAATGATGCAGCTGTTTGTTGGTTACGTAGTCAAAGAGTCTCCTGAAGGTTGCTCTTTAGAAAAATGGGCTGATATGTTAAAAGTTCTGGCCTTCAGCTATGTGATGTGACTAATGCATTATCTGACCTTTTTGCTATGAAGGATCCAGAGTGAAGTGACTTTTGCAAAGAAGGCTGCATACCTGACAGCTAGTGCAATGAAGAATTTTGTAGTTCCCAAACTTGAGAGGTGATGGGCGAGGAAAAAAAAAGTTACTCACTCATCATTAATGGAGGAGGCGGAAAGGGCCATCTGTCGGAACCAGCTAAAATCAAGGTAAAGCTCAATCGTGATAATGTGGATATTTGTTTGCCTCAATCTTTGAGTGGTGGGAAGTTTGATCTTACGACCTAGTGCTTCTAGCGATGGCCGAACTTTATTATGACCCCCTGCTGTGATTGTCTGTGCAATTGGATCACGATACAATAACTACTGCTCTAATGTCCTTAGAGCATTTCATTGATGCAAATGCATTCCAGAGCAAAGCTTATGAAGTTCTCCTTAAAGCCCATGAGGCTGCTATTGGTGCAGATTAAGCCAGGAGCAAAGTCAGTGCTGTCTATTTGGCCGCCCTTGCAGTTGTAAGGAAGGATGCTCCCTGAGTTGGTGCCTAACCTGACAAAGGCTGCTGGGGCGGGTATTGGTTTAGAATTTACGCGAGTCAGGGTTGATTATTAATGTGAAAAATGACCGAACCATCAAAGCTGGAATGATATTTAACATATCCCTTGGCTTTCAAAATTTGAAGCTGAGGCGAGCAACCCCAAAAGCCAGGTTTTCTCTTTGTTGCTTGGAACCGGTGGTTATTTTACAAATGATGGGCGCGATGTGATAACTCAGTTGAGCTCCAAAGATATAAAGGGCGTGGCTTACTCCTTCAATGAAGGCGAAGAAGGTGAGGAAGAGGTAGAACCAGCGAGTTGATTCTGTTGGAAAGAATGCATTGTTCTCAAAAACAACACTCCGTTCGAGACAAGCAGGAGATCACAAAGGAAGAGCTCGAAGGCAACACAGGCTGAACTTGCTCGGCAAAGAATGAGGAGACTGCTAGGCGACTTGCTGGGGTGATTCAGCATCTGGTGATAACCGGGCTTCTTTAAGACCTCTAACGACCTTATTGCTTATAAAGTGTCAATGATTTACCACCTCCTAGGGAAATGATGATACAAGTTGATCAGAAAAGCGAGGCTGTTCTTCTACCCGTTTATGGTATCATGGTTCCTTTCCATGTATTTACAGTGAGAAACAGTCTCAGTCAGCAAGATTCCAATCGTAATTGCTACATTAGGATCATTTTTTAATGTCCCTGGAACACCGTTCAATCCTCATGATGCCAACAGCTTGAAAAATCAGGGAGCCATCTACCTGAAGGAAGCCTCCTTTAGTTCAAAGGATCCAAGGCACATTAGTGAAGTGGTGCAGCAGATCAAAACACTTAGTATAAAAATGTTGTGGCTAGAGAGTCTGAGAGAGCTGAAAGAACTACTTTGGTTAGCCAGGAAAAGCTAGTACTTGCTGAAACAAATTCAAGCCAAATAGGTTGCCTGATTTATGGATCCGTCCTCCTTTGAGTTGGCGAAACAAAAAAGTTGTCTGGTACACTTGAAGCTCCCTTGCCAATGGTTTCAGGTATACATCTATTTCTTTTCTTCAAGGTGTGCTGTCTTCTATGGATGTTATCTTTTTGTCTTTTGGCTGGTATCTGCGTTTTATGCAGCATTTTATGGTATGTAATTGTTTTGCTGGAAAGAGAGCCAAACATTAGTATGGGTTTTGTGATACAAAATATTGCCATTTTTTCATTCAGGCTTTCTTGGTTATTTGATT